>JAMXBB010000003.1:40692456-41353218 GCA_024138015.1 Lumnitzera littorea
GGGGGGGGTGGGTGGGGGTGGTGTGGGTGTTGGTTGGGGCACGGGGGTTGGGTGGGAGGGAGGGTGGAAGAGATGAAATAGACCACCTCGGCGGACTTAATGTTCAAGGAACATGTTGTGAAATAAAATGGCCAGCTTGCAAAATCACCTCTGATAGGTGCTGTACACCATATAATCATATTGGGTAATAAGCTATCATCATCATTAGATTTTATAAACTATTAACAGACAAGATTAATTATTGTAGTAATTCTTATGGACTAAACAGAGAACAACGAAACCCAGTTATATATAGTAGAATCTAGCTGATAGTTAAGCCTGCCGATTAACTTAAACACATGCAAGACAATTTTAATTCTGAGCTCACAAATCCAAAACTTTTTAACTTATTCCAAATTAGGTTTAATTATCTAGATCATGTCACTAATCCAATAATTAGCTGAAGTATAATCTAGTTAATTTATAATTTGATGCATGAAATTATGTCATATAAATTTACTCATCAACAATTTCAAACTTCTTAAATCATCTTAATCAATCGTAATTTCGAGATCTACTATTAATCCTAACATTCGAGATTCAACATTCTTTAAATCATCTTTATCGACTTATATGATGATTATTAATAATTGGTCCTTCAACGTATTCTGAATGTTAAAGGATTTGATCGTTCATTTAAAGTAATATAGTGCATTCAAAATGAGTAAATATACAAGTATATAAAGAAAAAAAATATATATATATATAGTATATATAAATTATGTATTTCCGAGGGCATCTTTTGGATCTATTTCGGCATACCATCAAGGGAAAGGCTCATAATTAAAGTCAATTGAAAGCAATTATGTCTTGGTTTATTGTCTCGTTGGAAAAAGTGGATATCCCTTTCAGAAAAAAAAGTAGGTCACTTTTTTATTCCCTGCAAATTTCTTGCATGCGTGTTCTCTCGGTTTTGGTTGCTGGATTAACTTCTATATAGAATCGGTGATAATAAAAAAAGCATAACTTTATTATAGCGTCAGAAATTACTTTCCTTGTTAATATTATCATCTTCTGTTGTGACTAACTAGAACCACTGGTTAGTGTACAATGCCATCAGCATCAATACACCGACAATTGTAACTAAACACAAATTATTGAGCTAGTTAACATTTGAAAATTATGAAAATTAATTTATAGCTAATAAATTTGGAAAAATCCGGAAAGTGTACAAAATAATTGCTTCCCTAGGCATCTTTGTCATACTCCTAAACCAACGGGATACAACTATTTCATTGTCTATTTTTAATCACATGGTAAGGATGTGCCAGGCTCTATAGTCTAATTTATCAAAATCTGCAAATATAAACAAAATCTTTTTAAGTAGATTCAAACAAGAAAATTACTTGTTTATCATTAAAATTAAAAAAATATTATAAAAATACAAACTGTATAAAAAAATTACTAAAATATTAAGCCTATATCACATTTTAAAGATATAACATAAAGGTCGAGAACTGACCTTAAAGGGTGTTTTTTAAGCCCAAAATGGCATCAACTGGGCAAGCCCTAAATATTTTGGTGTAATACTCAAAAATCAGTTCTAAAAAACATATAATAATAAGAAAAATTCTTCATAGATCAAAAGTATACCTATTTGAGCATAACAAGGAAAAACGATCTAATTTATCAGAGATTAAGGCTATATTGTATTTATCAAATGCGATAATGGTCTAATACGAATATCTTGTATTTTGTAAATACGAAAAAGTGCCTATATCACTTGAATTTTTTCAAGTTAGACAAAGGCTATATCGTATTTTTGAAATACGATAATATGCTAATAGTAGTGTCATATTTTTAAAATGTAATATAGGTTTAGTAGTACTTTGCTATTATCCCATTTTTCAAATGCGAGATTTATATTATTATAGGTATTATATTTTGAAGATAATTTTTTTTTAAATATTGATATATACGTGTTTTACCCACATTCAAACTAACACAGTCTCATAGATGGTATATTATTCAATTAGAATTAGCTAACATTCTGACATGATCAAGTTAAATCCTCCAAACATCACTACTAGGATCAATCTTTTGCCTAACAACAAATAACACAAGACTAAGTTCACATCTAATAGTCAAAGTTGTCGATAAGATTATTGGCACTCACATAACCAATCCATGCATTGTATCTTGGACCATAATAACCATCTATATCATCATGATCGTTAGAACCTGATAGATAGAGTCCTAAATAAGGGAAGCTATGAAGGCCAATATGAAAGCACCACTACACAAAAATACATGCCACAATCTTATGCAGGCTCATATACATAAGTATCTAATGCACATACATGACAAATTCCATACACAAGCTTAGTTAATCACCTTTATTAGCTAAGAGAGTAGCAAACATAATTCCCAACGTCTTAGTGCCACACTAATATTAGTAACCAATAACAAAGTTCTAATAGTTTTATACTAGGTACACTATTCGTATCAACCATCTTTAGTGTAGTTTACTGTTGCTTTACCAGCTATGTTGCATTCTGCAATTGCATTCTATTGATAGCTTCTTTTTCAAATGTCCCAAACCATATTATATTTTGTTTTACTATATCAATGATTCTTGTATTCATAACTAACTTCATAATGATGCCTAACTAAAAACCGCTTCTTCTTGAGTATCCTCCCTACAAATAGGTGATGAATGCTAAGTTTATGACTTACCTGTCCTAAATCATTAAAAACCATATCGACTGAAAACAATACATCAATTAAGGCAACCATAATTTAGGTTCATCATTTTGTTTAGTCTTATGGGCACATCTAACACATAAAGCGTTACTTCACTTACATGGATTATATTTGCGTGGCATGGTTCATTTATAGATTGGAATAAGGTAGGAATGGAATTGTGATTCTTCAAGAATAGAATAGACAAGTAATAACTAATACTTATAGTTATATTTAAGTGTTATGAGTAGACATGAAAATATACTATTAAAAAGAAATCAAAGAATAGTTGTTCCCTTAGATTTATAAAGGAATTACAATTCCTTACTTTTTAGCAACAACAATTCTATAGAATAGTCATTTCGCTAAGCAAATATAGGAATGGATAAGTAAGTGAGGAATAGCTATTCTTTTCATTCTTATGAAGTCAATCAAACATGCTAATAATGCTTCTTCACAACAATCGAAGATTAACATTGAATAACATGTTATTAGAATTGGGATTATAAGCTTAAAGATACCTTAAGAAACCACTTTGCTAAAGCTTCACCAACAAATAAGGGTGATTGACTAATGGACTTAAAGTTTGACCATAAGCCCATTAAAGGGAGGTTAGTCAATCACCTATGGAATGGTTAACTATCTTCCATGGATTGTCAGCTACATCTATTGTCCATGCTTATAATGCCCTATAGGCTAATTGATTGGTATAAGTAAGTACACTTCGTCAAGTTATTGTATAGTAAATGGATTGAGCTTGAGTGTTGACTCTTCAAGGACAATTTATAATTGCAAAAGCTAGTGAAAACAATTTTAAACAATTAAAAACAACTATAAAATATAAAATAAAGAATAGTAAAATAATATAACAAGTAAATTTAATTAATCAAAGATAACAAAACTAAACTAAACTAATGAAATAAAGAACAATTACCAAAATACAAAATAGTTAAAGTAAAGTACAAACACATAAACTTAGTACTCAATGTGAGCCCCGTACTTGGCGAGTAGGAATCGAACGGGTAATAGAGAGTGTTGGTGAAACTAACCTGATTAATCCAAAAACTTATGAATAGAGTTGAGATATTATTCCAGGAGATTCTGTAGACTTGGAATTTAAAAATATAATAAATATTAAGAATATAGCTAAAATAGTAGAAATTTACTATATTATTATTATATTATCGGATATGCGCGAAGTAAGTTTTGAAAATTAATTAACACTTAGAGATATATTATAGGAGTTGTCTAATTAATATTAAACATTAAATAATATATAAAAGACATGTATATACATTAGGTATAATTATTATATAAATATATATACATGTAATTATTGTAAATAACCTAAAATGCATAAATATCATCTAATAAATAAAGGAAAATATAATAAAATTATTTAAAAATATCTAAGACATGTGGAAATAAGTTTGGTAGTGTGGTAAAGAAATGGTAGATGCATGGGATAGGAAATTGGATTTTTGACACCTAATCATACCATTTACACATGTTGATGGGAGGTGAAAAAAAATCAAAAGCATCTTAAATTGACATATAAAAATTGACTTCTATTATTTGGAACAAGTTTAGGAAATTATGAACTAGGAAAAATTAGGAAGTGGAAAATAGAGAAAGAGAGCGAAGGAAACAAAAATGAGAAAATATAAAGCAAAACTAAGGTCGTTTGTGTACCCAAGGAAGATGACTAACTAGAAGTAAGATCAAGTGATCACTTGAAGGAGTAGCCGGTAGTGAGGTAGGCTGACACACCTTCTCCTCCCAACAATGGCTAGAGTGTCGGATTCTAGTGAATTGATAATTTCTCCAGTTTAATAAAAAAATAGGGAAAAATAACAAAAGTTCACCAAAAATTATAAAATTTGGTTTCCCTATATATTTTTGCATGAGGCACTCAAATATTCAAAATTTTGAGTATAAATATGAGGTCCTTAATAAAAAGTCCAGTGTATGGAATTTTAAGCGAGCAATTAAAAAACCAATTGGTGTAGCATTACTTATGACTATTATCTTATAACAGCTTGAAGTGGATTATCGTAAGTTAAGAAATGATGATTTTTAAGTGAAAGTTGGTATTTAGTGAGTATAAAGTCAAATCTCTAAGTTACTATATTAATACAAATGAGTATTTAATATAATAGGAATTGGTGTATATAATTAAGGTTTTTGGTTGATATTTACTGATATTATAGAGTATAGAATTCTAGAAATATAGGGTAAGTTGGTGTATGTGATAAATAGTAAGATGTGGCAATGGCTACAAAATCAAAAACTATATCAAAAAGTAAATCAAAATGTACTTTGGTAGTAAATAACTTGATTATGCTAAAATGTGCTTTAGGTTACAAAGTAGTTGATATTGAAACTTTATAGCTCTATTGAAGTCATAATATAAGTCAGGAACTTTTTAAATAAAATCCTAATTTAAGGTAGTGAGTCAGAACCTTAGTCAGAAACTGGGTTAGAACCTTAGTAAAAAACTAGGTTAGAATCTATCTCAAGTCAATTAAAATTAAATAAATAACTAAAGACCTTACTTATATCAAAATGTAAACATACAAAATAATGAAAATAAGTTCTTATTTCTTATGTAAATTTAAAACTAAAATTGTGTATTACTTTCTAAGGAATATTAACGAAGAACACAAGTGCGACATATAGGAGTATGTGACATTACATCTAGGTAAGTTGCGATCAATGCTTAATGGCATGTTGAAGTATCATATCAGGTTACTTGGAGAAGTAAGAGTGCTTGCTTGCGATTGTAGCTAGATTGTTTGCATGTGTGTTATGTGTATGCTTGTGCTATTGATTATTGATTAGGAGTTGAACTCTGAGTGTTGTTTCCTACTTGAATATACCATACTTTGTGTGTATGAACTTAGTTACTCACCTTATAATCTAGATTAATCTTAAGTTGACTAAAGATCTAACCTAACATTCACAATATGCCAATAGGGGTAACGATTATGTTGTTAGATTAAATATCGACACTTCAATAAAGATAGTAGAAACGACCCTTTTCTTACCCTTAATCAAACTAAGTGACAAGAGAGGGGGTTATAGGAGAAGGGTTTACAACAAGGTTGGGATCCATAGTTTGAATGTTGTTTTAAGAGAAGGGTGTTCTCCATTACGTAAGCTTGGATTTAGTTTGATAGTGTCACATTTAAACTCTTCAAAATTTATGTTAGAGTAGATAAATTACTTTAACTTCACAATAGACTAGTTAAACATTATGGGGTGCTCTATCATTTGCTTGTTGCAATTGCATTGAAATAATGATTGAACAACCATGTTTGTTAATGTACTCTTATGAATCTGTCCCTTCCTATTGAGCTAGTGAGCTTACATCCTAATGGATTGTTTTGTAGGTGTTGAGTAGTACTTGAAGATGCCTTGTTACAGTTGTCTATAGGTTAGTTCCAATGGATTGGGAAGTGAGGTGTTGTAGTCTAATGAATGGATCAAACTTCATGTTACTTTGCTTTTCTTTTGTGGGAAGATTATAAGGTCTTCCTAGGTAGCCTTATCATCTTTGTTGGCTTGCTGATGTATTGTCTAATACATCTCTACAGCATAGTCTACTTGTGGAAATGTACAGACCTTTTGAAAACATTGGAACTTCTGATGTATATAAGTTATGTAAAAGATGTAAACTATCTTTTAGTATGTGAAGGTATTTTGTAAAGCGTTACTCTATAAGTCTTATTTAATACAAGTGCCTATTTCACTGTTTCAAAGTTAGTTGAGCCATCATTTGTCTTATGTGGACTATACCTATGTTAGTAGCTTAAGAGGGTAACTTTTAACCTAGTTTGGTTTATACAATACAGTAGAACTGTTACAACTTCTTAAGTTTGGGTTATGACAATTATGGGTGGTATCAGAGCATGGTTCGTAAAGAATTAGATTTTGAAGCGTCTAATTAAAATAATCTAAACATTAGGAACATTGAGAGCTGGGAAAAATAAGTGGGATGTAAAAGACTTAGATTTGTAGGCGTATATTTAAGTTATGTATAAATAAGAACCTACGTAATATAAAATGAAGAAGAGTAAAAGATAATACTAATTTAAGTTGTATTGTGTTTATTTTCAAATTCAAAAACATATACTTATTTATGTTTGGTTACATTTTGGTTGGGAAGGAGAAGAGACCCCTATTGACTATCGAGTTTGTTTGCAAAAGTTATTGCTAGAATTGACTGATCGGATAATATTTTATACGATAGATGAAATTATAACTACTTATAAGAGGGGTTTATCTTGGAATATGAAGGATGAGTGAAAGATTATGGAAGATGAGTTACGTCCTTTATATGATAAATGCACTACAGTTGTAGCTTTTGAGAAGAAGTATATGCATGGTAAGGGGATTTTATCTATGATGGTCCTAATGTTGTACTTTCCTACTATAGTAGAACTCGGTGCGAATTATCTACTGGGTTTTGATCAAGCACCAATAGGAACTCCCCATGTACCTTGGACTATCTACTTGGAATCATAGATTGGTTTCCAAGATTTCTATTGATTGGGAATATAGGTATTGAAGTGCCCTTATAATCACATGAGCCTAAACCACTTGTAGAACCTCTTGAAAGTCCACTTCCATTTCAACAAGAAAATGTAGATGAGAATATAGTGGAGGAAGATTTGAAGTATAATTTAGAAGCAGCAATAACTCAGGTGGAAGTAGAAAGTGAAAATGTGAATGTGGTAATAGGAGAAAATGAGATTGGAGAGCGAGTTGAAACTGAAGTAGTAGCTAATTCTAGAGATTAAGTAAGAATTCAGGTAAAAGCTAATGAAGGGTAGAAAGTGAATCAAGTTGGAGGACTTGAGTTGGTAAATGAGGATAGTGAGGATGTGCAAGAAGTTATATATGTTCCTAAGACACTTGAGTATATAGTGGTAAGTTTTGACTTAGAAGAAGGAAATGAAAATATAGACTTAAATACTTATGAAAATTGGTTTCCATTGGAAGGTGTTACGGCATTGAATGAATTAGATGGATGGAGTGAATAAGAGTTTAACTACTGGAACTTTCAGATCGTGTGGGTTATGTTATGTACTTAGTTATCTAAATGTATTGGCCTTTTTTTGATGTAAATAGTATTTTGGAATTATAAGTATACTTTTGTACTTAAGGTAAGAAAGATGTATTTAGAAGTTATGTACTAAGAAGTTTCGATGTAATTTTTTATATAGCTATACTTATATGTAATTAACGATGTAAAAAAATTCAATTTAATGTAATTGTCTTAATGTAAATGTTCGAATTATGATGTACACTTTAGAGTTGGAATGTGTATCATTAAAGTTAGTTACATATTATGTGTAAAAGTAATTTGTCAGGGGTGATTCTTTAGTATTATCATGTGTTTGAGAGATTAAAGGTGATGTAATCATGTATAAATATATACAGATGATAATTTAATGTTATTTTTCATTGATTTGAGACTTGATTGTTTAGGGAATTATGTTTATATTGTTATGTATATATATGATATGCTTAATTTAGGCAATTTGTGAATATGAATGGTTATTAGAAGATCTGTAGTTGGAATTCTATGGTGTTAAAATGAGTAGAAAATATGTAATCAGAACATTGTTTAGAGGCTTCGGAAGCTCGTACTAACTGTAGACACCTCATTTTTGCTAATTTTTATTAAGCCAGGTTAATAAATAAAAAAATAAAAAATAATAATAATAAAATGAAAAAAAAAAATAAGCAAAAAGAAAATCAAGTTGAGAGTCAAGTTGTGTCAAGTTGGGTTAAGTTGAGTTGTTGGATCAATTATTAAGAGGGGTTGAATCCATTAGTTTTGGGCCAGACCAATTTAGGGGCTAAAAATCAAGATTTGTTAAATTATTGGGTTAAATTGGATCGAGTTGAGCCTTAAAAGAAAAGCTCGAACTAACTAGGGTTTCTAGAAGTTAGGGTGAATTTAGGCTGAATAAAAAACAAATCTTTCGTATTGAACATATGAAAGATTCAATTTTGGACCTTACAAATAACATGTAGGTCAGGGATTTGAAGGAGTCTTTTTTTAGAACTTACACCCAAAACACTCCCACACGTGCCAAAACACTCCCACATGTGCCAAAATACTCCCATACGCATTGCTACATTCCTCATGCACTACTACAACACTTACACCCACCACCACAGTATGCCTACCGCATGTATAGATCTACGCCTTAGTGTCGTCCAACATTGCTTGAGCTACTGTCCACTGCCCACCCAAATCTGCACCCTAGTGTGGCCCAATGCTGCCTGAGTTACCGCCCATCGTACGCATAGATCTATACCCCAGTGTCGCCCAAAACCACCCAAGCTACCACCCATAGCACGCCCAGATCCATGCCCACAATGTCGCCTAACACTGCCCGAGCTATTGCCCATAGCATGCCCAAATCTACGCCCTAGTGTTGCCTACGTCGTCGACCAAACGCTCACCCACTCTCGCCTATGCCATCTCCTAAACGCTCGCCTACTGTTGCCCAAGTTGTCGCCTAAACGCTCGCTCACTGTTACTACTCTATCACCCAGGCCCTCGCCCAATCATTGCCCATAGTATCACTTAAGTACACCCAGCATCGCCTAATACTAATGATCCGACTTAGGTAATTTTTTTTTTTTAAGTTTTTTTATTACTCTATTATATTATTTTCTTCATTTATTAATTAATTATGTTTTTTTAATTATTTTATTATTTTTCCTAATTAATTAATTAATGTTTTTGTTTAACTGCTGATTTTTTAATTAATTATTTTCTTGCAAATTTTTAGATAAATTAAGGTTTTCTTTTTCTTGAAAAATTGTTTTTTAATAAAGAATATATTTTTGGCACTTAGGTTTTTAGAAAGAATAAAAAAATCTAAATTGAGTTAGTTAGGGTTTTTGTTTAATTTAGGAAGATTAGATTTTCTAGGTTTTTTTTAAATAATAAATTCACAAATGTAACTTAGCTTGCTTTTCAAAAATAAAAAATAACCCACTAACTAAATATTTTATAAAAAAAAAAAGTACTACGATGGGTTTGATCCTGATTAGCGAGTCTGTAGGTACCTATGGGGCAAGCGCGTTAAAAAATAAATTTTTTTTTAGAAATTCGTGAAAAAAAAATAAGAAAAATCATTCTTAGTTATTTTTAATTATTTAGATCTATTTTTACTATTTTTAGAAAATATTAAAAAAAACCATCAAATTTCTTTTAATTTTCATATGGTGACTTAGTCTTAATAAGTTAGCCCCCGAACTCGGTTTTTCTAGTTCAATTTTCTAAAAATCAAAACTTTTTTAGAATGCTCACAGACTAGTTGGTTAAATTAGGGTTTTCCCACCTGAAAACCTTAATTTCATTTTTATCGGTTAAATCGGTTGGTAACTCCAATTTTTTTAAATTTTTTTAAGAAGAGTATTTCCTTAGTTTAATGTTGAGTAATTTATATTAGGCGGGCTGGGCTTAATATGGATTAAATTAAGGAAATCGAAATAGGGCTCGATAGAATTGACAACTCTACTAGGGACATCTAATGGGCTAGTCATGTGAAAATTAAAAATTAATTGATAGACTTTTGTATTATTATTTTCCTTTTGTATTATATTATAATTATACTAATTGTTTTTAGTAATGCAGGACCTAAGGAAAAGCCCAATCCAATAGGTCTTCTAGGGGAATTGATGTTTTTTTTTTTTTTTTTTAATAACCATTTGCATACTTATATGTGGTTGAACTTGGGCGACCTTAAGAACTAGGATAGGTTGCCATTGTATAACACTTAGGTCGTTGGGGTCATTACCCTCGCTTGGCGGTGATAGGTAAGCCTACTCAGGCTTCGATGTAGCTCATTAGGCTTCTCGTTAGAAAGTCTTGGAGGTATAGAGCTTAAGACCTGTAGATCCTACCTTCTTACAGTCATCCTTTCCGAAAAAAGGGGTATTTTTTTTTTTTAAAATTATAGGAAAAGCCTGATTTAATCCATGGTCAGTTCATCGTCCATTTTCAATTAAAAAAATCCTATTCTGGTCCGGTATGGAATGAACTTATAATCATGGAATCGACTCGATCATCAGATTATAGATTATAAGTTACATAGTTTAGGCTCCTAGAATATGGCGCCCTTGGGGCTTTCTATTTGATTGTATCGAAAGGACCAATGAATTGGGATTTCCCTATCCCGAACCAAACATGAATCTTTTGATTCATTTGGCTCTCACACTCAATTACTTCAATCACTTATGTCAAATTCCCAATTAATTCGCGCTGACCCCGTCCTATAGGGATCATTGAATCAATAGCAATAAGTCCGGTTTGAAGAGGCTTGCTATGAATAACCCAGTATCGAATACTGGTAATAATATCAGCAAAAGAACGTTCTCCTGCCAATCATTAGTTCCCACCCATGGGGCGAATGGAATCCGATACATAAATCAGTTAATAAAAGAATAGAAAAAGTCGAGCTGCAAGGTACATTGGTCAGGGGTTCATGATTACCTTATCCCACGCAAATCGTTTACCTGTAACTATTCAATATCCATATGTAGTAACCCTTATATATAAGTGTACATGAGAATCATTTTTTAAATTGTATTTTGAATATACTTATATATAAGGGTGCTTTTTGATAGTGGATTTATCATAATTCCTATAATTTATTAATTACTATCCTTACTCATTACATCTGTGTGTAACATATTATATTTTTATATATTAGATTACGTTTGTTTCTCTATGAATATTGTATTTCCTTATATTATACGTATTTTATTTTATTTTTATCACTTGTTAGTTAATGAAAGGCTGTGCAATTTCTAAAAAACTCTTTGAAAAGGTTGTGAAATTATTAACACTGCATCCAATTTTATTCTAAATTTAGTGTCCTTGTTGTAGATAGTCGACGCATCTTTATTTCATTTATATCTTGTTATAATATAAATATGAAGAGTGAGAGTAGTATTAACTTAGAGCTCATTTGTGAAGTCCAGTTAGATAAGTACTCCTTCCCCGAAGCCATCCTAAAAAATTGGTTAAACCAGCTTCCACTCGCCAAGCAAAATTATGTCTGCAAGAAGATCGGGTTGGTCATATCCCTTATGTGGGTTCAGCTTCACTAGCCTTTAATTCAAGCCCTCATCTATTACTAGAACCCATAATCTATAGCTTTTAACTTCAGTTCAAATGTATTGACACCCACCATAGAAGAATACTCGTAGCTACTCAGCAGCCGACCCCTTTAAGCGGGTATAGCTATCCCTAATCTCAGAGTTCAGCTTGAGAAAATCTTCATGATATTGTTGGGGGTCAAGAAGTTAACCTTAGCCTTATTCTTATCTTTAGAGGGCAAAAAATGTCTTAGCATCCTAAGGTTGGTGGAGTGGTTTTCAAGCCTAAATTCCTTCTAGAAATATCGTTAGATCTTCTATGGATGATATGAATCGTAGGTCAAAAAGAGGGTCAATGCATTTATTATGACAGTATTTAGAATAGTGTTGTTTCCCTTCAGATATGGCCAGGTCCACTATAGGGTCGCTGAGTTGGTGATTCAATTCTTAGTTGGTAAATCCTATATATTGAAACTATTAGCAGAATAATTCAAGACACTTACCTATCAGAAGAAGCAGGGGCATGGCTATTTCATGGCTAATCTTACAATCCTTGTCGTGTGGTTTCTCAGTCACGTACAGGGGTATGGAGGGAATCTTCTCAGAGAATCCTTGGAAGAGAATATAGACTTGATCGATGACTTACCTGCTACCTTAAGGTACCGAATGAAGCTCAGTTTAAGGGATGGGTGTTAGTTATCAACAAAACGCAGCTAGTAGACTTTATGTGGACAATTAGATGGAGCCACTACACTCAAGCCATCCTAGGGTGCACCGATTATGCATGAGTTCCCTTTATTGGTATTACGGGCTATACTGGATATTGCCTGGCTTGTGTCACCAAATAGTTGGGCCTACTACAATAAATAGCCTACAGAGACTTCTTGGACATTGCCACAATGGATTATCAGGATCCTTGTCTACCTATGGCTACTTTAATCTAATGACTAGTAGATCTAGTGAAGCTGTGGGAAAGAAGAGAAGTCAAGAAGATAGTCAATATGGGAACTTTGAGGGGCAAAGATAGTGAATTTCGAGCCACCAAGCAATTCATTTATGATTAGTTAGAGAAGGCCAGAAAGATATGATATGAAGCCTTAGATGTATTCAGACACGAGCTAGATCTAGCACGTCTGTCACCCACTGAGCAAACCTATTGAGACACCATATGGGCTAGGGTTGAAGCCTAGTTCTAGGAAAGTAAGAGGATTGTTGAAGAGTTTAGGTTAGAAAATGAGAGACTGTTAAAGGAAAATCAATTTTTGAGGAGTAAGATTCAAGAAAGGGATGTTACGGTACAAAGACTTATGATGGAAGTTGATGAAGTTCATTCCAGTCAGATCTGTCGACTCTTGTAGATATAAGATTTAAGTTTTTTTTTTTAGAAAATTAGTTAGGAGTTTTTTTTTTTTCCTTTTGCTTAGTCCGTTGTATAAGTTAGATCTTGTGATTAATAAATTTGCAGCTTTAGTAAATAAAATTTTCATTAATTGTGTAGTCTCTTACTTATTATTATTATTCGTTTTTTTTTTTTTTTTTTTTTTTACCTTTAAAGAAAAAACATAAGAAGAGGCAAATCATAGAATAACAAATGTCACAAAAAGAAAAAAAAAACTGAGAAAACCTTCAATTCACCAAAAAGTCTAAAACTTGGGTTTTTGCATAGGATTTCGAAAATAGCGCCCAAACGAGCAGACTCAACTAGAAGCCCGATTTCACTCATTATAAGGCAAGGATGTTGACTTAAGGTACTGGAAATGTCAGTCAAATGGTGCTCGATTCAAGAGTAGTGATGTTGGAAGAAAACATGAATAAGATGGCCGAACAGATTCAAGCTCTTGCTCAGGCTATTGAGATCCTTAACGATAGATAAGGATCTCAAGCTAATCCAAACCGAAATGTAGAAATGATCCCTCCCTTGAATTGGAAGATGAAGAATTAGCCCCTAATGAGGTATAGAGGAAGGAGATCGAAGAAAAACACCATGAAATGGAAAGAAAGGTCATGTAGATGTTAACCGAGAAGATGAAAACCCTAGAAATGGTGAATGGGTTTGAGCAAATGGGAATGATCAGTTTACCAACCTATAAAGACAATGACTTCCTAGAAAGATTTAAGGTGTTGAAATTTGAGAAATACAATGGGACTGGCTACCCAAAACTCTACACTAGGTTGTACATAAGGAAAATGGGAAAATACACGAAGCATGACAAGGTGATGGTTTAGACTTTTCAGGACAGCTTGACTAGGCCTGCTTTAACTTGGTACGCTTAGTTAGACCTGAATGAAATTGATACTTGAGATAGGTTAGCACGGGCTTTCTATAATTGGTATAAATTCAACATCGAAGTGGCCCCATCCATGTAGGATCTGAACAATTTACGAAAGAAGACCAATGAGAATTTTAAAGAATATGCCTAAAGATGGAGGGGCATGGTAGCTAGGGTGACTCCACCCTTAATTGAAAAGCATTTGACCTTCGCTTTCATTAATACTCTTGAAAGCCTATATTACCAACACTTGGTTGGGTACCTTACCTCCAATTTTGCATAAATTGTAGCCTCAAGAAACCAAATTCAAGAAGCCATTACTACTGGGAGGCTCCCTAATCTTGAAATAGCTGAAAAGAAGACACCTCCCCTAAGATTTTCCAACAAAGCCAAGGAAACCACTATTAGTGTTGTAGATACCAGCAACCTTGTCAAACCCACAGCTCCAGTAGCTATGACTGCAGGACCTAATCCCTGCCATGTCCAAATTAGAACAACCACCCATAGAGAAGACAGTTCACACATATTCCCATTCCTCTAAGCTAGGTTCTCACATGATTAAAGAAGGAGAATCTCTTGACATTTGAAATACCAAGAGAAGGGCAAAAACCAAGAGATTATAACCTGGAGCTTCGACGTGACTATCATTTGGGGCAAGTGAGACATTCTATGGACCAATGTTGGAGACTTAGACATAAAATCTAGGATCTTATTGATGTTAAATTGGTTTAATTAGATTTCATCCAAACTCCCACTCCTAACGTGGCTAACAACCTTTTATCGAATCATGGACATTCAATCAATATGATCATTGCTGAAGCTTCTAAACCAGAAATTGACCTAAACAGTCTCCCCATCACTATTGAGGAGATAGCTTAGAATCTGAAGAAGGATAGGCACTTGCAGGATATGAATCTTTGGGATAGGACCTGAACCAGACCTGTGATATATCGACTGCTTAAGGAAGGGAAGATAAAGAAAGTCGATATCATGGCTATGACAATTCTAAGATTGCGAAAGAGAAGTTCTTAGAGGGAGCTTAGAAAGAGATATGAAGTTGAGGACCCAACTGTTGACACTTTAGGAGAATTGATAGGGAAGTTTGAGTATTTAGTGGATTATGCCAGTTCACTTACCATATATGCTAATGCCCCTCCTATTAGATGGGGTTCAAAATTTGAGGAAGAGGACAGATTCATTGCAGAAGCCAAGAAGGCAGCTGAGATGGTTGGAATGATTGGAGACTGGCCCAAGTCGTTGATTTTTTAATATGATGGAAAGACTAAGAAAGTTGAGGAATCGGGGAAGCCTAAGAAGATCACTTTCAATGTCTTAATAGCCCTAGAGAATTATAAAGCAGTACCTTTGGATACAAAGCGGTGAATCAAATGACTAGGGCCTCATTACCCATGGTCGGTGGGCTTACCTGCTCGGGATGAGTTTATGATTAGCATGAGGAAGCTAAGATGAAATCTACTGTAGAAGAGGCTTATCGAAAAATCTTTGAAGATACAAAAGATAAAGATCAGAATGTTGCTAAGAAGATAGTAAAGGCTAGTGAATACAAGATAATGGATCAATTAGCCAAGGTACCAGCCCAAATTTCTTTAATGGGTTTGCTATTGTCATCAGATACTCATCGAGAGGCACTGATTAAAATTCTAAAGGAGGTTAAAGTGCCTAAAGGGATTTTTATGGAAAAACTAGGGCTGGTGGCAAACTTGATATTTGCGTTAGATTAGATCTCATTTTCGTTAGACGAGCTAGGTAAAAAAGGAGACCGGCACACAAAGTCCCTCTTCATAGTGGTTAAGTATGCAAGGAAAGTAGTTGCTCGAGTTTTAATAGATAATGGATCATCATTGAATGTGTGTCCATTGATGACGCTAAATCTACTTGGTGTAGAGGAGAATGAGATAAAGCCCAGTTTGATTTTAGTAAGGGCTTTTGATGGAACAAAACGGGAGATAATTAGATAAATCAGGCTATAGGTCGAAATTGGCCCGTAAGTGTTTACTATCCCTTTCCAAGTTCTTGACATCCCGTAAACTTTCAATCTTCTGTTAGGAAGATTGTGGATTTATTTAGCAGGGGTAATTCCATCCAGCTTACATCAGAAAGTGAAGTTCATAGCTAATCAACAATTGGTTACTATTCTTAGGGAATAAGATTATAAGATTTACAAAGAAACGACTATACCCTATGTCGAGGATGAATAATTGGAACAGCCAGGGTTACAGATTTTCAGTGAAGTTAGTATGATTGAAGAAGCAAGACAAGGGGCACGAAGACGTTTGAAATAGCCTAAGCAATAGATTGGAACGTTCGAGCTTAGATATGGGCCCATTGAAGAGGAGATTCAAGAAATGAAGGCTAAAACTAAGAGTAAAAAAGGGGATCAGTTGTACCATGCTCATATGGATTTTCTAGACATCTATCAGACATTCCCAGCACTAGCTGATGTTTAAGAACCTGAAGTAGTCGGTTTATCTAAGGCCTTGACTCAACAATGTAGCATCGATTCGAATGAGAGAGAAGATGTCGACTTACTAGTTTCTTTGTGCAACCAGTTTTCCGTTACCACTAATAGGTCTCTCTAGAAATGCAAAATTAGATTAATTAGGAACATTCGATTTTGATAATTAGTTCGATTAGTTAGGTCTTTTCTATTAAACAATTTCAATTAATTAAAATTCATTTCTTTCTTTCTATCAATTCTTCCTTGTTATTTATTTGTTGTCCTTTTCTTTTTCCTTTACTCCTCAGATCCAATAAAAATGATGAATGTAATGGATATCTCATGCATGTAAATGATGAAAGTACCAATATCACTTTTAGCCTTCCTGGGTCAGACATCGGAGATGATATTGAGACTACAAATGAAATTCAGGAGAATTGGTGTCGACATGAACAAGGTAGGGTGATTATTGGTGAACCAACATATGTGATTAATTTGGGAACAAAGGAAAATCCACGAAAGTTGAAAATTGGTGGTAATTTAATGGATGATCAGAAGCAGCAGTTAACATAAGTGTTATTAGGATACTTAGTTATCTTCGCTTAGTCTTATGAAGTTATGCCCGGTTTAGACTCGTCTCTTGTGGTTCACAAGTTGCTAACCAAGAAAGAAATTAAACCAAAAAGACAAAAGCTTAGATGGTTTAGGCCAAATCTACTCCTTAAAATTAAAGAAGAAGTCAAGAAGCTGTTAGAAGTCAGATTCATAGAAGTATCAGATTACCTCGAATGGATGGCCATTGTGGTGCTAGTATTGAAGAAAAATGAGAAAGTTAGGATTTGTGTAGATTTCTATGATTTAAACTAGGCGACACCAAAGGATAATTTTCCTTTGCCACATATTGATGTTTTAGTGGATAACACGGTTGGGAATCATCTTTTCTCTTTTATGGATGGTTTCTTAGGGTATAATCAAATTAAGATGGCAGAAGAAAAAATTAAAAGAACATTTGTTACCACCTTGGGAATGTTTTGTTATCACGTGATGCTGTTTGGATTGAAAAACGCTGGGGCAACTTAGCAGCGTGCCATAGTTGCCTTGTTCCATGACATGATGCATAAGGAAATCAAAGTTTATGTGGATGATATGATCACCAAATCCAAAGAGAATGAAAACCACATGGATATTTTGTGCAAACTATTAGAGCAATTGAGGAAGTTTCAACTAAAGCTAAATCTTGAAAAATGTACTTTTAGAGTAACTTCAGGCAAATTGTTAGGTTTTGTAGTTAGTAGATGAGGAATTGAAGTAGACCCAAATAAAGTCAAGGCAATCATAAACATGCCTATGCTTAAGACTATCAAAGAAGTTAGGGGATTGTTAGGAAGATTGAATTACATCGCTCGGTTTGTATCACAATTAACTGATAAATGCAAGCCGTTGTTTAAGCTATTGAGGAAGAATGCTACAGTATAGTGGGATGAAGAATGTGAGCATGCATTTGCTAAAATCAAAGAATATCTCATGAATCCTCCTATACTGGTCACTCCCATACCGGGATAGCCATTAGTCCTTTATTTAACGATTCTCTTTGAATTGATGGGATGCATGCTGGGGTAGAAAGATGAAACGAGAAGAAAAGAGCATCCTGTATGTTATTTAAGTAAGAAATTCATGGAAGGCGAGCAAAAGTACTCAGAAGTGGAAAGAACGTATTGCACCTTGGTATGTGTGATGCATAGACTCAAGTAGTACACTCTCTATTACTCGATAGAGTTGTTGACAAAACATGACCCATTGAGGTATTTAGTAGAAAAGCTAGTGTTGATTGGGAGAATATCAAAGTGGCAGATGCTACTCTCTAAGTTTGATATCAAGTATGTAAGTCAGAGTTTAGTTAAGGGGTAAGCAGTAGTTGATTAATTAGCAAAATACCCATTAGAAGATGAGGATAGGGGTTCAGAAGCACAATTTTCGAATGAAAATGTAATGGTGGCAAACGAATCGAGTGGTAAGATGTTGGGATGGAAAATGTATTTTGATGGAGCAGCCAATGTGTTTAGATGTGGGGTAGGAGCAGCATTGGTGTCACCCGAGGATAACCGTTTTCTTGTAGCAGCAAGATTAATATTCCCATATACCAATAACATAGCAAAATATGAAGCTTGCATTTTGGGGCTTAGAATGGCGTTAGATATGGGAATATAAGAATTAGAAGTGTACGGAGATTCTTCCCTTATAATTCTCTAGACCTTAGGAGAATATAAGACAAAGAACGAGAAATCGATACCTTATCATGAACATTTGAGCAAGCTAGTTGAAAAATTCCAAGAGATTTTATTCACTTACATTCCAAGGACCCAAGATCAGTTTGCTGACGCATTGGCTACATTAGTGTCAATGGTAAAAGTCACAGATGGAATAGAAATTCAGCCCTTGGAGATTGAAGTGGAAGAAAATTTGGCTTTTTTCCTTGTAGTTAAAGGGAAGGGAACAAAGAACCTTAGTATCATGATATCAAGAAGTTACTTCAAACGGGAGAATTTCCTAAAGATGCTAATGGAAAAGATGGAAGGACTTTGAGAAGGTTAGCTACTCATTTCTTGTTAAGTGGAGTCATATTATATAAGAGATCACCAGATGTAACACTACTAAGGTGTGTAGATGAAGAAAAAGCTGAGAAATTATTGCAAAAGGTACATGAAGGAGTTTGTGGTCCTCATTTGAATGGGTATATGCTAGCCAGAAAGATCATGAGAATGGGGTATTTCTAGATGACGATGGAATTGGATTGTATCAAGCACGTGAGGCATTGTCACCTATGCCAGGTATACGCTAATAAAAGTAATGCTCCTCCTCAAGAATTACATGTGTTGCTAGCTCCTTAGCCTTTTTCCATGAGGAAAATTGACATGATTGAACCAATTTCGCCAATGGCTTCAAACGGGCACAGATTCATTTTAGTCGCGATCGACTATTTTACCAAGTGAGTAAAAGCAGCGTCGTATGCTACAGTGACCAAAGGAGTAGTGGTCAAATTCTTGAAAAGAGACATTATTGCAAGATATGGTGTGCTTGAGTCTATTATTATAGACAATGGGATGAATTTAAATAACAAATTAATGAATGAAGTGTATCACCAGTTCAAGATCAATCACAGAAACTCAACTCTATATCGACCTAAAATGAATGGAGTCGTTTAAGTCGTAAATAAGAATATCAAAAGAATCATTGAGAAGATGGTGATCACATATAGGGATTGGCATGAAATGCTTCCCTTTGCTCTCATGGACTATAGAACCTCAGTCAAAACTTCTACTGTTGTAACCCTATATTCATTGGTGTATGGAATCGAAGTAGTACTATTGGTGGAAGTGAAAATACCTTCATTTCGAGTATTGGCAGAAACTCGGCTCAATGGAGCAGAGTAGGTGGAGAAGAGAATAGAGCATTTGAATCTCCTAGATGAGCAAAAACTTGTAGTAATATGTCATGGTCAATGTTACCAACAGTGAATGATTTGAGCTTTTAACAAGAAAGTACATCTGAGGTTCTTTAAAGAAAGAGATTTGGTATTAAAGAAAATACTACCAAATGTAAAAGGCCCTAAGGGTAAGTTCTCTCTGAATTACAAAGGCCCTTATGAGGTAAAAAGGGTATTATCAGGAGGTACATTAGTATTGACAGAGATGGATGGCTTAGAATTAAGAGGACCAGTGAATTTGGATGCAATCAAGTTATATTATCCATGAAAATGGAGATTTAACAAAGATTTCAATTTTTCCTAAATAAGTTTGTAGTAATCTTTTATTGTTTGCAAGTAAAGTGGATATCCATGAATGTTTTCGAATTCGGATAGTTATTAACCGACAAACACTCTACCAATCAACCCTATTTCTTAGCCTCATAAACTTGAACAATAAATCTTTACCAATGAATTTGAATCACCAAAAGAATTGAAATTAAATGTTCTTAATAATTTAGTAATTGTTTATTCAAAAAGGGATTTATCATTTAGAAGTCATGAAGAATACAATTTGAAATTAGACCAAGCGAATTAGAGGCGTGAGCATGGTTTAGTTACAAAAGAAAATTCAAAGGAAAGAAGAACAAAAAAGGAAAGAAAAGAGAAAGAAGAAGCAAGTGCAGACCTTTGGAGAAATTCTGCTAATTGAATGAGTAAATATTAGGAGTTGATGTAAGCATGCCAATCAGTTGCTATGTGAGAAATCCTTTAGTCCTAGAAAAAATAATTTTGAAAAAGTCTTTAAAAGGAAATCTTTTGAAAATCAATGTCGAAGAGATCTATCCTCTTCAAATCTTGAAGAGATCTATCCTCTTCAGATTATCCATCAAACCAAAACAAGTTAATTTTACCTCCTTTGAAATTTTGCTCTATCCTTCCAAGATAGACTTCATTAAGCCCCATCCTTCTAAGATAGGCCTCCTTTGAAATTTTTGCTCTATCCTTTCAAGATAGACCTCATTAAGCTCTATCCTTCCAATATAGGCCTCTTTTGAAATTTTGCTCTATCTTTCCAAGATAGACCCCATTAAGCCCTATCCTTCCAAGATAGGCCTCCTTTGAAATTTTTGCTCTATCTTTCTAAGATAGACCCCATTAGGCCCTATCTTTCCAAGATAGGCCTCTTTTGAAATTTTGCTCTATCCTTCCAAAATAGACCCTATTAAGCCTTATCTTTCCAACATAGGCCCCCTTTGAAAATTTTGCTCTATCCTTCCAAGATAGACCTTGTTAAGCCTTATCTTTTCAAGATAGACCTTCTTGAAATTTTTGCTCTATCCTTCCAAGATAGATAACAGTTCTTTCGAGATAGGCATCCATCTGCCCCGTCCTTTCAAGATGGGTAGTTTATTCTTTACATCTACTTTTCAAGGATATCCTTGATCAAAATAAAACATAGCTTAGTTGATCAATTCAAAGTAGGGTTTGACAAAAATGGGTATCTCTTTTGTTTTTGTAGTGAAGTTCTAGTCGAACTTGACTACAAAAAGAGGCAGTCGTAGACATCTCATTTTTGCTAATTTTTATTGAGCCAGGTAAATAAATAAATAAAAAAGTAATAATAAAATGAAAAAAAAATGATGAAAAAAAATAAGCAAAAGGAAAATCAAGTTAGGAGTCAAGTTGGGTTAAGTTGAGTCGTTGGATCAGTTATTGAAAGGGGCTGAATCCATTAGTTTTAGGTCAGACTAATTTAAGGGCTAAAAATCAAGATTTGTTAAATTATTGGGTTAAATTAGATCGGGTTGGGCCTTAAAAGAAAAGCTTGAACTAGCTAGGGTTTTTAAAAGCTAGGGGTTTTTAGAAGTTAGGGTGAATCTAGGTTAGATAAAAAATAAATCTTTCATATTGAACATATGAAAGTTTCAATTTTGGAGCTTATAAATAACATGTAGGGTCAGGGATTTGAGGGAGTCTTTTTTTAGAACTTACACCCAAAATACTCCTACATGTGCCACTACACTCTCATACGTGTCGCCACATTCCTTATGTGCTACCACATTCCTCATGCTTCACCATACTCCTACACCATCGCACCACACATGCGCTACCATAGCACTTACACCCATCACCACAGCATGCTTACTGCACGCTTAGATTTGTACCTTAGTATCACCCAACATCACCTGAGCTATTGCCTACTATATGCCCAGATTTGCACCCTAGTGTCACCCAACACCACTCGAGCTATTACCCACAACACGCCTAGATCTACGCTCACTGTACACCAATATCTACGCCTACAGTGTCGCCTAACACCGCCTGAGCTATCGCCCATAGGATGCCTACCACACACCTAGATTTATGCCCCAGTATCACCTACACTATCATCTACTATTGCCCAAACGCTCACCTACTCTTGCCCAAGCCATTGCCTATACGCTCACCCACTGTTGCTACTCTATCGCCCAAGCTCTCGCCTAGTCATCGCCTATAGTGTCACTTGAGCATGCCCAGCATGCCCTACACTGACGACCCGACCTAAGTAATTTTTTTTTTTGTTTTGAGTTTTTTTTATTATTCTATTATATTATTTTCTTCATTTATTAATTAGTTATGTTAATTTATTTATTTTATTATTTTTCCTTATTAATTAATTTTTTGTTTAAGTGCCAATTTTTTAAATTAATTCTTGCAAATTTTTAGATAAATTAGGGTTGTTTCTTGAAAAATCGTCTTTTAATAAAAAAAATATTTTTGGCACTTAGGTTTTTAGAAAGAATAAAAAAATCTAAATTGAGTTAGTTAGGGTTTTTTTGTTTAATTTAGGAAGATTAGATTTTCTAGGTTTTTTCTTTAAATAATAAATTAACAAACGTAAACATAGCTTAGTTATCAAAAATAAAAATAACCCATCAACTAAATAATTTAAAAAAAAAAAGAATTATGACCAGTTTGATCTTGGTTAGTGGGTATGTAGATACTTTCGAGGCAATCGCGTTAAAAAATAATTTTTTTCCTTTTATAGAAATTCGTAGTAAAAAAATAAAAATCATTGTTAGTTATTTTTAATTGTTTAGATCTATTTTTGGTATTTTTAGAAATATTACAAAAAAAAAAGCCCATCAATTTCTTTTAATTTTTACATGATGACTTAGTCTTAATAGTTTAGCCCCCGAACTTGGTTTTTCTGGTTCANTTTTTTTATTAATTAGTCATGTTTTTATGTTTTTTATTTATTTTATTATTTTTCCTTATTAATTAATTAATTTATTGTTTAAGTGCCAATTTTTTAATTAATTATTTTCTTGCAAATTTTTAGATAAATTAGGGTTTTTTTTTTCTTTAAAAATGGTTTTTTAATAAAAAAAATATTTTTGGCACTTAGGTTTTTAGAAAGATTAAAAAAAATCTAAGTTGAGTTAGTTAGGGTTGTTGTTTAATTTGGGAAGATTAGATTTTCTAGGTTTTTTTTTTAAATAATAAATTAACAAACATAAACCTAATTTGGTTTTCAAAAATAAAAATAACCTACCAATTAAATATTTTACAAAAAAAAAAAAAGAACTATGGCTAGTTTAATCCTGGTTAGCGGGTACGTAAGCACTTTCAGGGCAATCGCGTTAAAAAATAATTTTTTTCCTTTTTTGAGAAATTCGTAATAAAAAAAATAATAAATATCATTCTCAGTTATTTTTAATTATTTAGATCTATTTTTGGTATCTTTGGAAAATATTAAAAAAAAGCCCATAAAATTTCTTTTAATTTTAACTTGGTGAGTTAGTCTTAATAGGTTAGCCCTTAAATTCAGTTTTTTTGGTTCAATTTTCTAAAAATAAAAAATTTTTTAGAATGTCCGTAGACTAGTGGTCATTTTTACCAGTTATTCAATTGGCGACTCCAATTTAAATTTTTTTTTTTTTAAGAAGAGTATTTCCTTAGTTTAATGTCGAGTAATTTATATTAAGCGGGCTAAGCTTAATATAGGTTAAATTAAGGAAATTGAAATAGGACTTGTAAATCCTACTTTTATCGAGCCTAAGATTTGACTAAGAGTATTTTTCGAACGTTCCCAAGGATCAATTAAACTAAGAACTTAAGTTTACATTTAGAAATGAATTAAATTTTTCAAATTAAAAAACCAATTATCAATAAAACCTGAGCTTGAAGAATTGCAAGCTCTAAAGTCACTTAAGACCCTAAACCCTAAAACAATTAAGGAATTTTAACCTTAAGCGACTAATCGATAATTTAATTTGAAGAATGTCTTTCAACTCTAGAAAATTTCACAATTTTATAAAAATCGAATCATAATTTATAAAATAATGCAAGAAGTAAATTTTAACACAATTTCCTATAAGACAATGTCATTATCTTTATGCCAAGCCTTACATATAGATAAGTAGACCAACCAGTCACCTTAAATAACTTATCAATTGAAAGTTGGAATCATGTATCAATTGATAACCTATCCAAATCTAGTGATAAGACACATTCCTTATCACCTTTCCACTTATACTACATATGGACAAATTTTCACAAGATTTCACATGCTTAACTTTAATAATGGAGACAAGACAAGTCTATGCCCAAAAAGGATATCCCATGACCAGTTTGAACAAGAAGGAGAGGGGGGTTATGCTCTTGTTTTTCATCTATCAATCACTTTCTCTTATACAGTACTATTCACTCCTTAATGCTTACATCATCAATAGTTGCAATTGTTAACTTTTGTATAAACTATAAGACAATAATTTGAAGCTTCTTAAACACACATTCACTCCCATTCCAACTGGCCACCACTTTCTAAGCTTCACTCATAGCACTTTCATTTTTTTTTTCTTGTGTCTTTCTCTTCCAATATCTAAGCTCCTTTAGGACCCTTAGAACCTTCCACAAACTCCACCATACTTTACTTTAAGGATGAGTAAGTGTTTCTTATGTTAGTAGGTTAGTGTTCATGTTAGGAGACTTTGATTTTTTGGAGATATGAGTATGATTATAAGTTGTTATAACATCAAAGATCATCCTAAGAAACAAACTCATGAAACCCTTGCATGAAGTTGAAATATGAGCATATAAAGTTGGTATTTTGTAAAGATACTTGTTTAACATTTTCAATGGAAGATTTTAAGTTGAGAAAATCTTGAAACAAGAACTTGAATGAAAGATGAACATGCTGGACGTGAGGATTCAAAGATCATTTGGATGTTGATTTTATTTCCATTAAGTTAAACATGCTCAAATCTAGACTTAGGTTAAGGAAAAATTCATCTCATGAAGTTTTATGAGGAAACCAACTTTGTATGACATGAGCTATGATATGGAAGTTGTAATGAGTATGAGATCTTCTATTTTTCGTGTAAAGCATGAGTTAAAGAATCATCCCACGAAAGAAAAGTTAAGTTAAGATTTGAATACAAGTAGTTTAAGTTCATGATCTAACACCTAAACTTAAGGAAATGATGAAACAAGTTGGAAAACCAAGTCGGAAGCTCTCATATACTAACCGACCAGATCTGGAACATCCTTAAAAGACACTTAAAAATATGATAAAAGTAAGTAAACAAAGTAAAAAGACCAACCAAGGCAAGTATGATAAGTATATTCAGCTTCAAACATAAAACCGAGCTTAAAACTTCCAAAACGGGCCTCAAATGTCAAGTTGAACCACTCTTAAGTTTTTGACCAGCAACTTGACACTTTCATAAGAGTTGTTTTAAGACTTTCAAGAAGCCCACAAAACACTCCCTAAGCCCGAGAAAGTGACCATCTTTGAGTTGAACTAAAAAACAAGCCCATTTGACAACTTAAGCCCACTAAACAGCCCATGAAGTGGTTGATAGCCTTATAAGTATAAATCAAAGTTACAAATCTGACCTTAAGGAATATCTTGAGCTTAGAAGGAAATCTTAAGACCAAGCTCAAAGGATTTCTCAAGTTACCAAAAAGTGCATTAACTAAACAAGGCCCAAAAGCACTCTAAAACATGAGGACCGCTACTGTTCTGACCTATGGATAGATTTATGTGCCTCATCTTGAAAATCTAACCTCACCACATTAAAGTACACTAAAAAACGATGAATATTGACTATAAGATCACAAAAATTGGATTTAAAATGAAAAAGTTATACGCGATTGAACTTTTAAGTAAAAACCGAGAAAAGATACTAAAACTAGTCAAGAGTATAACTTAAGGGATTTTAACTTTTTATCTTAAGTCCATATCAATTCGTTATAGTATCATGATTTTGATGACTAGGGGACCCTGCGTACGGAGATGATTTGCCCCTGGATTACTTTGACTGACCGCATGGCGGAGTGAGTAAATTTCTTGATGACTCTTTACTTGATTTTGCTTATAGAAATAGATGCACCTAAACTTATATATATAAATTTGGATGCTTATGGGATATGGGAAAAGCATGTGTATGGATTTGTGAACCAAATGCTATGACTTGTTAATTATATAATAATGGAAATTGTTGTGATAAATTTATACGTACAATTGTATAGAATGAAATTATTTGATCACCTTGAAAAATCGGATTAACGAATAATATGATTAAGAAATAAGATGAATCATACATTCCCTATAACTACATTTGGATAACATCGACTGCTGCTTCACACAGAAGATGGGAAGGGACTTATAGGAGGATGAGCCTCCTGTAGGATTGGGCACTAGCTATGTCATCATTTTTATTGAGTCTTTGTCCTAAGCTGATGGGATTACTAGGTGTTGAGAGACGCCAATCGTCGGCGAGAGGCTAGGTCTTGTAGCTTTTGCTTAGGGCGTGTGTTTGTGGATTGTAGAGGCCACCACACCGCTAGACTTAGGAATTTAAAAGTATGATTTGTTATTCGGTAAAAAAAGCATATACAAATATAAATATATATTTATAGTTTTGTTTTGGCTTAAGCACAATAGTGCGAATGAAATAAAACTCAAGGTCTAGAATTTGGATTTTGGTTTGGGTTGGTTAATTATCTCTAAACCTTGACTACAGGGGGTGTAATTTTGAGTTGTATGCAATTCCTAGGTCACTTCATGCATTATTTGGCATACTGATTATTCATGGATTCATATGATTGTGCATCTAATAAATTTCTGCCATGTGGTATTGATAAGGGTATTTACCTCACTAAGCATAAGTTTACACCTCGATAGATTTCTTTTGATGCAAGAAAACCTCTTCTCTAATTTGGGTTGAGGTATGCCCGTTGTAAGTCTCATAAAGAGACGGGTTGGAGTGATTAGAGAGCGAAGAGGAAATTTTGTAATGGATTTGTAGATAACTAGTTACTTTTATATTTTTGTTTATAACATAGATTAAAATTTCTAATTTAGTTCCCTTATGAACTACATTTGTTTGTAATATTCTTTTGGTGTGGGTCTTATGAGTCCACACGATTAGTTAATTTATACCATAGAAGTAATCTTGATTAAATTGCTCTATGTTACTTATCTATGGGCCTGGTAATAACGTATAATGGAAAGAGCCTTGTGCATTGTATGAAAGGCCTACGATCAGCAAGGGGGTTGATAGTAGACCTTTGTATGGTACATAGTGACCTACTACGACAATGATACTGTTGGGTCGTGATATGGCTCAACATTAACCAATGAATAAATGGGCCTTAAGTGCTGGTTTAAGTGAATTATTGTGATAATTAAGAAACATGGCAGAGGAAGGAAATAGAAATGTGGATAGACAACATAGAAATAGGAAAACACCTCTAGTTCCACTTGCACCACAAGACTTACTAAGGAATGATTTACCACCACCTCCACCTCTTTTTAATATGTTAGATGTTGCTCAATTTGGACAAATGATGATGAATATGCATACTATGATTCAACAACAAGGAGCTTTAATTTAGCATCTCAAAGCGGGTGGAAATGCCATTGGTCGAAGGCAACCTGAAGTGGAGCCAAGAGACTATCGACCATAAGAAGTTGGTAAGCTTACGGAGTTTATCAAAGCCAATTGGTATTTCAAAGGAGAGATGGAAAAACCAACCATAGATGGTTGGCCTAGATTGAGTGAAGTTTCGAAGCTTCTTGAGTACAGAAAGTGCAAAATCTCTCATATGGAACTTTCTTGTTGAAGTCGGGAGCATGGATATGGTAGGAATCAAAAGTACAAAAATTGCCAGAACCACTTAGATGGCAAACATTCAGAGAATAGTTCAAGAATGAATATTTTCCTGTAAGTGTTCAAAACCAAATGACTAAAGAGTTAATGAGTTTGAAAAAGGGAGTAATGAATATGGTATAGTATGAGACGAAGTCTAATCGATTGATTTAGTATGCACCGCAATCACATCGAGACAACTTAGATCTTAAGAAAGATCTTTTTCTTAAAGGATTTGAGCCTATGATGAGGTGTAAGCTTCTAGACTATGGTTTTAAAACCCATAATGAGGTAGTAGATAAGATGCGATAGTTTGAAAACAACTAAATACTAATATAGTTAGAGTGGAGCAAGAAGTTAAGTAAGGTGAATTGATTTAGATCTACTTTTAAGAGATCCTTTTTTAGTGGTAGAAGTAGCAACTCATGTAAAAAAGGAAAGAAGTTGGCTGCGATGATTGGAGGAGCAACACAATTAGACAAAGGGTTCAGTTTTTACAATAAGAATGGGAAGCTTAAATATTAGAAATGTAGAGATCAATACTACCCTTGCTAGTGTGTGTAATTGAAAGGAAAATGTTATTTGTATGGAGATCAGAATCATGTATGTGGAGATTACCTAAAGATGAAGAATGTGAAGTGTTATCAATGTGGATGAATTGGACACTTTTAAGATGCAGTACATAGTTTGGACCTAAAGTTAAGAATGCTGGAGGAGTGGATACTATGATGGTCCCTACACATGTCTTTGCATTAGAAAATATGGATGAGGACACTGAAGAATTCGATAAATGGATGGAGGAATATTTCTGTAAAGGTTTGGATAATGAAGATAATGGTACGGATGGAGATGAGCTAAGCCTAATAACAAGTACGTACACTAACATTGACTACTAATTAATAGTTGTAGAAGGCTGAAAATTACTATATTAATTATTGAGCTAAGCTCATTATTTATTTAGACTTGACTCCTTGAGCTAGGTGATAAGGCCTAAGGATTTTGGTCCATATTGTGGGATGATTTAGGAGGATTTGGCTTGGTGGGCTTAGAACAGAGATCATTGGATCAGTCCATCTACTTCCAACCTTTCTTAGGTAAGCTCATACACCGTGAGGAAGGTTATTGACCTTGGGCCCTTGTAAACTCATTCTAGATAATTATGGAATGAGTAAAACTCTATCTCATTCGTCAATTGTTAAGACGATCCAATAGATGTCATTAAGCCCCAAGAGCCTATAAATACTTAGTCATGCTTCCTCATAAAACACAACTCCAGAGATTAAAGAAATGGTGTTCTACTATGAAACCTCTACTCTCTAAGATCAAACAATGTTCAAGTAAAACAATTAATCTTGGTTTGCTTAAGAACTACAAGGTTGATGTCTTAGGTCCCCTAAGCTTCCTTGCTTGTCACTTGTACATTCGAGACTTTAGGATTGCTTGTTCCTCTTCCTTACCATTCTTTCTCCAATCATCTCATCGAGTGTCATCTTTAAATAACTACTTTGTAGCTACGTGTAACATGATATTTGCGTAACTTGTAAGTAACCAATCCAGTCAAAACCCTTCCTCTTCATTTTGGTGACTCTAATGGGGAAAGAGTGTGATATCAGAGTGATGGCACCTCTTAGGAAGAGAAGGGCTACAACAAGTGAAGCTATCTCTCAAGAGTAAGATGCTAATGTTAAACAAGTTGAGTTAAGATCTACATCCACCACCTCAAGACACTAATCAAGATAATCCAATCCTTAAGCCTCCTTAAGATACTATAGAGGTGATGCGAGCTATTCAATAGACAACAAGAGTATTGAATTAGTTCATAGCTATGTTCACTCCCCTTATGATAGGGTTAGCTACCTCTACTATTGTGCAACATAGAGTGGCTATACCAAACACTACTGTTGCTGTGCAAATAGGCGTTACCCCCTTTACTTAAAAATCTAACCCTCTTGAAACTACACAAGGCATACCTTAGGGAGGGCATGTGTAAACTCCCTTACCACAACCTATAGTTGGACAAAATCTAGTATTTAAAGTAGAGAATACAAGAGTCTAGATAGGCGACTCTTCATCCTCTCAAGTTCCTATCTGTATAGCTATTGGTGGATCTCCAGACCACTTGGTCCTAAATCCTATGTCTGTAGTATCTGCCTTAGCATCAACAGTACAGGCTCCTATATCCATAGTATTGCCTTAAGGATTTCCTTTGTAACAAAGGAAGACTTAGATCAATATATGAAGGAAATTCAAGCTAAGTCATCTACAAGAGTGCTATAATTGAAGCTTCCTTATCATTCGTGAATTTGCTACAAAACCTTATCCTAAGGACTATGTAAGTCTTAAGTTTATGTTGTTTAATAGAAAAAAAGGTAGTGCTAAAGAGCACTTGTTGAAGTTCATCGAAACCTTAGAGCCATACAGGCTTAATGATGACTTGAAATTGAAAGGGTTCTCTAAGTCATTGATTAAGAAGGCATACACTTGGTATGTTAACCTCCCTTTAGGGTTAATTGATTCTTGGGGGACTGTATGCAAGCTGTTTCTAGAAAATTTTTTCTTTACACAAGACAAAGTTACAATCATTAACATGGGACGAACAAGACAAAACCCAAAGGAAGATTTGATGGATTGTATAGAGCTCTTCCGAGAGTATACCTTAGATATCCAAGATGTATGTGATGAGGGTGAATTAGTGAAGATTTGCATCGAAGGAATTTTCATAGAGACTATAAGAAGATCTAACAATTTCATTACAAGGCAATAAGGAGAAGTTAGGAGATTTGGGAAATAGACAATACCTGTTAGCTCAGCCTATGGTGAGAGCTCTAGGGATAATAAAAAGCCAAGGGATGAAAGACCAAGAAACTTTACATCATCCATCTCATTCCCTTGCCCAATGGGCAAGGTACATGCTATACTTGATCAATGACTATGAGATGGGAATATTAAGCTTCCAAGAGTAGATGCAAGTGAGAAGAATGATCCTAAGTTCTGCAAATTCCATAGGACCATAGGCCACTCTACTAAAGAATGTTGGACCCTAAAGAAGATATGTAATGATAGGGTCCATAATGGGGAACTCGTTATTGAAAACAATGATGTTCGTAACAATCCATTACCTATACATGATAACCAATGGAATGCTATAAATGCTGCCAATCATGACCTAAGGAGAGAAGATGAAGATATCTCATAAATTGAGACACAAGAAGGAAGGGAGACAATGGTAAAAACTAACTAGGATAAATACCCACTAGAGGCAATTGCCTTAATGAAGGCTTCTAATTTTTGGGAAATTCTTTGATTTGTTAGGATTTGATGAAGATCTATGGCTTGTAGCAGCAGTTGTACTTACTTAGATCTCCAAAAGACAATATAGGGAATGTAGCGCAGCACAGCTTATTCGAAGAATGGCCAGCGTCTATGGGAATGCGACACTTTTCATAGATGAAGATATGTGCACAAAGAATCCTAATCATAATCGCCCACTCTACATGGAAAGTATTCTCAATGGTTACCCCGTTAAGAGGACATTCATAGACAATGGTTCATTTGTAAACATTATGTTGATGTCCCATTCAAAGCTGCAAAAATAAACAATCAATGGTTGGTAAGACAACCCATTTCAATCAATAGCTTCATTGAATCATCTACTAATACAATAAGATATATTAATGTAGACTTTAAGGTTAGCCCCATACAAGGCTCTACCCGATTCCATGTGATCGACGCGCCCATATCCTACTACCTACTCATTGGAAGGAAGTAGTTGCATGATCACAATCTCATACCATCAACATGGTACCAGTGTATTAAGGGCTACTGGAAAGGAAAAGATATATTTATACTTACTATAAAGGACCCCTTTGAACATAATGAAGCATATCTCTTTGAGGTTGGCTTCTTTGATGAATATGTTGAGGAAGTGGAAATAGTTATTACAAAGCCCTCTAAAATACCATTACTTACTTAGGGAGAAACTCAAGAGAAACAACAAAGGAAAAGAAGAATGTGTGGATCTTAAGGAGGTAAGAAAAAGAGAAGAGAAACCAATGAGGTCGAAAGTTTTGTTAGGGTGAATGGACGAAGGGTTTATTACTTATGATGGTCCCTAGGATCTGAAGAAACTTGTTTGTCTTCTTTGGATCCTATATCATTCTAAGAAACCTAACTTGATGAACTACTAACCAATGGTCCCATTACTCATGTACGGCTCCGAGGCCTTCAATTCTTTACCTAGTGAATTCTCTCTTAGCAACCTATCGATGATGAGAATGTTTATGCCGAAAGAATGTCGCTAAACTCCTTGAGCTCTCTTAATTCTCATACGTTGATCTGTATACTTGGTAGTGATGATGCCGACCATTCCCTTGCTGAGGATCTTGTATCGAGTAATCAGACCAACCTCTACCGAGACTTTATTGCTAAGTGAAGAGAGACTTACTTAAATGGCCGAATAGTTTTCTCTTGGCATGCCACTATCTCTCCCATCCTAGCCTCTTTATTGGTGCAACATTTTGATCCCTCTCGCCTGTTGTGCTTAGAGAATATTTGTATGGGACCAATGTTGTACTGCCACCTGTCCACCTCACTTGACATTGTACTACTTTTCCATTTTTTGTCTTTTTCCTTTTTACCCTTTTTAGTATTACTAAGAATCCCTTTTTTTATATACTTTCTTGTAATTTCATTATTGGTAATGATGTCCTAGGGACTCATTATAAATAGTCCCTTTCTTTTGTATGCTATAGATAACTTACACTTTAATACTGAATATTTTGTTCTTGTGAGATAACCCCCTCCAAGTCCATATTTTATACACTCTTAACTAATCTTGCCCAATAGTTTAGGATTAGTGGCGAGTTGACCTTAACATCAACTTGTGCATCATATCAAGTGTGGTGTGAAGTCATGTTGTGTTTGTTGGTGAGTTACATCCTCTAAGTAGCTTCATGTCCGTTACTCTTGTTCGGTTGTGGACCAATTCCCTCTAATTTTCTTCGATATCTTGATGGACCCATTTCAGTTCAAATCCACCTTGGTATGTCCTAGTGATAACTGAGTTCCTAGGCACATTATATATTCTTGGTATCAGAGCTTGAGGTTGAGGTTGAGATTGAAAGCTATGTAGTAATAGTCAGTTTGCTGTTTGAGATACTGTGTGTGATTGTAGCCATCAGAGTGAAGTGTAGTTACTAAAATTGTGTTAGGAATGTCAAACCCTAATGTATAGGGAAAGATTCACAATGTTGAAAGTGATGCTCATGGTTATGGTCGAGTTACTCAACAAATACCACATACTACTAATGAGTAGATACTAGATCTTGCTACTATTGTAGCCAATTTTACTGTCTTAGTAAATAAGGTCTTAGAGAATGAACCACGTGAGAGAGTTGCTGAGTAGGGCAGAGAAATGCGAGATAGGCCAAGGAGGCAGATGAACAAGAGAGCTTTGGAAGCCTTTCTAGTGAACAACACACCACTGCAATGTGCCGATAGAGTCGTGAGGAGAATGTTAGAGTTGGATGAAGTGGAAGAGTACGAAGAAGAAGAAGACCAATATGTTGAGATTGATGAGCAAGAGTTCAAAGCGCTAAGAGGTACCGAACATCTTAAGGTATAGATTCTGAACTTCAATGGGTTTAATAATGTCGATGACTGCCTAAACTAGAAGAGAAGATTGAAAAGATATTTGACTTGTATGGTTATGAAGATGCTGTATGCATTAGAGTGGCCGCATTAGAATTTTCTAGGTATGTAGCAATGTGGTGGAGGAAGCTATAGAATGTTCGCTTGAGGACTCAATGTGAGGTCCGAACATGGAACGAGATGAAGAGAGTTTTGAGGAATACTTTTGTTCTTGAACACTATGAACAGGACACTTTCCAATGACTCTAAGACTTGAGGCAAGGTAATAGGTCCATAGACGACTATGTTCGAGAGTTTTAGTTGCTCATGATATAATGTGATGTTGATGAGCCTAAGACCCGAACTATAGCATGGTTCATCTCGGGACTCTGAGCTGAGATTGGTCATGTCATGGAATTGCAAAGCCTTACAACTTTAGATGAAACCATTCATATAGCCTAGAGAGTTGAAAGGCAACGGTAGAACTAAGCTAGTCGAATGCTGAGTAATTGAACCATGGTACTGAATAGCACTAGCCTGCCGAGTAGACCAAGGAATGATAGGGCATCAAACAGTTCCAAGATGGAACACTAAGGTCATGTACCGAGTAAATTAGATGAAGGCCAAGGTAAGAGCAAGGTTGAGGAACTTGAGATTCGAAGAGGCCAAGGTTAGAGTTTAAGGAGGAAAACCAGAGAAATTAAATGTTTTAAATGCCTTAGCCATGGACATGTGGCTAATCAATGTCCAAACCATTGAGTTATGACCATAAAGGGAGACAAGCCTCAGTTTAAAGTAGAAAGTGTGAGTGAAGGAGAGGAAGAAGTGATAACTGATTGGATGCTAAAAGAATTTGAGGAAGATCAAGAGGTCGAGATACCCCCTAAGGGTAGAGTCAAGTATTGCTTTGCTGTTCGGTGATCTCTCAATACTTTTGTAGCTAATGAAAATGACTAAAGAGAGAACCTCTTTCATACGAATTGCTAGATGAATGGTAAGCTATGCGCCATGATCGTTGATGGAGGGAGATGTACTAACGTCATCTCGTAAGGGGAAGTTAAGGCTATGAAATTGCTGACTCTTCAACAACCCAAGCCATATAAGATTCACTGGCTAAATAAGAAAGAAACATTACACGTTTCTAAGCAAGTCAGAGTACTGATTACTATTAGTGATAGGTACAGGGACTAGGTGATGTGTGATGTCCTTCCCATGTATCCATCTCACATATTGCTCAGCTGACCGTACCTATTTGACTTAAAAGTGTTATACGATGGGTATAGAAACACTTACATGTTTCAAAAGGATGGTAAGAAAGTTATATTGACACCTCTAAGTCCTAAGGAAGCGCAAGAATCCCAAGAAAAGGTAGCTAGATCTCTATAGTGGCGGTCCTTGGTAATTTCCCGAGCTTAGTTTGCATGAGAGGTCAAGGTCAAAGACTATGTGCTCCTTTTGGTTAGGAGACTCTTAGAGGTTAGAGAACCTGAGAACTTAACTGTCGAAGTGCAGTAGCTACTTCAAGAATTTGTTGACCTCTTCCTTGCCGATATGCCAAAAGGATTACCACCCTTGAGAAGAATTGAGCATTGCATCTATCTTCAACCTGGAGCAGCCCTATCGAATCGACCCACCTATAGACTTAATCTTGAATAGGTAGCCGAGTTGAAAAAGTAAGTTGATGAGTTAGTAGATTGCAAACATGTCTGTGAGAGCATGAGCTCATGTGCCGTCTTAGTCATGTTAGTACTAAAGAAAGATGGATCATAGAGGATGTGCATTGAAAACCGTGCCATCAATAAGATTACTATTAAGTACTGATACCCAATCCTGCGGTTGGATGACATGCTCAATGAGTTGCATGGTGCACGCATCTTTTTGAAGATAGATTTAAAGAGTGGCTATCATCAAATACGAATGAGACCTGGAGATGAATGGAAAACATCCTTTAAGACTCGAGATGGTCTATTTGAGTGGATGGTTATGCCATTTGGTATAACTAATGCGTCGAGTACATTCATGTAGCTCATGAATCATGTGATCAGAACATTGATAGGCAAATGCATTGTGGTTTACTTTGGCAATATTCTGGTCTACAATGCTAACCTTCTCATTCATGTAGAATATTTGAGATTGGTATTTAACATACTCCACACCGAAAAATTATTTGATAACCCGAGGAAATGCGAGTTTTGTCAAAGCAAGGTTATATTCCTCGAATATGTTGTTTCAGGGAGTGGAGTTCGAGTTAATGAGGAAAAGGTTAGAGCTATTAATAAATGGCCTATGTCGTCTAGTGCAGTTGAGGTTAGGAGCTTCTATGGCTTAGCCTCGTTCTACCAAAGATTTATCCGAAACTTTAGCTCCATAATTATGCCGTTGACTGAATTGATAAAGAGGAACGTTGAGTTTAAATGGATAGAAAAAGCTCAAAGGAGTTTTGAAGATGTGAAGTGTAAGTTGACGTTTGCTTTAGTACTTGCCCTACCAAGTTTCGAGAAGGTTTTTGAGGTTGCATGTGATGCGTTTGGTGTTGGCATTGGTGCTGTCCTTATGCAAGAGTGTCGACCCATTGCTTACTTTAGTGACAAACTTCGAGGTGCTGCCTTAAATTACTCAGCCTATGACAAGGAGTTCTATGCCCTTGTTTGTACACTTCAAAACTGACAACATTACTTGTTGCTGAGAGAATTCATCATCTATTCGGATCATGAATCTCTTAAGCATCTTCGTGTATAGTAGAAGCTTTCTCAGCATTACCCTAAGTAGGTCGAGTTCTTAGAGACCTTTTGCTATGTCATCAGGTATAAGAAGGGAAGTACCAACACACTGGCTGATGCACTTTCTCGCCGTTATACCTTCATTATGATGTTGCAAGTTAAAGTTCTTGGATTTGGCACTTTACTTGATCAATATGACCATGACCCACATTTTGGGCCTTTAGTAGCTAAGTACAGTGATAGAGGAGCTGTGGATGGATTCTACTTGAGCGAGGGGTTCTTGATGAAGGGAAAGCAGATCTATGTGCCAAATGGTTCTACAAGGGAGGTATTGGTTCGAGAAGCTCACGTCGGGGGTCTGGCTAGCCATTTTGGGGGAAAAGAGGATGATTAAGATATTAAAGGAGCACTTTTACTGGCTTGGGATGATGAGGGATGTGCACTAAATACTTAAGAGGTGTAAAGTGTGTAAGTATGCAAAAGGGAGGAGAGAACCCTATGGAGAGTATAAACCCCTACCAATTCCCAAGTGGCTAAGGATCGATCTAAGCATGGATTTCATGCTCAGCCTTCCCCATTCATCGAGAAGACACGATTTGATCATGGTGGAGGTCGATTGGTTCAGCAAGATGGGCCACTTCATCTTCTACTACAAAACTTGTACGACTACATAGAGTGCTAAGGAATATTGTGTCCAACCGTGATTCCAAATTTACAAGCTTCTTCTAGAAGACCTTATGGAGGAAACTTGGCACTAAGCTCCTATTGAGTACCTCTTGCTACCTCCAGACAGATAGCCAAACTGAAGTAGTTAATAGAATCATCGGTAATCTCCTATGTGCCACTGTTGGAAAGAACTCTCATGACTGAGATTTATGCTTGCCCATCATTGAATTTTCCTATAACTGCTTCACTCACAGCTCGACTGGAACATCACCATTTGAGGTTGTTTATGGACTTAACTCGAACCTACCCTTAGGCTTAGTTAATAGTCTGACTACATAAGGGGAAAGTCAATTTGGCTTATAGCGTGTCAAGGAATTTCATAGGTTGCATCAAAGAATTGCCAAGCAATTGGCCAAAACTGTGGCTCTATAGAAGGAAGTGGGAAGCTATGGAAGGAAATGAATTGTTTACACCCCTAGGGACCTTGTTTGGATCCATCTTAATAAGGAATGCTTCCCTAGCAAGAGGATGAACAGACTATCTCCCAAAGCGGATGGCTCCTAAAGGTTCCTGAGGTGCATTAACCATAATGACTACAAGATTGAGCTACCAGAAGGTCTCGACCAAGATTTGAGGGTAAATCTTCAACAACCTTAGGGAACTGATGAACTGCCGACTAATGGTCCCATTACTTACTATAGCTTCGAGGCCTCCAATTCCTCATTCGGCGAATTCTCTCTTGGCAACCTATTGATGACTAGAAAGTTTACACCGAAAGAATGTGGCTGAACTCCTTGAGCTCCCCTAATTGTCATACGTTGATCTATACATTTGGTAGTAATGGTGCTGACTATTCCCTTATCAAGGACCCTATACCGAGTAATTCGACCAATCTCTGCCGAGATGTTCCTGTCGAGTGACGAGAGACTCACTTAATTGGTTGAATAGTTTTCTCTCGGCATGCTACCATCTCTTTCATCCTAAGCTCTTTATTGGCACAACATTTTGGCCCCTCTCACCTGCTGTGCTCAAAGAATATTCATATAGGACTAAATGGTGCACTACTTCCTATCCACCTCGCCTGACATTGTACTACTTTTTCATTTTTAGTCTTTGTCCTTTTTACCTTTTTTGGTATGTACTAGGAATTTCTTTTTTTTTTTTATATATATATATTTTCTTGTAATTTCATTATTGGTAATGCTGCCCTAGAAACTTACTATAAATAGTCCCTTTCTTTTGTAAGCTGTAGATAACTTACACTTTAAAACTAAATATTTTATTCTTATAAGATAACCTTCTCTAAGTACATATTTTATACACTTTTATCTAATCTTGCCAAGTAGCTCAAGATTAGTGGCGGGTGGACCTTGACGTCAACTTATGCATCATATCAAGTGTGGTGTCAAGTCATGTTGTGTTCGCTGGTGAGTTTCATCCTCTGAGCAACTTCACATCAACTACTCTTGTTTGGTTGTGGACCATTTCTCTCTAATTTTATTTGATATCTTGATGGACCTATTTCAGTTCCAATTCACTTTGGTAAGTCCTAGTGATAACTAAGCTCTTTGGCATATCATAGCTCGCACCTCTGTAAATGCAAGATCAACTTAAGCCTCAAGCTAAAGGGATTGAGGAGCTCGACCTTATCGGACTAGGAGAATATTCATGACCTATCTTCATCAATAAAAACCTCTTACAAGAGATTGAGGTCCACTTAGTAGAATTATTAAAGGAATATAAGGATGTATTTGCTTAGATGTATGGTGAAATGCCAGGATTAGATTGTAGTCTAATCATGCATAGATTGAACATCGCCCTTGGGATCAAATTAGTGAAGTAAGGGCCTATAATCTTTTGTTCAAAAATTGAAGTCCAAATAAAAGGAGAGATTGAAAAGTTGCTTCAAGTTGGCTTCATTAAGCCAATCGAACATCCCACCTAGCTAGCTTAAATAAAAGAATGGATAGATATGCATTTGTGTTGACCTTTGTGATCTTGACAAGGTTTGCCTAAAGGATGATTTTCCATTACCAAATATTGATACGTTAGTGGCTGGACATGAATTATTCTCATTTATGGATGGCTTTAGTGGCTATAACTAGATAAAGATGGCAACTAGAGATGTTGAGTGTACTGCCTTCAAGACTCCAGTAAGGAACTTTTATTACACTGTTATGCCTTTCAAGCTTAAAAATGTAGGAGCTACTTATCAAAGGGTGGTGATCACTATATTCTATGACATAATGCATGATTTCATGGAAGACTATGTTGATGACATAGTCATTAAATCAAGGTAGGCACCTGACCACTTAATACATTTGAAGAAGGTCTTTTAGTGATGTTGACTGTTTAAGTTACGCATGAACCCATTAAAGTGTATATTTGGCGTAGCATCTGGCAAGTTCCTTGGATTTGTTGTTCATAGATAAGGGATCGATGTTGATCCTGCAAAGACATAAGCCATACAATCTATGCCCTCACCTACTAACTTGAAGGAGTTAAAGTCCCTTATGGGAAAAGTTTCTTATATCAGGCTATTCATTACGGCATTGGTAGAAATTTCACATCCTTTACAGCAACTTATGAAGAAAGGAGCACCATTTGAGTGGAAGCAACCATAAGAGGTGGCCATTTAGAGAATAAAGGAGATGCTTGCTTCTCCATAAACAATGATGATGCTTATTAAAGATTGGCCAATGACCCTCTACCTAACATCCACTAATAGGTCCATTGGGACTTTACAAGCACAAGATCTAGATAGTAAAGAACGACTAGTCTATTACTTAAGTCGATCCCTCTAAGGAAGTAAGACTAACTATTTAGCTTGGGAGAAGCAATGTCTCGCACTAGTATTTGTTATGCAAAAATTATGCCATTACTTCTTGACACATAAGTTTAACCTTGTGACTCACTTAAATCCATTGAAGTACTTCTTATCATGACCAGCCCTCTTAGGAAGAATTGGAAAATGGTTGCTCCTCTTGTTAGAATTTGACATTACAGTTATGCCACCTAAAGCTATCAAGTCTTAGGCTTTAGTAGATCTCCTACCTTAATTTCCTATAGCACATGGGATCTATGCCTAAGATACGATTCCCGTAGAATTCCATGAGGACTTTATGAGAGCAAAAGTAAATGGAGAATGGCAAGTGCAGTTTGATGGCTTTTCGAGTAACACTGGGCGAGGAGTTGGAGTAGTATTGATATCTCCTAAAAGCCAAGAGATACCTCTAGCTTTTAAGCTAGACTTTTATTGTACCAATAATGAAGCTGAGTATGAAGCTCTCTTGCTTGGACTTATTTCTACACAAAAATGCTGGAGCATCTCACTTATGTATACATAGCGATTCAAATTTGATCATCAAATAAGCTAATGGAGAATTTGCTTTTAAAGAGCTAGCACTTGCACCTTACAGGCTGTAGTGCAAGCTTTAGTTGGAAAATTTGCTTTAGTAAGATACGAACATACTAAATGATCTACCAATCACTACATGAATGCATTAGCAACATTAGCCTCCAAAGTTCCCATTCAAACTATAGAAAATAGTTTGAATGTCTAAGTGATTAGAAAGTCCATCCCTATAACTATTGGATGAAGAAGAGGACGCACAAGACGATTGGCGCACTCCCATCAAGGCATAGTTGGTGCGTCCTAATGCAACTTTTGCAGCAAACTTAAAGAATTTTACTAGTATAAATAGCATCTTGTACTTTAAGGGACCAAAGGGCATTCTTTCTTAATGTATCTATGCAAAGCAAGCTCATTTAAAGTTGGACAAGTACTACAAGATTTGGTGTGAAGAAGGAGGGCCTCTATTGTATCGCCACATTCAATGTGTGGGATATTACTGGCCAATAATGTCCAAAGATGCCTCTCAACTACAAATGAGTTGCCTAAAATGCTTCGAACTTCTTGATTAGGGAGAATGCAACTTTGTAGCAAGTGTTGATGACTGGAGATGCCTGTATATTGATTACTTAAAGAATAATGTATTTCTTACTAACAACGTAAATGGCCGACTAGTGAAGCAAAAATCAAAGAACTATATCGTGCATGAGGATGAGTTGCATATGGTATTATACATGGGAAAGCCAATTAAGTGTATAGCGTCGCTCGAAATAGAGACTATCTTATCTGAGGCACATTCAGGGGAATGTAGAGAGCATTAACGGGAAAGGAATTTATATCATCATTTGCTCGATATGGGTCACTACCGGCCAATTATGGAAAGTGATGTGTTCAACTTTGCTAGGAGGTGTGTCGCACGCTAACAATACAGTGTTGCAATTCATGCTTCTGCTATTGCATTGCATAACCTGACTACTCTTTAGTCATTTCATACTTAGGCATTTGATTTGATCGGTCCTATACACCTACCATCTAAGGGGTGCATCTAGATCCTTATAGGTATGGAGTGCTTTGCCAAATGGGTAGAAGCAATCCCATTAAAGAAGGCAATAGGCTTGGTGGTAGCAAGCTTCATAAAAGAGCATATCATTTGTTGCCTTGGAATCCCAAAGTGTATCTTATCTGATAATGGCACTCCCTCTTCAACTCATATGTATGACAATTGCTAGTCTTATATGGCATTGACCATGTGAAGTCCACACCTTATTATCTTAAGGGAAATGGCTAAGCAAAAGCAGTAAATAAGGGTCTCTTAAAGGTGCTTAATAGGATGGTTCATGAAAACCACAAAGAATGGCACGACAAATTACCATTAGTGCTATGCGCTTATAGGACATCCAAGAGAGGTTCCACATAGGCTTTACCTTGCTCCTTAGTATATGGATTTGAAGTAGTGATGCCTATAGAGGTGTTAATTCTATCTACACGATTGGCCATCAATGCTAGCCTAGAGCTAGACACTCTACACATGTTAGATCTTGAGGCTGTAGAGGAAAGTGAGATACACCTATTGAGCCCTATTTTGATTTCCTTAATTTGACTTATATCAAGCCCAACCCACTTAATACAGATTGCTCAATATTAAACTAAGGAAATATTTTTCTTAAAAAAATTTAAAAATTAGAGTTACCAACTAGTTCCACTGGTAAAAAATGAAATTAGGGTTTTTGGGTGGGAAAACCCTAATTTGACTACTAGTTTATGAATATTCTAAAAAAATTTGATTTTTTAGAAAATTAAACTAGAAAAAATTGGGTTTAGAGATAACTTATTAAGACTAAATCACCATGTGAAAATTAAAAAAAAATTGATTGGTTTTATTTTTATAATTTTCTAAAAATACTAAAAAAATATATATAAATAAGCAAAAGAAGACTAAGTGATTTATTATTATTTTTTTTTATTACGAATTTCTAAGAAAAAGGGAAAATATTTTTTTTCTTTTTTATGTGGTTGTTCTGAAGGTGCCTACATACCCACTAGTTGGGATTAAACTAGCAGTAGTTTTCTTTTTATAAAATATTTAGTGGGTAGATTCTTTTTATTTCGAAAACCGAGCCAGATTTATGTTTTTTAACAATTTATTATTTAAAAAAAAACCTAAGAAATCTAATTTTTCTAATTAAAGAAAACCCTAACTAACTAAATCTTTTTAAAATCTAGGTTAATTTTTTTTTTATTTTTTAAAACTACTATGTATAAAAAATATCTTTTCTAAATCTTAACTATAAGATATGGTTAGATACGTATCTTTATATGTATCTTTTCTGAATTCTAATCACAAAATGCTTATCTTTCTAAATCTCAATCACAAGATACGTATTACATATCTCAACTGCAAGAGACATATCTCGATACGTATCTTTATTTTTCAAAAACATGCGATTTTACTAAAAACACAATTTTACTAAATTTTATTAAAAATTGGAATTAACAAAACAAAAACAATAATAAAAAAAAAACTTACACTGAAACAAAAAATAGGTTAGTAGAATAATTAAACTAAACTAATAAAATAAGTAATTAATAAAATAATAATAATAATAATTTTTACCTAAACTGTTCAAGTCATGCACGATCGTATTGGTGGTGTCTTGCTGTGGAATTTAGCTGTGTGTTGAGGACATTAGAGGCTACGATTGTTGTGGACGTTTGTGTCAGATGGAGTGAAGACTGTGGCTTGCAGAATGTACTTGTTAACATTGAATTGAATTTGTTCGGTGAAGTGTGTGTGGCTTATTGTTCAATGTGGACAAGGGAATGTGGCTTAATGGATGTTGGTGAGCTGATTAGATCAGTGCAGCGGTGAAAGGACCAAACGAATATGCGACATAGAATCCATTGTGTCATGGAGTTTGATTGTGCGGCAAGGTGGACGTGTAGTATTTGAGGATGTCAAGGCTTATTGGTGTGTTAAGGTGTGGATCAGTTTGTGTTTCGTAATCGTGTGTTTCTGTGGATTACGTTAGGGGGCATCTCAGTTAATGTGGGATTATGCGATGTAGACAACTCATTTTTGCCAATTTTTTTTTTTTATTAATTGAGCTAAGTTGATAAATAAATAGGAAAAGGAAAAAAAAAATAAAAAACGAAAATTAAATGAAAAAATGAAAAAAAAAAAGTTCAAGCTAGGTCGTGGCAAGTTGAGTCATGAATCGAGTCGTGTCAAGTTAAATTAAGTCGGATTGTTGGATCAGGTGATGATATGGGTTAAATTAATTTAAGGCTAGACCATTATAGAATAAAATTCATCTAATTTAAGGATTTAAATCAGATTAGGGAATTATTAAGCTAAATTGTAGCCAATTGGATTGAGCCTTAGAAGAAATAGAAAGCCTAAAATGACTAGGGTTTCTAGAGGTTAGGATAAATCTTAGAATAATCGCAATCGAATCTTCTATATCTTTGTTACAAAGATTCAATTTTGAGCTTACAAATAACAGATCGACAAGGGTTTTAGGGACAGTTTTTTTAATCATACTCTTACCTAAAACACCATACAACCACCATGCGTCACCATACGCAACACCACCATGCCACCACACAACCACCACACAACACTATATAGGACCACCCTAGCACCACTGCACAACTACTACAGTTAACACTTAGCATCACCCAGCCTGTAGCCCAACTTCACCCAGCAGCGCTCAGCCTGTCGCCTAGCATACTTAGTCTACTGCCCAGCATCACCTACTCTTGCCTAACAATGCTCAGCATCACCTAGCATTGCCCAATAGTGCCCAGTCTGCCGCCCCTTACTACTTAACATCGACACGATTTGGCGCTAGGTAAATTTTCATTAATTTTTTATTATTTATTTATTTCATTAATTTTTATTGATTTACTTTATTAGTTATGTTTTTTTTCTTTATTAACTATTTTTGTGTTTAAGTGCAAGTTTTTATTTATTTATTCTTATTGTAATTTTTTTTATTTTCCAATAAAATTTAGTTGAATTAAGTTTTTTTTAAATCATGTTTTTTTAATAAAAATATATATTTTGACATATAGTGGTTTTGAAATATAAAAAAATCTTAAATTGAGATTTTTCAAAAAGATTCGGTTAGTTAGGGTTTTTTATTTAATTTGGAAATATTAGATTTTTTTAGGTTTGTTTTCTTAAAATAATAAATTGATAAAATACATAAACTTGGCTCGGTTTTCAATAAAAAAATGACCTACTCACTAAAAATTTTATAAAAAAAGACAGTTATAACCGGTTTGATCTTGAATAGTAAGTACATAGGTACCTTCATGGCAACCGTACAAAAAAATAAAAAAAATTTCTCTTGTCTTGAAAATTCGTAATAATAAAAAATAATAAATATTACTTTAGCTATTTTTTGTACATTTAGGTACAATTTTAGTATTTTTGGAAAATTATAAAAATAAAAGCCCATCAATTTTTTAAATTTTTACATGGTGACTTAAGATTAATAGGTTAGCCTTCGAACTTGGTTTTCTACTTCAATTTTCTAAAAATTAATTTTTTTGGAATATCCGTAGACTGTGGTCAAATTAGGGTTTTCCCACTCGAAAATCCTAATTTATTTTTTTACCAGTTGAACTGGTTAGCAACTCCATTTTTTATTAAAAAATATTGTTTTCCTTTATTTAATGTCGAGTTATTTATATTAAGCGGGTTAGACTTAATATAGGTTAAATTAAGGAAACCAAAATAGGGCTTGATAGAATTGGTGACTCTACTAAGGACACCTAGTGGGCTAGTCGTGTAAAAATTAAAAATTAATTGATGGGCTTTTGTATTTTTTTTTATTGTATTATAGTTGTATTGACTGAGTTTTTAGTGATGTAGGCTCTAAGAAAAAAGCTCGGCCAAATGGGCCCTATTGGGGAATTAGGGTAGGGGGGGTTCCCTTTTATTTTTTTTGTAATAATCATCTACATGTTTAGATGTGGTCGGACTCGGGTGACCTTAGGAACTTAGGACCAGTCACCATTTTGTAACCCTTAGGTTGCTGGGGTTTTTACCCCCTTGGCAGTGATAGGTGAGCTTACTCAGGCTTGGAGCTACATAGCTTGGTATCCGTAGAACCCACTCTCTTGTATCATCCTTTTCGAAAAGGGGTAGTTATTTTTAAATTATAGGAAAAACCCGATTAATCTATGGTCAAGTCGATTTTCTTTTTCAAAAAGGAGAAAGTTAGAAAAAAAAAAAAAAACTAGCAAACCTTATGTATAAGTATTAGCAAACTTCATTTTTACTAAAAAAATCCTATTTTAGACCTACATATATATAAGGGTATTTCTCAACTATGGATTCATTATACTCCCTATAGTTTATTAATTACTAACCTCATTACATTGCATACGTGTGTAGCATATTACATCACATTTATTTTGCATAGTTGTTTGTATATGCTATCTTTTGTAACATATATGGATCTTGTAGATTTTGTTTTATTTTATCAATAATAGGTTGTGTAACATAACATTTAATATAAAATGCTCAAAATCATTAGTATTATCCTTATACCATAATGTGCCAATGCTAAAAAAAGGAAAAAAAAAAACTTCTATATCAACTTATAATTTTTTTTAGGGCATGTAATCATGGAAATTAACAATGATAAAGATTATTATAGAACTGTCATTTTTTAAAAAAACTTTACAATATTTTTTTCTTAAAAAAAGAAAATTTATTATAAAAAACCAGTATCATGATAATTATTTTCTCATTTGATTTCTACTGCAATGCCCCATATGTACCATACTATTAAGAACCAACAACAAAAAAAAAAAGATTTAATCATTAGATTTCCATTGTGAATTATTTTCCATCTTAAAGTTATTAATTTTGTAAATGTCTAAGTTCTCATTCTTATTGTTTAGCCCTTAGGTTGTCACAGTCCTAATAGGGTTTTCTCCATGAGTCATCACTCTTGTGTCATTTATTTAATAAGTTTCTCATTATAAAATAATTTCTGCTTCTCCATATCTTCCTTGTAATATTATCATCATCCTATGTTCTTGGTCATTAGTTTCAATGTTTTCTTTGTTTAGATTCGGTGATATTAATATAAGGCTTTTATGACATAAAATAAGCATTGATTTTCCAATAAAAGTTTCCAAAAAAAAAAAAAAGAATGGTTTTCAAAACTAAAAATTTGATGTAGTGTTGCTAACAAAAAAGGATTCTTATAGGCTTTCAAAAATTTCTTTTTAAGTGATCTAGCTCAACTTGAAGCTCATAATCACTCATTTTAAAAAACAAGATGTTTGAAGCTCTTGAACATAGAATAACCATAGCCAAAGGAGTTATGGGAAAGCATGTGAAGCAAGTCGAAACCATGGCCTATACCCAAGCCTAAGGGCCTATTGACATACCATCTAAGACAGACAAGTTTGAAGAGTTACCGGTTCATGAGCTTAACAATAGTAACAAAAGCCTTGGGAAGGAATTGGTGCAAAAATTGATGAAGATGGAAGAAGAAATCTTTTGGAAAATTGAAGAGAAAATGGGAGTTCTTAAGGATCATGATGTGTAGAGTGATTTAGGCTTGAGTAGTGTTTGTGCTTTTGAAGACCATGGGTTACCCAAGAAGTTTAAGGTACCAAATTTTGAAAAGTATGATAGAACAGGTTGTCTTAAACTTCACCTTAGGCTTTATGTTTGTAGGATGGCCTAATTCTCTAAACATGAGCAGTTGATGATTCAAACTTTCCAAGATAGCCTAATTAGGCCAGCGTTGATTTGGTATGCCCGACAAGACTTAGTTAAGCTTGATACTTGGGATAAGCTAGCTCAAGCCTTTTATAAACAGTATAAGTTTAATGAAGAAGTGGCTCCATCCCTAATGGATTTTAATAACATGAAAATGAAGCTAACCGAGTCTTTTAAGGAGTATGCCTAGAGATGGAGATCTATAGCCACTCAAGCTACAGTACAATTGCTAGAAAATGAATTGATCAACATATTCATCCATACATTAGGTGAACCTTATTATAATCACCTCTTAGGCCATACTGCTTTTATGTTTGCAGATGTAGTTATAGCTGATAGTCGCATTGAGGATGCTATTAGAGTGAGGAGATTGATAGGGAAGGGATTAGCCCCATTAGATTTAGAGGCTATCGTAAACACTACGATGTCTTATCTAATGATATGCGATCCTAGTGACCTAAGCATTGGTCTAGAGCTTAAGGAAAATAAGCTAAGCTAGAAATCACCTAGAAGGAGGTTCACTCATATCCTGATTCCTATGTCTTAGTTCTATTGTTGCCTAAAAGAAGAGGGTTTATTGCATCCTAAGACTCCAACACCAAGGTATAAACCTTGAAAATATGATCCCAATGTGCAATGCGAGTACCACATGGGTTTGCAGGGGCATGCTATTGACCATTGCTGGGAGTTGAAGAATAAAGTCTAAGATTTGATTGATGAAAAATTGGTCTAATTGGACTTCGTTAGGGATCTAAAACCCAAATTCTACACAGAGCCTACTATTAACATGATATAAGGATTAGAAAAGTTGCCAAAAACATATTTGAATGGTTAAGTCCAAGGGGTATGTTACTGCTAGGGTTTGGAAGAAAGGGTTATGGCCTTAGAAGAAAAGTTAGTGAAATATGAAGAAAGGCTTGCTACCATAGAAATGGTGATAGGTTATGAGCTTAAACAGCTCGGAAACTTACATCCTAATACGAATAGGAAGTTACGATCGAAGCTTGAAGAAGATTCAATGAAAGAGAAAGCAGGAGTGAATGTACTGATTGGGATAGCCTAGAATCAAGATAAGCTTGTCTATAATAAGAGGGGGCAATTTATGCAGTTCAAGATTCCTATAGCCCAAGTGTTCAAGCAATTGAGAGACATAGGACTATTGACATGCGAAAACCTAACAAAGAAATACAAGCCAAGGGATTGTGACCTCAACAAATGGTGTGACTATCATGTAGGCCAAGTAGGGCATACCATTAAAGATTGTTAGAGATTAAAGCATAAGGTGTAGGATTTGATTGGTGCGAAGATTATCCAACCAAAATTTCTAAAGGCTGATGGGTCAATTAGTAGCAGTATTATTTCCCTAAGTTTTGAAGGGGCATCAAATAGATGACCTCTAACATCAGGCATTGAAGATTTGCTACTATTGTTATCGGATAAGGTGGCTCGCCATTTGAAGCAGTTAAGGATATCTCTAAGAGATAAATTCAGTTAAAATGGGCTAAGTTTGAAGAAGTGATAGAAATAGAGGTAAGAAATAGGAAAGAATTTTAGTTCCTGCATTTTTTAGAATATGCTTTCATTTTAGAGCTTATAATAGATACGAGTTATTAAATAAAGTAGTTTTCATGTATATTCTTATTTTTGTACGCTATGAAGCTAGCTCTATTTAGATAGGGGCATTTTCAAGGAGTGAAAATGGATAAAGAAAATGTGAACTCGAAACTTCAAACTTTTTACCTAAGGGAATGATAACACATTACGTGAAAGGTTTAGAATGAAAAGAGGCAACCCATGTTCCAAACACTAACTCTAGATGCACATGAGAGTTGAGCGCCATCAAGGTAAGTAATTAGGCTCATTCCTTAAAGGAGGCTCATCTTGAACTTAGTACATGTGTCAAAATGATATTAGGCATTCGTTTCATCATCCTTAAATACAGTTATCCCTTACAAACCCATTTGAACTTTTAAGGGATTTTTCTTAAAATTAGCCTTGCCAAGAACCACCCCAAACTGGGGCAATCAGGAGGTTAGGATCATTAATTTGGAGAAAAAGAGTAGACTAACTTATGCTTGCCTTAGTTGTGCCAATTCATGAGCAAATATTATCATAAATAATTTAATTTCTTTAGAATGAAGAAGAGTTTCAAACTATATATGTCTCACTCAGTCTGTACACTTATTCAAACACATTAAGTCCATAGATTCTTTCCCAAACACTGCAAAACATGTACACTTCTCCCAAGCTTATACATCTTGAACTTACCTATTGGTGCTTCAAATCCTATTAAGTGAAAACTCAACAATGGAGGGTGACCACCTTGACAAAAAAAAAAAAAAAAAAAGAAAAGAAAAGAAAAGGAAAAAAAAGGTGAAAAAAAGAGATTAAAAATATTAGCAAGGCGATCACTTTCAAATAATAGCCAAATTACCAATAAAGCCTAAAATCTAAACTAGTGATGGTATCAAAAATCTAAACACTTTCAATTCCTAAGCTTAAAAGCAAAGCCCTCATTTTATGATCTTGGGGCAAGCCTATGTTTAGTGAAATTTGCTCATGAAACTGGGGTAAGCCTGTGTTTAGTTTCTCCTAGGTTTTTGGCTTGTAAACCTAGGACTGATTGCATATGATTTCTTCATAATTGGTCAAGTACATTTATATACATTTACTTAAACCATTGACCAAAAGCCTTACATTGCAAACCTAGAAAAGACCTATTGATTGACCAGAATGTATCACTTACAAGACAGGCTACAATTTTTGGAATTGATGCTGAGAGTAAAAACAGACTTATGAGAGTGCAAAGAAATCCAGTTTGACTAAACATTTCAAATAATGATATCTATCTCTTTAATCTTTTTTAAGATTGCCTGCTTAAAGGAGCACTGTCCTATCCTTAGTTGGGTTGCTTACTCAGTGGAGTGCCATCCAATCCTTTTTAGGATCGCTTGCTCATGGGAGCACTGTCTTATCTATTCCTTTCTTAGATTGCCTGCTCATAGGAGCACCATTTAATCTTATCTAGGATCACTTGCTCAAAGGAGTGTTGTCTTATCTTTTGTTGGATTACTTGCTCATGGGAACACAGTCTTATCTATTCCTTTCTTAGATTGCCTACTCATAGGAGCGCCATCCAATCTTATCTAGGATCGCTTGCTCAAAGGAGCGCTGTCCTATCTTTTGTTGGATTACTTGCTCATAGGAGTTCTATCCAATTTATTCCTTTCTAGGAACACTGTCCTATGTATTCCTTTCTAGGAATACTGTCATATCAATCCTTTCTTGGATCACTTGCTCAAAGGAGCATCGTCCTGTCATTTAAAAGATCGCCTGCTCATGAGAGCATTGTCTTATCTTATCTTTGAAAGATCTATCCTTTCGAGTAACTTATCTTGAAAGAGATCTATCATCCTCAGATTATTTGCCAGGATGAGTTTTTAATTTTGAAGAGATCTATCCTCTTTAGATTATCTAAGTCGAGTTTGGAAAAATTGGGTATCTCTTTTGTCATTGTAGCAAAGTTCGAATCGAACTTCACTATAAAGAGGAGCAGCTGTAGATACCTTATTTTTGCTAATTTTTTTTATTATTAATTGATCCAGGTTAATAAATAAAAAAAAAATTAAAAACGAAAATTAAAAGAAAAATGAAAAATGAAAAAAAAAGAAGTTTAAGTCAGGTCATAGCAAGTTGAGTCATGAGTCGAGTCGTGTCAAGTTGAATTAAGTCGGGTTATTAGATCAGATCATGATATGGGCTTAATTAATTTTGGGCTAGATCATTATAGAACAAAATTCATCTAATTTAAGGACTTAAATCAAATTGGGGAATTATTGGGCTAAATTATAGCGGATTCGATCGAGCCTTGGAAGAAATAGAAGGCCCAAAATAACTAAGGTTTTTAGAAGCTAAGGTAAATCTTAGAAGAATCGCAATCGAATCTTCTGTATCTTTGATACGAAAGATTTGATTTTAAACTTATAAATAGCACATTGATAGGGGTTTCAGGGACTGTTTTTTTAATCACACTCCTACCCAAAATACCATACAACTACTACGCGCCACCACACAACTACCACGTGCCATTATACGTAATACCACCATGCTACTATACAACCACTGTACAACACCACATAGTACTACCCTAGCATCACCGCACAACCACCATAGTCAATGCCCAACCTGTCGCCCCACATCGCCCAGCCTCTTACCCAACGTTGCCTAGCCTATCGTCTATTAGCGCCCAACGTTGCCCAGCTTGTCGCTCAGCAATGCCTAGCTAGTTGCCCATTCTCTCGCCCAACCTGTTGCCTAGCTAATCACCCAGTGTCGCCTAGTCCACTGCCCAACGTCGCTTAGCATCTCCTATCGTCACCCACTCTCACCTAGCATCGCCTAAAGTCGCCTAACAGTGCATAGTTTGCTGCCCAGCATTGCCAAGCAATGCCTAGTCTACTACTTAACACCAACACGATCCGATGCTAGGTAAATTTTCATTAATCTTTTTATTTATTTATTTCATTAATTTTTATTAATTTACTTTATTAGTTTTTTTTTCTTTATTAATTATTTTTGTGTTTAAGTATAGGTTTTTTTATTTATTATTGTTTATTCTTATTGCAATTTTTTTTTAATTTTCCAATAAATTTTAGTTGAATTAATTTTTTTTTTGAAAAATCATGTTTTTTTTAATAAAAATATATATTTTGACATATAGTGGTTTTGAAAAATAAAAAAAAAATCTTAAATTGAGTTTTTTCAAAAAGAATCTGTTTGTTAGGGTTTTTTTATTTAAGTTGGAAGAATTAGATTTTTTTAGGTTTGTTTCTTAAAATAATAAATTGATAAAATATGTAAACTTGACTCGGCTTTTAATATAAAAATGATTTACTCACTAAAAATTTTATAAAAAAAGAGAACTACGGTCAGTTTAATCCCAAATAGTAGGTAAGTAGGTAGCTTTGGGCCGACCATACAAAAAAATAAAAAAAAATTTTCCCTTGTCTTGAAAATTCGTAATAATAAAAAATAATAAAAATCACTTTAGTTATTTTTTGTACATTCAGATATAATTTTAGTATTTTTGAAAAATTATAAAAATAAAAGTCCATCAATTTTCTAAATTTTTATATAGTGACTTAGTCTAAATATGTTAGCCCCTAAACCCAATTTTTTGGTTCAATTTTCTAAAAATTAATTTTTTTTAGAATATCTACAAACTAGTGATTAAATTAGGGTTTTCTTACCTAAAAACCCTAATTTATTTTTTTACCAATTGAACTAGTTAGCGACTCCATTTTTTATTAATTTTTTTTTACTTAATTTAATGTCAAGTAATTTATATAAAGTGGGTTGGGCTTAATATAGGTTAAATTAAGGAAACTAAAATAGGGCTTGACATGTGGCTTTGTATATGGTGATTGGGGCATCGAATTAAGGACGAGGGATAAGAGCCTATTCAAGTGTGTTCAACAATTCGATCAGGATGTGGAGTTATTCGGACATAATAAGGGAGGTATAGTCATATTTGTAGTGTTAGGGGGTCTTGTTAATTAGGATTAGTGGGGCGCTATTAGGGAGTTTAGAGTTTAGAATTGAGAGTTGACTTCGGTGTAGGACGTGGCAAGGGGTTGACTTTGTGGATCAGAATCACGACATGGAGCAGTGAGATGTAGCTACTTTGTTTAGTTATTGTGAATTATGGGGAATATAAAAAACCCGTCCAAATCTCTACCGTTAAATGCCTATGTATAAACTCATAACTAAATTTTTCGTATCTTTTAATTATGGATTTGATCTTTAACAAATAAAAGATATGATGAAGATTCACCCTAGCTTCTAGAAATCCCATTTGGGCTTTCTATTTACTAGGCGTTATCCAATCCAATAAATTGTAAATTTAATCTAGACTAATATAATTTAGATAAAAAAAATCTATTTTATATTAAACTAGATAAAAATTATTTTAATAAAGCACAATTCTCCAATAACTTAAAATTTATTAAATTAATCACACACCGTTATCGATTTGATGTTAAACAATTTGATGCAACTCGATTCAATTTAACTTGATGCGATTTGTCTCATCTTGACTCGACTTGACTCGATACTGTTCAACTTGATATGATACGACTTGACTCAGTATGATATGACTCGACTCGATATTATTTGACTTGACTTGACTTAATACGATACGATACAACTTGATTCGTTACGATACCTTGACTCAACTCGATTTGACTCGATACGATACAACTCGACTCTCTTTTTTTTTTCATTTTTTATTTTAATTTTCGTTTTTTTATTATTATTTTTTATTAGTTTCTTATTTTTTGTTTTGTTGATTTTTAACTTGGCTCAAATAAAATATGACAAAAATGAGATGTCCACAACTACTTCTCTTTGTAGTGAAGTTTGATTAGAACTTTGCTACAAAGATGAAAGAGAAGCCCATTTTTACCAGACTTGAGTTGGATAATCCGAAGAGGATAGATCTCTTCAAGATTTCACAAATGTTTTGGTCTAGTGGATAATTTGAAGAGGATAGATCCCTTTTAGGATGAATTTCTTGAAAGAATAGATTTTTCAAAGATAAGATAAGATGACATGAGACAAGTCTCTCATGAGTAGGTGATCTTTTAAATGACTGGATAGCATTTTATTGAGCAAGTGACCCTAAAAGGATTAGGATAGCGATCCTATAAAGGAATAGATAGGACAGCAATCCTATGAGCACATGAACCTAAAAAAGCATTACGACAGCGATCCTATAAAGGAATAGATAAGACAGCGTTCCTATGAGCAAGTGATCCTAAATAAGATTGGATGGTGCTCCTATGAGTAGACGATCTAACAAAAGATAGGACGGTGATCCTAGAAAAGATTGGATGGCACTCTTATGAGTAAGCGATCCAACTAAGGAATAGATAGGACAACGCTTCCATGAGCAAGCGATCCTAAAAAGAAATAGATAGGACAGTGCTCCTATGAGCAAGCAATCCAACTAAGGAATAGATAGGATAGCGCTCTCATGAGTAAGTGATCCCAAAAGGAATAGGACAATGCTGCTTTGAGAAAGCGATCCTAGCAATGGACTAGATAGGATAGTGCTCCTATGAGTAAGTGATTCTAGAAACGAGTAGATACGATAGCATTCCTATGAGCAAGCAATCCAACTAAGAAATAGGTAGGATAGCGCTCCTTTGAGCAAGCAATCCTAGAAAAGATTGGATGGCACTCCTATGAGCAAGTGATCCAAGAAAGAAGAAAACTTTCATGAGTTTTGACAAATTAATCTGTAACTTGAGTTTAAAGGATTTTGATGATTCTTTGAAAATTTTGACTTTTTCTTTTTAAGAAATCTCTCATGATAATTTTGAAAAAGGTTTTGTTTCTCTTTTGAAAGCTTTTTTTTTTTTTTCTTTTTCCTTCTTCTTTTTTTTTTCTAGAAATTTAAGAAAAAAACACACTCTTTGACGGAAAATTGTGTTGTTAATAAGTAAGAAAGTCTAAAAGACCCTAAAGATCACAAATAAGGGGTTAGATTGCCCCTTGCCCATTGATCACTCATTCTTTTAGTCTTGTTTCTTGGAGCATAATTCATGATTTTTGAACTTTCTAGAAGCACTTATTTCAAACTTGAGATAAACGACCATTCATGTTCTTGTGAAAGCACCCAACTCTTTAATTTTCCACTAAGTAGATAGATATCATTACTTGAAATGTTTAGTCAAACTGGACTTCCTTGCACTCTCATAGATTTGTTTTTACTCTTAGCATCAATTCCAAAAATTTTAACATATCTTGTAAGTAGTACATTCTAGTAAATCAATAGGTCTTTTCTAGGTTTGTAATGTAAGGCTTTTGATCAATGGTTTAAGCAAATGGATATCAATGTACTTGGCCAATTTTGAAGAAATCATATGTAATTAGTCCTGGGTTTACAAGCCAAGAACCTATGAGAAGCTAAATATGGGCTTGCCTTAGTTTCATAAGCAAATTTCACTTAAGATAATTCTATTTCTTTAGTTAAAAGAGTTTCATCAAGGGTGATATAGTGGGGGAATTATACAGTAAGGGCTTTGCTTTTAAGCTTAGGAATTGAAAGTGTTTAGATTTTGGATACCATCACCAGTTCGGACTTTAGGCTATTTTTTGAAGGTGATCACCTTGCTAATATCTTCAATCTTTTTTTCACTTTTTCTTTTTCTCCTTATTTTTTCTTTTTTATTTTTTTATTTTTGGTCATGGTGGTTACCTTCCATTATTGAGTTTTCACTTAATAGGATTTGAAGCACCAAAAGGTAAGTTTAAGGTGTATAAGCTTAGAAGAAGTGTACATGGTTTTGCAGTGTTTGGGAAAGAATCTGTAGATTTGATGTATTTGAATAAGTGTATGAGTTGAGTGAGGTGTATATGGTTTGAAACTCTTCTTCATTGTAACGAACTTGAATTATCTATAATAATATTTGCTCGTGAATTGGCGTAACTAAGACAAGCACAATTTAGTAGGTTTACAAGGGATAACTGTATTTAGGGATGACAAAACAAATGCTTAATGTCATTTTGACACATGTACTAAGTTTAAGAAAAACCTCCTTTAAGGAATGAGCCTAATTACTCACCTTGATGACACTCAACTCTCATGTGCGTTTAGGGTTAGTGTCTAGGACATGGGTTGCCTCTTGTCATCCTAAACCTTTTAAGTAATGTGTTATCATTTACTTAGGTAAAAAAGTTTTAAGTTTCGAGTTCACATTTTCTTTATCCATTTTCACTCATTCAAAATGCTCCTATTTGAATTGAGCTAGCTTCATAGCATATAAGATAAGAATATACATGAAAACTGCTTTATTCAATAACTCATCTCCATTACAAGCTCTAAAATGAAAGATTCTGAAAAAAAAAAATGTCGGAACTAAAAATTCTTTTCTATTTCTTACCCTTATTTCTATCACTTCTTCGAACTTGGCCCATTCAGTTAAATTGATCTTTTAGAGATATACCCAACTACTTCAAATGGCAAGCCACCTTGTCAAATGACAATAGTAGTAGATCCTTAATGCCTGAGATGGAGGTTGTCTGTTTGATGCCCCTTCAAAACTTGAGGAAGGAATATCGTTGCTAATCGACCCGTCAGTCTCTAGAAAACTTGGTTGGATAATCTTGGCATCAATCAAATCTTGTACCTTATGCCTTAGTTTCCAATAGTCTTCTATGGTATGCCCTACCTGGTCCATATGATATTCACAACATTTGTTAGGGTCATGATCCCTCGGCTTGTATTTCTTTGTTGGGTTTTCGCATGTTAATAGCTCTATATCTCTCAACTGCTTGAATACTTGGGCCAATGGAATCTTGAACTACGTAAATCACCTCCACTTGTTGTGGATGGGCTTCTCTTGATTCTGGGCTTTCCCAATCGTTACATTCATTCTTGACTTATCTTTCGTTGAATCATCTTCACACTTGGGTCATAACTTCCTATTTGTATTAGGATGTAGGTTTTTGAACTGCTTAAGCACATAATCCATCTCCATTTTTGTACCCGTTAGTCTTTCTTCTAACTTCGCTAACTTATCTTTTAGGGCTACAACCCTTTCTTCCAAACCTTAGCAGTAACATAACCTTTGGACTTGACCATTCAAATATGTTTTTGGCAACTTTTCCAATCCTTGCATAATGTTAATATTAGGCTCTGTGTAGAATTTAGGCTTTGGATCCCTAACGAAGTCCAATTAGACTAATTTTTCATCAATCAAATCTTAGACTTTATTCTTCAACTCCTAGCAATGGTCAGTACCATGCCCTTGCTAACCCATGTGGTACTCACATTGTGTATTGGGATCATATTTCTGAGGTTTATACCTTGGTGTTGGAGTCTTATGATGCAGTAAACCCTCTTCTTTTAAGCAGCAATAGAATTGAGACATAGGAATCGAGATATGAGTGAACTTCCTTCTAGGTGATTTCTAGCTTAGCTTATTTTCCTTGAGCTCTTGACTAATGCTTAGGGCATTAAGCTCATGTATCATTAGATAGGACATCATAGTGTTCACAGTAGCTTCTGAATCTAACGGGGTTGATCTCTTCCCTATCAATCTCCCCACTCTAATAGCATCCTTAATGTGACTACTAGCTATAACTACATCTGCAAACGTAGAAGTAGTATGGCCTAAGAGGTCATTATAATAAGGTTCACCTAATGTACGAATGAATATGTTGATTAATTCATTTTCTAGCAATTGTACTGCACCTTGAGTGGCTATAGATCTCCATCTCTAGGCATACTCCTTAAAGGACTTGATCAACTTTATTTTCATGTTATTCAAATCCATCAGGGATGGAGCCACTTCTTCATTGAACTTGTACTGTTGATAAAAGGTTTGAGCTAGCTTATCCCAAGTATCAAGCTTAACTAAGTCCCGTTGGGCATACCAAATCAATGTCAACCTAGTTAGGTTATCTTGGAAAGTTTGAATCATCAATTGCTCATGTTTAGAGAACTGGGCTATCTTGCAAACATAAAGCCCAAGGTGAAGTTTAGGACAACCTGTTCCATCATACTTTTCGAAATTTGGTACCTTAAACTTCTTGGGTAACCTATGGTCTTCAAAAGCGCAAACACTACTCAAGCTTAGATCACTCTACACATTATGATTCTTGAGAACTCCCATTTTCTCTTCAATTTTCTAGAAGATTTCTTCTTCCATTTTCATCAATTTCTACACCAATTCCTTCCCTAAGCCTTTGCTGCTATTGTTGAGCTCATGAACCAATAACTCTTTAGACTTGTCTATCCCAAATGGTATGTCAATAGGCCCCTAAGCTTGGGCATAGGCTATGGTCTCGACTTGCTTTGCATGCTTTCTTAGAACCCCTTTGGCTGTGGTTATTTTATGTTTAAGAGCTTTAAACATCTTGTTTTTGAAAATGAGTGATTATAGGCTTTAAGTTGGGCCAAATCACTTAAAAAGTAATCTTTCAAAGCCTATAAGAATTCCTTCTTGTTCGCAACATTGCATCGAGTTTTTAGTTATGAAAACCATTCTTTTTTTTTTTTTTTGGAAACTTTTATTAGAAAATCAATGCTTATTTTATGTTATAGAAGCCTAATATTGATATTGACAAATCTAAACAAAGAAAACATTGAGACTAATGACCAAGGATATAGGATGACGATAATATTACAAGGATGCTATGGAGAAGTGGAAATTATTTTACAATGAGAAACTTATTGAATAAATGACACAAGGGTGATGACTCATTGAGAAACACTATTAGGACTATGACAACTTAAAGGCTAAACACGAAGAATGAGAACTTAGACATTTATAAGATTAATAACCTTAAGATGGAAAATAATTCACAATAGAAATCTAATGATTAAATCTTTTTTTTTTATTTTTTATTTTGTTAGTTCCTAACAGTATGGTATATGTGGGGTACTGCAATAGAAATTGACTAAATAAATAATTATCATGAAACTAGTTTTTGATTGTAAAATACTATTTCGAAAATTCTCCTTTTTTTTTTAAATTTTTTTGAAAGGATTGAAAAAAATGACAATTCCGTAATAATATTTACCATAGCTAACTTCTATAATTATATGCCAAAAAAAAAAAATTTATAAGTCGATACAGAAATTTTTCTTTCTCTCTCTCTCTCTCTCTTTTTTTTTTTTTTTTAACATTAGCATAAGGGGAATACTATTGATTTTGAACATTTTATGTTAAATGTTATATTATACAACCTATTACTAATGAAATAAAATAAAACCTACAAGATTTACATATATTACAAAAGATAGCATATACCAACATATACACAAAATAAATGTTATGCAATATGCTATACATGCGTGCAATGCAATGGGGTTGGTTATTGATAAACCATAAGGAGCATGATGAATTTGTGGTTGAGAAATACTCCTATATATAAGAAGGTTCAAAATAGGATTTTTAAAAAATGAAGTTTGTGAATACTTATATATAAGGGTTACTAGTTTTTTTTTTTTTTTAGATTTTTCCCTTTTTGAAGAATAAGATCAAGTCGATTGTAGATTGATCAAGCTGTTCCTATAATTTAAGAATGACTACCTCTTTTTCGAAAAGGATGATGCAAGAGGGTGGGGTCTACGGGTCTTAGGCTTTATAGCTCTAAGGCTTTTCGAAGAAAAGCTTAGTGGGCTACATTGAAGTCTGAGTGGGCTCACCTATTACCACCAAGCATGGGTAAAGAACCCAGTGACCTGAGAGTTACATAATGGCGGCCCGTCCTAAGTTCCTAAGGTGGTCCAGGTTTGACTATGTCTAAACATGCAAATGATTACAAGAAAAATAAAAAGAACCCCGCCCTAATTCCCCAATAAGGTCCATTGGACTGAGCTTTTTTCTTAGGGCCTATATCACTAAAAACCCGTTAGTACAACTATAATATAATAAAAAAAATACAAAAACCCATTAATTAATTTTTAATTTTTACATGGCTAACCCACTAAGCTTCCCTAGTAGAGTCGCCAATTTTGTCGAGCCCTATTTTAGTTTCCTTAATTTAACTTATATCATGCCTAACCTGCTTAATACAAATTCCTCGACATTAAACTAAGAAAATATTTTTCTTTAAAAATATATAAAAATTAGAGTCGTCAACCAGTTCAACTAATAAAAAATGAAATTAAGGTTTTCGGGTGGGAAAACCCTAATTTGACCACTAACTTATAAATATTCTAAATTTTTTTGATTTTTTAGAAAATTAAATTAGAAAAAACCAGATTTGGGGACCAACCAATTAAGACTAAGTCTCCATGTGAAAATTAAAAAAAAATTGATGAGATTTATTTTTATAATTTTCTAAAAAATACTAAAAAAATATGTATAAATAAGCAAAAGATAACTAAGTGATTTTTTATTACGAATTTCCAAGAAAAAGGGAAATCTTTTTTTATATGGTTGCCTTGAAGGTGCTTATGTACACACTAGTCAGTATCAAATTAGCCATAATTCTCTTTTTATAAAATATTTAGTAGGTAGATTCTTTTTATTTTGAAAATCTAGCCAAGTTTACGTTTTTTATTAATTTATTATTTAAAAAAAACCTAAGAAATCTAATTTTCCCGAATTATAGAAAATCCTAATTAACTAAATCTTTTTAAAATCCTAGTTAAAATTTTTTTATTTCTTAAAACCACTACGAGTCAAAAATATTTTTTTTTTTAAATCTTAACTATAAGATATGTTGAAGATATGGTTAGATACGTATCTTTTCTAAATCCTAACTATAAGATATATATCTTGTATCTCTCTAAATCTTAACTATAAGATACGTATCTTAATAATACATATCTTAATTATAAGAGACATATCTCAATACATATCTTTATTTTTAAAAAATATGTGATTTTACTAAAAATGCAATCTAACTAAATTTTATTAAAAATTGGAATTAAGAAAAAACAATATGAAAACAATAATAAAAAAACTTACACTAAAACAAAAAATAAGGTTATAAAATAATTAAACTAAACTAACAAAATAAATAATTAATGAAATAATAATAATAATCATAATTTTTACCTAAATCGTTCAAGTTGCACGGAATCGTATAGGTGTTGCTATGGAATTTGGTTGTGTGTTGAGGAAGTCAAAGGCTGCTGCTGTTGTGGACGTTCTTGTTAAGAATGTTACTTGTGGAATGTGCTCGTCGGCATTGAATTGAATTTGTTTGGTGAAGTGTGCGTGGCTTATCATTCAACGTGGACAAGGGAATGCGGCTCGATGGACGTTACTGAGCTGATCGGATCGGTGCAGCAGTGAAAGGACTAGATGAATGTACGGCATAGAATCCATTGTGTCGTAGAGTTCGATTATGCGGTAAGGTAGACAAATAGTAATTGAGGATGTCAAGGCTTATTGGTGTGTTATGGTGTGGATTAGTTTGTGTTTCACAATTGTGTTTCTATGGATTACGTCAGGGGGCATCTCGGTCAGTGTAGGATTATGCGGCTTCGTGTATGGTGATTGGGGCATCGAATTGAGGATGAGGGATAGGAGCCTGTTTAAGTGTGTTTAACAATTCAGTTAGGATGTGGAGTTATTCGGACATAGTGAGGGACGTACAGTCATAACTGGGGCGTTAAAGGGTCTTGTTAATTGTGATTAGTGGGGCGCTGTCAGGGAGTTTGGAGTTTAGAATTGAGAGTTGACTTCGGTGTGGGATGTAGCAGGGGGTCGGCTTGGTTGATTGGAGTCATGGCATGGAGCAATGAGATTTAGCTGCTCTGTTGGCTGTTGTGAATTATAGGGAATATAAAAAAATCGTGCAAATCTCTACTATTAAATCCTTATTTATAAATCTACATCTAAATCTTTCATATCTTTTAATTATGAATTTGATCTTTAATAAATGAAGGATAAGATGAAGATTCACCCTCACTTTTAGAAATCTCATTTGAGCTTTTTATTTATCGAGCCCAATCTAATCTAACAAATTATAAATTTAATCTAGCCCAATATAATTTAGATTAAAAAAATCTATTTTATATTGAACTAAATAAAAATTATTTTAAGAAAGTACAATTCTCTAACAACTTAAAATTTATTAAATTAATCACATGCCGTTATCAATTTGATCTTAAACGATTCGACATGACTTGATTCGATTTAACTCGATACAATTTGACACGTCTTGACTTGACTCGACACAATTTGACTTGGCTCAACATGATTCGATACGACTCGATTCGATACGATTCGATACGACTGGACTCGATTCGATCTGACTCGACTCAGTATGATATGACATAAATTGATTTGATACGACTCGATATGATACGACTCGACTCTCTTTTTTCTTTTATTTTTCATTTTTTTATTATGTTTTTATTAGTTTCCTATTTTTTGTTTTGTTGATTTTTAACTTGGCTCAGATAAAATATGGAAAAAATGAAGTGTCTACAATACCTAAGTGCAATCTTGCTAACTATCTATGGAAACTTAGCATAGCTTATGATTGCTTAGTTTGAAAATGATCTTTCCAACAAGGTGACGTTGTACTTCACACATCAATCATGTGCGGCGAGGTATTTCAATGCCAAAGTTCACACCCAAGTGGAAAGGACCATTCATTATACATGAAATCTATTATAGTAGCTACTATAAGCTCCTTAATCTAAAAGCAAATGTCATTACTCCTGCTATCAAATTTTAGTATGTTAAGGAATTTTACATATAAATGCAATAGTATACTTTCAATCCTTATGAATGCAATGTCAGCTTTGTACTATTCTATATATGTTTCTCTTTTTATCTTATCTATCATTTCCGCAAAGTTGGAGATTTACCTCCTTCACACACAATAATTAATTATCTTAGTTTTCTATTCTTGTTGTTGCAAAGTTAGAGATCTATCTCCTTAGCGTATAAGACAAATTTATAGAAATTAAATAATGTATAATTTTAGTTGTTTTTGCAACTTGTAGGAGCATTGCCTCCTAAAATGTGTGATGATAACTAATTGCTGACTGGTAAGAGCAATGTTCCTAGGTGCTTGATGATAACCCATCATTACTAAATAGGAGAATAATCTCTTGAGAAGTAGAATACCCTTTAAATCGTTAAGGCTAATAAAGTGTAATTGACCTTAGAAATATTTTGCTAAGCATTGCTAGCAAGCGAGAGCCTCGCTCTAATGCGTGACACTATAATCATATAAGTTATGACCACTCATCACATGCATTGTTTACATTGATGTTGCTAAGTAAAGGCTATGCCTCCTAAGTGCACGATGATTTCTACAAATTTTGGTGCTTAAATAGATCGAAATGCACAAATAGAAATGAATGAAAATGTAATATAAGTTTATTCATTCAAGATGTCTTACTATAAAGCGCAAAAAATAGTTTAAAGAACAAAAAACACTGAAAGAAGAAGAACCATAAACGAAATAAAAAGTGCTCTACTAAGCTAATGCTTATGATCTAAGGCTACTTTGGACTCTAAGTCCATATCTCCTAGCACTGCCTTTACTTCATGATCAACTGCTTCAATTGCTTCTTGTATTTCTTGTAATTTCATCTTTAGTTCATTATGTCATCTTATAGTAGCATGCTAACTCAATATTCATCTAGCCTTATTAGCAATAGGGTCTAAGTTGTCAATCCTAAACTTTAAAAGATGAGCTCCCTCTATAGAATTAATCAGTTGTGTCAGCTAAATATTTGATACAGAATTCCAAGGCTTATCTAGCAATAGCATAGCTTCTCCTAGCATCTTTACCTTGGTGTTGGCTAATTTCGTGTCCATCATAGGGGACTCGATCTAAAAGTTTTTATCCATGGCATTAACTCTCTCTAAAGATTCTAACAAATGAGGAGGTATAGTAAACCCTTGGAAAAACATAGTCTCCTACACTACAATAACATTTGAAGTTGCTACCATGTCTTGAGGAGACATGCCATCAATTAGGGGAGGATGGATATCAATAGGTGTTGAGTACAACTCATCTCCATAAAGTCCTATGCGAAGCAATGCATTAGCATGGCTATCACTAGTTTTCCTTACCTCTGCAACTAGCGCATTAGTATCGAGAATTACTTCACCAACCTCTAAGGAGTTGTTGAACTCCTCGGTATGGTTATCACCATCCTCAATGCCTTCAATTGGGTTAGTAATTCTCCATAATCCACCATGTCCTGTCCATCATCTTCCTCACTCGGAACCAATACTAGTGTAGTAGTATGGCTTAAATGAAGTTCAGGGTTTGAAATAACAACACTCTCCCTCACACCAGTTGATGGAAGAGAGTTAGTCTTAGCTTGTAATAGTGAAAGAAAGAAAGAAAGATATATAAAGAAAAGCAATAGCTTAAGGAAAAAAATGCATGCATAATAGCAATAAGATACAAGCAAGAATGTTACCTTATGGATAGATGCATGTTTGGTTTCTCTAGGATTTTCTAATTCAGGTGGCACATGTTTCCCCTTTGATTTTGAAGTTGACCTTATTGCTCTTGCAATATTACAAGGCTTTGACTGTTAAGATGCTTGTTTAGTAACTTTGTGAATATCTCCATCTGACCTGGGCATAGGCCTTGGTAACTTGAGGTAGAATTCACAGCGATATAGACTAGGAGCTGGAAGTACATTGCCTATCGAAGAAAAAGCATAGGATTGGAAGACATCTAAGCAATTTGACCAGTTAGTCAACCAGCTTGTAGAGGCAACTCTGTAATGACTCAAAGAAGAAATAAATAGCTATCATACCCTTGGGAAAATTTTCCTGAAATCACTTGGCGAGAGTGATTATGAACATGAATCGAAATTCTCAATAATGGTAATGAGGCATGGAACTCCCTGATCAAAGCTAAATTGGCATGCAACTCTATGAGGAGAGTATGTCATAACTCTGTTCTTTAGAAAGCACCTAGAGAAGTCTTTGCTGGTAAGAAGGGAAGGTATACCTCTAGGGTTACACCATAGAAGGAACTTTCCTTCAAAACTACATAGATTCTCACGTCTTCCCACCAAGGTTACCTCATCTTTTGAACTAAGAGGATATAATCCATTACTATCACCATATTTAGCTATCTGTTTCACATAAGGACAAAATGTAAACTCATCCTCTATATCAATGAGTTGCAATAGTGGTTGTTCGATGGTTCCCTCAACTAAAGCCTATGCTCTAAGAAGAGTACTACTTGTTCCCTCATTGACAATAAAAGGAGTAAAATGATTTTGATATTGCTTACAGAAGAAAAGATGAAGGCATCCGAGGTTTATGTAGGATATATTCACATAACGACCTTTCAATCGTATAGAAGCCTTATGATATAAATCCAAGCATCGATATAATGAACTTAGGTAGAAAGGAGCAAGTGCGAAGCACTCACCTTGAGCATGTGTATGGCTAAAGAGAAGAGTTGTAGGCTTATGCCCTCTTTAGGACCTCTAGGGAACACAATAGGGAAAGCCAATATGCTATGAAAGCCACAAGTTCATACCTAGAAGAATAAGTCAAAAGGCATGAGTAAGAAATGTCAATATATATATATATATATATAAACAAGAATGAAAATACTTACTCTTGGCCACAACCTAGGCTTAATACTCGAGGCCTATCTTTCCTATGCTCCTCAAAAAAGTATGCAAGCTAAGTATTGAAGCATGGTTTCCTCTTTCTATCATGAGCAACTTTCAAAGCCTCTTGTAAGGATATTGCAAAGCTATGCTCTTTATCAAAAATCAAGGGGGTTGCTATATTGGTTTTATTGATGCAATGTAAGTCCAAAAGTATATCCACATCTTTTAGAGTTGGCGTGATCTCTCCTTATGAAGTAATAAAGGTGTGGGTTTGAGTACTCCATCGAGAGACAATAGCTCACCACACTTCCATCCTGCTTATTTGTGGGAACCACGATTGAATAGAAGTGATGATAGCTTGAAGCACCTTACCTTTCTTCAAGAGGGCAATGTAGTCTGGTCTCGTGGTAATGTAATCTACCTAAGACCTCCATCCTAATGGTGGTTGCCTATGAAAAGCAAATTGAGTATTGGAAAGAGGCAATTCTTTCCTCTCATTTCTAAACCACAACATAAAATCCCCACTAATATGATTCCTGGAGTTGGCATAAGACTCCTGCTCAATAAAGTGAAGTTTGCTATCAACAGGAGATGTTTTGAGCAATTCGTGGCCTTTGGTCTTATCCCAAAATATGTCTTTGGAGATAGTCTCATCTAGCCAATTTTCCAAAGGGAGTAGGATTGGTGGTGGATGCTTATTCGAATGCATCAGTAAATCTTTTTGCCCAACTGATTCCTTGTTCTAAGTCTGGTTATTCCTAGAATTCTTTCCCATATGTTGAAAATATTATTTGAAGTAGTATTGATTATGAGACAAAACCTACAAATTAAAAAAAAAAAAAAGAAGAAAAAGAGGACCAATTCAATTGCATGAGGTGGAGAATTTCAAATTGCAAGTGTCAATGTACACACATGAAGAGTCAAAATAGAAGATAGGGAGATGTGAAATCAGGAGACTATAAGCATGCAAGCATAACATGACATTTACATAATATAGCTTAAGGATAAAATATCAAAAGTAGCTATCTTTGTAGGGATTTCAATTAAAAAGAAGAAGAAGGAAATATGAGATGATATCACGACATCCTTATATTATTTTTTAAAGATAGGATATATTGAATATTGGTACAATTTCTTTTGTGAGAAGACATTATGGATAGGGATGATTTTTCAATTTCAATTCAATGTTAGGAGACTCAGTCTGAAATAATGGAAGAAGATCGTTTCCACCCAATATGGCTAGTAGATTTCAACTTGTCGAAGGCATACATAGTGGAGATAATTAATGCCTAAGGCAAGAATGACGTTACAAGAAAATAAATGAGGAAAGTATACGACCTTTTTTTTGTTTTAGTAAATAAACAAGAAACAATTGAGCATTCATAACTTAGTTATGATCAACAAGTGGTGCCATTGTTAAATATTGGATCATTAGGTCTTGCCTTTGTAATAATATTGTTCGAGCTCGAGATGTTTAAGATTTACGTTCACGATGATTATGAGAAAAGTCTAAGAGTTTTAATAGTCGCGAGCATTTATGCATTGGCACTTATATTTTACCGTCTGAGAAAAAGGGAAAGAAGTATGCCTTCCGATTCCTCAAGTCTTGATGGTTATTGAAGTAACTCGATGCTTCCTTCAAAGGAGTATTGCAACATAAGCATTACTCCATTCCAACTCATGAATCAAAGATTAGAGTTCGAATGATGTGAGTATGGAATACATAGAAGAAAAATTAGTGATTGTTGTGTGTGTATATATATAGTAACTACAAGTATGAAATGAAATGAAATGATATGGAGATGACTTAATCTTGGAAGTTGATAGATTTAAAAGATACATTGGTGTCTAAAATAGGATATGATATTGATTGGAATCTTTTTTGGAAAGAGAAAATATTACAAATGAATTTTTTCTAGAATAGGAAATATTTGAACAAGAGATTTAAAGGATTTAAAGCCATATTATTTGCAGTATTTAAAAAAAGAAGAAGAAGAAGAAGATTTGAGGAGATCTATTTTGATACGATGAGCATGAGGAGTAAGGGAATGAATCTACTAAAATACATAACTTTGCCTTGAATTCATTGGCCTCGATGTGCAAAGAACTATGACTCCATGTCATGTTGCACTTTGTATGGATTAATAAAATAAGAAAAAAATGTACTATTATTTTTAAACTCTGGAGCTTTGCTCCACTTTATGATAGTATTGCCCCATTTACTAGTATGAATGAGATATATAACATGGTCGGATAGAATACTACTAAAGCTTAAGCGTTCTTTTTAAATGCTCTGATGGCTTTATTTTTCAACCAATGATCACAAAATGAGGAAGAAATACCAAGAGGAACCACCACACATTATTTAGTGAATCAATATCATGGTAGTAATAAGTCAATTGTACGCTACAAAAGCACAACGAAAACATGTGTTCCTTGATAGCAAAATGAATACTAGCATATCATGCTTAGCTCGTCGATGATCCAAAAGAAGCGTCAATTTCATAGATATTGGAAGTAATTAAGCAAGCAAAGTCAACATTCATTATGTCTAAATAACAGTTAAAGAAACAACTTCTAGAAGTGCCAAAAATCCCCTTGAATGTATCTAAGGGACTTTTGGTCGGGGGGCAAAATCTAGAAGGTTGAAAATTACTATATTAATTATTGGGCTAAGCCCATTATTTATTTAGACTTAACTCCTTAAGCTAGGTGATAGGGCATAAGGAGTCTGGTCTATATATTGGGATGATTCAAGGAGATTTGGCTTGGTAGGCTTAGAACAGGGATCGTTGGATCGGTCTATCTACCTCTAACCTTTCTTAGGCAAGCTCATACACCATAAAGAAGGGTTTTGATCTTAAGCCCTTGCAAACTCATTCTAGATAATTATGGAACGAGTAAAACTCCATTTCGTCCATGAATCATTAAGATGATCTAACAGATGTCATTAAGTTTAAGAGTATATAAATACTTAGTCATTCCTCCTTATTTAACATAACTTTAAAGATCAAAGAAATGGTGTTCCACTATAAAACCTCTATTCTCTAAGATTAAACAACGTTCAAGCAAAAGAATTAATGTTGATTGTTAAAAAGCTGTAAGGTTAATGTCTTAGGTCCCATAAGCTCCCTTACTTGTCACTTATGCATTTAAGACTTCAGGATTGCTTGTTCCTTTCCTCCCTGCCATTCTCTCTCCAATCATCTCATTGAGTGTCATCTTCACATCATTACTTTATGGCTACGTGTAAGGTGATACTCGTATGACTTGCACGTAACTGATCTGATTAGAACCCTTCATCTACAATAGTTATAGCATAAATTATGCTTAATGAGATAACCATATGTGCTAAGTAGTATAGTAGTTAGTAGTATTTTAATAGGTTTTTAGAACTTGTAAGTAACTATGATAATAGTATAACAAGTCATGTGAACATAAACGGGCAAGTTACATATTCGTTGTTTGATACAGGAGCTTTTCATTCATTTATCAGTCAGGAATTTGTAACGAATTATGGAATTTAGATGGTAGAAACAAAAGCGACTTATAGAATGAGAATCCCTATAGGAGAGCATGTATTAACTTAAAAGATATAAATGAAGGGTGAATGACAATTCAGGAAAGGGAATTTCTAATTAAATTGATAGTATACTGATAAGTAGCTATGATGTTATTATGGGAATTGATTGGTTATCTAGGCAAAAAGTGAAAATGGATTGTTAGAATAAGGCAATGATATAAGATGATGGAAAAATTGTATTTACTAATAAGACTAAGAATTGCAGTATGAAGTTGGTTGTCATTGAAGTAATTGAGGAAGGGAAAACAGATAGTGGATATTAGTAGTATTGCTTAGGATTTTCCTTAGAAGGGAAGAAGGAAATGCTAAGTGTGTCAAAAACACCAATAGTTTGTGAATTTCCTGAGATATTTTTGGATGATTTGCCTATCTTAGAACCGTACAGGGAATTAGATTTCACTATTGAGTTAGTTCCTAGAATTGAGCCAATATCCAAAGCTCTATATAGAATGTCGTCGATGGAATTACAAGAATTAAAGTGACAATTGAAGGAACTTTTGGATAAAGGATTTATCAGACCAAGTGTGTCACTTTAAGGATCACTTACACTGTTTGTAAACAAAGAGGATGGAACAATGAGACTGTGTATCGGTTATAGGGAACTCAATAAAGTGAAAATTAAGAATGAGTACCCATTGCTAAGAATTAACGATTTGTTTGATCAGTTACATGAAGCTACGATATTCTCAAGGATTGACTTAAGTTCAGGATACCATTAACTATGGATTAAACCGAAAGATATACCTAGGATGGTGTTTTGTATACAATATGGACATTATGCATTTGTGGTAATGCTGTTTGGGTTGACGAATGTACCCGCAGTTTTCATGGACTTAACGAATTGAATTTATCAACCTTGCTTGTATAAATTTGTAGTGGTGTTTATTGATGATATTTTGAGCTATTCAAAAACAAAAAAGGAACATGTTGATCATTTGAGACTAGCATTACAAAAGTTGAAGGACAATAAGTTATATGCAAAACTGAGCAAATGTGATTTCTAGTTAGAGAAGATAATGTTCTTGGATCTTGTAACATCTGGTGAAGGGATTTTAGTAGATCTAGAAAAGGTTAAGGCTATAGCTAATTGGAAACGACCTACTACAGTTACTGAAGTAAGAAGTTTTCTAGGAATGGCAAGATAATATAGAAGATATGTCAAGGATTTTTTGAAAATAGCACAACCTTTAACTCGATTAACTCAAAAAGATGTTAGATATGAATGTACTGAGGAATATGAGGAAAGTTTTCAAGAGTTAAAGGATTGTTTGATCTCAGTTCCAATACTTACTCTGCTTGATTTGAGTAAGTCATGTTGTGTTTATAGTGATGTCTCTTGAAACGGGTTAGGATGTGTTTTGATGCAAGATGGCAAAGTAATTGCTTATGCTTTTAGGTAGTTAAGGCCTCATGAGAGGAATTACCTATCCTATGATTTAAAGTTGATAGTTGTAGTATTTGCTTTAAAGATATGGAGACATTACCTATACAGTTAGTATTGTGAGATTTGCACTGAACATAAGACTTTGAAATATTTCTTCACTAAAAAAGAATTAAATCTGAGATAGAGGCAATGGTTAGAGCTAATTAAGGACTATAATCTAACTATTAATTATCACCCCAGCAAAGCAAATATGTTGGAAAATGCTTTGAGTTGTAGAAATCATGAACAAGTAGCTTCTTTATTAACCACTAAAAAGGATTTGATCTAGGAATTTGAGAAATTGAGAATTAAGTTTAAGTGGCATGATGATGAAGTGCAATTGATGAACTTAATTGTACAACTAACCTTATTGGAGAGAATTAAGATGTAATGGGAACAAGATCTAAGTTTAAAGGTTGTGAAAGAAAAGTTGAATTTGGAGGAAATACCAGATTTTCATATTGACAAAAAAGGATTGCTAAGATTTAAAAGTTGAGTATGTGTACTTGATGATACAGAACTGAAGCGAGAGATCATAGATGAGACACATGTAACTGGATATAACTTACATCTTGGAGGAAATAAGTTATATATGGATTTGAAAACCATGTACTGGTGGAAAGGAATGAAAACGGATGTGATTTAATATGTGGCAAGTTATACTACGTATCAATAGGTAAAGGCAGAGAATCAAAGATCTAGTGGAATGTTATAGCGATTGGAAGTACCTCAATGGAGATGGGATAATATCATGATGGATTTTCTGGTAAGACTTCCTATAACTCAGACTAGACATGATTCTATTAGGGTAGTTGTTGATAGGTTAATGAAAAGTGCGTACTTCTTAGCTTATCAAATTGGTGACTTGATGGAAAAGTTGGCTAAGTTGTATGTACGGGAAATTATATGGTAACATGGTGTACCAAAGGGTGTCATTTTTGATATAGATAGTTTGTTTGTATCGAGGTTATGAGAGAGCTTACATTGATCTTTAGGAATGAAGTTGCATTTTAGTATAGCTTATCATCCACAAATGGAAGGTCAAATGAACAGATGGATTTAAATACTTGAAGACATGCTTAAAGGCCGTATATTAGATTTTGAAGGAGAATGGGATCAATATTTACCACTAGTAGAGTTTGTTTATAACAACAGTTACCAAACAACAATACAAATGGCAACATTTGAAGCATTGTTATATGGAAGGAAGTATCGAACACCACTATATTGCCATGTGAGGAAGGTGCACTGATAGGACTTCAGTTGATTCAACAAACTAATGATAAAGTGAAACTTATTCAATAAAGAATGAAAGTAGCCTAAGATTTTTATAATAGTTGGGTGAATATGAGGCAAAGACCTTGGAATTTTAAGTTAGAGATCATGTATATGAGAAGATAAGTCCATTTCAAGGATTTAAGTGACTTGGTATGACTGGAAAGTTAAGTCCATGTTACATTAGACCCTTTGAAGTACAAGAGAGAGTTAGGAATGTAGTGTATTGACTATGCTTACCCCTAATTTTATTGGGATACCATGACATGTTTCATGTATCTTTGCTAAGAAAGTTTGTGAAGAGTTTGAACTCAGTAGTAGAAAGAAGGCTAATTGACTTATAGCAACCTATTCAGCTACTTGATGAACAAGTTTAGAGACTATGAAACCGAGATGTAGAATATGGTAAAATATGTAAAAGTTCACTGGGGAAGTGGCCCTAAAGCAAAATTGACTTGGGAACTAAAGACAACGATATAGAAGAAATATCTATGATTGTTCTTGAAGATTGGGTTAGTAAATCCTTCTTATTATTGATAACTAGACAAATGATGGAGTATTTAGATGTTATATTAGATAGAGTGATAATTAAAGTTTTGAGGACAAAATTTTTTTGAAGGGAAGTGAAAATGTAAGCTCTCTACCTAATGAATAGGAATTGAACAAGTAAATTTAAGGCATTAGTGAAACTAACCCAATTAACCAAAAAACTTATGAATAGGCTTGAGACATTAGTCTAAGAGATTTTGTAGACCTAGAATTTAAAAATATTATGAATGTAGTTAAAATAGTAGAAATTTACTATATTATTATATTGTCGGGTATGAATTAGGTTTCAAAAATTAACAAACATTTAGAGATATATTATAGGAGTAATATAATTAATATTAGACATTAAAAATATACAAAAGGTATGCATACACATTGGGTGTAATTATTATATAAATATATGTACTCGTAACTATCATAAATACACAAAAATGCATAAATATCATCAAATAAATGAAGGAAATTATAAGAAAATTATTTAAAAATTTCTAAGACTTGTAGAAATAAGTTTAGTGGCATGGCAAAGAAATGGGAGATACATGGGATAGGAAATTAGTTTTTTGATACCTAATCATGCCATTCACACATGTTGATGGGAGGTGAAGAAAAATCAAAAGCATTTTAAATTGAGATATAAAATTGCCTCATATTATCTAGAGCAAGTTTAGGTAACCATGAGCTAGGAAAAATTGGGAAGTGAAGAATATATATAGAGTGAGAGAAAGAGTGAAGGAAACAAAAATTAGAAAATATAGAGCAAAACTGGTGTTTTACGAGTATCTAAGGAAGACAACTAGTTGGAAGCGAGACTAAGTGGTGGCTTGAAGGAGCAGTTGGTGGTAAGATTGGCTGGCATACCTTCTCTTACCAACGGTGGCTAGAGCGTCAGATTATGGTGAGTTGATAATTTCTCAGATTTTATAAAAAATTAGGGAAAAATAGTAAACATTCACTAAAAATTATAAAATTTGGTTTCCATATGTATTGTTACATGAGGGATTCAAATCTTCAATTAGATTTAAAAATTTTGAGTGTAGATATGAGGTCTTTAAGAAAAAGTTCCACCACATTAAATTTTAAGTGAGTAATTGAAAAATCAATTGGTATAGTTTTGACCTAAAATTTTGTGGTTATACTCTTAAGATATTAAAATTTATTGTTACTTAGTTTGATTGTAAAAATTATGTGGTTAGATTTTAGGGAAAAATTTGATTTAATTGAAACAATGCATTGGAAGGGAGTTTTCCAAAAAGAGCTTTAGTATTCTTAGTAAAATTTTAGCATGAATAATGGCTGTTAGCCTATAGTTGCTTGAAGTGGATTATCATAAGTTAAGAAATGATGATTTTTAAGTGAAAAGTTGGTATTTAGTAAGTATAAAGTCAAATCTCTAAGTTACTATATTAGTGCAAATGAGTATTTAGTATAATGGGAATTGGTATATATAATTAAGGTTTTTTGTTGGTATTTACTGATATTATAGAGTACAAAATTCTGGAAATGAAGGGTAAGTTGTCGTTTGTGATAAATAGTAAGATGTGATAATGGCGGCAAAGTAAAAAATTATGTCAAAAGGTGGATCAGAATGTACTTTGGTAGTGAATAACTTGATTATGCTAAAATGAGCTTTAGGTTAGAAAATAGTTGATACTGGATCTTTATAACTATACTAAAGTCAAAATTTAAGTTAGGAACCTCTTAAGTAAAAACCTAATTTAAGGTAGGGAGTTAGAATCTTAATTAGAAAGTTGCTTAAAACCTTAGTTAGAATCCACCTCAAGTAAACTAAAATTAAATAAATAACTAAAGAACTTATTTATATAAGAATGTAAACATACTTAATAATGAAAATAAGTTCTTACTTAATAATGAAAATAAGTTCATATGTGAATTTAAAACTAAAGTTGTATATTACTTTATAGGGATTATTAACGAAGACCACAAACGCGATGTCTAGGAGCACATGGGATTACATCCAAATAAGTTAGGATCGATGCTTAATAGCATGTTGAAGTATCATATTAGGATGCTTAGAGAAGTAAGAGTGCTTGTTTGTGATTTGAGCTGGATTGATTATGCTTATTGTTTGTGTTGCTTGTGATACTAATTATTGATTGGAAGTTGAATTCCGAATGCTATTTTCTACTTGAATATATCATGTCATGCTTATATGAACTTGATTGCTTACCTTATAATCTAGACTAATCTTCACTTGACTAAAGATCTATCTTGATATTCACGATAACCTAATAGGGATAATGATTAGGTTGTCAGACTAAATACCAACACTTCAATAAGGATAGCAGAAATGGTCATTTTCCTACCCTTAATTGAACTAAGTGATAGGAGAAGGGCTTGTAGCAAGGTTGAGATTTGTGGTTTGAATGTTGTCTAGGGAGGAGGGTGTTTTCCATTGGACATACCCGGATTTAGTCTAATAGTTTCACGTTGAAACCCCTCAAAATCTAGGTTAGAGTGGATGAAATTACTTTAACTTTACAATTGATTGGTTAAACATTGTGGGATGCTCTATCATTTGTTTATTGCAATTCCATTTAAATAATGATTGAACGACCATGTTTGTTAATGTCCTCTAATGACTTCGTCCCTTTTTATTGAGCTAGTGAGTTCACATCCCAATGAATTGTTTTGCAGGTGTTGAGTAGTACTTGAAGATGCCTAATTATAGTTGTCCATTGGTTAATTCTGATAGATCAGGAAGGGAGGTGTTGCAGTCTAATGAATGGATCAAAGTTCATGTTACTTTTGTTTTCTTTTATGGGAAGAATATAAGGTCTTCCTAGGAGGCCTTATCATCTTCATTGGCAAACTAATATATCTATAATATGTAGGGTAGTCCACCTTTGGAGATGTATAGACCTTTTGAAAACTCTAGAACTTCTCATTTATATAAGTTATACAAAAGATCTAAACTATCTTTTAGTATGTGAGATATTTTATAAAGTGTTACTCTATAAGTCTTATTTAATATAGTTGCTCATTTGACTACTTTAAAGCTGGTTGAGTCATTGTTTGCTTCGTGTGGATTATACCTATGTTAGTAGCTAAGGAGGTAGCTTCTAGCCTAGGTTGGTTTATATAGTGGGGCTGTTATAACTTCTTGACTTTTAGGGCGTGACATTCAATTAATAATCCCCTTAGAATAGTTATGCAATTTATCAATCTCATTCTTACTCATTGGATCATGGAGATTCCTAATCCTTTTCCTTATGGAAGATGGATTTTAAATTAATCGGACTCATGTCTCTAGCTAATCCTTAACCCTAAGACCCTCTACACCTACATTGCTACCGAATGAAGCATTTCAAGATTCCATGAAGTACTTGGATCTTGCTATTGGGTTTCCTTAATCCAGAAATATTCAATACCTAATCTCTTAGCACATTGAAACTCTTTTAATTACACTTGTTTGCTTATTGCAAGCTTTGCAACTTTGTAGCTAACTTAGACATTAAATTACTAACCATAGTAAATTCTAATTGACAAAATAAGCTTGTATAATTAGATCGCAATAATAAGAAATCATATATTAAGAATCAAATTAAATTTAGTACATAACAAACTAAAGTTCACAGTAATTGAATATTAAAAACTAAATTAAAGCATTAAGAGAAATTAAATAAAGAAAAGAAATGGATTATCTACGATCTACTATGTTCTATTTTATGATTTTATATTTTGTAAGGCTAATATCCCCTTTGTAGTGCAAAAGGAATGTTGGAATATGTCACCAATGTATCTCTAATCCATCTTTAAAATATATATTTTTTTCATATCTTCTATATTTCTTGAATGTCTCCTTGCACATCTCTTTAATTAACTTTCCAAATTTGGATTATGGAATAAAAAGATAATGGAAACATGGCATCTTGGACTTCAAAACTTTTTAGAAGATTTACAATCCATTGAAGGAAGCATTTCATCTTGTAATTCAATTGATTCGGTAGAACTCTTTTACAAGTGGTCTACAACCAAGGAATATGGTTGTGGTGTTGGGTATATATTTGCACTTTGTCCAAAATCTTTAAAAGGTAATGGAATTGGTTGATAAGAGGAATATAGGTATGAACCATAGCCATGGTCATGCTTTTTGTGTAAAACTTTGAATTTAAAAATAAATTCCTTGATGAAAGGGTCATGGGTATAGTCCTCAACTATGGTCGCTATTGGACTTTTGCTCTTAAAATTTCTCTACTTCACTCCACTGTCCATGATTTTGCTCCAATAATACTCAAAATTTCCTTGGAATCCTTAAAATCTTCATGAAACACTCTTGGAGTCCTTTAAAATAACAAATAACCAAATTAAGCTCAAAATAACGTCAAATTAACAAGAACAAAGTTGAAATCAGCAGAAAATCACTATAGAAAATGTATGCTTTTTTTGCGTCATCAAATACCCTCATACTTAAGCTTTTGCTTATCATCAAGCAAAACAAAGAAAAATGGACAAATGACAAGACAAAAAATTTTAATGTTAGAAAAGTTCACCCTTAATAGCTTAATTACTTAGCAAAAATTCTTTCTAGAATCACCCTTATTTGTTAACTTTACAATAAATTCAGAATACTTAGATAGTAGAAAATTGAAACTTATTAGGTTTTTTCAATGATGAATCTAGAGAATTAAGAGTTAATCACAACACTTAAATAGAAACTAAACTAGAGATCACAATAAACATGAACTAATTAAGAAAAAGTTATACGGACTTCTTTTACTCTAACTCAAGAGGAGTGAAATCTTCCTTAAGCATTTTTAACTTGAGAAAAACTAGATCAGGTGCATGTTACATCAATACATCCTTTGATTATCCCTCCACTTATCTCAATTTTCATTAGTTAATTTTTTTTATTTAAGCTTGATTAGCATTAGAAAAGCACTTTACTCTTTTGACGGACAAAGGACGATCCTTATTAATTTGGCTCTTTTTAATTACTTAGCAATTGCCAATGGGAAAGAACTTTGCTCTTCTGCTAGACTAAGGTCAATCCTTGACCACCTTAATTATTTTCTACTTTTTTTTATTGGTAGTGGGAAAGAATCTTGCTCTTCTAAGGGATTAAGATTGATCCAAACTAATCCTTAGCAATTTATTCAATTAACTCAATTAAATTATTCAAATTACTTTACACCTCTAACTACATTAATTTTTCAAAGGATTTTCAAAGGACAAATCTCCTTTGTTCACCTAATCTAAAATTTCGAAAAAGAAGGATAGATGATTATCTTAAAAAATCAAGCTCGAAAATAAAAGTGACTAAACCTTAACTCGTTCATATATCTCCTAATCTTGAGTCTAAGTCTAAGTTAAGGGAAGGGTAGATTGGGTAAATTTGAAATTCATAAAAGATTGGGTAGATTTGAAAAAAAAATGCTTGCTTAATGTATATGGGGGTGTCATTCTCCAAAGTGGCAAAATTGTAATAGTTTCGCCATGTAAATCGTCCTAAGATAGAAGTTGACTTTTTAGCGACTATCGTAAGCTTAATTTACATGAGGCATTTACAACTAACTCACTTTAAAGTCAACAATTTACATGAAATGTGGATAATTAAAGTATTATTAATAAGATTCAGTGACCCAGTTTATTTAAAGTATACATAATTCAATACTACAAGTTTAGTAACCAAAAAGAAAAGCTTTAGGAGTTTAATTGTTCTCTAGTTTATATCCTCACCTCCCAAGATTTAGTGGCCACTAACTTTAGGGTAGTTATATTGTAGCCTATTAGTTAACACTTATAGAAGATATTTGTAGGGATGTGAGCAATAAACTACTTAGTAAGCTAGGATAGACATAAGACAATACATTAAGTATAGATCGGATTATGAAATTGTTATTTAAATGCAATGTAACAAACAAATGCCATTGCATGACTTTATCCGATTCGTCATTAGATTAGAAGAATTTCGCCTCCTTAAATGCGGGTTTAAGTAATTTCAATGTGTATGCAATATCCCATAACCAAACCTAAGCTTGTATAATGGAGATGTCCCTCCTCCTGTAACTATCCACTGAACTACAGTCTTTATCCTTGCAATGACCTCCTCTCCTATCACTTAGTTCGACTAAGGATGAAGAAGGGACCATTAAGCTACAACGCTATCCCTTTTGAAGGTATTTAGCTAGAGAATCGTAAGTATCCCATATTGGGCTACAGTGCATGTTCAATTAAGATTTCAAGTCGAATATTGTTAAGTCTAATTTAAGGTGATCAATCAATTCTATGTAGTACAAACAATACTTTAAAATATAGTTATGTGTTGCTTCTAAACTTTCATGGACTTCTTCACTTGCTCATTAAGGTGCGACTTATATTACGCCTTCATCACTAGTCCATATAATACAAATATCATTCAATTATTACATATAGGCTTAATTTTGTAAGTCAAGTTATTATCTTTACTTTAAGGTTATACTTTACTTAGTTATCAAGGTTTTAAGTCTTTTATAATTAAACTTGCTCTAAACTAGTCTTTGATTTAGCTTCTAATTCTGCTCCTAATTATAGTTTTACTTGTAGGTCATAGAAACACCTTCTAACCTATTTTATGGAGTTCAATTGACTTCAATTTAGGCGAAAATAGTCATTGATTTAGTCTCTAATCAATTTCCTAGTTTGCTACTATACACCTTACCTCTAATTTAGCATCTAATCCGAATATATTATATATTTTAACGTAATTTCCAAATAATTCTATTTAGGATTAGAATCAAGGTACATTGTATAGTCCATCACATCTTCAATTTGAATTAATTACACCTAACTCCATTATTTGAACACTTCACATATATCACAAATATTAATGCCAAACCTTTAATTTTCAAATCTTACACTCCCAACACCATAAATATAATCCCTCATCATTAGCCAACATTTTAACATATCAAAATACTCATTAGATCATATTTAAGGTCAATTTTCTTGAAAAATCATTAAGTGTATATTAGAAAATAGCCATTTAACAGGATTTCTAAGGGCAAAAAATTATATAAAAATTTACAAAATGATTTTCACCAAAAACTTTTCATGGTAATTTAATATACATAATAGGTATTTCATAGAAAAATTTTGAAGCCGAAACAATATTAATGGGCTTTTCGAAAACAAAAGCGAATTCGAGTTGGATTTAGCAATTTCTTACGCGCATATATTTCAAGACTTGGTTTCATCAAATTAATATTACTCCCAAAAACTACATGTAAAAATATGCTATTATACATTATTTCATAATTTTCAGACTTATTTTGCTATTTTTAAAAATTTAATAAAAATTATACTTATTGGAAACTACTGTTATAACCACCTTTGGCCAACACATTGCTGTTGGCTAGAAAGGGCATGGGTCCTACCGTCAATCATTTCCCTTGGTTCAATTCTAGGTTTTGAATTGAGAAGCATGGAGAAAGGGGAGCCTAGCTGACCTGACCATGACTAAGACTAAGAAAATGGAGAAGGAGAAACTACTCGATAATAAAGCTCGATAAGTTAAGTGCTTCAAATGTTTGGGCTTTGGACATATTGCCTCATAATGCCCAAACAAGAGGGTCATGATTTTGAAAGGTGAAGGACTCGAGGCTCAAGTAGAGAGCCATAATGATAAGAGTGAGGAAACAATTAATGTCTATCCTAAGATGGGAGAACCCGTAGCCCTGATAAGTAGGTAAGCTGACATTAAGGAAGACCTAAGTTAAAGGGAGAATTTATTTCAGATTTGATGTTTAGTAAATGGGAAGACTCGTTCCTTGGTAGTTGATGGAGGTAGTTACACCAACATCGTTTCTGCCAAGCTAGTGGAGAAGATGAGATTCAAGGCTGGACAGTATAAGGATGAGATTGACTTCAACATAGTGCTTATGAATTTCGCAAATTTACTTCTAGGTCGACCATAGGAATATGATCAGAAAGTGATCCATGATGGCTTCCTTAACACTTACACTATTTGGAAGGATAGGAAGAGCTATTGCTTAACCCCTATGAGCATTAAGGAAATCCAGATACACTCGGCACCCATGGTGAAGAGAAAAGGGAAGAGAAGTTTGTTCGACATCTAGGCCTACGTTCACAATCTAAAGTTAAAGGAGACTTCTTTTCAATCTTATGGTGATGATAAGAATCAGTGCACAATGATCTCTAAGCCGAAGCTAAACTGTCCTAAGCTAACATTGACCTGCTAGAAGTTTAAGTCGACTTGTCTTAACTCAAGGCCAAATTGTTCAAAGCTAAGGCGAAATAGCTTTTGCCGAAGTGGAGCTAATACTGGAAGACCGAAGGGAAGAAAAGGAGCTATTCGGCCTTAAGTCTATCATCTGCTAAGAAGTTGAGAAACCATACGACCGAGCACTTGAGGCTAAAGAACAGCTTGGTACAGCACAAAAGAGATCATACCAATCAATCCATGAGTACAACAACTGTGGGCCGACCTCATTGGGAGCTTGGCCAAGCATAATAAGACTTCCAAACATCCTACCTGTGCTCGAACACCCGACTGCCAACCAACCCCTGCTCAGGCCTACAAACAGCTCCGATGACTGCATGCTGACTACTCCATTAAGTGCACAATTTTGTATACTTCATAAATATTTTCCCTATTTTGATTATAGGCCATTCTTTAGGGTTTAAGGCCTTATATATTATTTATATTTTTGCCACTAGGGCTTTAGGACTTACTATAAATAGCAACATTTGTAATTATCAAAAAACACAAATAGTGAAGAATATTCATATAGTGAATTTACACTTAAACGTTCCTTTCGGAAGTAAGGACATTCTTGAGCCCTTTGAGCTGGCGTTTTGGATTATTAAGTGTGCTTTACTCCTTAATCTCTCGTGTTCTTATCAATCTTGCCTTTAAGATTGTGGTGAACTCTTCATTTGGGCTAGTTAATTAGCTACCTCTAACCTCTCATTTGAAACTCAAGTAACATTTAATGTTCGTAAGTTGTATCGAACCCTATTTTGATCTCAACCCTTGATTGTGTTTGTGCCTTGGTGTGTGATATCCATAGACATTCATAATCAAAACCCCATTCCCATTTCCTATTCCTTGTTCCCATTCGAGCCCCATTGGCGATAGTGACCCATTGTGTAGATTTTGCATCACATTGTCAGACCTTTATGAATGTTGTGATTCTTGTCACCACAATTAAAGTATTTCTCTTGTAAGTTAAGCATAATATCTATAGACATAACATCCTTTCCATTTGTAACACTCGATACTTCATCTTCCAATGGTCAGAGTTACTAGTTCTTTCTTTTCTATCCAAATTTACTAATAACTAACTACGATCTATTAAGCAAGGGTCTTTAATTGAAACCTCTACTAAGCTTTTGACTCCTTTAAGTTTATATCCTTACATATTTAACCTTAATCATCATACTTTAACCACCATTTCATTAGTAGGAGTACAACAACAATCTTCTAACTTATAGTGCAATATAAAGTCAAATCTAATAAGAAACAATTCCTTCTTTAATTCAAGCTTACCCCTATATGAGACCAATGTATATTACATTAACCCAGTCTTCACTACCTCATATTGAGTCACATTTATATCTTCATTCCTTAACTTAAACTATTCCTGTACCACCTTTGTGTAAACAACACTATAGAAATATCTTTTTCTAAATTTACTCTAGTAGACTTGCTGAGTGATACCTTCCTTCAATAGCTTAGCTTTTAAGTCCTATAAGACTTGTGCTACTAATTTATCACAAACATACCATAACCCAATCTTTGATGCTTTGAAATTCTAAAAATTCAAAGCTTCTCTTTATTTGACTAATTGGTCTTTAGTTTAAAACAACTTATTCATCTTACCTTGAAAATACTATGTTGTTTAGTGAATTTAGATAGTTTACCAATTCCTTAAGGTCTATCCACCCTATATTCCTACTTCTTGAGACTTTCTATCCTCTCTATTTCCTCATGTAACAAGGTACTAAATCACTTTACCTTACTATCGTATCATAATAGATATGTTAATGAGTAATTGTCCAATAGGGTTTACTTCTTATGGGGGCAAGGTATGTCCTATCTAGATTAATGTTGGGGATAATGAAGAAACATGTGGTAGAGGGTCATGAATCTCTCTAGACTTTTTGTTAAAATTTTCATTTCTACCATCAATCATTGCTCAACTCTCCCCTTAATATTTTATGGCACCTACATGCACTTCCAATCATAAGTTTCCTTTGACAATCCATTTTCTTCCCTTCACATCAATAATGAAGTAATGATTCCTAACAATTGAACATAGATATCATATAATAACAATACTTCATCTACCTTAACATAATTTGAGAATTCACACTATCCACCTTATACTAGCATTTGCTTGTAGATTCTAAAGAAATAAGTTTCAAACTTATTAATCATTTGACTAAGAGCTTAAAGATTCACAACTAGATCATAGCATCATTTTATATTAAACATTACAAAAATTTAGTAATTACCACTACACATATAAAGAATTTACATGATTAGTCACCAAAGAAAATTTGATTCTATTATACTTCTAACTACCAAGTACATTGAATGTTTATAGAATACGTACATGACGTAAAGTTACACATTCATTAGAAATTACCACAATATCCATCAAAGAATCAAAAGTACGTCAACATAAGTTAACAAGTAGCATAGGATCCAACTCTAATGTCTCAACATAACCAAAACCAACTATCACAATAGAGTCATCTTCTAAGTTATCAATGATACCAATCTTATTTAAAAGAAATCCACCCATACATTTATCAACTAAACCATCTTCATTTCTACTTGTTGATTCAATACTTAGCTATACTATCTTAGGAGTATTAAGAGTAATAATTACTTCATAACCTTTGTCTTCATCTAACTTCTCAACTCTATCACTAACTATTACCTTATGAAGCACATTCACATTGTATAGAGTCAGCCTTTGAATTAGGCTTTAATTGAGTCTTTGAAATAGGTTTGGATTTACTCTCTACATTAGCTTCTGATTGCTAACCTTGGACATTTCCTACTATTCCATCTATCCTAGCAACAACTATAGCCTACATACTATGATGTACATATCCTCTTTATATTTATCCTCAGATCCTACTTCCAGCTCCTCTTTTCTAGGTTTTACTCCTTTAGGATCCTCTTCTACTTTACCTTCTAATTCACCCCTAACTAACTCATGCTTGCTCTATAACCTTGATTATGCCTCATCTTAGTGTTCTACAGTTTATTGGTTTCTTTGTTATGCTTTGAATGCTAGAGGTTCGAAGTGAGATTAGTTTTGTTCTAAGAATGCTTCTATACCTACCCCTAACTAGGTTATGATAGTATAGAACTATCAATAACTCATTAAGGGTGGCATCTAAGGATATGGAGTATAACTATTGGAATATGAACAAGATAAGGTCTACCTTCTTCCAATCTTATTAGGAAGCACCACCTCGGTATTATCAAAGCCATAATCCCTTCACTTTTAACCATCTCCAACCATAGTCAATTATAGTAACATACGCATTATATTGAAAACTTAAGTTAACTCCCATCAATGCTTCAGAGTCTCGCCAACCATATCTCTTCCCATCCATAATCTTAGCAATAATCTCATCCATAATTCTAAACATGTTCCCATAAGCCATTTCTAACAATAGTCTTTGTACCTTAACTTTGTACTAGATAGGAGACTCTTTTCCATTCTATGTAAGGTGTTACCAACTAACTATCAGTTCACTTCTACTACCCTATAGATGAATTTAAGATCAGCTAACATTTATTGTAGTTTAGTATTGTAATCACTCTTACTCTATAATTTATAGTTCAGTCTTTTACTATCCAATTATTACTACATACTCTTACTGTATTCCTATAATGTCTACTTCTTTTAATTATGACACTTTAAAGTGAGTTCACAACAACTATGCTCTGATACTAACAAAGAATTGTCATACTCCTAAGTGGTAGAGTTGTAATAGTCTGCTGTGTAAATTATCCTAAGATAGAAGCTAACTTTTCAACTACTAGGGTAGACCTGATTCATACAAGATGTCCACAACTGAGTTGCTTTAAAGTTAACAGTTCACATGAAAATAATATGATCTCGTTTGTGGAAGTCTTAAAACATACATTAAAATTTGGATAATTTAAGTATTATTAATAAGATTTAGTAACCTAGTTTATTTAAAGTATACATTATTCAATACTATAAGTTCAATAACCAAAAACAAAAGCTTCAGGAGTTTAACTATTCTCCAGTTTATATCATCACTCCTTAGGATCTAGCAGTCACTAATATTAAGGTAGTTATATTATGACGTTCTTATCAACACTTGCAAAAGATATCTATTGGAATGTGAGCAGCTAACCACTCAATAAGCTAGGACGGAAATACAAGGCATTGCATCAAGTACAAATAGGATTATCAAATAGTTATTTAAATGTAATGCAATAAACAATGCTATTGTATGATGTTGTTAAGTTTGTCATGAGATTAGAGAATTTTTCCCTACTCTAATCTTAATTTGAGGAGTTTCAACGCCTATGCAATAGCTCAACCTAGTCTTATACAATAGAGACATCCTTTTTGCCATGACTATCCTTCGAACCACTGCCTTAATCCTTACTGTTACCTTCTCTCTTGTCACTTAGTTTGACTAAGGATGAAGTAGAGACTATTATGTTATAATGCTATCCTTTCGAAGTGTCAGTATTTGGCTGAAGAATCTTAAGTATCCCCTATTCAGTAGCAATGCATGTTCGGTTAAGATTTCAAGTTGAATATTGTTAAGTTCAATTTAAGGTGATTAATCAATTGCACATAGTACAAATTATTCCAATCCAGAATAGTAAGTTAGTAGTACATAAACAAGCTTAAAGACACGTAGGCATGCATATAATCAAACTACCTATAATTATCACTAAGTATAATCTTAATCTTTCAAGTATTATAAAACAATATTCTGAAAAATAGTTCATTACTATACATGGCAACATCATATTAGGGTAGTCATGATGGAGGGCTAGCCAAGGGTATGTGAGGGACCAAGTTGTCAGCAAAGCATTTGACCGATCAATACATGACTTTCGAGAGATTCATAGTTACTCGACTCAGCATAAGAAGTTGGTTAGCAGCAAGGATTAGCTTGGCCTTAGTAAGAGTAGGTTAGAATAAGAGGATTTGCCTAATTAGTCCTTCTAGGCCACAGGCTTGACTGTACTATTTTGTCTATTTCTCTTAGAAGCATCCCCAATATGATGTTGCCATGTGTCCTAAACCTACATGAAGGAATCTATAGCGCCAATCATTAATTTACTTGAATTATCATTTGGACCCTTTATTACTCTTTGTATACTACTTCTTTTAGACATTACCCTTTTAGTCTTTTCCATTTTAGGCAGGTTTCCCAAGTTTCTTAAGTATAAATACCTATTATATATGTAGCCACATAATCAATTAGCCTCTATATATTGAATATACCCTTTTGTGAACATTGCTTTCATTAACTTGTTTACTATTTTCACTCTTATCCTAACCCTTAAGCAAGGCTAGATAATGAGTAACCTCATCAGACCTTCTCGTGCATCATATCGAGTTGTGCCATAAGTCCTCGGAAGTTCCTTAGTGCATCATATCCTCGGAGCTATTTGTGGGTTTTCTTACTTTATGTTTACTATTTTCACATCATCCCATCACCTTCTTTAAGCTTTTAGTAAGCTTAGACCCATCCCTATGATCAACCTTATTTGTTCTTAGCCTTAATCCACATCATCTTAGAATTATAACAGAGGTTTTGTTTGCGTAAGTTGTGTTTGTGTTTTATGAAGTAGTGCTTGTTGTATTAGTGTGTTGAAGTTGTAAAGAGAATTATTGAAGTGTTTGAGTAAGTAATAGAGCATGGTAGTTTGTTCTCGAGTATGCTCTGTTTTGTCTTATTCTGAACATTTGAGAACAGAGTAAGTTTTTGTGTAGTGATTTGTTCATCAGTATAGTTAAAGATGTTTACGGGTTAATTGGAAATTTATGTAGAAAGTATGCATGTTATTTACTTTAGAGAAATAGTGTTAATTGTATCTTAGAATTTAAAGTTTGAAACCAAATTTGTCGAAGAAATGACAGACCCAAGTGTTAATGCTAGCATTAGGGATGACAATAGTGTTGTTGTTTATTATGGCCGATAGCCTTAAGGCACCCCTAAAAGCACAAACGAAAGACTAGATGAGGTGGCTAACCTCTTAGTTGACTTGACTAGAGTTGTTCATGGAATGGCCTATCGACTTACTAAGGTTGTATAGAATACTCCATAAGCTGCCTAACAGATCAAGGGTTATAACCTAGCTTGATAAGTTCAAGGTGGAGGAATAGAAGGATGAGCATGATGAAAGATTAACTTGGGAGATCTGGATGATGATGGAGAAGAAGAGTTGGAAGAAGAAGAGCGAACCCAAGTACCTTGAGCTACTGACAATGAGAAGCTTTAGATTTCGAGCTTCAATGGGTTTGGAAGTGCAAATGATTATTTAGATTTGGAAGAGAAAGTTGAACATGTTTTTCATTATTACCAATATGAGGACAAGAGAAGGTGAAGATTGCTACTATTGCGTTCTTAAGGTATGTCGCTATGTGATGGAAGAACTTTCAAATCATAAGGAGATGAGAAGGATATAGAGTGGTCAATACTTGTCCTAAGGTGAAGAGAATACTTAGAAACATGCTTGTGCTAGATACTTGTTTACAAGCCACTTTTTATTGGCTTCAAGAGCTGAGATAAGGAGGTTAAACTATTGACAAGTATGTTTAGGAGTTCTAAATACTCATGATTTGCTATAAAGTAGAACAATCATAAGCTTGAATAATGTCTAGATTCCTCACTAGATTAAGAAATGATATCTAAGACATTATGAAACTTCAGCAATTTACTTTAATGGATGAGGCTATACAAATAGCCTAATGAGTGGAAAGACAAAAGAGTAGGATGCTGACCCTACCCACAATGAAATAACCTGGTCAATCAAGTCGACTTATTTAGGGAAGCTACCAAGCTTAACCAAGTATCGAGTTAACCAAATGAATTGATGTCAAGACTGAATAGAAAGGCTGACTTGATGGTAATGTGCCAACTCGAACATATGAGAAGGAGTAAGGATCTAGGAGGAAGTTAAGCTAGATCAAAGCTTTAAATGCTAAGGGTTTAGGCATATGGTTGCTTAGTATATGAACCAACGAACTATGGTCATCAAAGGAGATGTCTCAAAGATTGAAGTGGACAGTATTGATGAGGAACTTGAGGAAGAGGTTGTTCTTGAGAAGAAAACCACTCAAGAGGATGAACTAGTCGAAGAAGATGTGTTCGTTGAGGACTTAGATAAGTTAACTCTAGTTGTTTGACGTGCAATGAGTTTGGAACCCTTATCCGAAGAGGAGTAGAGGGAGAACTTATTCTACATCACTTGCAGAATGGGTGATTTAGTGTATGTACTCATAATGGATAGTGGGAGCTACACTAATGTAACATCTACTGACTTGGCTAAGAAATGCTATCTTACATCTGAAGCAGTACAAGTTGTACTAGTTGAATGAGAAAGGAATACTACATGTCAGTGACTCAAATCATATTGCTAATCTCTATTGGAAATTATTTTGACGATATTCTTTGTAACATGTTGCCCATGTGTACATCTTATGTTTTGCTAGGCCGACCTTAGCTTTTTGATTGAAGAGTTATTCGTGATGGTTAGAAGAACACGTATGTGTTTGAAAAGGATAGGATGAAGGTTACTTTGAACCCTATGGCACCAAGTCAAGTTGGTAAACTACAAGATAAACTTGCTTGAGGATCTAAGAAGACTTTAATTTTAAGCAGAGCTAAGCTTGAAGAAGTTATAAAGGCCAATATGCTGACTTTTATGTTAGTTAGAAGGCTATTAGAGTCAAAAGAGCTATTGGATGAATATGCCGACCTATTTCTAGAATAGTCACCCAAAGGATTACCCCCATTCAGAGGCATTGAACATTGCATTGACTTAATACCTGGCACTGTCGTGCTGAGTAGGCCAGTTTATCGGATGAATCCCAATTAAGCTTTTGAGCTCCAAAGACAAGTCAATGAACTACTGGAGAAAGGATATGTAAGGGAGAGCCTTAGCCCTTATGTCGTTCCAAAACTCCTTGTGCTAAAAAAGGATGGTACCTAGCAAATGTATGTCGATAGCCGAGCTGTGAACAAGATCACCACTAAGTATTGTTATCCTATCCCTAGGTTAGATGGCATATTTGATGAACTGAGTAGAGCTAAGGTCTTTAGCAAGATTGATCTGAGTTTTAGCCACCATCAAATTTAGATGAGGTCAAGAGATGAGTGGAAAACTACATTTAAGACTCGGCATGGACTCTATGAGTAGATGGTAATGCTTTTTGGCTTGTCAAATGCCCCAAACACTTTCATGCGACTAATGAACCATGTATTGAGAAATCTAATTAGGAAGTGTGTCATGGTGTACTTTGACGACATCCCTGTGTAAAGTACCAACCTTGTGAGCCATTGTGAACATCTCTAAGCCCTGCTTAATGTACTCCGAGCCAAGAGATTATTCAACAATTTAAAGAAGTGTTGCTTTTGCTAGGAGGAAGTGGTGTTTTTAGGCTATGTAATAGGTAGAAGAGGCTTGTAAGTGGATGATGAGAAGATTTGAGCTATTGTCGAGTGGCTAACTCCAATCACTTGTGCAAAAGTGAGAAGTTTCCATGGACTGACATCCTTTTATTTAAGGTTCATTAGAAACTTCAATGCCATTGTTACACCCCTTATCGAGCTAACGAAAAAGAACATTGAATTTAAGTGGAGAGGAAGAGAGGAAAGAAGTTTTGTCGGAGTAAAGGTAAGGTTAACTTCTACACTTGTGTTAGCCTTACTCAATTTTGAGAAGATTTCTGAATTGTAATGTGATGCATTAGGCATTGGTAAAGTTGCTATATTAATGTAAGAAGGCTAACCAACTACCTGCTATAGCAAGAAGCTTAGAGGACCTCAATTGAACTACTTCGTATATGACAAACAACTCTTAGCCCTTATCCGAGTGCTCCAAGTATGGCAACACTATCTATTACTAAGAGAGTTTGTCATCTATACTGGCTATAAGTCTTTGAGGTACCTCAGAAGTCAGACAAAGTTTTTGAAGTGACATGTGAGGTAGATTGAATTCCTAAAAGGATTCAACTTTGTCATTAAGTACAAACAAGGCAAGAACAACATCGTTGCCGATGCTTTATCAAGAATATACATCCTCTTAGCCGAGCTACAAATTAGATTGTTAGGGTTTGTAAGCATCAAAGAATAGCATCTAAAGGAACCACATTTCAAACCAATACTTGGGCATTGTGTCGATAGAAGGACAGTAGATAAGTACCATATGGAGGATGATTATCTATTCTAAGGTGGAAAGTTATGTATGCTAACTTGCTCATTAAGGGAGTTGCCTGTCAAGGAATCCTATAGTAGAGGACTCTCTAGATATTTAAGAGAGAAAAGAACATATGAGTTGTTGAGTGGATGGTTCTTTTGGTTGAGAATGAGGCGAGCTATGTACTGAATTGTTGAGAGCTGTGCTTTGTGCAAGAGAGCTAACTATTGAGCTGAGTAAAGAAAATCAATGCCTTTGCCTATCCTAACTAGACCTTAGATTGAGTTGAGCATGGACTTTGTTCTCAAATTACTAAGAACTACCCGAGGTAAAGATTCTATAATGGTCATTGTAGATAGATTCAATAAGATGGTACACTTTGTACCCTACTCTAAGACTAACAATGCTTCAGGTATTACTTATCTCTTTTTGCAGGAAATTGTTCGATTAAATAACATGTTGAGAAGTGTAGTCTTAGATAGAGATCTAAAGTTCCTAAGCCATTTCTAGAGACCTCTATAGCGTCGGATGGGGACTAAATTACTATTTAGCACTTCTTGTCATCTCCAAATTGATCGCTAAACAGAGGTAGTCAATTATACTTTAGGATTACCGGTTCGAGTTGTAATGGGTTAGAACTTGGCTAATTGGGATGTTTGTTTATTTGTGGTAGAATTCACTTACTATCGTACAGTACATGACACCACCAAGTAGACCTCCTTCGAAGTTATCTATGGTTTTAATCCTGAGTTGCCTCTTAATTACACCCCTATACCCATATCCAAGTAGGAAGACCCTGATGCAAGAGTTTAAGCACAGTCCCTATAGTACATTACAACAAGTTTACTTGGTAGATCAACCAAGCCACCAAGAAAATGTGAGAAAAGGTCAAGGGAAGGAAGTCTATATAATTTGAGCTTAGAGACTTAGTATGGTTGCACTTAAGCAAAGAGAGGTTCCTAAGTAAGAGGAAGAACAAGCTATTGCCATATATCTTAGACCTACATAAAGGAATCTATAGTGCTAATCATTAATTTGCTTAAATTATCATTTGTACCCTTTATTACTCTTTGTACACTACTTTTTTTAGACATTACCCTTTTAATCTTTTCCGTTTTATGCAGGTTGCCTAAGTTTCTTGGGAATAAATACCCGCTGTACATGTAGCAACATAATTAATTAGCCTCTTATCATCAATTTATTAAATATACTGTTTTGTGAACATTCCTCTCATTAGCTTGTTTACTCTTTTCACTCTTATCTTAATCCTTAAGCAAGGCTAGGTGGTGAGTATCCTCATCTGACCTTCTCATGCATCATATTGAGTTATGCTATAAGTCCTTGAAAGTTCCTTAGTACATCATATCCTTAGAGCTATTCATGGGTTTACTTACTTTACTTTTACTGTTTTCGCATAATCCTATCACCTTCTTTAAGTTTCCGATAAGCTTGGACCCATCCTTATGGCCGACCTTATATGTTCTTAGCTTCAGTCTGCATCACCCTACCGTGATCTAGCTTCTGAATTAACTTCTAATCCAAACATATTCTATATTTCAACATTATTTCCCTACAATTCTATTCAGGATTAGAATTAAGATACATCGTAGAGTCCGTCATCACTTCAATTTGAACCAACTACACCTAACTCCATTATTTAAACACTTGACATATATCACATATATTAACACCAAGCTTTCAATTGTCTAATCTCATACCCTCAACACCATAAAATTAATCCCTGAGCATTAGCCAACATTTTAACATATCAGAATATTCACTAAATCAAATTCTAGGTCAATTTTCTAGAAAAATCATTAAGTGCATATAGGAAAATAACCATTTAATATGATTTCTAAGGGCGAAAAATTAGACAAAATTTACAAAATGATTTTCATGAAAAACTTTTCATGATAACTTAATATACATAATAGGTGTTTCATAAAAAAATTTTGAAATCAAGACAACTTTAATAAGGTTTTCGAAGACAAAAGCAAAATCAATTTAGGCTTAGTGATTTCTTAGGAGTGATATATTTCAAGGCTTGGATTCATCATATTAATATTTTTCCCAAAAATTACATGTAAAAATATGCCTGAACACAATTTTTCATAATTTTTAAACTTAATTTGCTATTTTTAGCAATTTAATAAAAATTGGGTTACTTTTTGTTACTTATCGGAAACCACCGTTGCAACCATTATTGCAACCATCTCCAACTACCATACTGTTGTTAGCTAGAAAGGGTGTGGGTCCCACCTTCTTATGCTATCCCTGGTTCACTTCTAGGTTTTTCTTTGGCACCTACACTTGAATTTAGCCCAATTTACCTCCATTTTTGTAAAATTTCCCTAGAATTCTTCTTTAGCTTTCTACCCTCTTCTCTATTTCTTTTGGATACTAGAATGTCTAAAGAGAATTGTGAAAGATTGTTTTTGAATTTATAGGGCTAAGTGCCTTACTTCTTTATACTTTAACTGACTTAATTGGCCATAATCCATCCTTAACTTATACTAAACCATGCTCTCTTAATGCCATGTCTAAAGTAAGTGTTCTAGCTACTACCTCATATTTTTCTAAATTATTTTATTAATTTCTTGAATCTATTTAATATATTTTAGTATAAATTAAAATATTTTAGGTAAATACGATATATTTTCCTACATGTAAATCCATATTTAATAGAAGTAAACACTCCTAAATGTTATTCTTGTTATTTTATAATTTTTAGAGTACATATATTTTATCTCTAATTATCCGATAATTATTGAAACCTGTTTTACATATTTTCAATAAATAATGAGTAAATTACGTATTTCCTATAGATATAATATTCAATTACTTTATTTATTTATTTCCTTAAATCTAATCTTCCGGGATCACTTCTATTAATATTTTTAGCTTTGTCATGAAATTCAAACTTAATCGGACTACTTTTATGATCGCCCAAAATCTTACGTATCAATTTCGAATCATCCAAATGTAAGTTGATTGTCAATTTAGTGGGGTCTCATGTGACTTGGGGTTACGGGTGTCCCCAATTTCTAAAAATTTTTTTCAAAAATTTTGCAAATTTTATCAAAAGCTTAAAATGTAATAAAATACAATAGCATATAAGATTTATCCTTCCTCAGTACTTAAATTGTCCATTATCCTTAATGTACAAAATATAGCAATAGTAGCACATAAAAATTAAAAGGGAAAAATAAAAGAAAAAGTATAAGGGGATTGAAATTTCCCTGATTTAAGCTCTAACATTGAATTCTAGAGTTGTCATGCCATAAGATTCCTTTTTGAAATTAAATTCATGTATAAAACAAAAAAAAAAAACAAAACAAAGAAAAATAAAAGTAATAAAAAATAAAATGAAAAAGCTTAAACTTAAAACTACTTTGCTTACAAACAAGAAAATGTCCATAAAAAAACAGCATAAAATAAACAGGACTAATACTTTGCTAACTACAATATTATTAAAAACAAAGGATACTAAGTTAGCAAATAAATCATTAAAACACATCCTGTAACTTCTCTTGGCAAGTTTCTTAAAAATTAGGAAGGGCATGAGTTCATATCCTAGAGATATTTGCTTCACACTTAATTTGTAAGGGTGAACAAGACAATTCACAAGTGTGAAGAAGCAATTAAATCTTAAAACATAGCATCACATGAAGCACAATTAGAAACTAATCAATTTCAACTAAGCACGACATCAAAATGAATAATCAATTAGTTTCTAGTTTCATTGATGAAACAACACGAATTAAGTCAAGTTTAATTACTAAATAGCAAATTGCACCAATTTAACTAATTTGGCTATTAATTTCTTAATTACTTCATGTTGCAAATAGACAAAACCTTTTTATTTTATTTTATTTTTTTGCTTCTTGAATAAACACTCTAAGGAGTGCAAAAATTCATAAAAAAAAAATTGAGACTATGAAAATGAAAATATAGGAATGCTATGTTGAAATTTATGTATCAACTACTCATGCCCTATAAAATAATTAATTGCTTGTATTTATGGATGGCATTAACAAATCAAAACAAAAATTTTACATTCATGATATGCCAAGAATTAAATCCATCTTCGTGATTATAAATCATAAATATGAGTGACGGGAAGAAAGACAGACATGCTTGGAAGGATAGATGAAGAGAAATTTAAGAGAGAGAAAGTAAGTAAGAATACTTGATTCTTAGAATAATAAAATCATAAAAGTTCAAGAATCTAAAGGAAACTCCTCATGAATTCTCTTTGCATCCTACAAAAGATTATTTTAGCAAAGCATTGGAAAAAATTAATTTCAAGCTACTAGCTTAGAACTAATGTAGGTAAATTATATATATATATATATATATATATAATATCAAAAGGAGATAAAAACTAAATAAGCTAAAATTGCATAGAAATTAAAAAAAATCAATTAAATTACATCTACTAGGATCCCAAGGGAAGGTGTTCGATTCCCATAACATTAAAGAAAATGGAGGAAACTCTATTTTTGTAAACTAATCGCTTCTTTTCAATTCAGTTCCCCCAAAATTTCCTATGGTGAGTTTAGATTGAAGAGAATTATTTGTAACAAGTGTTTGTTCAAATATAATGATATATCTTAGAAGTTCCAAGTACTTCATCTTGGGTTTTACATCTCTTGCAAAAGACTCATAGTTAGAAAATAAAGGAGATTCAAAAACATTTAATTATTGTAATGAATGTGCCTCTTCAATTTTCTCCTATGGGGTTAAGTTGTGTACATTTTCTTCAATTTTTATGGGAAGCACTTCTAAATTAACAAGATTAGAAATTATATTGGCTTTCTCTTCTATCACCTATTTCTCTAAATTCAACTTTACTTCCATGTTTTGGCTGTTAGTATCACCTCTAACTTTTAACTCCTTTTCTCACTCTACCACCAATGCACTTTCTTTATTTTTCATAAACCTTTCTATGTATCCTAAATAACTAATCTCTTTTGATTGTAAATTTTCCTGTCTATACAACAAGCATGATGAAGTAGGTAGGGTATTTGTTAAACGTATTTTTAAGATATCTATGAGAACTTTCTAAACATCGTTAGGATACTGTTTTTAAATGTAGGCAAGAGTATTGAGCTTGTACATTCACATGTAAAATAGCAGCATACATGTTCATAATTTATAGGCACAGGTTTTACATAATTGCTACTACCATGTGCATGTACCTACGTATGTTGTAAGTATGATGGAGTGGTTGTAATAGGGGCTGATTCCTATAGGAGAAATCTTTGTTGATACATTTTGCACCTCTTTTGTGAGTGCTTTAACTTCCCTTATAAATTTTTCCATTTCTTGGACAAATAGATGACATTGGTGTGAAGTGAAATTTAGGCATCCATAAGAACAATAGGGGTACCTACAATACCAACACCAATTCAAAAAATTCATGGTTAAAGGTTCAACATACCTGCTACTATTGTGCATGCTTTAGTAATTATTGCCTTGATTCCACCTGTTGTATTCCAACTCAATCTCTATAGGGAAATCAACAATCTACAAAAGTTCTTAACCCTAAATTTCAAAAGTGATAAAATTTATGGATGTAATGAAATAAACTAAGATGTAAGATGCAAAAACAAAGTAACAATGTGTAACGCCCTAGAGAGGTAAAGTTATAACAGTGCTGTCGTACGAACTATCTTAAGATAGAAATTGATCTTACAGTTATTATTGTAGACTTAGTCCACACCAAGAGTACTTGACTCAAATGCTTTGAAGCATCCAATTCGGTACCTATTTATTATCAGCTTGTAGAATGATCTTTTGAAATAACAACTAAAAACAAATATGTAGTTTGTCTTTATAGAAGAGTAGTTGTAAAATACATAGGTTTAAGTTACTTAGTACACAAACCGGGAGATAAAAACTATTAAGTTACCTAAGGAGATTCGGGTAGTTTTCTTAATAGTTAGAGAAAGTAAATGATAAGATATAAAAGAAAATCCATCCAATTCTTCTTAATCTTTACTCCCCAATCCCATTTGCTAAAATTTTGGCCCTTTTAGTTGTTAAACTAGTAATTCTACACTAAACTTGCAAAACACATTATAACAGAAGGAGTGATAACTTGCTCAGTAAGTGACATAGAGATAGAAGTACGTATTGTACATAGAGCAACCAGGGTTTTCAAGTAGTTTTTGTTAGATGTAATACATGTTCAAGTAAAAGTCATTGTATGATGTTATTCGGTTAGTCAAGAGGTTAGAGAAATTTTACCTGCTTTAATTCAAGTTAAGGAGTTTAATGTTGTGCACCTGTGAATTGGAATCAAACCAGGGCTTGTGCAATAAAGAATACTCTCTACCCAAGACTACCTTCAAACTATGGCCTCTAACCATGTCGTGATCTCCTCTTCTATCATTTAGTTCAACTAAGGGCAGGGAAAGGACTATTTTAGCTATCATCATCTAATGTATCCATGTTTGACTAGAAAATCTTAGCCGTTCCCTTCATGGGTTGCGATGCATGTTAGGTTAGACATTAGACCGAGTCTAAGTTAGTTTGTTATTAAGTTGATTAACCAAGCTTAAACAATTCAAGTAGAACAATATTCACATAGCAAACATAACATGGAGCTCAGCTCTAACCACAACAAATCAAATCTCAAACACATATACTACACACGTACAACCAACTAACCATAATCACAAGTAGGTTTATACTAAGGTCTCTAAGTATTCTAAAATAATACTCTAAAATGCTATGAGGCATTGAATTAACTTGGAATTTGATTGCTCACTAACTCGGTCGTTTACTTTTCCCCTTCTTTGAGTAGCCTTATATGTTCATTCAATTAATTATTTTAATAACTATATAAGACATGAGAGATCATTTAGTTGCTCATCTCCTTAGGAATTAGGTTGATTTAGAACTTAATTTATAAGCTATGTAGGCATAAGTATAGGAAGTTAAAGTTATTTCATTAATGAATTATACCTTTGATACCATCTAAGTTAAGTTTCGAATGAAATCATCTTTGAATCTTTTAGGAAGGAAGCCTCTGAGTTACCCTTCAAGCCTTACTGGTGTTAAAGTTCATAACAAAGTCAACTTTTGAATCGCCTTCTAAGTTTGACGATTATTCAAGATTTCTCATAGATTACCCTTTAAGGAAACTTATGAGTTGCTTCACTTTTAAATCCCTTAAAAGGGTATCCACTAAGTTATTCCCTAAGCTTAATTGGCTTCAAATTTCTTGAATGTTTACCCTCTAACTTAGCCTCTAAGCTTTCCCCAACTATCTTCCTTAAAAATTTCGTTAACTTAGTTTCTAAGTAGGTACCTAATAAGCGATTCATTTAACAATACTCTCTAAGTTATCCTCTGTCTTCATTAATTATCCTTATAGTCAATTGATTTATTCATTTTCTTCGAACTTTAATTAGGAATAACCAAAGTAACACTTGAACCAATACTTCTCAGCTTCATTATTTCCTAAATTCCTCATGTAAACCATCATCATCCACCATTTCTTCAAGTTCATACACTACTAAACTACACATTTTAGGGCACATTGTTGATTTTCTATAACTCCTTCCTACCAACCAATTCAAAAGATCCATTATACTATAAACACTCCTTTAGTCATTTAAGCTCATAATCTAAGTGAGTTTCTTTAAGAATATATCTTAGTTTTTGGCTAAAAATCACTATTATAAGTACAATTTAAGGCTTAAAAATTTAACAAAAATATACAAAATAGTTTCACTAAAAATTTTTTCATATTAACTTAATATAAGTATAGGAAAGTATATATAAAAATTTTGAGGTCAAAACTACGTTATTAGGCTAACTTATATTAATATCGAAAATTGCTCTATTTCGTAGATTTCTTAAGGACGTATTCATAATTACTAAATTTGTACAAAACAATATTTTTCTTAAACTCTACACATGTAAATAGGTAGGAATAATTTTTTTTTTCATAATTTTATAGGTATTATTGTGTACACTTAATTTTTGCCTCCTTTTATTTTTCAAATTAGGTTACTAGGTCCTAAATTAGAAAAAATTCAAAACAATAGAAAATTAAAGAAAACTAAAAAAATGAAGAAATTTAGAAGAAATAAGGATCATAGAAGAATACAAAAATTTTCAAAAATAAGAAAAAGCATAAAAAGAATAAGAAATTTTAGAAAGAAACCCTAAAAAGATAAAAAGTTAGAAAATTTAGAAATTTGAAAAATTACAAAAAAAATAGAAAAATTAAAATGAAATAAAAGATTTTAGAAAATAGGATGTTATTAGTATAGATTTTTAATTTTAATTTTGGTTTAGAAATTGGGCTATTGAACTTAGGCTTAGATTTAAATCTAGCCCAAGCTAACTGAGTCCATATGTGCAATATGTGCAATTTGATTGCACATATAGATAAGACATAGGCCAATGGCCTGACTGTTAAGCATATGAACATAACATTAACATTGAGCATGAGGTCTTGGGTTCGAACTTTGGCAAAGGTAAGGAGGCCTTTTTCTTAATTTTTGTTTTCAATCACATCAGAGATTGCTACGTATTAGGATCAGATTGCATTACGTGTCTTAACACGTAGCAAGATGGGATTGGATAACTTGTTGACGTAGAGCCACGTGTCAGCCACTAGGCATGCTACGTCAGTTCCTATGTGTCACGAATGACATGTAGCACGTTGAGGTTGGCCGACACGGTTGACGTAGCGCCACGCAGCCCATTTTTTCCCTCCCTTTCTTTCCTTTTCCCTTCGTTTTCCTCTCTTTCCTTCTATTTCCTTCGTCCTTCTCTAGATTTCCAGTGCTTTCCTCTTCATATTGCCCACTTTAACATGATTTTTGAACCTTTTCTTATTGCAATTTCACCAAATCAATGGTGAAATTGCAAACTAGACATGCCCTACTATGAATCGAACTCATTAACATGTCTAGATTTGATCAAAAGCATATTCAAATTGGATAAAAAAAAAAAAACTAAATTTTTGTACATTTGCATTCAAATCTATTTTCAAGTTTCCTTAGTTTCTAGGTGGAATTCATGTATAAATAGGGGCTTAAGAACCATTAGCAAGGGGACACAACCTTACATAATCACTCAAAACACCCCCTCTCTCAATCTTGAAAACTTTCTCTCTCTAACTCGCTCTCTCTCTCTTCAAACCCCTCTCTCTAGCCACTCCTGAGCCGAGCCACCACTACGACTGAACTCCCCACTACCTAAGCCCTAGAACCTGACCATCTTTGACCTCTGCCATGGCCTGTGGCATTGCCACCAACTTGCAGTGACCCAAACCTTGACCGTCGCCCCTCTCTCTCCTTGAACCACTACCCTCAGCCATCTTTGACCCAAACTAACGCTACAGCTACTCTCCCTTTACCCTTAAACCCTCGAGCCAACACTCTAATTACACCTAGCAACCGCTGCATGGCCAAACCACTACCTACGGCCAGCTTTCGAAACACCTCCAAACGACCTCCAACCATTATGGCATTTGACTTACCCCCCATTCCCCAATTAAAAAACACACAAAACATTCCTCACTTGTTCGTTTTGGTGATCAAAACAAGTTGAACTACATCGTAGTTGTTGTTGCTATGGAAGCCCAACTTAAATCCAGTGGAGCTAACCCGAATCTAACTCGAGATCTAACCCAGTGCCCTGATTCAACCTACGTATCCTCTTTCTGGTTCGAATCCTTGTTTTTTTTTTTATTTTGTTTGTTTTGTTTTTATTTAGTTTATTTATTTATTGTTGATTTTGTTATTTTTTTTTCTTTTTTCTTTTATTTATTTTTTTACTTCCAAATGTAAATGCAAAAGAGAAGAAAAGAAAAAAGAAAAAGAAGAAAAGAAAAGAAAAAAGGAAAGAAAAAAAAGAGGAAAAAAGAAAAAGTAAGTTTGTTTTATTTTATTTTTACTAGTTTAATAAAAATAGATAAAATATAATAAATAAATTAAGTGATAAAAACAAATAAATAGGTTAGTGAACAAAAATTGTTTTGATACTTAGAAAAATTGAGTTTTCTAAAAATCAATGAAAATAAATGGACCTTTTTCCAAATTAGTACTATTTTAAAGTTTCCAAAATAAAACACCAATTATGATACTTTAGAAATTTTCTTAAACAAATCAAAACCAAGTAAAACGTAAACTTGATTGTTTTCAAATTAAAATAAAACCAATCCACTACAGTTTTACAAAAAGAACTACGTACGTTTGATCTGAATAGTGGGTATCTAGGTACCTACAGGGCGATAATAAAAAATAAAAAAGTCCTAACTCTCCTTTTTCTTTAGTTTAGATTAATTTTTTTTATTTATCCAATTATAATAACCAATAACCAAGTTTTGTCTTTCAAAATTAAAAGGTGATTTTTAGATTTAATTCTAATTTTGCAAAGTTAATGGTACACGTAATGGTTTAAATTCTTAACCCTTAGATCTAAAAATCTTTGGTTTTCAAAAAACTGTTTTATAAAATCGGTTTTTCTCATTAAGATTAGTGGCTATGTTATAACTAATCCACTTAATTGGTTATAACTTAACTACTTTTTTCGACTTCAGTCGGGTGGTGACCCTAAAGTTGTATTTTAAGTTTTTTAAGATAAAAGGAGTGGTTTTCATTAAACCCTATCGAGGATCGATCTTAAACGAGTAGGATTTAATAGTGGTTGATTTAAAGAAGACTTAATTTTATAAAAAAAAAAAAAAAGAAAAACCGGGGGGGGGGGGGGGAGGGGGGGTGAAAAACTAAGCTAGACAATTATTAATATTTTTACTAATTTACAAAAAAATTGAATTAAAATTAGACCCTCATCGGAATTGGCACCACTAGTCACTGGCCACTTGTAGTGGTAGCGTAGTTAGTTGATGTCTGGCTCCACTTCATACCAATGAACCTCTAACTTCTAGCATCGTACGCAGATTTTGTTATTTTTCCTATATTCAGCTCTTTGATCCTCAAATCCACAATCTATTTTTCCTAAATTCGACTTTCATGTATGAATTTTGGAGATGGTTTTTTGCATTTTTAAGAGCTTAGAAGATGTGGAAATGAAGTTTTTTTTATCCCTCCTCAAGAATTTGAGCTTATATACTAATCTAATTACATGTTAATCCCATCCTAAATTACTAATACTTGTCCTAAACTTTCCACATGCCTAATCCATAAAAACCTAAGCTATTCCATATTGCCTTTCAATTTTTTTTTATTTTTTATTAATTTTCTTGGCTTAATTTATCTTAAAATCTAATTATTCAAGTATTTTAGTTAATTACAAATATATAATTATACATAAAATTACATATAGTGTATTTGTATATATTGCACATGTTATTTTATGTTGTACAATAATTTTATTACATATATAATTTATTTATACCAATTTACTAATGAATAGTGCCTATACTATATGATTATGTTAATTATTAAGTAATATAGTAAAATTATACTATTTTAGCTATTTATTATTATTTTATTATATTTTTAAGGTTCAAGTCTATAGAGTCTCATTGACTAATGTCTTTATAGGTCAATTGGGGTTAGTTTCTTTAATACCCAAAATTACCTACTCAAAGTGATTAAGTAAAATTTTGTATCCTACATTTCCACCCCACCTTGAAAAGGTTTTGTTCTCAAAACTTTGATAACTAATTACATTTATCACAAATCTTGTGGACTTCTGATAACATTAACCACCATTTATCAAAGTAAAAGTATTAACTAACCTAATTGTTAAAATAACAATGGTTACCATTTCTTTATTGCTATCATAGGTTTTTAAGTTAGTTCCACTTGAGGCTATCTCCTCACTATACTTCCTACATGCTTTATATTTCAATTTCTCGATCTTGTGAATCTATTCATCTTACTTTTGTATATGTTGTTTCTTTGTTGTATAGCTACATTGAAGGTCTACTAATTTAATCTTAGGTACTTTCTTTCAATTCATTATGCATTTACTTAGTATTGATATATAAGATACTCTATGGTATCCTACTAAACTCCTGGGTAGTGTAAATTGACACGCTATACTCAACTTTCTATCTTCTAGTAAGATAAGTTAGTACCTTCTCCAAGTGAAATTTTTTGTAGTGCTCTTCACAAAACATCTCTTGATGTTGAGTTTATATTGTTGATGGCCATCATGTATTTAATGTCTTTCTACACTCATAGAAGTTATATAGGTACAATAGATTCATTGTTATTGCATAAATCATCTTCATATTGGTAAATCCTCAATGTTTCACTTCATTTCTTAAATTCTTAATTGCTTGTATCTTCTAAATTAGTTTATAATGTAATGTATTCTCTTAACTTTTGTTTGGAGCACTTTTGAAACTATATTTTAAAATTTTTAAGTCCAAGATACTCTAGTACAATGATTAAGATTTATCTTATAACCCTTAATATAATTAGAATTTCACCTTTAACATCCTCTAGCTCAGTTATGATTACTAGTGTACATCTTATCTCCTAACTTTACTCCTTATTACACTTTATTAACTTCTAAACTTGATTATCTAATTTGTTGAGGGGTTGTTTTCTTGAATCCATACTACCTTTACAGTTAGTAGTTTGATAGTTCATGTATCAACATATGCAATCGAAAAGTTAAGTTTGGCAAATCTTAATCCTTATAAAGTTTGTACTTGAATGAAATAGAGATTGACTTGATAGGCGAATTTGACTTGACTAACAAAATTGACACAATTCAAGAATTACAAAGACATTGACTTGTGTTCACCTTTATGACTGACACGACACATCTAGATCAACTCAAAGACAATCAACTCATAGAGATAACAAAAGACATTTAATAGATGAAGAATTTGACAAGGAAAAGATAAGAATCATAGATTTTCCATTGTCTTTTTGCATGTTCATATGTACTTAAGATACCTTTAAGGAATACTCTTATGCAATCATTGCATGTTAATCCTATACACTTAGTTATCTCCTCTTTGACTTCCATGATCATCATGATGTGCATAACTTTACAGATTATTTCACAATTTATTTTTGCTATACAAAAAGTATTATTATTTTTTTCCATGAATTACACTTGTTCATTCCATCTGTCCTTACATATTTCCTCACCATAATATGCTTTTAATGTCATCTCATTTCCCATATCTCTAAACATAGTTTAACTCATCTTTTTTCTTGATCCAAACCTTATAAGTTTTGCTAAAACCTTCTTCGTATTGCTTCTAAATTGTAACTCTCCCAATCTTCTAAGAATTTCCCCTTTTCTATTATTCACTTAAGTTTATTAAGTTTCTGAATATTTCTTCAATTTGTCTCCTTAATGGAATTTACTTTTACCTAGGTTGCTTTTTGCTATAACTTATTCTCTTCTTGTAATAGATTTGATCTAAACCTTTAGCCATGACTTAATTCCTTCCTTTATCCTTTACTTTAAACTATACTAACTCCATAAACATCTCATATATTTAGAGTGCATCACATTCCTACTCTTGTCTATGCATAAGGTGTGATAAATGTAAGCCCTATGATAAGGAGCCTTTATCTTTCCTAATTTAAAGCACATATCATTTACTTTATCTCGGGTATCTATTATTGGTCTTCATCATTCACTTTTATTGATCCATATGTCATTCTTTGTACTACCTTGGAAGTACCTTTCTTTAGCTTATCTCATAAGTTTATTATACTATTAAACTTTTGAGATTCCTTCATCTTCATGTCCTATCAAAATCTAGCTTTTATCTTTTCATTTAAAAGTTGAGTACATCTTCTTCCAATGCTTAAGAATTCTAAATGTCATTACTTTAGCTCAATTCAAGCGATTTAATCTTTGATTTAGGTCAACTTTTCCTAGTTCGTCCTAAGTATCAATTCATCTTGTCAAATTCAGAATATTTGATGACTCCTTAAAGTTGAAGCTCCTAGTCTCACTCTTCGCTATGCTCAACTCCAAACATTCTCATCAGTCAATAAATGTTATGATAATATTCAATTGTTTTGGTATTTACATTGATTCTCCTCTATCTAACTTGTGGTGAGTCTGTAATTTTTTCTAAGATGATGGGGATTAATGCTTAGTAATCTTAAAGTATAAAAGTACTTAAAAATAAGTTTACATTCTCTAATCATTTCCTTAGAGTTCAATTACTTCATCAATTAAATATCTCAATTTCTCATATGATTGTTTACCCTATACTCCATCATATATGATTTGCTAATGGGTACATAATTCAATCTCAATTAACTCCTTTGAGTGAGATTCTCCTGTTCCATCAGTATCATAAAAGTTCCATAATGTATATCCCAATTAATTCCTCTAATATTTACATAACATCTTTGATAAGTATATCTTCCATACAAGTAATATTAGTAAGGTGTTACTTGTATAGAACATATGCCTGTACTTAGTGTGGAATTTTGGTCTCTAAACTATCCTTAGAAAAATTATTCTTTACCAATCTAGTGCCAACTAGTTCTTGACAATAAGTCCTCCATTAACATTCCAGTATCCATAATTCGTTTATATCAAATACACCTTGTATACATCTTTATGTTATCTAGGTATTTCCCTTGAATTTTAAGAATCATGTACAAATCATTATTTATAAACAACATATAATTAACATTTATACTTATAATACAATAGCTCTCAAGTTGCTACAATATCTACCAAATGAAAGATAGCAATAGAAGTTTCCTTATCTAATATCATATTTAAGTACCACTCTCTTGAGATCCATCTGCTTAAGCTTATCTCTGTACATATTAGTCACGGTATAATTGACATTATTGAAAATAATACTTCAAATATCAACTTACACCTTCAAAAGTATCAGTTTTCACCTCAACAACCCATAAGAATATACTATAGCTTTAACTTTACCTCAAAGAAGGTTTATAGTATAAGCTAACTTACATCGAAGAGAATTAGATTAGGAATGGACTTTACACAACAAAGAACTACATATAAACTTTCATATATTGAAATATTACATGTTCACTCCCCCTAATACATTGTTTGCAAATACTATTTCAATTAACTATATATAAGGTTATATTTATAGTACTAAGAGAACTAAATCACATCAAAGATTACCAAATACATCAGAACAATAGGAGTTCATTTTATAAATCATAACTTAAGCATGTCTAAGGTATTGGAGTTTTAGCCCATATCACTACTAAAGGAGCTAATCCTCTAAAAGTTAGTTTATCTTTCTAATTCTTGACATTACAAACTACCAGACTCTTCAAAAACTGTCATAACATCTTGTAAAAATCGATTCCATACCCATTCACCTTCACCTTGCCATTTTAATTTAGAATCCGTACTTATTCACCACATATTCTAGAATCTTAGGATACTTGTACCACATACAATCAATTATTATCACTATCATTCTCAACACTAAGACCCTTCTCTTTATTTACTTCATTGATTCTTACATGATCTTCTACTTAAGCTTTAATGAAAATCTTCTTCTAAATTTTTATTTGAAGTTATGTTTCCTCTCATATTTTTATACTTCTCAATTTCCTCATCCATCCATTTACTTTTGTCTTATCCTTAATTTTTATGACATCTAAATTATGATTAGAGTCTTTCTCAAGTTCTCATTTAGGTTCTTGTTATATACCTCTTAAAGTTCTCTTAACTATGGGGTAGGTTTTCCTTAAAAACTCACCTAGAGGTTTGGTTATTAGATAGTCAAAAACCTTCACATCCATTCCCCCTCTATGAATGGACATCTAAGGAACCAATTAATGATAAGAGAGGCAATCCTTAGGAATCTAAGGTACTTTAAGGGAGAGTTGAGTATAGCCATTGGGACATGTCCTTCCTAACTTTACACTTGTTGAAAATGCAACACTAAGATCATTATAAAGATGAATTCCTTAATATGAAAGTATCTCTTCTCTAATACTTGAATTTTTAATATAAACTCTAAGTCCTTCTCTAGAATCTTTCACTCACCTATCAACTATAAGATAAATCTTGTAATATGTATCTGTAATCTCCCCAGGGCACAAACATGCTCTAATTAGCCTTATTATTCTACATAAGTTACTTCTAAAGTTTACCTCATAATCCTCTACTCAATCCTCTTAATCAGGTTTGGCAGTATCTTCTAAGTTAGATCATGCTCTACTTACTATAATTAGCTCATAAATTCTATAACTCACAGTTTAACCATAACCAAATTCTAGGTTTCATTTACACACTGATCATCATTATAACCCCTCCCAACATTCTTCTCATCAACTCAATTCTACAAATAATGTAGTAGTATAACAAATAATTTATTATCGAACTTAAATCCATGGATTTTAACAACTTACCAATCTTTATATTCATTATGACGAGAGTATGGTAATCAATTGTCTAGACATAATGATTATCATCTAAATATGTGATATGCTCATGAGAATTAAACCTACGTTTACCAAATAAGATTCAGCATAGCATTCCCTTATCATGAAGAACTCTGTTGTATCAATCACTTCTAACAATAACCTTAAGAATTATACTCCTGCTTTTATAAGTCGTTCCTTCTTTGACTACTTGAAATTCAGTCAGTGTATAGTAAGTGTTTCTCTAAGATTCTATAAATAAATCTTCATAATAGTTAGTCATCTTCCATAGTTCAAGATTATTGATTATGATTCCTACATTTCTCTTACATATACTTATATTAGACATAAACCTAGAGTCTAAATCTTTTACTACCTACTTACTCCTACTCATAATGTTCACCTATGATGTCTATCTAATTTTATTTATGACACTTCAAAGCAAGTTCTCAATAATCACACTTTAAGTGATTTCCTAATAACCATGCTTTGATACCAACTCAACACTATTACTCCTTAAAGTATTGAAGTTGCAATAGTCCTATTATGTGAACTATCTTAAGGTAGAAGCTAACCTTATAGCTGCTATCATAGACTTAGTCCATGCTAAGCATACTTGACTTAACTACTTTGAAGCATCTAATTCAGTATCTACTTAATATCAACCTGTACAATGATCTTTTGAAATAATAGCTAAAACAAATTTATGGTTTGTCTTTACAAAAGAGTAGTTGTAAAACCCATAGGTTTAAGTTACTTAGTACACAGATCAGGAGAACGAAAACTATCGGGTTGCTAAAGGAGACTTAAGTAGTTTTCATAACAATTAGAGAAACTCAATGATAAGACACAAAAGAAAATCCATCCAATCTCTTAGTCCTCACTCCCTGAATTCATTTGCTAAAATTTTAGCCCTTCAGGTTGTTGAACTAATAACTCCATACTAGACGTACAAAACACACTATAAGGGAATGAGCGATAGCTTTCTTAGTAAGTGAGATTGAGATAGAAGTATATATTGTACATAGAGCAACTAAGGTTTTCAAGTAGTTTTAGTTAGATGCAATACGTATTCAAGTAAATGCCATTGCATGACATTGTTTAGTCTATCGTAAAATTAGAGAAATTTTGATTGCTCTAATCTAGGTTGAGGAGTTGGACATTGTGCACTCGCGAATTGGAACCAAACTAAGGTTGTGTAATAGAGAACACTCTCTACCTGAGACTACCTTCAAACCATGGCCCTAACCTTGCTACGACCTCCTCTCTTATCACCTAGTTCAACTAAGGGTAGGGAAAGAACCATTTTAGCTATCTTTATCAAAGGTATCAATGTTTGGCTTGAAAATCCTAGTTATTCTCCTAATGGGTTACGATGCATGTTAGGTTAAACGTTAGGTCAAGTCTAAGTTAGTTTATTTTTAAGGTGATTAACTAAGCTTAAACAATTTAAGTAGAACAATATTCACAAAGAAAACATAGTATGAAACTTAGCTCCTACCATAGCAAATTAGATCTCAAATGCATACGTCGTATATGCACAAAACTAACCACAATCAAAAGCAAGTACATACCAAGGTCTCTAAGTATTCTAAAATAATACTTTAAAATGTTATTAAGCATTGATTCCACTTACTTAGAATTTGATTGCTCGCTAATTCAGTCATTCACTTGTCCCCCTCATTGAGATGCCCTATATGTTCATTCAATTAATTATTTTAATAACTATATAAGACATGAGAGACCATTTAGTTGCTCATTTCCCTAAGAATTAGGTTGATTTGGGACTTAATTTATAAGCTATGTAGGCATAAGTATAGGGGAATTAAATTGATTTGGAACTTAATTTATATGCTATGTAGGCATAAATATAGGAAGTTAAAGTTATTTCATCAATGAATTATACCTTTGATACCCTTTAAGCTAAGTTTCAAGTGAAATCATCTTTGAATCTTTTAGGAAGGAAGCCTCTAAGTCACCCTCTAAGCCTTACTGGAGTTAAAGTTCATAACAAAACTAACCTTTGAATCTTCTTCTAAGTTTGATGATTATTCAAGATTTCTCATGGATTACCCTTTAAGGTAACTTTTGAGTTACTTCCCTTTTAAATCCCTTCTTAAAAGGGTATCCTCCAAGTTATTCCTTAAGCTTAGCCAACTTCAAATTTCTTGAAATATTACCCTTTGACTTAGCCTCTAGCTTCCCTTGACTATATTCCTTATAAAAATTCCTCTAACTTAGTTTTTGAGTAGGTACCAAATAAGTGATTCATTTAACAATACCCTCTAAGTTATCCTCCGTCTTCATTAATCATCCTTATAGTCCATTGATTTGTTCATTTTCTTCTAACTCTAGTTAGGAATAACCAAAGTAACACTTGAACCAATACTTCTCAACTTCATTATTTGCCAAATTCCTCATGTAACCCATCATCATACTCCATTTCTTCAAGTTTACATACTACTAAACTACACACTTTAGGGAACATTACTGATTTTCTATAAGTTCTTCCTACCAACCCAATTCAAAAGCTCCAATATATTATAAATACTCCTTTAATCACCTAAGCTCAGAATCCAAGTGAATTTCTTTAAGAAAATATACTAGTTTTTAGCTAAAAATCACTATTGTAAATACAATTTAAGGCTAAAAAATTTAATAAAAATATAGAAAATAGTTTCATGAAAAAAATTTTCATAGCTACTTAATATTGGTATAGGGAAGCATATATAAAAATTTTAAGGTCAAAACTACATTATTAGACTAATTTATTTTGATATCGAAAATTGCTTAATTTTGTAGATTTCTTAAGGACATATATCATATATACTAAATTGTACAAAATAACATTTGTCCTTGATTCCATATAGGAAAATATGCGAGAATAAATTATTTCATAATTTTTCTATGTATTTTTAATTTTTTTACAAATTTACAAAAAATCGAATTAAAATTAGATCCTCATCGAAATTGGTCGCTTTGGCAACCATCATCGGCTCCTCCTTATTGGCACCACTAATCGTTGGTCACTCTTGGTGGTGGTGTGGCCGGTTGATGTTTAACTCCTCTTCACACTAATGTACCACCAACTTCTAATAACGCATGTAGATCTTGTTATTTTTTCTAATTTCAACTCTTTAATCCATAAATCCACACTCTATTTTTCTTAAATTCCACTTTCATGTATGAATTTTAGAGAGGATTTTATGAATTTTTCAAAGCTTAAAAGATGTGGAAATGAATTTTTCTTTCTCTCTTCTCAAGAATTTGAGTTTATATACTAATCTAATTTCATGTTAATCCCATCCTAAATCACTATCACTTGTCCTAAGCTTTCCACACGCCTAATCCATGAAAATCCCAATTGTTCCATATTGCTTTTCAAGTTTTTATTGCTTTTTAATTAATTTCCTTAGCTTAATTTAACTTAAAATATAATTAATTAGGGATTTTAGTTAATTATGGATATATAATTATACTTAAAAATAGCAAACAACATATTTATGTATATTGTACATGTTATTTTATGTTACATAAAAATTTTATTATATATATAATTTATCTCTATCAATTTACTAATGAACAAAGCCTATGCTACGTGATTACATTAAGTAATATAGTAAAATTACACTATTTTAGCTATTTATTATTATTTTATTATATTTTTGAGATCCGAGTCTACGGATCCCATCGACTAATGTCTTAAGTCTATTTGTAAACTTCTAGGTCAATCAAGTTACTTTTTTTTGGATACCTTAAATTACTTTGCTTGAAGTGACTAAGTAAAATTTTAGGTCCTATGTAATATAAATAAATAATTTTTTTTTTCATTTTTCAATTCTTTTATTCTGAAAGTTATCAAAATACTAGATTCTTGGCATTCATAATATCACAATTGGAGTCCCTAGCAATGGTGTCAAAAACTTAATCGACGTAGTCAAATATACTTAGTCAAGTTATAGTATAATAAACAGATTGTGTTCAAGTGTCTATTCCTTAGGGATTACTTATAATTGCAAATATTAATACTTACTAATTTCCTAATATCTAACCTAGAAAAAATTTTAAAATAATTTAAGATATCTATAAAAATAAAATAAAGAATATTAAAATTACAGAACAAGTAAATTTAATTAATTAAAGATAACTAAACAAAACTAAACTAAACTAATAAAACAAAAAGCAATTGACAAAATACTAAATAATTAAAATTAACTATGAACACAAAAATTTAATATTAAATTAATGATCTCCCCAGATTAACTATGCAATTTATCAATCTCACTCTTGTTTATTAGGCCATGGAGATTCCTAATCCTTTTACTTATGGAAGTTGGATTTTAAATTAACCAGACTCGCATCTTTAGCTAATTCTTAACCTTAAGACCCTTTCTACCTGCATTACCATTGAATAGAATGTCTTGTGATTGTGTAAAGTACTTGGGTCCTGCTATTAGGTTTCCCTAATCAAAAAGATTCAATACTTAATCTCTTAGTGCATTGAAATACTTCTAATTACACTTGTCTATTTATTCCAAGCCTTACGAGGTCCTCAACTATGGTTACTATTGAATTTTCTTTCTTGCTCTAAATTTTTCTACTTCACTCCGTTGTTTTGAGATTTTACTCCAATAATACTTAAAATGTCTTGGAATCCTTAAAATCTTCATAAAATACTCTAAGAGTCCCTAAAAATAGTAAATAACCAAATTAAGCTCAAAATAACATCAAATTAATGAGAATAAAGTTGAAATCAACACAAATCACTATAGAAAATATATGTCATGTTATGACCCTAAAGGGGGCCCAGTAAAATTGCCTAAAATTTTTATATCATGTATACACCCATGATTTGAAAATCATCTTGCAAGTCAGAGATTGCAAGATTCTAAACAATTAGTCATTAAAGTTTTTATTTAATTAACTTACAACCACATATATGTGACTATAGATATTCAATAAGCCACAGTCCAACAGAATCGCAGAAAATCGGTATCCTTTACTAAACAATAAGATTAGGTAGTAAAGTTCTAAAACTCAAACTTACTAAAGTCACAAAATTTAATTGTAGTATATAATAATTCAAATGAACCATATAATCTATCCTCAAAGTCTAACTTCTATGCATCCCAATGTTGGCACTCAACTCTCAGTTCTTAACCCATGCCCAATCATCTAGCAACTTACAAGAGAAAACTATTGGGGGGTAAGCTACATGAGCTTAGTAAGTTATCTCTCCTACTATACCAGCAATCAAGTTATCAAACAGTTTATTACCAAATATATGAATGCATGAACAAGCAGTATGCCAAACAATATATATGCAATTGATCGGTATTACATATAACATCTGATTTAACGCCCTTCGAAGTAAGGGTTAGAAATACATCGGCACCAATCACAACCGGGCTTTAGCACCTGGGTTTTCATCCTCATATCATTATATATGAATTCCCTGTTTCATAGAACAGGTTTCTACTTCCATTAGTTAATAGTATACAAATATCCAGGTTTAGCAGTGAACAGGTTCACGCAGTCCACGCTCACACCCTACAGCAATGGTCTCTAGACGTGACCCCCAGCCACCCACGGTTAGAACCTCCGGTGCCAATAGAACCCGTGAGCTAAGGGTAAGGTCTTCTTATACCAATGCTCTTGTACTGTACTAATCAAATCATGTGGGAATCCATCCCTCTAAGGCCCTTCATTACCAACCACTTGAGGTGACGGCTGGAACATTATATGTAATGCTCGTGTTCTATGCATGAACTATTTAATTTTTGTTGGGTTGAATATGATTAAGTCAATTTATGAGGTGATTAAACATTATCAACAAATCATTCAAATAAAGCAACAATCAATTATATAATCACATTTAGTAGTATTTTGCACAGTAATCAATTAATATCAATCATATGCATAACCCGAAACCCCATGCATAACCCAAAACTCCATGCATCAAGTTATTAATATTTAATTCATGTGCACTAACTACAAGCACAAAACAAGTATAGAATCATCGGGAGTACTCACTTGGTCATAAATGATGTCAAGGATTGTATTAGTCCGAAGGTAAGTCAGTCTCGATTTTAGGATTACCTAACATTAGGGAAATATGGAAAGTAATAAGTTTAAGGATTTAAATACCTAAACCAGCATGCTAAACCGTACTGTTTACTTAAATCGGTTATTGACTTATGTGAAATCATTAATTCGAGTTTTTATCGAATTGCGTATAACTTTTTCGTTTTAGCTCGGATCATAATGAACTTATAGTCTGTTTTGATTGTTTTTAAGCATATTTTCTCGTAATGAGGTCCGTTTTGGACACTGTAACTTGCAGTTTGAATTGTGATAAAAAAATATCGCAAAATTTATTATTTTAATTTAAAAATTATAAAATATTAATTGTAGCTTTTTCGTAATATATTTATGATTTAAATCATATAATTGATATTTTTATTATTTTAAGCATATTTTCCTATTTTTACACATTTTTTCTTATTTTTGAGATTTTAGTCTTATTACAATTGTTCTTATTATTATTTATTATTTATTATTTTCTTATTATTAATTTGTATTTCACGATACACACATACATACATATATATATTTATACTATATTTGATAAATCTTATAATTTACTTTAATTAGTAAATCCTAATTTACGGTAATGTATATATATTATATGCCTATTCTTTACATATTTATGAATTTATTTTATTTAGTAAATATTATTATATATATATACCACTTAATATTCAGTATACTATATATATACTATATGTTGTACATATACTATATATTATTTATACCTTAACACCACATTCATGTATACCTATATGTATATAAAATATAACTTACATGTATATATATGAAATATATTTTTACAAAAATACTTATACATACTATTTGAATACATATTCATGTATATATATACCTCACGTGTAGAACTATATATATATGGTTATATTTATTTTGTAAAAATATCACTAAATACATATTATGTATAGTCTTTTTACATACATACACATATCGTATATTATACTTATATATGTACATGTCTACATACATATTTTTATACATACACATATATATATTAATTTAATTACTTATACATACATATATGTATTGAGAATGCAATATTTACTCAAATATAATATAAATACTACATATATACATGTACATACCATATAATATGCACATATACTACTAAAATAATTATGTTTACCTAATTATTTTTGGTTTTCCTTCTTCTTTTCTTCCTCTTTTCTTCCTTCCTTCTTCTTCTTATTCTTCTCCTTGTTCTTCACGGTTTGGGTTTTATCTTTGTTTTACTCTTCTTTCTTTCTTCTTTTTTTTTTTCTTTCTTTTGTATTTTCGGTTTTGAAATTTCCAGGATTTGGGCATGATATGTTTCTGATTTTTTGAGGTAAATAATATAAAAATAGAGAAGTTTATCCCCTTTATTAATTAGGATTAGATAATATATGATTACTTTGTCCTTCCCCCTTAATTAATTGACACATGTACATGAATTTAAGCACATGGGCTGTTGAATTTTTCAGCTACAATTCACATGTAGATTAAGGGAAAAATAGGAGAAAAGAAGAAAAGAAAGGAAAAGAGATAAAATGAAAAAGAAAGAGAAGGAAAATAAAAATTAATAATAAATATATATAATTTTTCGAAACATATAAATTATAACAAATCTCATTATAAATTAATTTTTAAATTTTTGTGAAATTTTATCAATTTAATTGATACCTATTACAATTATAATTTTTATAAGTTATCATAGCGATTTCATTATAATTTTGCGCGAATAGGCGTTTTGGTCAAAAATTACAATCGACTATAATTTTATCACTATTGAATAATATTTAATTATTTTATAGGTTTATATTTATAAAGTTAAGGTTTCGATCAAATTCGGGTTCAATTTTGATTAATGGTGTATAAGTCAGTTTTAGGGTTTTAATATGCGATATAGGGTTTTGATCAATTTCTAAGGTTTTTACTACTTATAATATATTTAGATTTATGATTTATTAAATTTTTATCTTGCTCAGCTTTAATAACTCTTTAAATCATCTATAGTATTAGGGCTCAATACTACTCTTAAATAGTTAAATTTGCAGGTTTACATGTTATATTTTTATCATTAGTAACTTGTCATAACAATCCATTATAGGCGCTCTCAGGAGAAAGTACTACATCAATAGTGTTTCAAATCTCATCAAACACTTATAGATCATCTAAAATGCAACATACACCAATAAAAACCATAATTTAAATGAAAACAATTAATACAAATAAACCAGTGTGTAGGTCATTACGTTTACACAAAATACTTTAGATAAACTTTGCCTCATTAGCTAAAGGTCCTCAAATATTTAATAGGTCAACTTATATTTGGACTCAACTCAACTTTGATTAAGCTCGTAAGCTAGTCGAATTAAATAGTATAAAACTTAAACTTAACTTAATTAATTAAGTAGTGTGAGCTTGAGTTTGAGCTTGATTCGATTGTTCATGGGTCAAACTCAAGTGGTTTGCAACTATTTTAGCTAATTTATGCCTTTAGCATAAAGGCATATTTTGACAAAGGGCATGTAGTTTAAGGTTAAGCATGTTTGATAGTGAATAATCTCAAGATAGGTGATCCTATACCATGTTGCATAGAAGAATATAATTCTAAGGCATAGTACACCAAAGACAATGTTTGTAGTATGTTAAGGGGACTATCTCCTAAGCTTGTATGAGATAAAGTGCTACATAATGGAGGACACTTCTAACATTCTATTTACCAAGATTAGATGTAAAAGTTAGTATAGTGATACATATGAGGGTTCTATTGATATATTGGAGGTATACTCAATTGCAAGCAACTTAATAATGGATGGCTTTATGCCAGGGCATCAAATTGTTCTCTTATGCCAAAAGCAACCATCTCTTGATATTTATAAGTTCCAATCATAATCTATTACTATAAAGAATATATAAGGATCCTCCTACTTTTATAGAAGGTTAAGTTTTGCTAGTTGAAATACATAAAAGACTTTGTATAAATTAATAAAACAGATGTTTTAATATGTAAAATATGGTGAAAATTTGATTTCTACATGCTTTCTTTCACCTCTCTCTTCCCTAGTTTCATGTTAGCTGTTGGTTTCCTTAGTTTTAGCATTAGCAAATTTGATAGACACTGAGTGGGTATTACGCATCATTAAGTCCTATAAGGCCTAATGAGCACTTGATATTGCACACAAAAAAACTCACTATGGCCACTCAATGCAACTCTTGCTAATGGAGTAGATGAGAGTAAGACTCAAGAGAGGATTCTCAAGAGTAAAATTGGTACAACTAGTATTCAAGAAGAAGATGATTATTGTTGCCATTATAAATAGAGGCCTTATATATTTAGCTTTGTAGAGTTTATTCATGTGAAAATTTATAGAAGGATTAAATAGTTCAAAAGAGTAAAATATATAACCTAGGATACATCAATAGGAGCAAAATTGAGAAAAGAGAAAAAGAAACAATATTAGAAGAATTGTCCTTAGGATCTACACATGGTACACATGTTGAATCTAGATAGGCTCCTCTAACTAAACTGAAAAGAGGAATATTCAATCTATTCTTCGCAAAAAATACTTGATAAGTCTTTAAATAGGTTGATGACCCATAGGAACAACTCATAATGGGTAAGAATAAGTAGGTGGTTAACTCGGTTGACTTAGATCAAGTTAACTCAAATGTTGAAGCTTGCTCAGGTTGGCTTGGGAGAGCTTGGACTACTTGCAACTAAGTTAGGAGTTTTACTTATTCGGTTAAGTGTCAAGTTCTTTGAGCTTAGGGAATGACTTAAGCCTTAAACAATATAGGGAACCTCGTTTCAAGCTAATTGATTGGCTAGAATATGTTGAACTAAGCCTTAGAGGCCTCGAGCTTGCCTTCTAGTGATAAGACTGTTAAATTGGTCTCAATAATCTTCCTCTAATTCATGAGAATTTTCCCTCAAATCTAGAGAACCTTCTTCAACCTCTTCTTCCCTAACTTAGCATCGAATCAAGTCAGATACATTTAATGTAGAGGAGACACCATAGCCTTTTGGTAGATTAATCAAGTAAGCATTGTTGCTAATTTTTTCAAGACCTTAAATAAACCATTAGCTCATGGTGATAGTTTGTTCTTCCTTAAGTGAAGGAATATGTCCTTATTAAGGTAAATCCATATTAAGTCACTAAAATTGAAGTGCATCGCTCTTCTTCTTCGGAACCAATCTCCTACTACTTGTTAAACTTAGCAATTCATTTTGTGACCCTTTGGTGTAGTTTCTAAAATTCCTGAGCTTGATTAACACCTAATAGACTAACTAGGTGGTTATTGGTGGCTCCTACAGGATCTAGAGAAATGGTTAGATTGAATTCATACATAACTTCACATGGATCTTCTTAGTGTAATTGTAGGTAGTTTGGTTATATGCAAACTCTATGGTTGGCAAGCATAGATCCCAATCATTGTTGTCAAAATTATTGTTCTACTCATACGATTCTACGAGTTTAAAATTTTAGGATTTTCTTCCAAGTTAAGTCGGGTATAAAATCATTTTCATATAAAAACTTATGTTTTTAATCTAGTTTACATGTTAAACTTAGTAGAAACTTTTACACTTTTAATAGATTTTACTGATTCTACATATCTAAGATAAATGGGATAAAAAGTAAAAAGATATGGCTAAACTTATGCAAGCCATTGATTATCAAGGTATTATATCATCTTCCTTATACCATTCCATTTTTTTTCCTCCCTGATACGAGGCAAGCGCACCTATCAATTTTAATATAGCGGATGTGAGTCCGAGTTGATCCCTCAGAGATTTTGAGTACTAATATTAACTTTAGCTTTATTATCTAACCGGAAAATTATGTCGAGTTGAATGAATTAAAAATACTGAAATTAATAAACTAAACTAATTATGAGACTTAACTAAGCAATTTAGAAAGCAATAAAACTACAAACGACTTCAAGTATGCAATAATGTATTTAGGAATTATTTCCCCTGGTGTTTAACATGTAACCTTTTTAAAATATATTCAATTTAGTTTCTATAATTCTTGACCGGAGGGATTCACAATTAAAGCTAATATCTTTCTCAAGCATATTAACCCTAATTCTAAATTATTTACCGGAATCTCTTCACTTAGTAATATAACTTAGAATTGCATTAATGTTTAATGAATTCCCATACAAACAATCAACTTTCCGGAAGAATCATGTATCTTATCTCTAAGTATACATGTAATTCTCTTCAATTATGCTAAGATCTAATTACACATGCAATTTCTCAATCAACATGCATAATATCATATATTGATACTCTAGAATTATCAATCCATAATTAAACGACATAATTGAATCAAGAAAAGATAGAAACTTTCTTGAAATTATAATTCAATCCAAGGGTTACATGAAACCCTAGGTTCCATAATCCTAAATACTTGAATTCTAAGCTATCATAACGAATCTAAAAACGAGTTCCATAAAAAACATAAAATAAAGCATGAAAACCCCTCTTGATTTGATGAACAATCTCTAATCTTGAAATCGATGTTGTTATCGCTTCTTGATCGATGTTCGCCTCAAGTCTCTTCTCTTCTCTTGTTTCTCTCCATTTCTGTAATGTCTCTTTTCCTTTTGAACCCTAAGATCCCCTTTTATATGTGTATTACACGGATTTTATTTTCGTCACCAGACACGGCCTGGGACATGGCCGTGTCCCCAGGTCGTGTAACTTTCTGCACAAAGGCAAAATTTCTGCACAACTTCAAAATTTCATAACTTCTTCGTTTGAACTCGGAATTGAGTGAAACTTGATTCGTTTTCTTCGTTTTCGAGCCTAGAATGCATTTAAACCCTGAAATCAACATTTTACTCAATTAAGTATCATTTTCTTTAAAGAAAACAAAAAATGTACAGGAAATGCTATAAAATCACCATATGAAATATGTTTAAAATCAGAGTTATCACTCCCTCATCTAGGATGCTTGGGTAAGAGGTTCAAGTTAACACTTAACCTAGCTATGCGAAAGGATGAAAAGAGTAGAAGAAGCATTTGACTCCATGGATGCTCCACTTGGCTTGAGGTCATATAGCTCAATTGGTAAAGCTCCACTCTAGTAATTGGGTTATTGAGGTTACGAGCCTTTCTCTCTCTTAGTCTTTTATTTAATGTTCATAGCCTTCATTTAAGTTTTAGCTCCAAGAGAAAAATTTTTCATGAAAAACTATATATTTCAATTTATAACATCAACAAAAAGTTGATTAATTTACAAGAAAAGCTATATACTTTAGCTTATAACATCAATAATGTAACATCAATAACTTAAAATGAATGAAAGGTTTAGTTCTCTTTAATTTATTACTTTTTTCAAACAAATTAATTGAAAAGAAAATAGTTTTCACTTTTTATGTCCTTCTATTATACATGTTACATTATAGATTACGAATTTTTTAGGGAAAAAAAAACTAAATTTCTTCAACTCTATATTTCCATTATGTATTTCAAGTATCTTATAACTATGATAAGCATGTCTGCAATTTTTTTAAGTTATTTTACATATGTTATAGAAACTTATATTTCTATAGTTAAATTTTATAGACCTTGTAGTGATTTTTAGTAGAATCTTGAGCTTAACAACCTTGACTCTCAATAGCTAAGGTAAGGTTCCTTCTAATAGTGGCTTGGAGTAATGCACTTAAGGTTTGGTTCACCACCTTAGTCAACCTATCTATATGAGGGTGACGACTCAAACTAAACATCAACTTAATGCCTAGTGTCTTCCAAAGTGTCATCCAAAAGAAGCTCATAAACTTAGTGTCTTGGTTAGAAGCTATTTTCTATGGTACTCCATATAGCTTAACGATCTCCTGTAAGAAAAGATTGGCTATATAAAGTGCATTGTTAGTTCTATAGCACAGTGAAGTATGTTATCTTGTCTAATCGATCGACAATGACAAAAAATGGAGTCCTTTCCTCGAGATGTCTTATGTAACTCTAGGACAAAGTCTATGCTGAGATCTTCCTATAAGTGAGTCGAAATAAGCATGGCATATATTATCCATGTGGCTCTTCTCTACTATCTCTATCTCTTAAGTTGTCCCTCTCTAGACTAACTCTCTCTCGGTCTCTCACTCTCTCTTAGACCCTGTCTCCCCTCACTATTGCTCTCTTAACTCTCTCTCTTGGATGTTTACTCTCTCTACACACTCTCAGCTCTTTCTCTTTGAATACATCCTTCACACATGACACTACGTATAGCACACTCTTACTCCCTAACCTCTCTCTTGAACCCATAAACACACATTCGAGCCCTTACAATCTTAGCACCTACTATCCTCTCCATGTCACACACAACACATACATAAACCTACAAATCTCTCTCTCTCTTGACCTTTACTCCTTAAGCTCTAACCCCCTACCGCCAAACCTATGCCCATACGCGCATGACCCAGCCCACCCTTAACCGCAATAACAAACCCATCTATGCCCAACACCATGACTCCTCCATCAACCAGTGACCTATGTAAATCCCCACACACTCCATATGGTTGCATGACTTACCATCATGACGAACACCACCAACCACCACCGATTGTTGAGTTAGGCCATGGCATTAGCCTTAAACCCACCAAACCTAATCAGAAACACATAAAACCACCCTTTCCAGCTCGATTTCGTGGCTAAATTAAACTGAAATACTCCCTCTAAGATTGCTATGTGTAACCCGACTCGTGAAACAAGATTCAACCCGTGAACTAAGTTTGACTCGAGACTTGACTCGCTTAACTCAGCTAACCTATGCATCCCCTCTCTTGATTTGGTCTGGTTATTTTGTTGACCTTTTTGTTTTTTATTTTTTTCATTTTTTTATTTACTTATTGCTTCTACGTAATTATAATCATATATATATACAAAAAAAGAAGAAAAGAAAAGCCAAAACAAAAACAAAAAAGGGGGAAAAAGAAAAAGAAGAAGAAAAAAAAAAGAGAGAAGAAGTATTTAGTTCACTTTTACTTTTATTTTCACATTTTAACAAAAAAAAAATGAAAAAAAAAACACAAAAAAAATAAAAATAAAGGAATAAATAATAAAAAAAATAAATATTAAATAAAAATAAATAAGGATAATAATAAAGTTGTTTTATCACTTAGAAAATTGACTTTCCAAAAATAGATAAAAATAAGTAGACCACTCCCAAATTAGGACATTTCTAAAATTTTCCATAAATAAACTCTGATTTAGGATCCTTTAAGAAATTTTTTTAAATAAATGAAAATGGGTAAAGAATGCAAACTCGATCTCCTTTAAAAATTGAAATCAATTTAACCTACTAATGTTTTTAGTAAATGAAGTACGAAAGTTTGAACTCAAATAACAGGTACATAGCCATCAAATCTAGATCTCTCGTTTGAAAAACTATTTTTGAAAATTGGTTTTCTTGTTAGACCAATAATTAAGTTATAATCAATCTACTCAATTGGTTATAACTTAACTCTTTTTCCTTACTTTGATTGGGTGGCGACTCTAAAGTGTTTTCAAGATATAAAAAACCGATTTTCTTCAAATCCTAGTCAAGTGTCAATATTAAACAGGTAAGGTTTAATACTAGTTGGCTTAGAGAAGACTAAATTAATATAAAATGAACCAGGAGGGAAAAAACTAGGCTTGACACTTCAATATAGCACCACTTAGCTTCTCACAATGATATACCATAGACTTAATTTCTTGCATCAAGTCAGCTCGAATTCCTAAACTTGAAGCATCATACCTAAGCTCAAATGGCTTCTCGAAGTTAGGTAAGGCCAACAAGGGAGCCCTTTTACTTGGTCTCCTTAAAACTCCTCTTGACATACTTACTCCATTATAATTTATTACCCTTCTCAATCAACTTGATTAAGGGGGCCATAATTGTGCTAAAATTTTGGATGAAATTTGGTAAAGTGAAGCCAATTCGTGAAAGCTTCTTAAATCAAATGCCTATTTCGGGATTGGTAACTTTAAAATAGCTTAGACCTTTTTTTCATCAGCTTGGGTTCCTTCTCCAAATGTTACGTAACCTGAGAATATAACTTCTCATTGATAGGATGTACATTTCTTCAAGTTGTCAAATAGTTGTTTAGGTTGAAGTATATTGAAAATTGATCGTAGGTGCTTGACATGGTATAATAGGTCAGTACTGTACATTAAGATTCCATTGAAGTATACAACAACACATTTACCAATTAGTGGCCTTCTCATAAGGTTCATAAATCTTATGAACATGCACAATGCATTAGTTAGGCCAAAAGGCATGACCAATAACTAATAAAGGCTATAGTTGATCTTAAATGCAATCTTCTACGTATCTCCAGGCCTCATATAAATTTGGTGTTAGATACTTCTCAAATAAATCTTCAAAAATATTTTCACACCATGGAGCTTATCTAACATGTCATTGAATCAAGGTAGCGAATACCAATACTTGATGGTAATTCTAATAATAGCTAGGGTATTGATGCACATATGATAAGAACCATTCTTCTTAGGGACAAGCAAAGCTGATATAGTACAAAGGCTCATACTTTCTCTTATATATCCTTGCTCTATCAACTTAGTTGCTTGCTCTAGATTCAACTTGTAAGTAGGTTTATGAGGCACTGATAGGAATAAACCAATCAAACTCCTAATTAGAGCCCAAACCTAATGTCAGAGCGCATGGCTTAACGCATCCTCTCCCTTTGTCCCACTATCAAGGAGTTTGACCTCTTATTTGCACTTGACCTCCCATACCTACTAAGCTATTATCAACCATCAATAGTATTCGAGGTCATTGAATGCCAACCTGAAGGAGCTCTAGATTATTCTTTCAACAGTTCCACAAGTTTACCCACCAACTTAGCCATTTCCACTTTGAGCTACGAAAACTCTATGCCGACAAATCTAATGATTACTAACTTCTTTATACCATAACCTCAACCTAATGAAGTTGCATTTATTCCAGCCATGATACATACTCTCTAACAACTATATTGTATGGATAAAAGCTAAATATTCTCTTTTGTATAAAACCAAATTTATCCTTTTTATGTATATTATTTCTTATACATTTCCTTTTTAGGTAACATTCCCTTTTTAGTAACTTGTTGTATTAGGTTGCCCTAGAAATGTAAGTATAGATACCTTTGTCATTGTAAGTCACATCATGTTATCATCATCATCAATATATAGAATCTTATCTTCCCTCTTGTGAACTTGTTTTCTGCAAGTTTGTTTACTCTTATCCAAAGTCTTGAGCAAGGTTTGGTAGTAAGTAACCTAGCTAAACTAGTTGTTGTGTCGTATCAGTTAGTTTGGTTAATCAAGTGGAGTTCCTTAGTGCATCATATCCTTGGAACGATTCGTGGTTTTACTTACTTCAGCTTTGTTTCCCAACACCTAATTTCAATCTTTCCAGTAGTTCGGACCTACCTTAATATAGCTACCTTTGTCAGCTTTTGGTCACAGCGTATCATCTTGGTATTAGAGAGGAGGTTTTGGAAGAGCTATTGTATTTAGTATGTTTTTGAAGTAGTTGTTCTTGAGTAGTGAGTATGGTCATACATATGTTTATATGCCTTTATTGGTGAGTGAGCATAGCATTTGTTGAGTAATAGTACAGGAAGTAGCAGTACGTGGTTTGTATTGTTTTTTTGTCTATCATTTGGTCATACTCTATTTTTCCATGTTTTGAGCTTAGAGAACATATTGGATTGGTCAGTGTACGAAGCTATAGTTGTGTTAGCTTCATCTATGTTGCATTGTGAGTAGGTGCAAGTGTTTATTGATTGAGTGCCATTGAAAAGATGATGGATCTAAGTGTGAATGTTGCAATGGGAGACAGTGGAAGTAATGTTTAATATCGTAGTAGACAAACTTTGGCCATTTCTAAAAATAGTAACGAACTTTTTGATGAGATGGCCATAATGATTACAATGTTAACTTGAGTTATACATGACCTAGTTGCTTAACTTATTGAAGTCAATTACAACATTCGCTAAGTTGTACTTGATGTTGTGGATATAGCTTATGATATTTGGTGAGTTTGAAGATAGTTCTTAGATTGGTGAGAATGAGATAGAGGAGTAGGAAGGCAAGCTCATAAAAGAATAAACTTAGTTGATGTTGAGGAAGTGGATGAGGAGGATTATTATGAAGCTGAGGAGAGAGCTCATGTACTACGAGTTGTTGATCATGTGAAACTCTAAATTCCGACCTCTAATGCTACTGGTGATGTCGATGAGTACCTTTATTGAGAGGAGAAAGTTGAGAGGATTTTATACTACTATCAGTATGAGGATTATGATAAGGTAAGGATGCTACCCTTGAATTTTTAGTGTCTATAGCCATCTAGCAAAAGAACTTTGAAGCCTTACGAAGAAGAGAAGGATACTACGAGGTCAACAGTTGGTTGAAAATGAAGAGATCCTTGAGAGCATGGTTCATCTTGGACTCTTACCTATAACATATTTTTGCTTAGCTTCAACAACTAAAGTAAGGAAGTAGCATTGTTGATGAATACATACAAGAGTTTCAAATGTTCATGATCCATTTTGAGGTTAATGAGCTAATAGCTTAAATAGTGTCTAATTTGCTCATTAGGCTAAGATATGAGATCTGAGACATAGTAGAACTTCAACACTCTATTACCCTTGATGAGGTTAGAAGGATTGCTTAGTAGGTAGAAAGGAAGAAAAGAAAACCATCGAGCTAAGCTCCTTTAAGCCGAACTATTTCATCAAGTCGGTCTATGCTAGTTAGTAATTGAGTTAATTTAGGGCCAAGTAGAGTAAACAAACTGATGCCTTACTTGATTAGAAGAATTGACATGTCGAGAAAGAGGCCTTAAGGAGACTTGAAAAGGGTTAGATGTTAAGTAAAAAGATCAATGAGAATAAGTGCTTGCAATGCCAAGGATTTAGACATATGTGCACCTAGTATGTAAACTAGCATACTATGGTTACAAAAGGAGAAGCTCTAACTATTGAGATAGATAGCATGAGTGAAGAGTTTGAGGTAAAAGATAAATTGAAGAAAAATGCATAAATGGATGGCAATGAGCTTGTTAAGGAAGATGTATATGTTGAAGACATAGACAAATCTTGTGATTTTTTTTTATTTATATTATGAATTTAGCAAAAACATGAGTAAACCATTAGCGAAACTAACAAATTTAACAAAAATTAGGAGTAAAACTCATCCAATAGAGATTTATTAAAATCCATATGAACTCTAACTTTATCCTTGCATGATTTAATTCGAGTTTGAAAAGATTTGAATAAAAAATTATAAAGAGAGCTTAACAGGATTAGAGGTAAGCCTTAGACACTTGAAAAACCAACATTTATGCACATGACCACTACTTCTCTCTTTAGTAAACCATCGATAAGTGTGTAAAAACATACACTTATCTAAAGGATTTTTCTAACAATTATATGTGATTCAATAGATTTTTGAGCAAAGGTGTATAAATTTTCATTAAAATCACATATAATTTCTCAACATAAGTATAATTCATATTTTTTGTATTTTAATGCTCAAAAGTAGCATATATTTAAAGAATTTAAGCTCTTCATGTTTGATCTTGTAGGTCCCAAGGTGACCATGTAATGGTAGCCCTAATTCAAGACGTTGGAAATGAAGAAAAGAGTAAAAGAAGGAAACTTGAAGTTAGAAATATCAGCATGACAGTAAGCACATCTATCATCTTAAACAGAATCGAATCAAGTTAAAAACTAGAAGGGTATATTAGCATAACAGTACCTTATTGCCATCACAAAGGTATACTTGACTCCTAAACCAAAAACCCACCGTTTTATTAAAAGAAAAGAAGAGTATTACACAACATGTGTCCACTATCATGATAGTACCCTTGCTTACCATCATGCTGTTTGTCGAGCCTAATTTTTCGGTTTTCTATTTAAAATTAATTTCTCCATTTTCGATTAATACTAAACCATTACCCATTTAATATTACTCCTTAACTAAAGAAATTGAGAAATTCCGGTTTTTTATTGAAAATAATTTTGAAAGTCGCCACCTGACTAGAGTTGGGAAAAAGGAAAGAAACCATAATCAATTGGGTAAATTGATTACAATTTGGCTACCGATCTTTAATTTCAATTTGAATGAAGAACCAGAGGCTTTCGAGTTCGGAGGCTAACCTATTAAACCCTAACGGGTACTATTATCTATTTACCGAAATTAGGATTATTCTTCCAATTATAATATTTAAAAAAATAAATAATTAATTAATTAATTAAAAGAAAAAAAAAGAACCTAAGTTTCTACATATTTTATCGTCGCTCCGAAGGTGCCTACGTACTTGCTAGTTGGGATCAGATTGTAGTTCTTTCTTAAAAATTTAATGTGTTAGTTCCTTTTATAAAAAAAATAATTGGTTGAATTTGCATTTTTATTAACCATTTCATTTTTATTAAGAAAAATCCTTAGAAGCATAATTTTTATTCCTAATTATAAAGAAAAAAACCTAAAAACCTAATTTTTGAAATATCCCGAATTAAGATTTTTATTTAAAAAACAACTAAGTGATAATGTTTTTACTTTCAAGAAAAACCCTAAAAACCTAAAAATGCAATTTTTATGAAACATGCAATATTCTACATGATGAAAAGATGCTTAAAACATAAAAAAGAAAAGAAAAAAAATTCCTAATCATAGAAAAGATGTCTAAACCATAGAAAATATATCTAAACCATAGAAAATATATCTAAACTATGAAGTAGAAAATCTAAATTATAGAAAAGATGTTTGAATCATAGAAAAGAAACCTAAACAACGGAAAAGATATATAAACTATAAAAAAGAAGCCTAAATCATGGAAAAGATATCTAAATCATAGAAAAGATGTTCAAACTATGGAAAATACATCTAAACTATGAAAAACAAGCCTAAACTATGGAAAAGATGTCTCACCGTAAAAAAGAAGTCAATTAAAAATCTTTTTTTTTTTATTTTATGAACATCAAAATGATTTTTTTATCTAGAAAACCCTAACATGCCTAATGCAATTTTTCTAAATTAATTCAATATGCAAAGAACGAGATTTTGTAAAATATGAGATTTTATAAAAATGTTATTTTGAAAATATGAAATCTAGAAAAGGAAAAAACTAAAATTTAACTTAATACATGTTCACTAGACATTAATACTATAACTAATTACTAGCAATTAAAGACATGATAAAAATTTTAAAAAAAGTAGTACATGTTTTGAAAATAACTGCACATATATTAAGTGAGATTAAAATAAATAAATAAGACAAGTTATAAACAATAATTAAAAACCACTATTATGTACCTGCAAGGCAAAGCACGCAAAGCTAACGAAAGGGAACAGATTGGATCCCTAGTCCTATCGTGCACATAACTATAGAATTGGTTTAAGGAGTAGGTTTGAGTGTGTCTTTAACAAATGTGTAATTATTTTCTTTGGCTTGCACCATGCAACCCCTATTTATAAAACTCAAAAACAAATCTTTTAAATTGAATCAAATTAAATCAAATCAAATCAAATCGAATCGAATCTAAATTGATAAAAATTTAAAATAGATTCGAATCTTACAAATCTTGATTTTATTAGATTTACCGTTATTGTATTAGATTTTTTTTTTCGACTACTATTTAGTCAAGATTCCATCAAATTAATTTTTTCGAATTTTTTCTTTTTTAGTTCTTTTTTCTAACAATTTTCTATTTTTTTGTCCTTTTTATCATTTTTCAATTTTTTATTATTTTCTAAATTACTACCCTAAAAACAAAAATTATAACTACTATGGGCAAAAATCGAGTGTCGACACTGTTACCTACCTAATATAAAAACTTCTTCTTCTTCATTTTCTATAGATTTTGCTTTGTAATTTTTAAGGTTTAAGGTTCTAATTTCCACCACTCTCTCTTGTTTAGGCTATCTTAGGTTATTTTTAGTGTAGTTTTATGATTTCCATAGAGTTTTCTTATATTTTCATGGTTGTAGCATAAACTATTAGTGAATTTTAACTCTTTTCAAGGTTTGGGCTTGTGGATTTACATTACATCCATGGAGATCATTGGGAAAATCTTGAGGAACTCCATTGTTGAGGTTGAAGAGCTTGATTTTGTAATGTTTCTCATACTTTTGTAATGTTTAATGTAATGTTTATTTTCATGTTCATGCATATTATGTGTTGAATGTTTATTTTCCATAAATGTGATAAATAGAGCTTATTATGCTTATGGATAATGTGTTAACATGATGAAGTAGTTGTGAATATTAATGGTTTTGTATTATGATAGTGTAAATTGGAATTTTACTTAGTTCTATGGTACAATTAGGTATAACTTGAGTGTTAGGTTAATTTTGAGTTACATAGTGTTTCTTGTACATTGGGCCTTCCCCCTTGTTATCCTAATAAGGTTTAGATATCAGAATAGGATTTAAAAACCTTGAATAGAACCTAAGATTCCTAATTTGAATAGGTAATCCTTGAGAATTAGGACTTATATACTTGTACTCACCTAAAGCTAAAAATTGGTTAGAATAAGAAATTAACTCTAACATAGTTAATTAAGTAGTGAGGAGACTTGAATAGTAGCTAATAGTATAGATGAGATATTGATAATACAATGCTCCTACTATATGATAGAATTTATGAAACTAAAGTTAGATAAATTCTATGAGTGTGAGTAAAATGCCTGTTTAAACTATCATAAATATTCTAATAACACAGCCACAACAATCTTAGACGATTGTTTACTCATTGTTCATACACCTTTTATAAAGAAATCCACATCCTAATACCAAGAAATTGCTAAAATCCACCATTAATTCAATTGTTGTTTTCACTTCTATTTAGATAACTTCATGTTCTTTCCCTTAGAATTGCTCAATTATTTGCTTAGATTAGAGCCAAAATAATAGAATCTAGTACTTAGTTATCTTTCTAAACTCTATTCTTCCTTTACAATAAAATCTAACCTTAGTGCTCACCATATATTATAAATTGACTGGTATACTTGTCACTAGGTTACGATTTCCACAAATATTTTTCAAATGATTGTAAGTGAGTTCAATTTATTGTATAGCATTTCCACTATTTTTAAAAGGGGCAAATTTTATATTTGTGCGTGACACTGTAGAAGGTGATCGCAGCACCACCCATCAGCTTACTCTCTCTTTACATGATACATATACACTCCTCTGGTGGTCACAAACTACCACTCCTCTATACTCCCCATCAATTAAGCTTCAAATTGTATCTATAACTAGTTACAAACCTAAACTCAAGTTCCAACCCAAACTCTAACCACCACCATCTGCCACCTTTGAAACACAAACAAAACTCCACCCTCATCCGAAATTGATAACACCTACTTGTTCCTCATATTTCAAAACCTATGGAACAAACTTAGCATCACTTAAAACCGGCTACCGTTGTGTCAACCCAATTCCACCACTGTTGTCGAGCCTGGATTTTTCTCAGTTTTTATTATTTTATTTTATCCGATTAATATTAAACCTTACCTATTTAATATTAACCCTCAACTAGGGATTAAGAAAAACTTAATTTTTCTTTTGATTTTGAAAAACTATTCTAGAGTTGCCATTTGACTGGAGTCGAGAAAATGATTTAAGTTATAACTAATTGGGAAGATTTGTTATAACTTAGCTACTAATCTTTCAATAAAACCAATTTTTTGAAAAGGCTTTGAAACTAGAGATTTTGGATTTAGAGGCTCCGCTATTAAATTGTTAACGGCTACCATTTTCAACTTACTAAATTTAATTTTATCTTTTAAAATATGCTTTTAATTATTTCTCAATTTACACATAAAGAAAATTAATTTATTTACCAAAAAAAAAAATAGAAATTATGTTTGTTTACAAAAGGGGAAAAAAATTTCCCTATTTTAAGTGGTCTTATAGGTGCCTACTACCCTTTAGTAGGGATCAAACTTTCTATAGTTCATTCAAAAAATCTAAGTATGTTGATTTATTTAATTTTGAAAAGTAGCCTAGTTTATGTCTTTTAGCCATTTTGTTTTATTTGGAAAAAATTTTAGGGGAGGGTCCTAAATTGGTATTTTTATTTTTGAAAAGTTCTAAAATGTCTTAATTTTGAAAAGGATTGATTTATTTTTATTTATTTGAAAAAAAAATAATTTTTCTAAGTGATGAAACATGTTTTATTATTATTTATTTTTTTATTTTTTATTATCTTTTTTACCAAATAAAAAATAAATAAATAAGTAAACAAAGCTATGCTTTCCTTTCCTTTTCCTTTTTTTTTCCTTTTTCGATTTTTTTTCTTTTTATTTTTTGTATTTATAATAGAGTGAATAATAAAATGTGTATGTAGAAAAAAAAGGAAAAGGAAAGGAAAGCATACCTTTGTTTACTTATAGAACAACAATTGAAATAAAACAATACAAGAGAAATGGGGGGTTGTACTTGGGTCAATGGTCAAGTTGAATTAGAGCTCCACGCAGGTCACAAATGGCCACGAACAACACTAGTTGCAAGAAGCTACTCCGATTTATTTTAATAGCACCACAATCGAGTAAGGAGATTTTTATGAGTTTGAGATTGGTGAAGGGGGGTATAGGACTAATGCTACAACATTTGGAGGCTATTTAGGAGGTGTTTGGATTTGGCGATTGGAGGAGGTTGTTGGTCAGTGATGGCTAATGGCTACTGGAGTGAAAGGGTGGTGTGTATTGAGGTTTTTGAGGGAGGTAAGGTCAATGGTGGTGGTGGTTGGCCCTAAGTTATGGTGGTAAGGAAGGTTTAGTGATGGGTGGTTGTAGATTGACCCCTTAGTGGTTCACTGAAACTCTTAGTGGTATGAAAACAATGGATATAGGTAGTATTTGAAAGCTTAAGCCCTAAGGAGTTTAGCCATGGTGGTAGTTTTGTTGAACAACCACTATATGAAGGTAGTGATCTAGAGAGAGAGAGAGAAAGAGAGAGTTGAACCTTAGAGTAAGAAAGCTAGGGAAATGAGAACTTAAAGGAATGGGGACGGAATCTCGATGATTAGAATGCTCATTTGAGCTCCTATATATATTGTTGGAGCTTAAACTAAGTAAGGAAAGAGGTTGATCTTGTAAATCTGATAGTGAATGCACATGGATTTGAACACTTTCAATGTGCAAATCGAAAGGAAAATCTATGTAGTCAATAGTCAAATGTTATTCATTGGAGCTTAATCTTGCCATTCATGGTATGTAGAAGCTTCAAAAATTAATCCTAAGCTTCTAACTATGTTTAGTCAAGAAGAAGCTTGAGTCACAGAGTTGATTTTTTTTTGGACTTTGAAGGTCAATTTGATCCACTAGATGGAGGAATCGAGTTAGGTTCTTAGTGTTTCTTCATAATATCCTATGTAAACTTTGTGATTTCAGTATTAAAAAAGGCCATAAAAAGAACACCCTAGACATGTTTTAAGTGACAAAAGGAGAGAAAGAATGAGAAAAGGAAAGAAAAAGAAAAGTGTCAACCAATTACTGGCTGACACTTGTCCATCAAGATGATAGACAAGAAAAGCACCCCAACACTTCCTATAGGATTCGAACCCAAGTCTCCTTTGTTCTTGTGCTTGTGCTTGTACATGTGTATTACCATCAGATTGTTGGCCTATGTTTTGTCTATATATACAATCAAGTTGCATATATAGACTAGGTCAACCTAAGATGGATTTAAATCTAAGCCTAAGCCCAACATTCCTTTTTTATTTAAGGCATAACCTAAATAGTATCTAAAAATACCAAAGCTATTTCAAATTTTCCTATTAATATTTTAAATTATCTTCAATATTTCCTAATTTTTGTACTTTTTTTTAATTATCTATTTTTTGGGTACTTTTTTAAATTTAGACCCTTTTCCTTTATCTTAAAAAAAAAAGATCTAAAACTATAGTGGGGATTGGGGGAGCTGAAGGGGGTATCTATAGCTATCCCTCTTTATGGTGAAGTTTAAGTAAAATTTTGCTACATAGACAAAAGAGACATTGTTTTTGCCTTAGGGATGAATTTGCCTTAAGAAGTACTTCAACTAACTAGCTATTTTAGATTCGATCCACTAGTGATTTAGTGAAAGGATAAAAGAGAGAGAAAGCGCTCTAAGAGCTGATTAAGAAATTAAAGTGAGTTTAAAAGGGTTTAACGACCTAGGAGTTGGCTAGAAAAATTGGTTTGAAACTTGGTTATGCCTTTCTAAGTTGACTAACCTTGGCAAAAGCATCTCTAGGGGACTAGCAATCCTAAATAAGAATCAATTTGAAACCTAGAAGTACTCCTCTAAGCTGACTAACCTAGGTAGGAGCGTCTTGAAGGGACTAGCAACCCTAAATTGGAATCTATTTTCAAAACCCATTCGTGCTACTCTAAGTTGACTAACTAAGGCAAAAGTGTCACTAAGGGACTAGCAACCCTAAATTGGAATTGATTTAGAAAACTTGGTCGTACTACCCTGAGTTGACTAGCTTAGGTAAGAGTGTATTTGGGGAGTTAGTAACCCTAAATTGGAAAGGATTTAGAAAACCCAGTTGTATTACTTTAAGTTGACTAACTAAAGTAGAAGCATCTCTAGGGCACTATCAATCCTCAATTGGAATCGATTTAGAAAACCAAGTCGTACTACTATAAGCTAAGTAACCTAGGCAGGAGTGTTTCTAGGGGACTAGAAACCTGAAATTGGAATTAATTTAGAAAACCTGGTCATGCTACTTTAAGTTGACTATCCTAGGCAGAAGTGTCTTTAAGGGACTAGCAACCCTAAATGGGAATCGATAAAACCTGGTTGTGCTGCTCCGAGTTAACTAATCTAGGTAGGAGTGTCTTTAAGGGACTAGCAACCTTCAATTAGAATAGATCTGGAAAACTTGGTTGTGCCACTTTAAGTTAACTAACCTAGATGGGAGCATCTATAGGGGACTAGCAACCCTACATTGGAATCGATTTAGAAAACATGCCTATACTACTTTAAGATGACTAACTTAAGTGACGGTATCTTTAAGGGACAAGCAACCCTATATGGGAATCAATTAGAAAACCTAGTTGTGTTACTCTAAGTTAACTAACCTAGGTAGAAGCATCTCTACAATACTAGCAACCTTAAATTGGAATAGATTTAAAAAACCTGGTCATGCTACTCTAAGTTGATTAACCTAGGTGGGAGCAACTCTAGGGGACCAGCAAAACCTAAATTGTAATTGATTTAGAAAACCCAGTTGTGTTACTTTAAGCTGACTAACGTAAGTAGAATCATCTTTAGGAGATGAGTAACCCTAAATTAGAATCGATTTAGAAAACCCGATCGTGTTACTTTGAGTTGAGTAACCTAGGTGGGAACATCTCTAGGAGATTAACAACCTTAAATTGGAATTGATTTAAAAAACTCAATCATACTACTTTGAGTTACTAACCTAGGTAGGAACATTTTTAAGGGACTAGTAACCTTAAATTGGAATTGATTTAGAAAACCCAATCATGCTACTTTGAGATGACTAACTTAGGTGGGAGCCTCTCTAAGGAACTAGCAACCCTAAATTAGAATTGATTTAGAAAACTTGGTCATGCTACTCTTAGCTAACTAACCTAAATAGGATCATCTCTAAGGAACTAGTAACCTTAAAATAATACATCGATTTGGAACCTAGTAGTGTTTTTCTAAGCTGACTAATCTAGGCAAGAAAGAGTGTTCCTTGCTAACTCTTAGAAGCTAGTGAGTAATGGGAAGCACCTTATGGATACACTAAAACCTTAAGAGAGATTGGTAGAGGGAAGTGCCTTACAAGCTTGTTAAAATGCTAGAACCTTGAAGGAGAAGCAAATTAGGGAATGTAGTTAGTTTGAAAAATTTCCTGACTTGAAAATTTTTACAAACAAAAAAGTTGGTGAAAACCATTTATGACAAAAAAGGCATCAGCGATTAGTCCTTACCCATTAGCAACCCTTCTTCTTTGTATTTTTCTTTTTTGAAAGAGAAAAAGGATCAACTTAACTTCTTATCAGGAGAACTTTTACAAAAGAAATTTTACAAATTTTTTGACAAGAAAGAGAAGAAGATTTACCCCAAAAATATACACATGGGATATATTTATATGAGAAAAACCTATGTTTATAGACTTAGCTAATAGACTCTCTTAAAAAAACACATAGAGTGAGAAACATTATAACAATTTATGGTAAAAAAGGAAAAGTATTTACAACTTGTAAGTATTTAAAAGATTACTTACAAGGCTTAAAGGAAGTGTAATTTAAAAGAAAAGAATTATTTTAGAAAGGAAAATTTTATGAGGCACCTGGTATTTACAAATAATTTCTAGTTGGAAAATCTTGATATTAAGAAGAGTGAATAAATGAGAACCAATGACAAGGGCAATAAGAAAAATCCAGTAGGAAGGGAAATGCTAGTAAGGGGATCTATTCTAAAATGAAAACCTACAATTGTAAGACTTTATATAAGTGAACATTTTTTCTTAAGATTTATGAATTTGATAAGGGGCTAAGAATTTATAAATTTAAAGGTTGAGAGAGTCTACGTAAACCAATGATAATCTCTAAAGTGGTGAATCTTGTTATTATAATCTAAAATTTTACAAAAAGTTCATGGACCAAATCCAAATAAGCTGAACTATTTACAAGTTATGAGGTTTAAAATAATCTACAAGTATTCCTTAAAGCCTAACGGTCTTATTCTAAAATAGTGACTTAACTAGTGGTAAAAGAAAATTATTATACAATATATAAGGAAACCATTTGATTTGACAAACAATGTAACCTTTATAAAGTTAATAAAGGTATAAGATTATTTACAAATATGAAAAATAGGCACACAAATGTAGATGCAAAGGGTTGGTGACTAAATAATAATGTTACAATAAAAGGGTTTAAGGTTGGGACTTTTATTGAAATTCCATTATTATAGTACAGGGAAAGTATATTACAAAATTTTTATGGTATAATGGAATTCTGATAGAGTTCCGACCTCTCGTTGGTGATATGCCCCCATTACTATCTATTCGCCAGTCTAAAAGTCGTATATTCAATTAGGATAAGTTCTAAAGGTCCTTAAGTTTTGTGACTTTATGTGCTTCTAAAGAAACAATTCATTAGTCACATCATAGCTTAAGTGAGGTGGCCTAATCAACCATAAGTGAGGATTACCACTATACCCAAAGCCTACTCAATGGCTCACCATCCTAGGGTCTTAAGATGGCTTGAGTCTGAACATATCTAGCGTGTATCCTTGATGCAATCATTCCCCTTGAAAACCTAAGTATGATGCATGTAACAAGTGAATATAGCAATTAAAACAAAATATATTTACATGAAATGAATAAATAAATAAAATGGGTATTTTGGAAGATAAATTTAATTCTAAAAGGTTTAAGTAGCTAGCCCTCTTAACATTCTTTAATGGAGTTGCCAAGCTATCGAGCTTGGATTTTTCTCGATTTTTATTATTTTTCTTAACTCGATCAATATTAAATCCTACCTATTTAATATTAACCCTCGATTAGGGATCAAGAAAAACTTAGTTTTCTTTTGATTTAGAAAATCTGTTTCAAAGTCACCACTCAGCTAGAGTTGGAAAAGTGAGTTAAGTTATAACCAATTTAGTAGATTTGTTATTACTTATTTATTGGTCTCTCGATAAAACCAATTTTTTAAAGAGATTTTGAAATTAGAGATTTTGGATCTGTGGGCTACCCTCTTAAACCCTTAATAGATACCACTTTGAACCTTCTAAATTTAATTTTATCTTTTAAAATACCCTTTTAACTAATTCTAAATAAAGAAAATCAATTTATTTACCAATAAAAAGAAACAATTAAGAAGTAAAGTTTATTTAAAAAAGGGAAAAAAAATTTCCCTACTTTAAGTGGCCTTATAAATACCTATGTACCTTTTAGTAGAGATCAGACTTTTCGTAGTTCATTTCGAAAATTTAAGTGTGTTGATTTATTTAATTTTAAAAAGTAGTTAAGTTTACATCTCTTTGTCATTTTGTTTTATTTGGGAAAAATTCTAGGGAAAGGTCCTAAATTGATATTTTTATTTTTGGAAAGGTCTAAAATATCTTAATTTTGAAAAGGATTGATTTATTTGAAAAAAAAAAAAAAGATTTTTCCAAGTGATGAAACATATTTTATTATTATTTATTTTTTTATTTTTATTATCTTTTTGACCAAAGTAAAAACAAATAAATAATAAACAAAGTTATGCTTTCCTTTCCTTTTCCTTTTCTTTTCTTTTTTTTTCTTTATTTTATTTGTAATAGAGAGAATAATAAAATGTATATATAAAAAAACAACAACAATTGAAATAAAACAATACAAGAGAAATGGGGGGCCAAACTTGGGTCACAAGTTAGATAAGACTAGAGCTTTATGCAGGTCACAATTGGCCATCAACAACAACGGTTGCAAGAAGCTACTCTAATTAATTTCAACACCAATAAGAGTGAGGAAGGAGATTTTTATGAGTTTTAGATTGATGAAGGGAGGTATAGAACCAACACCACTATGTTTTGAGGCTATTTGGGTGGTGTTTAGATTTGGTGGCCAACGGTGGTTATTGGTTAGCGATGACCAATGGTTATTAGAGCGAAAGGGGTGTGTATTAGGGTTTATGAGGGTTGCAAGTTTGATAGTGGTGGTAGTTAGCCCTAGATTACAGTAGTAAAGAAGGTTTCGCGGTGGATGGTTGTAGGCCTAACCTATGGAGGTTTGTTGAAACTCTTGGTGGTACGGCAATGATGGATATGGGTAATGTTTGAAAGATTGAGCCATAGGAAGTTTAGCCATAGTGGTAGTTTTATTGAATAACCACTATATAGAGGCGGTGATCTAGAGAGAGAGAGGGAGTCGAACCCTAGTATGAGAAAGCTTAGGAAATGAGACTTTGAGGGAACAAAGATGGAAGCTTAATAAGCAAAGTGCTTATTTAAGCTCCTATATATAATATTAGATCTCGAACAAAGCATGGAAAGAGGTTAATCTTGTAAATCTAAAAGTGAATGCACGTAGATTTAATCTCCTTCGATGTGTAATTTAAAAGGAAAATCTATGTAGTCAACAGTCAAATGTTATTCATTGGAGCATAATCTTGCCATTCGTGATATATAGAAGCTTTAAAAATCAATCCTAAGCTTCCAACTATGTTCGGTCAAGAAGGAGCTTGTGTCACCGAGTTGATTTTTTTTCAACTTTGAATGTCGATTTGGTCTACTAAATGTAGGAATTGAGTTAAGTTCTTAGTATTTCTTCATAATATCTTATGCAAACTTCATGATACGAAGGAAAGTTGATAAAAAAAAGGCTATTAAATGAGCACCTCAAACATGTTTTGAGTGAGAAAAGGAGAGAAATAATGAGAAAGTGAAAGAAAAAGAAAAGTGTCAGCCAATCACTAGCCGATATATGTCCATTGAGATGACATATAAGAAAAGCATTGTAATGAGCTCATTGGATGATTACACTAAGGGGCAACCTACTGTCACAACCTGAAGGAAGGTCGAGTCGTAGCAGTACCGCCATATAATACGTGAAGATCCAATATCAAGGGCCATCCTTGATCAAAGGCTTTCGATGTACTATATGAGGCATTTCACAACTACAATCTTCTCATAGTAATTAGCATTAAGTAATAGCAAAGCACATAAATTAAAGTTATGTCATCCAATTAATACTAACATAACATAGAATAGAATGAATATAAGGTTTTTCCCCTAAGACAGTCATACAATACTAGAGTAAGATAACAATAGCAGTTTAGCTTACTTAACAAACTAAAGATACTTAATAATTGCAAAATATAGAGAGAGTCCAAATATAAATGAATTGTTCAGTTGTGCTCTTAACTTCTTCACACCAAACAACCTTAGGCTACTACAATAACAAACTATAGAGAGATAAGCTCAACTGCTTAGTGAGTAACCTTTCTACTTACTAACAAGAAATATCAAAGAAGTTATTAATCAAGTCTATGAATGTGCGGTCAAACATATGCAATGCAATAATATATACAGTTGGTCAGTAACTATATATAGCACAGTTTTAACACCTACCGTTGCTTGGGTTAGAACGTATTTTGGCACATTAGGATCTAGGTAGCCACATCCAATTTAAAGTCTCTTATCAATAACATCACCCTCAATAATAGACATGGCACGATCTCAAGTAGAAGGCGACAGTCCCTAGAGCCAAGTAGTTCCTAAAGGTCGAAGTAGGAACATGTTGTATGAAATACAATACGTTGTATGATAACAATTTCAATATACATAATACAATGTGGATCCAACTAGGTATGATCCCTCATTCTACTATGTGATGTTAATGCCCTTAATATCATGTTATAAGATGCAATGCATGTTCAATTTAATTAAGGGTTGAATATTTATTAGTTTTGATTCATAGGTAACTAATCAATTATATTCAGACACTCTAAGATCCTAAGTTCTAATGCAACATACATATAAGTTTATATTAACTTAAGATATTTTGTAAGCAAGATCAATCATAACAAGCACATGCAATATTCCTTATGCCCTAATCGTGCAGTAAATTTGGTTATTTGATATAATTAAATAGTTCACTAACTACAAGTATAGAACAAGCAATGCAGGGGGGGTGGTATACTCACTCAGCCATGATACTCAATAGTCTAAGTAGTCCTCAACTATGACTAAGTCAATATCGTCATCACTTGAAGAAGATAATTAAGGTCTATGAGCATTATATTTTCCTTATTTAAACTTCGTTTTCAATGATCATAAAGTTGTTCTCAAAGTTTTCAAATTTCTATCATTTGGTGATGTCATTTTTGAGTTTCTAGGTCAACAAGTTTTTAAGTTAGGCCCTATAAGGTCTTAGGTCTAAATGGTAAGTTAGGTCACTTTAGGGTTTAGGCCTAGTTTTAGTTCTTGGACTTGGTTTCTGACCTTAGACTTTATAATTAATACTTTAGGCCTTCTTTTAAGTATTTTAAATGGGCTTTTTCTATTTAACACCTTAAAATTTTAAAGTAGGCCTTGGTGGTACTCTCTTAGGTCTAAATGGGTCTTTATATTAAGTTTAAAGCTCTAAATCACTAAGGGGCCTATGGTGGGTGTCTTAGATAGGCCTTTAGGTTTAGTAGGCCTTTCAGTTGTCTCATTCTAAGCCCTTTAACCTAAGGTTCAAATCTAGCCACTATGCTACCTAGGCTCTAAAGTTAGTTCTTTTAGGCTTTATGTATTTAAATCACTATTTAGGGCCTTGGGCTCAGGCTCACTTGTCTTTTTGGGCCTAAGCTTTTTAGGCTTGAGCCCAACATTGCACTTAAGTTTAGCCCACTTTTGTTAGGTTTACAAATCGGGACATTAAAGTTTTAGTGGCTATTATCACCATTTTTAAGCCTATAATCACTAACTAAGCTAGTTTAAGGTCTTAACCATACTTTAGCCTACTTAACTTGATTAATTAAGTCCTAAATCATACTTAACACTAAATAAACATGTCATTAAGCTACTAAACAATAATTTACAAATCTGATGGGTTCATGAAAGTGGTGGCCATGAAGTGTTCTTAGGGTCAAATCTTCCATTTTCATGCAACAATTGATTTTTATGGTGATCCTACTTAAGTACCTTATGTATTTACTTATCTAAGACCATAATCACTACATAAAAGTATGTAGAAATGTTATGTGGAAACACGTAAGGGGTGGCATGCATGGGGAATGGGGGTTCTATCATCCTACTTAATGATTTACTCTAAAACCAGCACTACAGTACACCATCATGCTTGCTAGTGCTATATCACTTCAGCAAAGTGTGTTTCTTCTTTACTAACCCTATTTATTCTTTATGAAACACCCTAAAACATCTAGGACTATGCTACAATGTATGATATAGCTATGAAAATGCAAACTCCTAACACTATCTTACATGAAACGCTAAAGAAAATCTTACCTAACTACTTAACAGAACAAGGTTAAAGATGGCCTCCTTGTTGTATGTGTGCCGTAACTTTGTGAGTGTATATGGGTGTGTGTGTGTCAAAGTATTAAGGGGGAGTATATATGAGGCGTGAGGCTTGGTGGTGAGTGATTTGGAGTGGTAGTGGTGGCATTATAGTGGTCTGCAGTGGTATGTGTTGTGTAGCCAAATAGGAGGGAAAAGGGGGAGTTTGAGTGTTTTATCTTTTGAGAGTATGTTTAGAGTGTTTTAGGGTTTGTGAAATAACAAAATGAGTAAGGGAAGAGGGGTGGCTAGTCATGAGGAGAGAGAGGGAAAGGGGACAAGTGGTATATGTTTTAGGAAATCAAGGATAAGGCATAAAAAGGGAACCATATATTATTATGCTTTTTGACAAATTGAGTAAATCTTACCCTCCTAAGGTATATGATATTTTAAGGTGATTAAGGGTTTGTCTTTGGGTCCCTAATCATGTTTAACTTGTAGCTAATTAAGATGTAATGAAGGTTGGTTATGGATTAGGGTTTGATTAGGGTAGTTGATGCTAATTAACCATAATTAAGTTAATTAGGTGTAATTAAGATTATGCTTATGGTTTTGTTGAACTTTGATACTACACTTTAGTTAATCTAAGTGTCCTATACGTATACTTTGGGTTTCCTTAGGGTTTGGTACTTGTTTATAGTAAGTTAATTCGCGTATGAGCTCAAAAGTTAGGGTTTCAATAATTTAATGTTATTGATCATTTGTATTGATTGATTCAACCTTACTATTATTGTTTATTTGTGGTGTTAAGATATTTGATCACTTACTTAGGGTTAGGTGATCATTTTAGGGTTTCATTATCATCTTAGGGTTCTTCGAGTATTAGGGTTCTTGCTCACTTAGTTGCGTTTTTAGAGCTTGCTTCAATTAGAAGTTTTGGTTGAACATTTAGGATTTGCTTCCTTTACTTAGGTTTTATTATTATGTTTGGGTGGTCCTAAGGACTATTTGTGGACTCCTTCATTCGATTCCTCTTTTGAGTTATTGAAATTTGGCAGGGTTTACACTTATCACTTTAATTTGACCTGCTAGAGTGATTTAACCCGCATACCTAATTTCTTCCCCTAATCTAACCCGTGTATGACAAGGTATAAGTAGGTTGTTTTGTTTTTTTAATTTATTTTCTTTTTTCTCTTCTTTATTTATTTTTAGTATCTTATTTTTCTATATAAATAAAATTAGTAAAAACCCAAATGGATTTCATTTATTATTTTGTATAGGTCAATAGTTTTTTTTTTTAATGCTTATTAGTTCTTGCTATTATTTTGGTTTCATGAATTTTTAATATGTTTACATTATTCGTATGCGTAATATTAGTTCTTACTTAAATTGTATGATTAGAATTTAACTAACATAAGTGTAAACCCCATAAATTTCTTAGATAGGGGGTTGGAAGTTAAAAAGATTTTTCGAAAGATACCCTTAATGTTGGCAAGATAACTGACCTTGAACTTGAGAGACTACTCTCAAAAACCCAAACTTAAACTCCTAAAACCTTGAATGGCAATCTTAGCCCCATTAAAGCCTTAAAATTTTGTAAATAAATGCCAATAACTAATGTTAACTCCTAAGGTCAACCTAATTTAATGAAATTAACCCCAAACTGCAATGGGAAAGAGACCGATAGTCAATGCTTATGAGAGCTCCTTGAAACTGATAAAGGGTAAGCTAAAACAAAAATAAATATTGGTATAGATAACCCTTATAATGAATTCAAAACCTTAAAATGAATACTATAGTCCTTAAATGAACTTTCAAGTACTAAAATCCTGATTAGAACCCTAATGTGTACGAGCTTTTAAAATGTAAAACGCTAATCTACAATTGAAAACCCTAATCTAACTATTGTGCTATAATTAAAGAGTAAAACTATTCATTAATTGGAGACTAATCGCTTAAATTCCCTAAAAGCCTAATATACCCTTTAGGATGTATTTGAACAATAATAATTGTCTCGATTCCTTAAACTAACTAGACAAGACTATCCAATGGGCCTAACCAACTTAATTTAACACATTAAGCCCTAAAATGTGCCTAATTTGTGCCAAGTGTACCATTAATTAAGATTAAGAAACTTAAGTACACCTTAATTTGCTAATCAGGTTTTATATCATAATTAACTACAAATTAAGAATGCTTAATCATATGAAACTAAAGTAATTATAAGAAAATATCTGCTTAAGAATGCCAACGTTATACTTAAGGAAACTATGAACCCTATAAACATTCAAATCCGAACTTGGAGTAAGATACAAAAATTAATAAGTAATCTCTAAAGCCACTCAAGATATAATAATAAAAATCTATAAATTAAATGATTCAACTCTAAATAATAAGTCATAAACCTTAACTAATAAGTTAGAAAACCCTGAAGAGAGTAAAACCCTAAAGCCTTAATTGTATGCATAAAGCCTTAAAACTTGTAATATGTGGGAAACCTTAAAACAATTGGAAAACATCAATAGACTGAGTAAAACCTCAATTGGAAGTGCAAACCCTAATTCATCTAAAAAACCCTAAGTATATCCCTAAAGTATTTGCTAATTGCAAATAATTTCTCCAATTACTAGGAAACCCTAAATCATTAGCCTCATATGCAGGCTAAAAACCCTAATCAATCCCGAATAATAACAAACTATAAAAAATAAAGTAATACAGGTCAATGAACTTAATTAAAATAATAAAATATGACAAGACCCTAGTTATACCCTAATTAGGCCTAAATTACTTAATTAAGTATAATCGTGATTAATTAGCTTAATTACCATTTAATCCATCTACCAAATCTCATTACATCTTAATTAGTAGCAAGTTAAACTCAATTAAGAACAAAGGAAAAAGGATTAATTAGGAATTTGAGGACACTTGTCTTTAAGGAGACAAAATCTTCCCTCATTTAACAAAAAGCAAACAAAGTATAATGGTACCAAGAAGGGACCATGTACTCTTATCCCAAAATAGTCACCTCTTGTCCCCTTTAATTCACTTTCAATATCTATCATTTCACCCCTTCAAAACTCTGATTTGATACCATTCTTTACTCTTAGAAAACCTTAGGAAATACTCTTAAGAAAATTAAACAAAAACCAAAGGAAAAAGCGAGGAAAACAAAAGGAGACGTCGAACCCCTCTATACACATCGGCACCTTTTTGATTTTCTACCACCACATGCGACCAAATCACAAGCCATTACCACCAAAATGTCATATACATGCACACACACTCTATTTTTCTATAACAAACCCTCTCTTCTAAAGAAGTATGTTTCAACTTCTTTTTCGAGTGAAATAGTTGAAGCTCATGTAAACTAGTTTAAGGTAAAACTCACTTAACTTAATTTATTTATTTACACTAGTTTTACTTATGATATCTTAAGAATGTAATATTAGAAATACTATATAAATATGTTATAATCTTGTACATGTCATTTTAAAGCCTTATAATTACACTTTCATTCATGTGCTTAGCTAGTTTACTACTAATATTTTAGAAGTGTAGGAGATAGTTTTATGTAGAAAACTTGAAAAGATGTTGATAAAACTCCATGAAACCCTAAGTACCATCCATGCCATCCCCTCTATGATATGTATCCATCTTGTTTTCACCATGTTATGTGATATTATTAGCTTAAAACAAGAAGAAATGTGATTAAAACAAGGAAACCTACTAAAATAAGTGTTAGATGAAAGAAGTTAAAAGAAAGCCTAGAACAGCCTACTTGGCTGCCACTTTTATGTAAGTTTCAAATCTATAAATTTTTTTTATTTTCTTAATAACACAATTATCAGTGTTAAGTATGGTTTAAGACTTGATTAACTAAGTTAATTAGGTTAATGATGAGTTAGGGCTCTAAACTAGCTTAATTAGTGATTAGAGACTTAAAAATGGTATTAATGGCCACCTTAATAATCATGACCAGATATGTAAAGTTAGATAAAGTGGACTAAACTTAAGGCCAAGATTATGCTTCAGAAAAAAAAAAAAAAAAGAAGGCCTTAAAGTGCAAGTTAGGCCAAAAAGTCCCAAAACTCAAGTTTAAAACCCAAATAAAAAGGATGACTAGATTTGAAAATTATATTAGAAGGCCTAAAATAATTTATTCCAGAGACCCATTAAACCCTAAGGCCCATCCATGATATCCACTATAGGTCCCTTAATGAGTTGAAGCTTTAAACATAAGAAAAGAGCCCGTTGAGGCCCATAAGAGTAACATCAAGGCCTAAGATGAAAATTTAAAGTGTTGGGCAGAAAAAATTCAACTAAGATATTTAAAAGGAAGCCTCAAATATTAAGTTCAAGGCCTAAGATAAAAAACTAAGCCTAAAGCCCAAAACTAGACCTAAATTCTAAAGTGACTAAACTCACCTTTCAGGCCCATGACCTTATAAGACCCAAACCAAAAACTTGTTGACCTAAAAACCCAAAAATGACCTTTCCAAATGAAAGAACACTCAAAAATAATGAAAATCAACTATAAGAATATGAAATTTTGACTTAAAATGAGAAAATTGTGACTAAAATACAAAATAAGTGGAAAATAGAGAAATTATAACAATGCTAAGGAATAAATTAAGATTAAGACGAGTCTTATTTATTTTAATTACCTTACTTAGGTGATTTGGGATACCAAGTTTAAGACTAGCAAAGACTATTGGGAATACTTAACTTTATAGCTAAGTGAGTATACCGCCCCCTATTTTACTCTGTTATGTGCTTGTAGTTAGTACACGATCTAATTATATCTGATAATTAAACTTGTTATATGTTGAGGTATATGGGAACTTGTATGTGCTTTCTTTGGTTATCTTTTGCTTACAAAATATCTTAAGATATTTTAAACACCCTTGTTTGTTGCATTAAAACTCAGGGTATTGGAGTGTCTAGAATATATTTTCATGGCCACCCATGAATCTAGATTAATAAATATTCATCCTTTAATTAAATCGGAAATGCATTGTATCTTATAGCATAAGTTAATGGGCATTAGCATTATGCAGTAGGGTAAGAGATCATGCATAGATGGATCCATATTGATACTATATGTTATGATTGTTTATCGTACGATGTATTCATACAACATGTTCTTACCTCAACCTTTGGGATCTACTTGGCTTTAAGGAGTGCCACTTTTTGCTTAAGGATGGGCTGTATCTACTATTGAGGGTGTTTATGTTGCTAGATAACTCATATTAGACGTAGATACCTTGGACCTCATGTGCTTATACTTCCTAACCCAAGTAACGGTAGGTGTAAAAGTGTGTTGTATATAGTTATTGATTGACTTTATACATTATTTGCATTGCATATGCTTATACATGCATTCATATGTTCAATAAATAACTTACTTGTTATTGTTTGATGGTAAGGCAGGAAGGTTACTTACTAAGTTAAATGTAGCTTACCCTCTAATAGTTTTTTTTTTTTGCAGGTCTTACAAAGTTGGGGTTAGGAATAAGTTACTTGTTATCATTTGTAAATCTTAATTTAGGATCTTTTCAAAATTAGGTTTTTTAGGGTTCTCTAAATTAGGAATAAAAATTAGGTTTTCTTATAGGAATTTTTCTTAATAAAAATAAAATGGTTAAAAATGTAAAGATGGCTTGTTTTTAAAATAAAACATGTTGACACACTAAAGTTTTTTAAAAAAATGAGAACTATGGCTGGTTTGATCCCGATTAGTGAATAGTAGGCACTTCTAGGGTTATTGTAAAATTTGTAAGATGATGCATTTTTTTTTTTCATTTTTTAGGAAAAATTTTCAATGAAAAATAATAAAATTTATTTCCATGCATTTTTTGCATTGTTACATAATGCCATATCCTTAGAAATTAAAAAAAAAATAAAAGTCCATTAATTATTGTTTTTCTTAATTTTTACATGGGGATTATGTCATAATAAGTTAGCCTCTAGACCAAGTACTATGGTTTAAGGTTTTCTAAAAATATATTTTTTAGAAAATTAGTGACCTAGAGGCTTGATTAGGATTTCTTCAACCCAAGAAAGATTAATCCAATCTTTACTAGTTGATGATTCCAATAATTTTTCAAAAATATTTTTTAAGAATTTGTTATAGAAAAATGTTTTTCTTTAATTTTATGTTGAATAACTTATATTAAGTAGGCCAAGCTTGGTATAGGTTAAATTAAAGAAAACTAAAATAGGACTTAATAATAAGTTAGCCTCTAAACTCAATTTCGTGGTTAAAATTTTTTGATAAATTATTATTATTTTTTTTTTGAAGAAAATTTGTAGACTAGTGACTTGATTAATGTTTTTCCACCTAAAGGCCCTAATCTTGTTTTACCAATTTTACTAGTTTATGAATCTAGTTGACTTTTCAATAATATTTTTAGACATTTTTAGAGAAAAATGTCTTCCTTAATTTAATATCATATCATGTAATTTATATTAAATAAACTAAGCTTAATATAAATTAAGGAAAAATCTAAAATAGAGCTTATTAGAATTGGCAATTCTATTAAAAACCTAGTGGGTTAGCCATGTAAAAATTGAAAAAAAAAAAAGAGGTCAATCAGTAGGCCTTCATATTTATTTTTGTTTGCATATTATTGTAAATAGTTGTACTTATTAGGTTTTAGTGATGCGGCTAAGCCTTCTAGATGTAGAGATGTTTTAGGATGTTCAACTAAATATTGAAGAAATGGGTGAAGGTTCCCCTTACCGTGATTTGAATCCAGGATGAAATTGAATGCCGATAAAGTATAGGTGATCACACAACTCAACTATCTGTAGAATTATAAAGTAAAGTATCGAAAAGCCTATTTAATGTTTAGATGTCTTTTTCTTTTTTTTTTTTTTTTGAACACTAATGATTATATGTATATGTGTATATGTGCAAATAATACAACTATAGGTGTATGGCTAGATCTACTTTGATTATGTTTCATCTTGATTTGCTGTATCTTAGTATATATTACTAATTTTGTTGAACAGAGCTACCTTATTAGAGTATGGTATGCTTGGCTTATGAGTATTAAACTAGTAATAATTATAAGGAAAGCTAGTAGTCAATCATCTCCTAATTGGATGATAAAGTTCTCTTTATGCTTATTTATATATGTGCAACAAGATTAGCTTAGTGTAATTAGTGTAAATCATTAAAATGTATATACATATATTATACATATAGTTAGGTTATTCATTATATGCATTCCTTGAAAAGTTTAATGTATACATCGCACATGAAAAAGTTTCTTTTCTTATTTCTTGTATATTGATTGTGGTTATGCCATTCCATTTACATTTTTTGTGTTATGATTTTCCATTCATACTTCAGTTGTGTCCATTATATAGAAGAATGTAGGAATTGCCAATTGCATACATTTGAGAATTTGAGATGGAATTTTGCTATATGTAATTGTTATAAATCTAAGTGAAATGAGGTGCCTAATTTGCCATATGTAATTGTTATAAATTTAAGTGAATGAACAATCTAAATCCCCCTAATTCACCTAAGAATTTTATTTAACATGCAAATGGATTCACCTTTGGAAGATCTATTGGGCCTCGATGAAATGGAAGTGCTAGCAGTAAATGAAGAAGATGATGTTGTTGAAGTTAAGGGTTCAACATCAACTACTAATTCTAAATGATAAAGAAAGCTTACTTCTCTGGTATGGACTCTTTTTACTCATTCATATGAGAAGAAATCAGATGGATCAATCATTGCAAAAGCTACATGTAATTCATGTAAAACTAAGATAAGATGTAATAGTAATTAGAGAATTAGAAACTTAAGGAGGCATGAAAAAATGCTCTAAAAGTAATATTAGGAACATTGGTCAAATGTTGTTGTCTACAGACATGAAAATTAATTCCAATAAGTTTGATCTTGATAAATTTTGTGAATTGTTAGTTGCTACAATTGTTAAGCATGAACTACTCCTTTCATTTGTTAATTGTGAAGTTAGGCATTATTTGAATACTTAAATGAGAATATTGTGCATATATCTAGAACACTTCGAAGGCTAATTTGATGAAGATTTTTAAGAGGGAATGATTGTATCAAGACCCTAAAGGGGATTTAGTGAGATTACTTAAAATTTCCATATCACATGTATACCCATAATACGAAAATTGCGTTATAAGTCAAATATTGTAAAACTTTAATTAATTAATCACTAGGGTTTTTTATTTTTAATTTATTAACTTATCATAAAATATAAATAACTATGGATATCTAATATTTTACAATCCATCAAAACCATAGAGAATCAATATCTACTACCAAATAATAAGATAGGATAAATCAATTTTATAAATTACAAGTAGTACTAAATGATATAGAACCCTAACATATAAATACTTTCTACATAAGATGTTTCTAGACCAGCTATATGTTTCCCAATTAACTTTAACATTCTCTTACATATCTTGGATTCACACTCTACATTTGAATCTTATCCCAATTCCAACTTAAATACACCTATAAAATAAACTATTGAGAAGTAAGCTATACAAGCTTAGTGAGATATCCTTCTTACCATATTCGCAAGCAGGTTATCAAACAATTAATTAATAGACATATGAATGTATAAGCAAATAGTATGCCAAACAATATATACAGTTAACCAAGTACTACATACAACTTTAGATTTAATGCCCTCTAAATTGAAGGTTAAAGATTCATGGGCACTAATTACAATTGGGTTTTAGCACCTAGGTTTTTAGCCATATATGGAGATTCTATATTTCACAAAATATATTTCACAAAATATATTTCCATTTTGAAAAATCCAATAGCTCACAAATTCCTAAGTCTAGTGGTGAAGTGGCTCTTACAGTCCAACTCTCGCTTTACAACAATGGTCTATAGACTAGACGCTCAGTTACCTATGGTTAGCATCTCTAATGCTAAGTAAGCCCACGAGCTAAGGGTAGGATCATATTACATGAGTGCTCCTGCATTGTAATAATCATAATTAATCAAATCACATGGGATCCTCATCCCTACAGGGCCTTTCATTACCATCTGTATGAGGTAATGGTTAGAATAGTAAATACAATGCTCTATGATCCATTTATCTAATTAAGTTATGTATGATTAAGTCAAATTATTAGGTGATCAATCCAGATTGACAAGTCATCTAATCATCCAATAATAAACTAAACAACTGATTATTTAATTATTATGTTTAACAACATTTCACATAACAAACCACCAATACTCAAGTACATGTATAACCCGAAGCCTAAGTATCAAGTTATTAATATTTAATTTAGGTGTACTAACTACAAACATAAAACAAGTATAGAGTTATTAGGAGTACTCACTTGACCAAAGTTAATATGGATCATAGCAATCAACGAGCAGCTCACCCTTTTGCTCGGTGTCTCTTGATGAATAATAATAAAAGAAACCTAATGAGTACCTAAACATAGTGCCAAATAGCCTAATCAACTTACTATTTACTTATAAATCCCTTTTCGGTTAGGTTTAGAATCTCGTGTAACTTTTTAGTTTTACTTTAAATCTTTACATTTTCTTAGTCGGTCCTTATTAAGTTCAAGTGTACTTCTTTAATTATGGAATTTAATTAAAGTATTCGAAGTGTGAGACCTAGTCTTCAAACTATTACCCGAGACTTAGAGTAGCAGACCACTTGATGTAAAAAGTATAGAAAAAGCAAGTAATAAAGTAAAGTCATTAAGAGAAGCTTAAGAAATAGGTTAAATCAAATAACCATACCTGAACTATTTGATAACGATGCGAATTAAGGCATTTGAAACGATTTATGGCCTTCAAATAATTTTGTTCAAATTGAGACAAATTTTAATATAAGTTCATAAAAGTTAAACAAATAGTTTTAGTAATATGAATTGCTCAAAATGAAGTATTTATAATATTTAATCTTAATAAAATGTGCTCTTATCGGGTATGTTTGGTAATTATCGGAAACTTGAAATTAGAGTTCCAAGTGGTTATGAAACCTTAGAGATAAATTATATATGTAATAAAAATATTACATGACACAAAATAATATATAAAACATATGTATATACCCTATGTGTAATTATTCTACATATACATATACTTGTAACTATATAAAATTCTCGAATAAGTGCAAATAAGTCAAAATAAATAAAGAAAAAAATAGTAAAAATTAATAAAAAAATAATGGGTAGCTAGCATATGAAGTAAATAGGCATGTGTAAAGTGGAGAACCAATTGTTAAAGTATGGGGTTCTCATATTGACATAAGTAAGCTTAATATATAAGGTAAAATTAGCATAGAAGAGAGGGAAATTTTAGTTTTTCAACACAAACTCTTTGAAAAATGTAGGGAAACTCTCCAACAATTCTTATATGAAATCTAAAATCTTAGAAAAATAAAGTTGGATTGAGATTACACAAAAGGCATTTCTAGGAAAATTGAAGAAAATAGGTGCAATTTTGAGTGATCGGTTGTTCACAAGTACAAGGAGTTGCTGGGTATGAACTAACCCCACCACTACAATGAGTGGCCCATGCCCAGACCAGTTAACAATGGTGGAGGAGCAGCTAGTGGCCAAAGATCCATATTTTTATGAGGTCCATTTCTAGTTCAATTTTGTAAAATTCGGTAAAAATATTATACATGCACAAAAAATCATGAAATAAAATTATTCCTACATATTTACATGTATAAAATCTAGAAAAAATATAATTTTGTACAAATTTAGTAGTGGCAATATATGTCCTTAAGAAATTAATTAAATAGAGCAATTTTCGATATTGAAATAAATAGGGCTAGTGACATAGTTTTGCCTTTGAAAATTTTCTATAGACTACCTTATATTAATATTGAATCGCTATGAAGAAATTTGTTATAAATTGTTTTCTAAATTTTTGGGTGATTTTTTAGCCATAAATTAGGTATTAAATGGTGTTTTTAGTGACAATAGCCTATTTATTCTAATAACCTTACTTAGATTCTAAGTTGGATTAGCTCTTGAAGTATCTGTATTGTTCTAGGATGGTTAGACTGAGTAAGAAGATGAGGAGTTGTAGAAAATGGTAGTTTGGTCTTTAATTGTGAGTAAATAAATTAAAGTTTAAGCCATTAGTCGAAGGAAAAAGGTAGCTTAGATGCTCTAGGAATGAATTTTGCACTATAATGATACTCAAAGAATAAGTTAGAGGTAAAATTTATGAGTTAAATGAAAAATAGGGGGATTCAGAAGTTAGGTCAAAGGTTATTTTTCTTAAAAACCTTAGAGAAAATAAAATTAGAGCGTAGCTTAGTGGATAGTTTAGTAAGGAGCTTAAACTAGAGAAACTTAGAAGTTGTGTCAGAGGATAAAATTGATATTAGGGATCACCCTTGTATAGCTTAGATAGTAACTCAGAGGATTTTTAACTAAAGATAATTACTACAGAATCAAACTTAGAAGCTAAAGTAGAACCAACTTATAAAGAATTAACAACCAACAAGTGACTATTTAACAAGTATATGTGTATATATACTCATGACATATAATTAAACTTAGAAGTATTTACTCTTGGTAGGTGAATTTATAGAAGAGGAAGCTTACGTTAACAAGTAAGATAAGGAATATACCACTACCCAGGTAAGTGAATATTTGCGTATGCTTGAGTAGACTTATGTCTATTCCTAACTTTGTGTGCTTTGTGATGTTTTGGCTTGGTTGAACATTGATTACAAGTTGATGCATTGTTTAATGAACCATATTGACCTACTTCTTATAATTGTTGCTAATTGAATAGTGACATGATATTAAACTTTGTTGCTGTGTTGGTGATGATGAATACATATGTGACATTTCCTAAGGTCTATGTTATCTTAGAAAAGAATCTAAGGATTAATTCTATCTCTTAAGGTATTTGCCTAAGTAAACCTGATACTGAGATCTTAGAATTGACAAAACTACAAAGTAAAGGCTGGGCAATAACAGATGAATATGTTTGCTTAGATTTGCTAAGTTTTGCTTGGCATATGATCTAATGTATTCATAGCATGGCATGAAAAGGATTTACGGGTTAAGTTTTCTAAAAACTGAGATATTGCTAAGTTGGTTTCCATATGAAAAGTTAGGTTTATCAAATGAACTACTTGATTTGTAAAAGTTGAGTTTTCAAGCATATAGATACTACATGGTACTTGCTTGGCCAGCTATATGTTAGATTTTCTAGCCACTCTATGTGGTTATTATTAAGCTAAAATGTTTGCTAGGCTCTAGATATGTTATCTAGATGCTCGATTTAAGTTAATCGAACTGGATGAGTTATTAGGCTGAGCTATGATATCGATATTGATGCATGTCATGTGCATGAGCATGGTATACATTTGTTGCATTTACATTGATTGCTTGGTTGGGAAACTATAAGATAATGTGATTGGGACTAACTAATTAAACAATGTGCTTGTTTTGTTATGTTTTTTATTGTGTGTTTATCTACTCTCACTCAGCTAGTAATAGTTAAGGGAATAAGTTTCTCTTATCCTCAGGTTATAGATGAATAGATAGAAGGATGTATTAGAGTAATAAGAAGACTTCAAAACTCTAGCTAAAATTGAGCTCTTAAGAGATGTTGTGAACTACAAAATATGGCTTAAGTACATGAGGATAGCTTTTCAGGAAAGTAATAGGTGTACTTTATTAGAGGTTTAGTATAGTTGTGGTAGTCTAAAAACGTATATTTGTAAAAGAGCTACTATAATGTATAGAAATGTGTAACTATAATACTCTGAGTACGGCTCACTAAAGTAGAAGTTCTTGCTATTGTTTGTCATATTAAATGAGAAACTATTTGAAAGTAATTGTTTGTGAAATAAAAGAGTAGGTTGGAATACAAGTTTTGTCTTCTCCTTAACTCAATGATAACAGTGATAAACTGTCTTCATATACTAAGAGTTTGAGAAAAATTTTTAAGGAGAAACTTAGAAGGCGGGGTGTTACATAAAGTTATTTCAGATTGCTTTACTTATCTATTGTGGTAAGTGGGAAATGTCATTTTGTCAAATGAGTATTAAGCCACTGGGTAAATGTTATACAAGTTAGGATTGTCTCACTTTTTTTATAAATTTTGTATTAGTATATTACCGCATTATAATTATTATAATTAAATTATAATGCCTACGTATAGTGAAATAAATAGTAGCATGACAATATAAGTAAAACAAAATAATAGAGTTAGGTAAAAAGTATTGAAATTACATATTTAATCAACAAACTTGATCATTAGAACTCTAACTCAATTATAATGTAGTATTATTCTAAGATCATACCTTGCATGTATGCATACATATATTTAGTTTATTTCTTGTAAGTATATGATCCTATTTTATTATTATTATCATTATTAAAATCATCATTATTATTGGTAGTAGTAGCAGTTGCTCTTGTTGTTGTTGTTGTAGTAGTTATTATTATCATCGTTATTGTTTTTTACTACTATAACATGGTCATTATATTTCATATTTTTAATTATTGCACATATAGAAACATATTTTCTTTAGAACATTTTAGACTTTCAAGTATTTGTATATATCCATATATATAGAACTTACGACTTCTCGAATAATTTCACATCAAACAATTATGTCTTATATTGTACCTTATCATGTATATTTTATTGGTTTCCCTCCATAGGAAATATATATGTATATTTGTAAACAATTATATCTTATGTATTTATTTATTTACTTTAGGGCTTATCCTAATTCTTAGTCTATAAGGCCAATTTACTTAGTTATCTTACCTATCCTTTTCGATTTATTTTAAATCTTTAGTCGCGTATAAATTTTTCATTTTACTTCCAATTTTTATAATCTTATAGTCTATCTTTATCATTTTCAAATGTATTTTTATGTAACGAGGTTTGTTTTGGAAGTTGGGACCTACAATTTTTGGTATGGGCCTAGACAGTTACAAATTTTTATTATTTTAGGCCTAAATCATTAAGTATCCCAACTTATATTATAGCCACAATCCCCAATGAATTTATTATTATTATTATTATTTTATAATTTGAAGCTTTAAATCAATAAATTGGGAGGCTTATGTGGCAACTTTCGATCAGTTTAGGAAGTAATTTTCTTAATTTATCCATTTTTTGATGTTTACTAATCTATAATATTAATACATACATATATAATATCATAAAATAATTAAAGGATAGAAAAATAAAAGAATAATAATTCCTACTCTTCCATGGAGCTTACGTCCAGCACTTACACACATACACACACATATATATACATATATATATTTATACTTATTAGCATACTTTTAAGAAAATAAGGTACCAATATATACATGTATATGTATTTTTCGGCATATATATACATAAATAAATACTTGTACTATATTGTATGTATGCATTTGAACCTCAAAAAAAGAAAAAAGAAAAAAAAAATATATATATATGTATACACATACTACATGTATGGATTCGTATATATGATAGATTTATAGTAAATTTTCTGTATTTTACTACTTACTCATATATATATTTATACATATATATATTGAAGTAAGTATATTTAGTATTGCATATATTTACATGTACTATATATATAAATAAGTATATTTGATTTTTCATATACATGTATATGTAAATAGCTCGAAAAATTTTGAAAAAAAATTACAAAAATAAAAAGAAAAATTCCACATCTAAATTAACATGAAGCTTTTATTTCACTTGATACATCACAACCAAATACATGTACATAGAACTCTTACTAATATATTACGAATATAAGAAATACTGCAAAGTACATATCAAGATAAAAAAAATAGACAAAAATTTATGTTATAAGGATGAAAGTAAATACAACAAAAAGTGGTATTTAAATTACTATTAGTCTTGAAGCTTTTAGAAAGATGACCTCCTTATTTCCTCTTGAAGTTAATAGAAAAAAAAATGATGGTAGAGATGAAGTGAAGTGCTAAAAATTAGAGGATGGTAGATGATTGATTAAAAAGGAAAGAAAAATCAAGAAGTTAGAAGGCTGAAGAGAGAGAGAGATGTTGTTGGAAGGAGAGAAGGACGAGAGGAATTGAGTTGAGTTCCAAATTGTGAAAGAAAAGAAGGTTAAAAAGTGCTTTTGTATAGGTGAGAATTGGCCAATGGGAAAAGGAAAAAAGAAAATGTAATTATACTTGCTTTTTATCTTGACTTGATTAGATAACATGGGATAATTGTTGGGATAACTTGTGTAGTCAAAACTTGGAAGAAAGAAAGGTATAAAGGTTTCTTTTTGACTTTTCTTGTAAAGCTTTTCCACCTTTAATATAATATAGTTTAAATATAGATAAATGGGTTGCTTTAAAATAAGAATTAGAGTAGAATATGATATATCTACAAGAAAAATACATGGTATAAAATTAATATATACTACATAGTATGTAGATATAAAGTATGTAGTAGAATTAAATCAAAATAATTAAATCAATAAGAAACTAACATATATATATACATACATATATATGTAACGCTACCAATAGTCATATGGTAGTATTTATAATCTTGTTAATTTATTTAATTAATTTATTATTCTTTTTGTTTATTAGTATTTAAAAATTATCTATATTTGTTTGTCAGTGATTTTACACTATCATGTATATCTATTAATAATTTTATCAAATTAGGACTTTATCATTATTAGGGTAAATGTATATGTTTTATAAGCTTAAGGTTTTAGTTTTAGGACCTTTACTAAGTTCGGATTCCATCTCTTGTATTTATACATACACAAGATTTAGAGTTTGTATGCTTGATTAAGGTTCCAAAAGTATATTATTATTTTTCATATTTGTTTTAGGTTTTGAATTTAAAATTTTAATCACTTTTAAATTTATGATTTTGTTGACTTAGAAAAATTATCTACAATACTAAAATTTAGCTCTACAGTCAAAAGACTAAATTTGCAGGGTTTACAAATCTAGAATTAAATACATGTTTATGGATTGTCCTAGTAGAATTTTTTTAACTTCTAATTTCTAGATATCAATAGCTATTAATGAATATATATATCTATGACAACATTTCATTGATAAAAATTGGGTCTTGCAAAACAGGATTTTGTGTTTTACATATATGCCACCTCTACATATAGGTGTCGCATTAATTGAGAAAGCAATGACATTACTAACTGATTGGACGATAGAAAGTAAAATGTTTTGCATGACTTTGGATAATGCTTTAGCCAATGATCTTTTTGTAACTATATTAAAGATACATCTTAATATGTGAGGTAGGCTCTTGGCTTCAAGTTTCTATTTTCATATTAGATATTGTGCATACATTCTTGATTTGATTGGTCAAGAGGGTTTAAAAGAGATTGATGGTGCTATTGATAAGGTGAGAGAGCATAAAGTATGTGAAAGGGTCTTAAACAAGACAGGTAAATGCATCAATTTGTTGTCTTTATCTAAAGATAGAGGTTTCAAACAAGATGTTCCAATTAGATGAAATTCAACATACCTTATACTTAAGAATGCACTTTATTACAAAAGTGCATTTTGCTACTTAGCATTAAGTGATTCCGATTACAAACATTTTCCTTCTTTGGAAGAATGGGACAAAATTGATAAAATGAGCAAGTTTTTAAAGCTTTTTTTATGATATTACTTGTAAATTTTTTGGAACAAAGTGTTCTATTGCTAACATGTACTTTTCCTCAGTTTTTAGGGCATACCAAGAATTGACAAATAATACAAGAGGAGGTGAAGCATATTTGAAACACAAGGCAATCAAGATGTTTACAAATTTTGAAAAGTACTAGTGTGAGTTTAGCTTAGTTCTAGCAATTACTATTGCATTAGATCTACAATATAGACTTGATTTTGTTGAGTAAAGTTATTAGGGCTTTATAGTGATGACTCAAATAAGTTTCTAAAAGTTAAATGAGCTTTATTCTCTCTTTTTGATGAACATGCACAAAAAGATGCTACAACTTCAAATCAAAATGTTGGTAGCAATAAATCAAGAGCCAAGGATTTTATGAATGATAAATGGGGTGACAAGCTCCAAGTAACTTTATTTTTTATGATTGTATATTGTTTTTACACTTTAGAAGTTAATTTCATTTTATATGATGTATGTAATTTTTTACCTTCTTTAGGAATTTCAAATCATGCAAATCCTTAAAGGTGCTGCTAAATCTAAATTAGAGTTATATTTAGATGAGAAGCAGCATACAATGGATCAATTGGACATATTAAGCTATTGGAAAACCAATCATTTTCAATATCCTCAAGTTGCAAGAATATCACGTGATGTCTTAAGCATACCAAGATTTATGGTAACTTCATAATCCACATTTAGCATTAGAGGTCACATCCTTGATCATTGAAGCTAAATGGTGTAGAAGCTCTTTTATGTATAAAGAATTGACTTTATGGAGAAGAAGGTAGTAAATATGAATTATTTGTGAAAGATTACGACATAATATATTTTGTTGATATGATTCTTTTATATGTATAGATTCTTTAACTATCTCCCTTGAAAATCTAATGAAGAATGTGGTGAATTTGGAAATCAACTTACTTATAGCATCCCTTTAGGGCATGGTTCCACATGATTAAGTAATGTTAAGTAGTTTAAATTTTGAGATTTCTTATAATTTGATAAGAGTATTTTTTTTTAAACTTTTATTTTGGTTGTAATTTTATGTCAAGTGCTAAGACTATGACCCTATGACATTTGTATTTATAGCATTTAAATATTGTTAGTATCTATTTTCCTGAATTTGCAAGTATCTTAGACTTTTATATAATTTTTTTATCAATAAACAGGTTAAGCCTAGATATAAGACATGATTCTTAAACTGATTGGGTTCTTGATTTAAGTTTTAGATACAATTAATGAATGGGTCATGTCACAAGTTCGGGTTTTTCATATACGAACCTGTTTAGACATTGTCGAGCTTGAAATTTTCCTGGTTTTTATTTTCCTTAACCCAATTATTATCAAAACCTAACTCATTTGATACTAACCCTCGACTAAAAGTTAAAAAAAACCTAGTTTTCTTTTTTTGAAAGTTTGAATTCACCACGTGAATGAGGTCGAGAAAAAATGAGTTAGGTTAAATCGATTTTAACTTAGCTACTAGTTTACTGGAAAAACCAATTTTTAAAATGATTTTTTAAACTAGAGGTTTGGATTTGGGGGCTATTATATTAAACCCTAATCAAGCACCACTTTTTAATTTTCTGAAATCAAGTTTATCTTTTAAAATACCAAATCTAGAATGAAAGAATGATCTTAAATTTATAAAATTCTATTAACGCAAAAGAGAAGAAAAACAATAGAATTTATTCACAAAAGGGAAAATAAAAATTTTCACTATTTTAAGTCACCCCGAAGGTATCTACATACCTACTAATAAGGATTAAACTTTCCGTAGTTCATTCTTGAAAATTTTAAGCATATGGATTTCTTTTAATCTTTTAAATTGACTGAGTTTATGTCTCTTAGTCATTTTCTTTTTAAAGAAAAAATTCTAAAAAGAAGTGTCCTAATTTGTTATTTTATTCCTTATTGAAAAACTCTAAAAGAACATCATAATTTGAAAAAAGATTTTATTATTTTTTTACAAAACAATTCTTTTTCTAAGTGATAATACTTTTTATTTATTTATTTATTTATAATCAACACACATCTTTTTTATTCTTGAAAATTCTTGTAAAATAGGCCTTAAAAAGAGAAAAGAAAACAAAACAAAAAACTATCTAATGTAAGAGAAATTTTTTTGTTTATTAAGGAAACTAAAGAAAGAGTCCCCTTTATTTATTTATATACACATTTTGCTTTTTTTCATAATAAAGTATTTAAAAAAGAAAACTTGAATTGATTCAACACGTGGGTCATTAGGTCACTAAGAAGATTTGGGTTGAATCTATGTGCATTGTACGTGCAAAAGAGTAGAGAGAGAGAGTGTCATGACCCGAAGGGGTTAGTTGTGGCAATCGCCGTATATTGTACAAAAGATTGCAGATTGAATTCCCTTGCAATCAACGATCTTTTTATATGATATACAAGGTTACAGCTACTACTAACTACCAAGAGTGCACAAGCTTAAGTAATATCATTTCATGATAAATAATAATATTATAAAAACATAACATAAAGTCTATTTGTATAAAAGTTTACAGATACAGAGTTTGAAATGTGTCTTGAGTTAGATTAATATAAAAATTACATATTCAAATCTATAATTTATCAAAAGTACTCTCCATTCTCATCCAGCTCCCACACTGACCCTATGTAGTAAACTAATCTCGGGCATGCAATGGCTCGACTCCATAAAAAGGTTGGCCTGCAAAAGAAGACTACAAGGGTATAAGCCTATTATCTTAGTAAGATAATTTCCTTCAATCATACAACAATCAAGTTATACAACAGTTAAGTTCAACCAAATGAATGCATGACAAATAGTATATCAAACAAATATATATAGGTGACCAGGTATTGCATGCAACTCAGATTTAATGCCTTTCGAAGTCAGGGTTGGAGATTCATTGGTATAGTCATATCTGGGTATCATATTAGAACTTATTTTATAACGAAACTCCGCGTTTCATATTTAAAATGTAATGGTATATCCATTACTAGCTTTATCAAAACGAGTTTTACATATGATTGTGAGTAGGTTCACGCAGCCCTTACTCACCCCTAAACGAAGGTCTCTAGACTCGACCCTTAGCCAGGCAATTGGCGTCTCCAACACTTAGTCATCTCGCGGGCCAGGGTAAGGTCATATTGGACGTGTGTACTGTACAAAATCAATAACAATAAATAATCAACCCACATATGACCTCTCGCTACCTCCATATAATGTGACTGCCGGAATTAGTTATGTAGTGCATGATTTATGCATAATCCAAGTTAACTTTTTCTAGTCGAATGAAGTTAAGTCTTATTTATTCAGTGATCATTCCAAGTCATAAACAATCAATTTAGTGAATCTACTATGCAACAATCATTATATTATTGAAATTTAAAGTAAATTCACTATCAACAGCAATTATCATGCACAAGTATTTCCTAACCCCATACACATTCATTTATAAATCATAACTTATATTCACTAATTACAAACACAAATAAATTTAGAATTATTAGGAAAAACTCACTCAGTCATAGCTAACTCAGGAGTCGTAGTAGTTTGGGGGCAGCTTAAGGTCGATAAAATTTGTAAGTTTGGGAATTTAAAATTAATTAACATTATAATTTGTAAGGTCTATTTCACCTAGTCATGTGAAATTGTCGATTCGAGCTTTTTGTCGAATTGCATGTAACTTTTTCGTTTTAACTCTGATCGTTATGAACTTATAGTCCATTTTGATCGTTTTTTAACGTATTTTCTCGTAACGAGGTCTGTTTTGGACGTTGTGACTCATAGTTTAAATTGTGATATAAAAATATCACAAAATTTACTTTTTTAGTTTAAAAATTATAAAATATTAATTTTCATTTTTTCTTAATATATTTATGATGTAATAATTATTTAAACCATATATTTGATATTTTTATTATTTTGAGTATATTTACCTATTCTTGAGATTTTTAGCTTTATTATTATTATTATTATTATTATTATAGCCTTTATTATTTTTATTATTTCTCATTTTTTTATTATTTATGTATTTTATGATTTATACATACATATATATATATTTTCGGTATACTACATATGTATAATATATGTTATACGCTATATGTATGTATATACTTATTTTATGAAAACAAACATACTCTTATGTACATATATATATATTCATGTATTTGTATTTATACATATAAATATACTTATATAATTTCAAATACTTAGATATATATAAATAATCTACAAATACTTATTCTTATATTATATATTCGGTATATATATTTACATAGTATTTGTTATAAAATATGTATACTATATATTATACATATATTTTATGATATATGCGGTATATCGCAATATATACTCTATATTATACATATATATATGTCCTATATACATATATTATTACTTATGGAAATATACTACTACCTATATACTATACGATTATATATATATATATATATAAATAATTATACATAGGTACATATACATATATATATATATAGTTTATAGTACACATACATATATATATACTATAGTTATTTAATGAAAATACTTAATACTAATTATATGTATTCTTAAAAAATACATAATACGTGCTCTTCCGTATAATATACCTATGTACATACATGTATACATACATAACCTAATACATGTATATATAATTCAATTTATGTATTTATGCACATATACATATATTAGTAATGTTATATTTAAAAAAATACTATACAAATACTTCATTTATATGTGTATATACTATATAATATATATCTATACTAGAAAAATAAATTACTTACCTATTTCTTTTAATTCTTTCTTCTTCTTTTCTTCTTTCTTTTTCCTTCCTTCAATTCACGTTTTGTTTCTAGGTTTCGATTTTATTTGCAATTTGGTTTCTAGATTTTTGTTGCTTCTTTTATTCCACATGATCAGCAATTTTGGAGAAAAAAATAAAATAAACAAAATCCTATCTTAATCTATACATTTATTAAGATAAGACAATGTAATCATTTCCAAATTTTTTTCTTTTTGTAAGATCAACACTTGGCATTTCATTTTCTTATGTAGGCTGCTGGTTTAGATTTTTCCAAATTTGATTTCAAAACGTGGCAATTGAAGGAAAAGAAGGAAAGGAAGAAAAGAGATAAAAAGAAAAAGAAAGAGAAGGAAAATAAAATTTAATAATAAATATATGTAATTTTTCAAAACATATAAATTATAATAATACTCATCATAAATTAATTTTGAAATTTTTGTGAAAATTTATCAATTTAATTGGTACCCACTACAATTATAATGTTTACAAGTTATTGTAGCAATTTCGTTAAAATTTCACCCGAATAGGTGATTTATTTGAAAATTACAATCGACTATGATTATATCATTATTGAATAATATTTAACTATTTTAAAGGTTTATGTTTATAATTTTAGGGTTTCAGTATATGATTTAGGGTTTCGATCAATTCCTAGGATTTTATTATCGGTGTTATATTTGATTTATTAAACTTCGTAATCTTTTATTATTACCAGCCTTATCGACTTATTGTATAGTCTATGACACTTGGACTTGAATTAAGGTTCAACTACTAATTTCCTAGGGTTTACACAGAGAGAGAGAGAGAGAGAGAGAGAGAGGAAGAAGAAGATGGCGATTAGGAGGTGCTTCACTGAGGGTATTTAGTGAAAATCTTATTGGAGATAGCAGGAGATAGCAAGTCTACGGAGAGCACCATAACCTATGGTAGGTGTTTGGTGGAGATGGAAACTTGGTCATGGAAGGTGGTGTTGGTTATTGCTCGAGGTGGTATTAGAGGGTGAGTGGATGGTGATGGTTTGTTTAGGGATGTGGGGAGGTTCGTAGTAGTGGCGATTTCTAAAGATAACCATCAGAAAGCGGTGGTTCGAAGGGCGACAAGGTTTTCGCGGTGGTTGCTTAGAGGCATGTATAAAGGCTATAGTAATGGGTTTAAATGGTTAGCTTTGAATGCTCTAAGGATGGTGAAGCTAGCCTAGTGGTTTGATTTACTCGAAAGTGGTTATAGAAGCTAGAATCCTAGAGAGAGAGAGAGAGAGAGGTGGCGGCTAGGCTCTATAGAGAGAGAAAGATGTACTTAAGTATGATATTGAGGAAGAAGATGATAGCTTAACGTCTAAAAGTATTCCACAACCTCTTATTTATACATTTCTAACATGAATCGAACATGGGAGGTTAAAAGAAGCAGTAATGTCTAGCTTTGAAAATTATGGGTTTTAATCGAGCTTAAATTCAAATTCAATGAAAATAGTCATAATTGCAATAGAATTCATGGTCAAAGATAAGTTAATAAGAGTTCTTCTTACTTAAAAAACACAACAAAAACTATTATTAGACCTCAATGCTAGCATGGTTAATTAGAGCTTAAATGTATATGTTTAAAATTTCCCTAATATTTAAGCTCAGAATTGACCAACTTAAAGAATGAATTTAAACCAATTTTTAGCACCAATTGAAAGTATGTCAAGTTGTCTCCATAATTTCACCATTAGTTTGGTGAAATTATGCAAAGAAAAAGTTGAAAAATGAGCTCGAAATGAGTACATGGAAGAGGAGACTTACAACAAGGAATGAGGAATCTAGGGAAGAAAATGAATAGTGATTATTGTGTCAGTTAGTAAAAGGTTGACATGTGGCAATGAAGGGGGACAAAAAAACAATGTGCTAGTAGTGCCTGTGAATGGAATCAAACTTAAGTCCTTAAGCCCTTCTCCACATGTCCTTACTAGCTCGATTGGTTTGATTTTTGACATATACTACACACCAAAACATATTATCCAATATGCATGGCTTGGACTAGAGTTGCAACAACAAATATACTACTTTATTGGTTTATTTTAGTCCAAATATTTAATATTTTTCCTAGCCTTATTCTCTTGCTTTTTGTTATCATCTTATAATATAACTCCCCTTGAATTTAACATAGTAGAGAAAAATAGAGAAAATAATTGAAATAGAGAACTAAACATTGATATTTCAATGGCAAGAATTTGATTACATAAGATTTTGTCTTTGAATATGACTTTAACTTGGACTCTGAATGCAATTATTTGATACTTAACATAAACTGAATAGATACAAAATAGAACATAAACATAAGCTTGGAATAGATATGGAATTCATTAAAAATATATAAGAAACATGAAATGGATAGATATAAACTAACAGAAATCACTTCTTCTTCTTTTTGGGGCAACTTTTCTTGATCTTTCCTAATGAAATAGAAGATGGTGGAGCAAAAGAGCAGTGGGTTGAGTTGTGGTGTCCTCGTGTGGTACACCAAATACAATAGACTGTATCTTAGAGGTAACGAAGATTGTATAGTAGCAAATTAGTAAGCAATTGGTGAAATTGGAGTTTGTTCAGTTAAACTCAATGGAAGTTGATTAGATGTAGGAATAGAAGATTGTTCAAGTGGGACATGGGTTGATTTTTTTAATTATAGAACTTATAGTTCCACAGGTTTTGAGATTAGTAATTCATCTTACTATGGTTGCAGTAGATGTTGTATTAGATGATGGAGGTAGTTTAGAAGTTGTAGCCTCAACTATTTCTTTTAGACCCTCTTGTAACTTGGTCTATAACCAATCCATTTTTTATTCGAAAATGTACTAAACCTCATCTCTAGTTATTCCCTTGCTTGAAGAAGCTTGACCAAACTTCTCTTCAAACTTTGCTTCTGAATCCTCCTTTAAATCTTCCTCTAATTGAGATACTTCCCTTCCCTCCTTAATTTCCATTTTACCACCAATTATTACTTCATAGCCTTTTTTACTCTTCTTTCTCTTACCCTTTCTCTTCCTGCCAACCTTCTCTTTAGGTTTTGATTCAACTTATGAATCAACTTCTAATAGCTCCCCCTCAATCAATGACTTAAGTAACATATTTTTCTTATGCTTTTCATATACATAGAATGGCTAATTGTTGGTATACCAAATTTTATTCTTCACATTGATCCCCATGTTATTAATATGACCATTACTAATAACCTTGATAGGGATTTCTTTCTTGGTAACCTTAGGGAGCTTCATCTTTTCATACTCAAACAGTTTCATTAATAAATTTCTATATAGCCTCTTTCTTTTAGTCATGGAAGCATGCCTAATTATCTAAGTCGATACATCTAATTTCTTCATCCTAAGCATAGCCAAAATCTCCATGGCATCTTCTTTTGTAATGCTAGTAGTAATAGCCTTTTTAAAAGTATACAACATATCACTAGTTTATGTAGCAATCTAATTAGAAACCTAAAATTAAAAATACTAACTCCTTTGTTCGACCATATTCTCTCACATTGATTCAGTTCCTAAAAAATCTGCTTCCTACTCCATTTCATCAATTTCTTATCATTGTTCATTCTTGGCAATTTAAAAATCTTCAAGATATCATCTTTACTTACACCAAATCTTATCTTAGTACGTTTGTCACCTACTTATCCCTTTGTTTCATGTCAAGATTCTCATAAAACTCATAAATCGATTATCTAAAAACTACCACTTCCACATTACACAAACTTTTGCATCCTAAAACATTTAGAAAATCATCTTAATAAAGCCATTCTTCTTAAAATAATCAAAATAAAAAACACTTGGCTCAATATATTGATTCTATTTAGTAGTGGAAACATAGACAATCTTAAGTTTTACCTTTCTTTCATTAGCCTTAATATATTCAAATTGTTTACCAGTTGTCTGTACTTCATATCTTGAATCAGTCTTTGAACCAATTTCTAAATTTGCTTCTGACTTCTCAAAACTCACTTCATCATCGATATCTTTCTCCTCTAATTTTTCCTTAACTAGCTCATGTTTTGAAACTGCAAATTCTTCACTTGAAGAACTTATAACCCTTAAAGTTCCCTCCTTTTCCTTTTCTTTCATACTTGATTCAATTCCTTTGCTAATAAGGTTAGGGTTTGTAGGTTGAGGAGTTTCTTGATTAGGTTTGAGGATTCTTGAACTAGATTAGGGTTTACTAGCTTAGTAGATAGGATTTCTTGATTAGGAGCAAGTTTTTCTTTATTCGGAGTAGTAGTAATGTCCAAATTAAAGGGTTCATCAACTAAGGAGTTGAGATTTTCTTTAGTGACCTTTAGGTCCTTTGTTTTAAGACTCAAATGAGAAGAATTGTGAGGTGCCATTGTTGAGGGGGAGTTTTTGTGAGCTTGTGATTGTGATGAGGAGAATGAATGCTTGAGAGAGAATTGAGATCACGAAGTGTTTGAGAAAGAGAATGAAATTGAAATTTAAAGAAGCTGTAAGTGTGATAATGCTTTTGTGCAACTAAGAAATGGAAGAGTGGAGTAGAGTTGAGTTGGAGAGAGAATACGAGAGATGGCCATTAGAAGGAGAGAGCACTCATTGGATGTAAAGCTTACTTGCATGAAAAAAGAAAAATGGGGTTTTAATTTTCACACGATTAGCTCATATGGGTAAAATGAAGAGAAAGAAATAATGACCTTCATTAAATGATTAATAATAGTATGGTAGGGATTTATTAATAAAAAAATCAATGGTTCAAAATTCTATGAAATTAAGTTTGTCAAAAATATAAAATCACTTAATTTTATCCACTTAACAATTAATTATAGTACATTAAGATACATTATTCAGATATAGAAATTTTAAAATCAAGCTATTGTACATTAGTTAATAAATAAATTTATTTAGAACACACTAACACTTATAAGAGTAAAATACTCACAATATAAACATGATAAACAAACATCAAGAATTGGATGATACTATACACGCAATTTTAACAATTATTAAGAATTAATTTTGGCTAGGGAAATGTGATACAAAATATTAAACACATTGCATAACATAATACAAGATATAAGTTAGTCAATACAAATTTTTTATGAAAAGGGATTAGACATACCAATTCCATTCCTTATATATTCAAATTTAGTTTTATCTAGAGACTTTATAAAAATGTCAGTCAATTGACTATTTGTGGGAAAAATTCTATTTAATGTCTCTATTATTAATATGATATTAAATAAAGCGATGTTTGACTTCTATATGTTTTGACTTAGAATGATGCACAAGATTTTTTGTCAAATTAATTGCACTTGTATTATCATATTTTATGGGAATATTTTTCAAATTTAAGCCATAGTCAGATAACTATTGTTTGATCCATAATTTTGTGCACAGTAATTGCCAATTGAAATGTACTCAACTTTAGCTATGGATAAGGCAATAGAGTTTTGCACAACAACTATCAACTGAAATGTACTCATGAAATAGTTAAGTACAATAAAGATCCAATCAAACTCCTGTATAATTTTTATTAACTTTCTTACCTGTATTATCTGGGTCTAATCTTGTAGAAGTGGACATAGAGATAGTGGTACCTTTCACATTTTCAAGTTTGAACTTCTTTAGGATTTTCCTTATATACTTTTCTTGGTGCACGAAAAACCTGCCATTTGTTTGCTTTATTTAGAGTTTGAAGAAAAAGTTTAGTTTGCCTATTAGTGACATCTTAAGCTCAGCTTGCATAAGCTTAGGAATCTCCTTGCAATATGATTCATTAGTAGATCTAAAAATAATATTATCAACATATATTTAGACTACTAATAGATCAGTATCATGATGTTTAAAAAATAATGTTGTTTCTACCTTTCCTCTTTGGAATCCATTCTTAATTAATAATTCACTAAGTCTCTCATACTAAGCTTATAGAGATTGTTTTAATCCATATAAGGCCTTTCTTAACCTATATATGCATCATCTTCTTTAAAAGGATCATAAAAACTTAGAGGTTGTTCTACATACACCTCTTCTTTAATAGAACGCTTAAAGAAAGCACTTTTAACATTTATTTAGAATAATTTAAATCCTTCATAACATATAAATGCAAGTAAGAGTCTAATAGCTTTTAACTTGACAACCAATACATAAGTCTCATCGAAGTTAATCCCTTCTTCTTATGAGCACCCTTTTGCTACTAATCTTTCCTTGTTTCTTACTAGTTTTCCATGTTCATCCAATTTATTCTTGAACATCTACTTAGTTCTTATGATGGATTTATCTTTAGGCTTAGGGATAAGTGTCCATACTTGGTTCTTTTGAATTTAGATGAGCTCTGCTTTCATGACATTAATCCAACTATTATCAAACAATGCTCCATCAACAGAATTAGGGTAATCACAGATAGTAGAGTAATATGATTTTCTATATTTCTTAAAGTAGCTCTTATCTTGACTTTAGAATATATATTACCGATTACCTATTTAAGAGGATGGTAAGGTTTAAATCTGATAGTTCTAGAAGGTTCAGATGTTACATGTAGAGCTTCTAATTTAGCCTTTAGATTAGCCTTTGATTTTAGTTTTATGAGCATTCAACTTTAGGCTCTCTAGAAGTTCTTGTCTAACCTTGATGTACAATTTCATCCTTACCTTTTGCTTTTACTTACATGTCATAATCAAAACCATCAACTTTGGCCTCATCAACAAATTTTACACTTATGGATTCCTCTCCAGTTCTTGTTACTTTGTTAAAGACACAATATGTTTACTATTTAAGGAGTATCATAAGAATATACCTTGATCCACTTGTTCCTTAAACTTACCAAGATTAAGACCAGATTTCTTAATGAATCAAGTAGAACCAAATACATGAAAGTAAGATACGGTTGGTTTTCTACCCTTATATAACTCATTTAATATTTTCTTAGTAAACGGCCTTATATAAACACGATTAATGGTGTAATAAGATATTGAGACCACCTTAGCTCAAAAATATTATGCTATACTTCTTTCATTTAATAAGGTCCATGTCATTTCTTGGATTGTTTAGGTTTTAAAATGGTGTTTGATTAAAATAAAGTAGAGGCATATGATAGGTATCCCCAAATTTTAAAATGGTGTTTGATTAAAATAAAGGTTAAAATAAGATACGATTGGTTTTCTACCTTTATCATATGCCTCTACTTCATTATCATTTTTCATTATATATTTCTCATTAACTAGTAAAGAATTTGTTTGAAACAATGTATCCTTCTCATTTTTTAGCGTCTTAATTTCATCATCTTATTTAGTCAACTTCACATTAGCCTTTTCAAGTGCTTTTAATAAGCTTTTAATCTATCTACGTACACTTTCAAGCATTTCATCTTCAGAGTTAGAAGTTACCATAGAGATAGCCATAAGACATAAGCTGACCTCTTCTTCTTCTTCTAAATTAGTCTCTGAATCTATCTTAGATTCATCCATGTCACTCCAAGTGGCTAATAATGCTTTCTTTTTCTTTTTGTTCTTCTCTAATTTCTTCAATAAGACTGGATATTCGTACTTGATGTTCCCAAGCTTCTTGTACTCATAGTATCCTAATTCCTTTTTCTCCTTCTTCTCTTTCTTTTCCTTTTTATCTTCCTTGAAACCCTTTCTTGCATCATATTTGGATTGATTAGAAGAAGAACATTTACTATATAACTTCTTGTTACTTTCTAGTTCATTCATATGCTTAATACGAAACTTATAAGCGAGTAGCTTTTCCCTTAGTTGTCACATTGTTAGTTTAGATAAGTCTTGAGTTTCTTCAATCACTATCTTCTTAACATCCAATGACCTCAATCCTTTTACGAAGCAAAACCAACTCATTACTTATTGTTGTAAAACGATTAAACACATTATGTATCTTTTCAGTCGGTTGAAACTAAATAATTCATATTGTTGAAGCAAAAAGTTGATCCAAGCATCCTTGATTGTTGTAGTTCCTTTATAAGTCTCACTCAAGGTATCTTAGACATCTTTTGCAATCCAACAAGAAGAAATGAGATGATATTCAAATGGACCAATCATCATTAATAACAAATTTTTCACATGGTTGTTCTTCTCAATTTTTCTTTTCTTGTCTTCTGTAAGTACGGGATCTCTATCAATTGTAATTTGGATGTCTCCAAACTTGATGATCTCCCATGAATTGAAATTAGTTACTTTGACATAAGTTTTCATTCTACATTTATAGGAAGCAAAGTTAGTACCACCAAAATAAGGAGCATGATTTGTAGTAATAGATAAATTGTTTTTCACAATGGATCTTTGAACTCTGGACATTTGAGAGCTAAGCTTTAATACCATATGTATGTCTTGAAAGCAACCAAGAAGGGAATGAATTGGTTACTTATAAAAATCTAAACATTTTTTTTAAACGTTATTGTTGAGCTTGATTTTTCGATTTCCTATTTTGATTTCATTTCCCATTTTCTAATTAATACTAAATCTTAACCAATTTAATATTAATCATTAATTAGAGAAATTGCGAAATTTCGATTTTTAAAAAAACTTTTGAAGTTACCACTCGATCGGAGTTAGGAAAAAGAGAAATTGTAAGCAGTGAGTAGATTGACTACAATTTAGCTATAGGTCTTTGATTTCAATTTGATAAAAACCATAGGGTTTCAAATTCAAGAGCTACCTATTAAACCTTAATAGGTATCACTATACATTTTTAGAAATTAGGTTTTATTTTTCAAAATTTCCTTTTAAAAATATTTTTAAGAAAAATAAAAGAAAATAAAACCTAAGTTTTTACAAATTTTTACATTACTTCAGAAGTGTCTACGTATCTACCGGTCGGGATTAGACATTTGTAGTTCTTTTTGAAAACTTTGGTGTATTAGTTCCATTAATTTTGAAAAAAAAAAAACAATCGTGTTTATGTATTTATTAAATAGTTTATTCAAAGAAAATTCTAAAAGGGCCCTTATTCTTAAGTATTTCTATTTTATAGAAAACTCTCTAAAACGTCTTAGTTTTTTGCCTCGATACTAAGCTTCATGGTGAGGTCTTATGATTTTAAGCATTCATTTCCTAAGAAAAAGTAACTCATGATTAGTCTAGTCGAAAAGGACTTGCTTATGCACTCTTGGTCTAGATTTCACTCTTGACTACTTTTCCAAAAATTATAGTCTAGTTTGCAAGTGATACGCTTTGATCAATCCTTTAGGTCTTTTTGGGTTCAGTATTGTAAATTGAGCTTTTGGTTAAATTGTTTCAAAAGAAATTAATGAGATGGCCTATTTTGAAAGATGTACTTTTATGTAACTCGAGTGTACAAGTCAAGAACCCTTAGGAAGAAACTAAATGTGTGCTTGCCTTAAGTTTAAAAATAATATTTATTTTAGATAAATTAATCTTTAAGATGAGAAGAGCTTTGACTAGGGAGGTCTTGTAGGTGGAGAGGTCTTGTGTGATTTAAGATGGATAGGAAGGTGTTGTGTTTGTGATTTGGAGTATGATTCTAAAATGAATATAAGGTTTTATGTTTGTGGTTGGGAATGTGATTCAAGACCTTGTGTTTTAGAGTAACTTAGGCTTTTGGGACTTCTTTGGTTAGGACTTTTCTCAAGCCCGATGTTTAGGCCTTTCTGCAATTTCTTTCTTCTGTTTTTTTTTTCTTTTTTTTCTTTGCCCCATTATTTCTTCCTAAAAGTAATTATCTCTTTTGTCGAGTCTTTGTCTTTAGATGACTTAAGGTTCTAAGTACATGGGCTTAGGTATGATATGTGTGGTGGTGAGGTGTTTGGCTCTTCTTCAGAGGAAACAAATTATTGAAAACAATAGTTATCCTTCAATTATTGTTATTAAGGTAAGCACAAACTAGTTTTTAACCTTCCCTCCTAATCAATGACCCTAACCTCTGAGTTGCCTTAATATGGGGTATTTTTTTATAGGTTTTGCATTTGAAAATACTCCAAATTAGTTCAATGGGGTTAACAAAGGATAATTATGTTTATGATTTAAGAATAAATCCCTAACTTCATTTTAATCTACGTATCATATTCAAAACAAACCTCCTTTAAAGAATGAGTTTAAAAATCCCTCACCATGATGTCTCTCATCTCTCAAAGTGTTTATAAGTTAGTGTATGGGATGTAGTTTGCCTTTTTTTCATTGTAAACTTTTTCTAAAAATGAGGTACCAATTCCCTACATAGGGATTGATTTGCCCTAGTATAGAGATTGACCTTGCCTCCTAATTTCTTTAAATATGCCTCAGTTGTGAAATGATCCCTTTCATTTGATTTGAATTCAAAATGAAATTTCAAAGACTAAATGCCTTGTACCTTTCATGTTCTTGCTTAAATTGCCTCAAATTTATAGGTCTTAATGCCTCATAGCTCCCATGTGTGATTTTAGGCCTAGTTCTTTAGAGTTGAATGGGACAACATCGACATCTTTTAAGGTAGAAAGGACTATGAATTGCCCCTTCTTTTTTGTACTAAAGATCAAGCTTAGGATGGTGTTTCATGGCCTTGTGTTTTAACTTGGTTCATGGTTGGACTTGATGGACCGAGGATTTTGAGTTGGTTTGGCTACCCTAACAAGCCATGGGTTCGTGCTTAGTTGGTTACCTTACGATGCCATATGGTTCGTGTTTGTCTTGAGTCTCACAAGGTTTTGTAACAGTTAGCAACTTCTTCTTTGTTTTTTTTTTTCCTTCCTTTTCTTTTTTTGAGAAAGAGAGAGAGAAAAAGATAGGGCTTTTATGTTACAAAGATCGAGTGATCAAATTATAAATGGGGGATTGCTTTATTAGGATTTTATATGTAAGCCTACGAAACAACACAAAAGAGAAACAAAGAAAAGGGAGCTTAACATTATGCTCAATTATTATTCAAGAACCAACAAATCACAAATCTTATTTATTCAAAATGAGGAAGCCTATTTACAAGGTGCTAATCTATCTGAAAGAATAAATATTCCTAACTTATAGAATACTTAACAAAATGGCAACTATCTAAAATTATTTTATAGGTTTGATTCTTTTTATTTGTTTTTTTTTTTTCACTTTTGATCGCTTAAGAAAAGAAGTGTGGTATTTTATAGAGTAGCAAAACCTAACTTTTAGAAATTATTAAACATGAATATTTCGAGCAAAATGAAGATACACAGATGCAACGAAATTTAAATCGACAAGAGACCCTTAATGTAGTAGAACCTAACTAATTTTTATTAATCTTTACAATTGTGAAGCTTTACATCATTTATTTCATTTGAAAGAGAATTCCTAAAGAAAGAACGAAAAAAAACAAAACAAAACTATGTCCTATTCTTCTTATGGCTATTAGGCTTGTCTTAAGTTTTCTTCCTCTTCCAAATTTTGGGAGCTTCTACTTCCTTGCCCTTAATCTTTTTCAACTGTGCTTCTAATGCTTTTATCTTCTAATGATACTCCTTACAACAAGTTTTTAGCTCTTACTCTCTTAATTTCTTGGGTTTAGCTTCAACTTCGACTTCTTCTTTCTCCTTTGCCTCTTCCATATCTTTTAGCTTCTTCAGTTGGCAATAGAGAAGTCCTTTGGTTGTTCGACTTCTACCAGGTATCCAAAGGACTTCTCTATTGCACTAAAGGGCATGGATACTTAGAAGTTTGGCCACTTTGTTAGCTACTAACATGTTAAGGTCATGAAAGTCTAATGAGACTACTTCTAATGATGGCTTAGGAATAATGTCTTGACTGAGTTCATTGGTTGAACGTATTTAGTATAAAGGTTGAAGCTGATCAAAGGTATTGCCTTGAAATCTTCACATTCTTTTACCATTTCCCTACTTGCAAACCACCTAGGAGTCTACAATAGGTCCTTAGCTTTCATACCCTGAAAGTATTGAACCCAATAATGGGTGGCTATGTCTTTAGGTAGCTCAATTCATTCTTCAAAAGACTTGATGAGGTCATATTGCTCCATGAAATTGGTCTGATTGAAATCAAGTTGGTAGTTTCTCATGTGATTGATGAACTAAACCATAAGTTGAGCCATTTTGGTCTTTAGATCCCCACATTTCTTCTTTTTGAGGTGATTCAGTGATCAAATTTGTTTAGCTAAGAGGGTAGGGACATATGTCTTCCCTTCAAGAAACTAAGCTACAATTTCTATAACTCTAAAGTAGACCTAGCATCTATCATCAAGGAATAAGATGGTATTGAAAAATGCCAAGATATAGGCATTAACTTGGTGCTAGTGCTAGGATTCCAAGTTTACACAAAAAATTATCTCGTTTATCTCTATGTCTTAGCTCAGTAGAAAACCAATACATGATGTCCTCCATCGAATGGTCTTCCCTTAAATTAAAACTTAGTTTATCTTAGCTTTTCTGACTCCCAACAACTTATTGAAGATCTTTGGTACGACAGCTTCTAAATCTAGCACATAAATATCATCTGAAATAGCAAGGGCCTACAACAATTGGGAGTACTCTTCAAGGGTCGGGCTTAACTGATGTGGGCTTAAACAAAAAGTGATAGATTCAGGCTCCCATAAATGCATTAAGGCCCACACTAAGGTAATGTTCACAAGTATCTTCTACAGGGACAGGATGGGACTAATCTTATTCTTAATAAATTCTTGCTTATCTAGGTTGAAAGGTCAGAATTACATTTGGAGTAATTTTTTAAGCTAATGAGGTAAGTGGACGTGAATCTCTTTGAAAGCCTCTTGACTTGATCTAGTCATACCTATCTAAAGAAAAATTAAAATTACAATCACTGCCTACCTAAACCTTACATGTAATTATTATAAGGAAATATTTATAGGTACTATTCAAGAAAATACAAGGAAAATATAACTTCACAACTGCCCTTATCCATTTAGGTTTGCCACATTATGGGTTCTTCTAATTTTTCAAAAAGGTTTTCATGTATGCAAAGGATGGGTTCTAAAGGTCCTCAAGTTCTACGACTACTATATTTTTTAAAACAACGGTTCTATGATTACATCTAAACTTAAGTGGGATAGCTTAATCAACCTTAGAAGGTGGTTGTCTCATAACATCTGAAACTTACTTAATGGCCTGCCTCCTAATGTCTTAGGACGACTTGGGTTTGATCTTATTTACTACACATTTATGATGTAAAAAAAAAGTAAAATAAAAAAACCTAAAATAACCCCCTAGATGAGCTGCAACAAACATGTTAGCACAACAATGAAATTAAAAAAAATAATTGACTTAAGTATATATTTTTTGTTGAAAATAATCCTAATTTCGACAAATTCTAATAACTAGCTCTCTTGACGTCCCAAATAGAATCAGTAAACTGGCAAGTCTAATTTCTCAGTTTCTTATTTTGATTTTATTTCCAATTTTTCGATTAATACTAAACCTTAAATCATTTAATATTAATCCTCAACTAGAGATATTAGGAAATTTCGATTTCCAAAAAAAAAAAAAAATTTTGAAGTCACCATCCGACTGGAGTTAAGAAAATGAGAAATTGCAATCAATTAGGTGAATTAACTACAATTTAGCTACAAGTTTTTCATTTCAATTCAATAAAAACTAAAAGGTTTCAAATTCGAGGACTACCTATTAAATCTTAATAGGTACTACTATAGGTTTTGTGAAATTAGGATTTTTTTTTTTCAAAATTATTCTTTTTAAAATATTTTTAAGAAAAATAAAAATAAAATAAAACCTAAGATTTTATAGATTTTTACATCGTCCCATAAATGTTTATGTATCCACTAGTCAGGATCAGACGTCCATAGTTTTTATTGAAAACTTTAGTGTGTTGGTTCCTTTAATTTTGAAAAAAAAAAAGATTGGGTTTACATATTTATCAATTAGTTTATTTAAAGAAAATTCTTAAAAGGTTCTAATTCTTGAGTATTTCTATTTTATAGAAAACTTTCTAAAACGTCCTAATCGTTTAATAAAGGTTTATTGTTAATTTTTATTTCTAAAAAAATAATTTTTCTAAATAAGAAATTCCTAAGCTAAGGTATATTTTCTTTTACATATTTTAAAATAACCACTCAACAAATCAAAATAAATAAATAAATAACTCAAAACTAAGCAAGAATTGTGCCTGATAGGAGCCATTGGGCTTGATGCTTGTATGTGATAGGGGCTTGTATTTAGGATCAAGTACATGGATGTGTTGTACATCTAGGATTGTTGGGCTGCTGCAATTGGCTTATGTAATGGCCAGTGGATTGAAGATGAAGTTTCTTGCACTATGGAACATAACTAGAGTACGTTGGGCTTTGTTTTAGATGGATGAGTTTAGCTATTTAGCGTATGGGATGTGATGTCCAATGAGTGCGTGGATGAAGTGGTTGTCAGCTTCTATGGTACTGTAGCATGGATGGGCGGTCATGGCATATACTGTAGTGTCCGTAGGTTGCTGGACTTACGTACTTGGGCGTGTTTATGGCCTGCAATGATCGATGAAGTGCATGTGATTGGCATGTATAGGTTAGAGCTAGTAACCGAAGTTGGCATTGTTGATTGGAGAACTGTATGGTTGTGTTTGTATGTTCGGCTATGGGGCTCATGCATGGAATTTAGGTTGCTATTCGTGCAATGTGGTTGCAAGGATAGGGTGTTTGGAAGAGAAAGAGTGGACTGTTGTTGGCGTTGGCCTGTTTAAAGGTGATTGAAAGTAGGGGTTTAGCTACTAGCATGGTCATTGTGAGAGGATGTATTGTTTTTGTATGTTGGATCGTATGTACGTAAGTAACGTCAGTTTGTGTTAAACGTATGTGAGAACTATGAAGGATGCTAAACCTCATTTGTAATATTTTAGAAATCTGAAAACACAAGAACATAATTTTAGAAAATTAGAAAAAAAAAAATCAAAATAGAACAACAAATAGGGTCGAAATTGGTTTAAGGTAGTTCAATAGGTTATCTACAACCTGACTTGGAGTGGCTTGAGGGTCTAACAAAAGGTGACTGGAGGAGTCTTTTCAAAAAGGTGTAGTAGTTCGGTATTAACTAGAGGTGGCCAGTTTAAGTAAACCAATTTTTCACTCGTAACTTATCTAATTTTTTAAAAATATCAAATTATGTTAATTAATTATGATACTTGGTTTTCTAGGATTGTTTAATGTGTAGATTAATGTGGTAATTTTATTTTAATCAAATAATTAGTAGAAATATAGGTCCTTAAGAAAATACCCCATTTAGGAAAATTGAAATAATTTTTAGAAATATTAGATAATGTTATTTCAAGCTCAATTTTTGTGTACAATACACTTAATATATGTACTTAATTGTAGTAACAAGAATTTTTGAAAATAGGTATGTTTACTATTTATTGTAATTATTTTGGATAAAATAGGTAATTTTGATGTTTTATTAAATTAATTAGTTTTTGACAAAATCAAAGTATGGGCCTTATGTATTTTGATTTCTAAAAGTTTATAATGATATTTGGAACACATGATTTTTATCTTATGATTAAATTCATTTATTTGCTTAATTTTCACTAATTTTCAACCAAAGTGCTATTTTTAGAAATGTAGGTGATAAGCTAGTTTAGTACAAATGATGGTCAATATCTAAAGTGTATATTTTGTGAGTTCACAGTATTTTTTGTATAATTAATCAAGCTCGTATACTATTTGTTATGTATTTTCCTTGTATAAATCTATATATTAGCATAATATATGATATGGTAATTAGTACTATGAAGATACTTGTTAAATTTATAAGAGACTCATAGTCGACTTGGGGTCTGTTTGTGTTTCCTAGGTGTAATAGGTGAGGAGGGACTACATCACGAAGCTTAGGATTTTATGCTACTATCAAGCTTGGGTAGGTGGATATTTATGTTTTTATGCAATTAAACCTATGTTTACTTGACATGAAATCAACTATGTCATGAATTATAATGATGTGTTAGATTGATAGAATACATGATTCTATTGAATGCATGTTGACTAAGTGACATGCATCCTTATGTATAACTAATTCATTGATGTGTATTTCTGCTTGAAAAACTTGGAAACTAAACAATCTTTTAAGGTGTTCACCTAAAGTGAACCCTATATGAAATAATGTATTATAAAGTTGAGAAAAAAAATTGAAGTTGAGACCGTCAAATTGTTATGAAGTAGAACTTGAGATTCGTACTTGATATTAGGTTATTACGTTGTTTACTATATTCATGGCATGGTACGAAAGGACCTACGGGTCAAGTTTTAGAAAGCTTAAACACTACTAAGTTAGGTTTTGAGCATATAGAGTTGCATTGCTTAACTTGTTTTAGCTACCATGTGTGGTTTAAGCTAAACTGGCTATGTATTGGATTTTCAAACCACATTGGGTGGCTTTTGTTGGGGTTCCTACTCTTAAGTAACTCCTTGTTGCCTTAGGTTCTTAGAAGTAGTATTTAGATGCCTAGGTGCGTCGACTAATTAGATGAGAAATTGGAAAAGTATATGATATTAGTATCGAAGCTTGTCACATTCATGAGTATGGTACGATTTTCCTACATAAACAGTTTATATTGATAACTCGGGTTATAAAATTGAATATTCTATAATGTTGATCTTTGTGAATGTAGGTTATGCTTGGTTTGTACTTTGTTTTATACACTTTCTCTTAGCTCACAGAGAGCTGAGAGAATACTTGTGTATCCTCAAGTTATGAAGAGAATTGATAGGGCATTAACATCAACTAGGGAAAAGTCTTTTGAGAGCGTATAGGGTAGAGTCAGCCAGTTTTGAAGAAGCCTTGCTATATTTTGCTCTTAGTTTCATGAAGGATCTATACTTATGAAATAAAAAGAAAAAAAAAAGCTACTATGTTTTAGGTTTTGTTATGTTTGATGGATGTACTCTTTTGCATAAATAGGTATAAAACTGAACTCCGTTGTAGTACTCTTTCATTATAAATAGAACTTTTGTTGAATATAAATAAGTATTCCTGTGTGATGATACATCATGTGCTATGCTAAGATATGACATAAGGTAAACTACCCATCAAATTTGACTTCTAGAAGATCTCTTAAAGCATTAATGCTATTAGAGTAACTCTTCTTAAAGACCTTTCAATTGTCTTTTTATCACGAGAACGATATCTCATAATTGATTAGTTTAGACTAAGAGGACTTCTTTACCTTCTCTCAGTTCAAATTTTTACTCTTGATTATTAATCCAAAAATTATGGTTCATTTTGTAAATGATACGTTTTGATTAATCTGTTAGGTTTTTTCCGGTTCTATAATGCAATTTTTAGGCTTTTGGTTAATGGTTTCAAAAGGTGTTAAGAAAAAGGCATGTTTTGTATTTTTCTAAAATTTTTAATTTTTTTATATTTTTCAAGATTTTCTATTTTTTTGAATTTTTTCTTCTATTTTTTATATTTTTTAATTAGGACCCTCTTATATTATGTAAAGAAAAAATAAAACTACAAGGTAGGAGGTAGGTATTAGGTATGGGGATGACAAAATTAGGCTCTATGCCATGAAAAGGGAAGAAAATTTACAAGCTTCTAGAACTAATTGTTGGCTATAGATAGAAATAGGTCTTGTGTTTTTTTTTTTTTTTTTAATTTTATGGATTTGACAAAATTATTAGTGAAACCAACAAATCAAACAAAAATTTGGAGCAAAACTCTTCCAAAAAGATTTGTTAATATCTACATGAACTCCAACTTCATCCATATGTCAATCAATTTGAGTTTAAAAAGATTCGGATAAAAAAAAAATTTAAAAAGAGCTTGGTAAGGATCAGAGATAAGCTTTAGACACTTAAAAAACCAACACTTATGTGTACCACCATTACCCTCTCTCTAACATCCCGTTGATCCACTCTCTCTCTACATGATATACATGCAATCTTTATGGTACTCACAAACCACTACTCCGTTTCACTCCCCATCACCTAAGCCTCAAAATGTGACCACACTTACACTTAGTCACGATCCCATAGTCAACTTTCAACCCAAACCTTAATCACCACCATCAGCTACCTTTGAAGCACCAACAAAACTCCACCTCTATCCAAGAATAACAATGCCCATGTGTTCCTCACATACCAAAATCCATAGAACTTACTTAGTATCACTTGAAATTGGCTACCACCCTATTAACCCTAGTCTACCATTGTTGCACAACTTCGAAAAGCACCAAAATGACCACCACTATCTAAAGCATTCATCCCAATCCAATTTTTATCAATAACTTTTGTTATCAAACTGTGACTATCCCTTCGATTTGGTGATCAAAAGGCATCATAATGTGCTTGGAGGGTTATTAGGCTTGGAGGCAATCATAACTCAAATTCGATCCGTTGGAGTAACCTAACCTGTACACGATAACGTATAGGTAGGTTTCATTTTTTTTTTTCTTTTCTTTGGTTATTTTTAATATCTTATTTTATTTTATTTTTTGCATAAACAAAGTTACTAATAACCTATGCTAACTTCATTTTTTTTTGTAGGATTTTTTTTTTTTTTTATGATTGTTGTTTCTACCAAGAAGAAGCAATCTTCTAAGGGCATGTTGTTAGTGGAGGAGGATTACAAGAAGACAGTGAGAAGATTCAAGCTACAGTTGAATGGCTAACTCTGACATCTTGTGCCAACATATAAGAAGCTTTCATGGTATAGCTTCACTTTACCAATGTTTTATCTTAGGCTTCAATACTATTATCGCATTTCTTTCTATGTTAACAAAGAAAAACATAGAGTTCAAGTGAGCAAAAAGAGAAGAGAAGAGTTTTATTGAGGTAAAGGAAATATTGACTTCTGCACCTCTCTTGGCTTTACTTAACTTCAAGAAGGTCTTTGAGTTGGAAATTGATGCTTCTAGTATCGTCATTAATGCTACATTAATGTAAGAAGGTTAACTTATTGCATTCCATAGTAAGAAGCTTAGAGGAATGTAGTTGAACTACTCAGCATATGACAAGGAACACCTAACATTGATAGGAGTTTTTATGTGTGGCAATAATACCTCTTGCCAAACGAGTTCGTCATCTACATTAATCACAAGTCCTTGTGGTATTTAAGAAGCTAGCCTAAGCTTTCAAGGAAATAAGCGAGATGGGTAGAATTCTTAGAAGGATTTAATTATGTGATCAATTATAAGCGCGATAGCGACAAGACGAATGTGGACACCTGGTTCTTTTGGATTACAATAGATGTTCATAAGGTTGTAGAAAGATGTACAACTTATAAGAGAGTAAAAAGCTGAACAAAACAAGGGAAAGAAATACCTTTACCTATTTGAATAAACTATGGGTTGATTTAAGTATAGATTTTGTTCTCAGTCTACCTTAAACCCTTGAAGAAAAGATTCTATCATGGTTGTCATTGATACATTCAACAAAATGGTACACTTCGTATCCTGCGCTAAACTAGTGATGCTTTAGGTATCTCTTTTCTCTTTTTGCAGTTGATCATTCAATTGAACGGTGTTTTGAGGAGTATAGTATCCAATAAAGATCCTAAATTTCTAAGCCAATTTTAGAGAACCCTTGGCATTGAATAAGACCAAAGCTACTCTATAGTAAATCATGTCATCCATAGACTAACTCTAATTGTTAGACAAAGGTAGTCAATTGCACCATAGGATCCTTGCTTTAAGCAACCACTAGAAGGAACTTATCTAATTAGGATACTAGCTTATGTATTATCAAATTTGCTTGCAGTAGATCTATCCACAACACCATAAGGTTAGACTCCCTTTAAAGTTGTATATGATTTCAACCCTAAGCTACACTTAGATGATGTACCGGTGCTCGTAGTCAATCAAGAGGACTTGAAGGTAAGAGACCAAAATCAAACCCTCTAGAAGATTTCATAGAAAGTGACATAGTAGATAGATCGAGTTATTTAGAAGTTAAAGCAAAAAGGATAAGGAAGAAGGAGAAAGAAATTTTAGCTCAGCAATCTAGTTTGGATACACTTGAGCAAGGAAAAATTCCTAAACAAGAGACAACATAAACTGCTCACCCAAGCTAAAGGACCCTTTAAGATACTCCATAAGGTGAATGACAACTCCTATTAGCTACAATTGCTTAAAGACCATAGAATTTCTAATGTGTTCAATGTTGCCAACCTAAGCTACTAATGATTAAAAGAAGATGATCAGCCAGGAGATCATTTGGATTTGATCCCAAATCCTAACAACCTGAAGAGATGATAGGAATGAATCAACTAGACCCTATTAGTGCCCAAGCCCAACATTTATAGCACATGTGATCGGAATCAGGCTATTGGATCTTTGACTCGCAACTAAGCCTAAGGACTAAAGGGGCTGGCATAATGAATCCTTTTATTCCAACCATTCCTTACCAAAGCTAAGTACTTCCTTACTGAGTTACCTTTAATGCCATGCCATATGACCGCTTATTTTTCTATAGTATGCCGAGTTGATGATTACTCTCTAACACCGAGCCAACCAATTACTTAGCATCTTCCTTGCCGTAAAGACAAGAGAGAGAGTCCGGATTGACTAAGCCATCCATGCTCGGACAAGCCCATCTATCCATACTTTTTGTTCATATCTCCTAACAACCTCGACAATATAGCATCGCCACATATACACTATCATATGTAGAATCTGTAGCACCAATGATTGCTTTCTTTGCATATTTATTTTTACCTTTTTGTATCGTGTAATTGCTTCTTTAGGAAATGTCCTTTTTTTTTTTCCCTTTTGGGTAAGTTGCCTTAACTTGTGGGTATAAATACCCTTGTACTTGTAGCTGTAATGATCAGATTATCCTCAATACACTTTTGAGTACTTTTTTCCTTACATAAACACTGTCTGTTTACTCTCGGCAACACTCTTATCCTTTCCCTTAAGCAAGGTTAGGTGGTGAGTAATCTCATTGGACCAATTTGTGCATCATATCGAATTATATTGTAAGTCTTCGGAAGTTTTATTGGTGTGTCATATCCTCTAGAGCTGTTTGTAGGTTTTTGCTTATTATTTCATTCATCATTTTTGCCCCCTTTCGTACCTTTCCCTATTAACCCTTTTCGAGCTTTCTATAAGCTTAAACCCATCCGGTGACTGGCCTTATCTGTTCTTGGTTACATTCACAACATCTTAGTATTAGAGTAGAGGTTTTGTATGAACTATAGTTAGTTCTTCTTGAAGTTCTATTGTACTTTATTTTGCATGTGTGAAACAGAGTTAGTTACTGTATTCATTTGACTATTGTGTTGTTAGTTGTTCACTTTCTAAAGTGTTTGTTTAAATTTTGAATCTATGAGGAAAAATGATAGATCTAAATATAAATGTTGGTACTAGTGATGACAATAGAATTATCTACTATGGACGTTAGTCTCGGAGAACTCCCAAAAGCATTGATGAAAGGCTCGATGAGGTACCTAACCTCTTGATAGATCTGACTCGAGCTGTTCATATGTTATGTTGCTGATCCAATGAGGCCATATAAAACACTCTATAAACTGCTTAACCTGTTAAAGGTCAGAACCCAACTCGACCAGCTCAAGGTGAAGGAGTTGGCGGACGAGTAAAGCAAAGGATAGACCTAAGAGAGCTTGATGAGAAGGAAGAATAGTATTTTGAAGAGGAGCGTGCACGAGTCTCCAAAGCATCTGACTATGTGAAGCTTCGAATTCCAAGTTTCAATAGATCTGGGAATGCTGATAAGTATCTAGATTGAGAAGAGAAGGTAGAGCGTGTGTTTGATTATTATCAATATGAGGATTATGAGAAAGTGAGGACTATTGCTGTTGAATTCTCCGAATATGCTGCCATGTAGTGAAAGAATTTTCACGCCATGAGAAGAAGAGAGGGGTACCAAGAGATTAACACTTAGCTCAAGATGAAGAGAGTGCTTAGAAACCGAGTCGTATCAAAAACATATCTCTAAGATACTTACACTTGGCTTTAGGAGCTGAGATAAAGAGACCAAACTATTGATGAGTATGTTCAAGAATTCCTAATACTTATGATACGATGTGAAGTGAAGGAACCACCAGCCTGAACAGTCTTAAGATTTATTATTGGATTGAGAGGAGACATTCGAGACATCGTAGAGCTCCAATAACTAAACATAATAAATGAAGCTGTTAGGATTGCCCAACGAGTAGAGAGATAAAGAAGGAGCTAAGTAACGATGAAAATGCCGACTAACTGACGTGGTTAAGCAAGTCATCGAGCTCAATCAAGTATCGAGCTAAGTAGAAGGGTTGATGTTAGAGTCGAGCAGAAAAGCCAACCCGATAGTGAAGTGCTAACCCAAATTTATGAGAAGGGGTAAAGGTCCGGCAGGAAGATAAGCCAAACTAAGTGCTTCAAGTGCTAGGGGTTTAGACATATGGTTACTTAGTGCCTAAACCGACAGACGATGGTCATTAAGGGAGACATCCTAAAGTTAGAAGTAAAGAGTACGGATAAGGAGCCCGAGGAGGAAGAGGTTTCAACTGAGAAAGAAAATACCAAGAAAGAATTGATTAAGGAGGACATGTTTCTTGAGGACTTAGACCAGTCACTCATGGTTGTCCAACGTACTATGAGCGTCCAACGTACTATGAGCATGGAACCCTTACGAAAGGAGGAGTAGAGAGAGAATTTGTTTCACACCACTCGTAAGATGAATGATTAGATGTATGCTCTCATTGTGAATAGTAAAGGTTGCACCAATGTGGCATTAGCTGAGCTTGTTTCCAAACTGAAGCTGCCGACTATTGCACATCCCAGGCCGTACAAATTATACTAGTTGAGTGAGAAAGGAGTATTACATGTCACTTGGCAAATACTACTGCCAATCACTATAGGGAATTACTCTGATTAGATCCTTTACAACGTATTACCTATGTACGCTTCCTACGTATTGCTGGGTAGGTCATGGTTGTTTGATTGGAGAGTTATATATGATGGCTACAAGAACATGTATACGTTCGAGAAGGATGACCAGAAGATCACGTTGAATCCGATGCAGTTGAGAGAAGTTAGTAAGTTGTAGATGAAACTTACTCATGGATTAAAGAAGGCTCTAGTGATGAATAGACTAGAGCTCCGAGAGGCCATCAATGCTAACGAGCCAATCCTATTATTGGTCAGGCAACTATTGGAAATGAAGGAGTGGGGTAAGCATCCCTAGGAAATTAAGGAGCTACTAGATGAATATGCTGACCTATTCCTAGAACAGTTACTTGAAAGGTTGCCCCTAACTTAAGGAATAGAGCACTATATTGACTTAGTACCTAACGCTGCACTACCAAATAAGCCAGCTTATTAGATGAATCTTGAGTAGACTTATGAACTCCAACGTCAAGTTAATGAGTTGCTAGAGAGAGGCTATGTAAGAGAGAGTCTCAGCCTTTGTATTATGCCTACACTTCTAGTGTCGAAGAAGGATGGAACCTAACAGATGTGTGTTGACAGCTGAGTTGTGAACAAAATCACAATTAAATACAAGTTTTTGATCCCAAGACTAGAAGGTATGTTGGATGAACTGAGTGGGGTTAAGATTTTTAGCAATTTTAGCAAGATTGATCTTAAATCTCGTTACCATCAAATTCACATGAGACTAGGAGACGAATGGAAGACTGCGTTCAAAACTCAACATAAACTTTATAAGTGCATGGTCATGCCCTTCAACTTATCGAATGCCCCAAACACTTTCATGAGGCTTATGAACCATATGTTGAGACATCTCATAGGGAAGTGTGTCGTAGTGTACTTTGACGACAACCTAGTATACAATGCCAACATGTCGAGTCACTATGAACATCTTAGAGTAGTTATGGATATCCTTTGTGTTGAGAAACTATTCGACAATCTAAAGAAATGTTGCTTTTGCTAAGAGGAAGTGGTATTCTTAGGCTATGTAGTTAGTGGAGGAGGCATGCGAGTCGATGATGAGAAGATCCGAGCAATCATTAATTAGCTGACTCCTACTACTTTTGTCGACGTAAGAAGTTTCTACAAACTAGCTTCATTTTACAAAAGATTCATTAGAAATTTCAACAACATTATGGCACTACTTACTAAACTAATGAAGAAAAACACCGACTTCCGATGAGAAGAAATGGAGGAGAGGAGTTTTTTCAACATAAAAGAAAGGTTGACCTTCGCCTCAGTATTAGCACTACTTGACTTTGACAAAATTTTTGAGCTGAAATGTGACGCATCAGGCATTAGAATAGACATTGTCTTGATGAAGGAAGGACGACCACTTACCTTTTACAGTGAGAAACTCTAAGGACCACAGCTAAACTACTTTGTATATGACAAGGAACTTTTGGCACTGATCCATGCGATGCATGTATAGCAACACTATTTACTGCCGAGAGAATTTGTCATATATACCAACCATAAATTGTTGAGGTACCTCTGAAGCCAGACTAAGTTGTCGAAGCGGTAGGCGAGACAGGTTAAATTCCTTAAGGGATTCACTTTTGTAATTAAATACAAGCAAGGAAAGAGCAATGTAGTTGTAGATAACCTTTCGAGGAGACATGTACTTTTATTAGAATTGTAGACCAGGCTATTTGGGTTTGTGAGTATCAAAGAACAGTGCTTCGAGGATCCATACTTTGGATCAATAATTTTGTGATGCATGGATCAGAGGACAGTCAACAAGTATTATGTAGAGATTGGTTACCTGTTTTGAGGAGGGAAACTGTGCATACCGACTTGTTCTCTACAGGAATTATTAATCAAAGAAGCCCACAGCGAATGGCTCTTCGAACACTTTAGGGAGAGGAGGACCTGTGAACTATTGAATGGCTGATTCTTTTGGCTGAGAATATGAAGAGATGTACACTGAGTTGTCAAAAGTTGTACTATATGCAAAAAGGCCAAGAGTTGAGTCGAACAAGGAAAAACAATACCCCTACCTATTTCAACAAGGCTGTGGATTGAAATGAGAGTAAGACTCAAGAGAAAATCATTATATTCAATATTCAAGAATAAGATAATTGTTGTGGATATTACAAATGGAGGCCTTATATACTTGGCTTTGTAGGGTTTATACATGTAGGAACATGTAGGAATTTACAAAAGGGTAAATAGTCCAAAAAAAAGTAAAAATGCATGATCTAAGATATATTAAAAATGGAAAAATTGAGAAAAGACAAAAAGAAAAAATGTTAGAATAATTGTCCTTAGGATATGTACATAGGTCACATTTAAATCCAAATAGGCTTCTTTAACAAACATGAAAAGAAAAATATTACACCTATTCTAGGTAGAAAACACTTAATAGGTCTTTAGATAGGCTGGCAACCTATGGGAGCAACTCGGGATGGATGGGAATAGGTAAGTGATCAGCTCAGTTGACTTGGATTAGGTCAAATCAAAAGTTGGAGCTTACTTGAGTTATGCTAGGGAGAGCTCGAATAGCTTATGACTAGGTTAGGATATTTCCTTGCTTAGATGAATGCCATGTTCTCTGGTTCTAAAGAATTGCAAACTAAAATGAGTAATTGCAATTCCTCATGGAATTGCTATTATGGATTGAAAAACAAAGAAAACACTATAATAGAAATTCATGAAGAATAAAAAGGGAATGGAATAACCATTTCCCTCAAGTGAATGGGCCATTAGAGTTTAACAAGTTTACATAAGAAGGAAAGTGATATCAATACTATTGGAGACTAGTTAGTCTCAGCTTTAAACAAGTAAGAATAAGGGAAAATATAGGTTAGTTTTGGAAATTGAGGTCTTCATATAAGAATAAGAAAATTAAGGAAAATGATGACTTAATATAAACAATAAGGATGTAAAGTTTGAAGTTAACAGATAAGTCTAGGCACTATATGGCAGTGAAGTTAGGCAACCTTCAAGAACCTTTAACACAAGTTAGCTTATATCACCTACTAAATTCTTTAATATGAGACCCATAAATTTCTTCTTAGACCTAGGCATAAACATTTCTAAGACAATCCTAAAAAGATGAATTCATTGAGACTTTAGCAATGAATTATAAAACCACCACTAATAAAACTCTTCGATAATTAATTGAACATTAAATTACAGAAACTTTCTATGAATATGGGAACTACGACTTCACTTTTAAAACTTAAGTATTAGAGATTATTTATGAAATAATCCTTACGAAACTCTTATAGGGACATTTTAAAATGAATTGATGATTTATGAATATTAATAGATAGGTAGAACTTATGTCTTAGTAGATTGAAAAAATTCTTGTTAATATATGAATTACTATTTTTCTATGTAGTTTATTCATACATTGTGCTTAATACATATCATTCTTAAGCTTTGATCAAATGAATATGATAGGATACCTTAAAATTTTAGACATAAATGATAATACAAAAACTCAAAAGATGCGTGAACATGAAGATATATATGTTTGCTTGTGTTTATAAAAAATTGATTAGTTCCATATTATGGTTTATTTCTCCTTATACATATGTGCATGTATATGAATAAACTTTTATTTAATTGATCATGCATGCAACCAATTCAATCACCCAAAAATATAAAGAAGAACCTTAATAAAGATTTTTCTTTTATGTAATATGATACATCAAAGTATCTAAATAATCTTATACTAAAATAACTAAATAATTACTAGCACTATGACCCTCTAATGGCACATATTACATAAGTCTATCTACTACACATTAATCTAATTAGCCAATGTTACACCTAATAAATAACTTTTCTACCCAATTCATGCTTGTCATGTTGACTATCAACCCATTGATGTCTTCTAAAAAATTTGCTACATTTTCAAACTTTAAATCAATGCAATTCTTAATGTAATACCCTACCATTCAATCACTATGCAAGTATGTATGTACCCTTCTATTGCTTATGCAACTTTTTTCCACTCTAGCACTCAATCTGTCCTCATATCCTTATGTCCAAAATCGATACACTTTATCTATGGCATCAAATCCTCCCAAAACAAAAATCATAAGACACTCTTTCCTTATCCAAATCTCACAATTAGCTCCCTCTTATACTACCTCTCCAATTTTCATCACTTCTCTTTTTATATTTTTAGCAATAATCAAGCTACTTGAAGCTCATTCTTACATACCCTATTATGTGCCACTTAAAGAAGATTTAGGTTGATTTTGTTTACTTTTAATTCTCTTAAATCATTAAGATAATGTTTCCTTTGCACTAGCATCTTATGTATCAATTTAGTCTTTGATCTATACTAATTTGGATTTCTATTTATGTCAAATGCAATTTTTGAAAGCCCTACAACACTAAATCAAGAAGGTAAAAGTCCTCCTAAACTTTGCAAAAATTTGCATTGATGGAAATCACACCATCTATGTGATTTCTAGTAGTTAGTTCACTAAATCTTCTCCTTATGATAGTATGACCATCACTCCACCAAAACAACATAAGGCCTCAATAGTATAGGTTGCATTTGCCTTCAAATTTGTTGCATAAAGACTTAAGCAATAAATTTCTTTTATTGCACTAAGTGTCTATTACTTAAAATAGAATTTCAACAAATATTTTACTTAATGCAACGCAATGTGTTTGTTGCCTAATTGAATTGGAATAACATAACTAATATATTGAGGCAACCAAAATTTTATTTGAAGCTAACAAAATTCTAATATTAAACCAGCACATATGTTTAACAAAAGCAATATTATCAAAAATAGACAATAGTTAATTGCATATGAATGTAAGATGATTTTTTTAATATTGCTATTTTTTTTATACATATGCCATATATGGTTCCATTATTCAACTCAAGACTCTTATTATGAGTTTTGACTAATCAAAATCATTATATTGTTCAAGGTTTTCAAAATTGAGATTCTACCTAAAATTGTTTATAAAATCGAAATATAAAAATATAAGTTTTTATAACCTAAGTAAAATAACTTTTAAAAACTATAAAGATACTTATAATAGTTATTGAAAATTGAAAACACATGTTAAAAAAAATGAAGAAATTGTTTCCTTTTCTACAAAAGTTTTTAATTTATAATCTAACATGCCTAAAAGGAGGATATCAAAGTTGAAAGTAAGCATTTTTTTTATCATTTTTTTTAAGTAATGAATTAAGGAGAAATTAGCATTTTTATTCATTTTAACTTATTGATGGTACAGTTTAATATATCTAGTTTTCCTTACTATGCTATTAGAGTTAGAACATGAATAAAGGCTATTAAAATAAGGGTCTAGGAGAAAGAGAGAAAGAGGAAAAAAACCTAAAATATGAAAAAAGGAAGATAATGTAATGCCCTAATAGTCAATGCCTTGTTTAAGTGCAACTATATTTATTTCTATTTTTTAGCTTATTTAACTCAGATATGTAAAATTGGTAAACATTGGTGAAAATCATAAGTTTCCATTAAATTTAACATGTAAACTCAATTAAAAACATAAGTTTCTATTTGAAAATGATTTTATACTCAATTAACTTAAAAGAGCTCATAAAATCATAAACTCGTAGAATCGTATACATAGAATAGCAATTTTAACAACTATGATATTATTAATATGAGTTTTGAAATTCCATCTATTATGTTTATGTCATGTTACACATTAATATAGTTAAACTAAAATTGAATATACCTTAATGATCAAAACTATAATATTACTCATTAATACAATAATAATAACAATGTAAGATAATTGTTGTATCTCATGAGGTGAAATTACAATCATACACATCAAACAAACTTTGTAATCACCTATTTGTTTTTCCCTACTCTTTCTCTCTTTCTTCATAGGTGGTTTTAACTTTTCATTTGCAAAGTAACATTAACAAAATTTAGATCTCTTCTATACTCACCAAAACAAATCCTATCCATTATGCCCAAACCACCACTCATTTGCTCTTATCTATTAGTTTCTTTTTCTAAATGATGAGGTTTCAATCCCACTATTTTAGCATAAAATAGGAAAAAATGGTACATGGTGAGAAAACATTCATGATAGATTTTTTTTTTCAAATTTTAATAGATTATGATTCTATTGGCAATGGAAACTTTTAGTTTTAAAAGATAGTTATAGGTATCTCATTGTTTCTTACTATTTGTTAGATGGTTTAATATTCATTACAGATTCTTTTTGTTATTTCTACTAAAAATGTATATTCTTTTCTCTTTTCTACTTTTTCGAGCATTTATGTCACATGGATTTTACAAACAACAATTTTTATATAGTTTTGCATCTGTATAGCATATGTGTTGTCTACTAACTTGCTTCATGATAGTAATTTATATGGGAATTTTACTTTTTGTATGCTTGATTGAAGAAGTTAAAATTGGATTAAATGCTTTAAAATTCATAAATGTATGGTTCACTATTCAATTAAGTAGATACATAGAGTTATTTTTTATATGCATGTTTTTTTACTTTTCTCTAATATCTAATTTTTCTTTTGCAAATAATAAAATTATTGAATATAGAATACAACTAGTATCTATTGGGTATTCATGAATATGATCCTGTAGCAATGTGGCTCAATACGGTTATTTTCGGTGGTAAAAGTGAATGGGTCCTACATTTTAAGATCAATATGATTTTTTAAGTACTAATATTCAAGAATATGTTATGTAAAAATATGTATGCTCTTCATTAGTTTTTGAGAATCTCAATGAATTTTGTTTTATGGCATGAAACTTACAAATGAAAGAAAGACGATTGAGTAGTCAATTTTGCACTGCATTCAGTTTCTCTAGAAATGAATTATTAAGCTGTGACATTGGGTGACAATACATCAGAATTGAAGTTTCTATCTAGCTTATAGTAAGTACAATTATGTTATATATCTAGCTTGTATAATACAATATTAGATAAGTCAAAATGTAATTTAATTTATCTTTTAAAAATTGTTAAATCGTGACATAGGTTGACCATACATTGGAATTCAAGTTACAGACTTTTGTATTATCTGGCCAAGCAAAAAGAAGAAAAAGACACTTTCTATTAGATGACAGCATTCAGCTCAAAGCGAGAATTGCCAATTTTTTTCCCCCAACGCCATAGATTTAGTTATATGGTCTGTTTTGATGAAGAACTAGTGATTGACATAAATTTGCTTTATTAAGAAATAATGTCGTCTTAAATTTCGATCTTCAAAGCCCAGCTCATGCCTAAAAGGCATTAGTTATAGTCTATTCATTTTAACCTCAGCCCAAGGACGGATGCGGAACAAGAAGATCCATTGTGCACATGCTAAATCACTAATTCATGAAATTATTAAAAGGAAAAGGTGCGACCAAAGAAATGTCCAAAAGATACAAAGCCAATATACATAATTATATATATATATATGTATATATGTATATATATCCAAAATTTATAATGCACTATATTGCTCCACCCACTATTGTAGAGTGGAGGATAGAAATCACATATTTTATTCTACTAAATGAATCTAGCTATATAAAACTTATCTATATTTTTACAATTTACTACAATAAAATATATGATTTTGTATCATCCATTTACATGCATATATATACATATATATATATATATATGTGTGTGCGTATGTACACGTATGCATATATGCACATACACATAATTTTCTAGTGACCATTTCTTTGTTTTGGATAATTTTTATAGAGGTCTGATCCTATTAGATCAAAAGTTAACCCCATCTGTGTTAGATTGTAGGAAAATATTGTTTGTATGTATATATTATATCCATGTATGCGTCTATATATCGATGTATCTATGTATGCATGTATTATGTGGGTTCATATATATAATTGTACTCTTTTTACGTACTATTTTTACATATGATTTAATATATGTACGCTTTATATGTAAGAATAATATATCTACACAAACAAATAAATCGTATATTAATAATTTATTTTATTATTATTACTAGTTGATCATATATAAATATATATATATATATGTATAAACTCAACTAAGTATTTATATTCAATTAACATTTATTATCACACTATTATGTATTAAATACATGATTTGCATTTCCTATATTTTAGGCTGCATGTAATAAAATAGACATAACGTATAAATTTTAGCTAGTTATGTAAATATATCATAAAAATAGTAAAGTAAAACATGAATATAATATAATTTATACTTAAAAGTTATCAATTATATATATATATATACTAAGAGTTATGGAATGGGAGGTTCCCTTCTCCTGAGGTGCTAGTGTAGTGCTTTGTCATCTCATTTTTACTATATTCTCCATAGGAAAGCAACATTCTCATTTTATTTAACTCAAGATTTTTCCAAACCTATCCCTTACAAAGTAAATAGAAGAATTCAGACTTAGATGGGGTGTGTGCATGTGTATACCACTAGTAAGGTTGAATATGGTATAAGAAAGGTAATTCACAAAATCTCATGTTAGTACAAGTTTTGCTTTATAATTACATTATATTGTTTTTCAACATACGATGGTGGATTTAGGAGCACTAGCTCGTGAATAATATAGATACTGGTATTTCAAGTGGAATAAACTATGTTCAAATACCTTCTTTCTAGTTATAATCATAAAAAAAAAAAAAAACTCCTAATGAATATTCTCTTTGGAAGATTTTAATTTTTCTTCAAACAGTCAAAATTTAGTAATTTTTCCGTATTTACATTATTCTAAAAATTCAAATTTACAACTTTGCCCTCCTTTCCACAAAATGGTACCCCTGGCATTGACATGCGATGTTACTACTATGTTCTTATTTGAATAAAGGTTGGCCACAAAAGGGATTATCGGGAGAAATATGAATGCATTTCATGTGCCTTATTTAAATAAAAAGAAAAGAGAGAAAAAAAGGTAGCAGTTAATGTTTATTTTGAATATATCTTAAAAAGCAAAGATAGGGGATTTGATCTCAATTTGATGATGTGGCGTCTAATGAAGTATGAAAATCGAGATGATCAATTTTTAGAGTAAACTGATGATTCAAATCCAAGTAATATAATGTTTATGTGAATCTGTAAAGATTGAATCGTTGCATTTTCATATGGTAAATTTATTAAATCATAGAAACAAAGCGGAGCATTTGAATAAGATCAAAAATTCGAATTGATCCGGTAAAAAGTTTCCCAAATTTAGAAGTTGCACTCATGGCAAGCTACGGTGAGCAAAATTATCTCCTATTTTAATTTTTCCTGTCCTGTAATTGGGGAAAATAAATCTCCCTATTTTTCAATAAAATAAAACTAGTGTAAAAGAAGAGCACAAAAAGATATTAGCAGCACTAAAAGTAAGTGCCAAGTGGTGTGAACAAGACAACACCATCTGACATACTCATGCCAAGAAATATATATTGCACCAATGATTTCTAAATAATATGGGTAGGTTAATTTATTAAAAACAGAATAAAGTAGATAGATTTCCCTCGTGAAACCAATTTTTTGCAGTTGCGAGTTTCCATCCATGCAAAGGACCTTTCTTGCTCAGTAAGCAAAACCATTGAGGCTTTAATGGATAGTTGGTATGCATATGCTGTCCTCGCTATTTCTAATGCAATTTCTCAGATTTATATCTTTTTCGGCCAAAAATAAAATTCTACGTCTTTTTAAATCTAATACGATTATGGCCACCACTACATACAACAGCATCTCCCTATAGCCATGGACTTCATAACCTGTCCTAGGTATCACTTGTTACTAGAGCAACCACAATCAAATTCTATTGTCAACGTAGCCCAGGAAAAGCTTTTAATCATGGGCATCGCCGCGGGGGCTGGTATCTTGGTGATCATCTCTCTCCTCTTGATTTGTCTAGCCAAATGTTTCCCTCTTCGAACCGATAATTCCAGTAATCCCAATTCACAAAATCCATGTCCCTTGCGTTCCTTGGATTGCAATGTTCCTTCCTTCATAGTAGTTGTATACAGGGCACCACTACTGCCTTTTTCATCGCCGTCTTCACCACCATCATGTATTCAATCTTCGTTTGATCAGAAAACATGTTCCGTATGTTTAGATGAGTTTAGTGATGGAGAAAAACTGAGCGTCTTGCCAAATTGTAAGCACAGTTTCCATAAGGAGTGTATTGAGGGATGGATTCCAGCCAAGTCATTGCAGTGTCCTGTTTGTAGGGAGAAAGTAATGGGGAAGAAAGTACAAAATCTAAGTTTGGATTGCCACATGGAGTTGCAGGTTTCATCACGACCTTATTTGAGTGGCTTAGGCCAAACACTTGACAATCTCTAAAATGTTCTATGCTTTTGTGCTGTGGGGGGCTATGAGTGAAATCAATTTTGTAGCTTTTTGTTTAGAAAATTAGTATAGGTTCAAATCTTATTGCTTAATTGATTTATTTATTTTTATTACCAATACATTGATTTGTCCAAGGATTTGAAAATGTTGAGTTTGCTGTATGTGTTTCTGTTGAATGTTTAACTTGTGAAAATGTTGAACGACTCTTTCCAATTTCACTAGGGTTGAAGCCTGCAGCTGCAATCTTGACCTTTAACCCTAAAACACATTTCAGAACTCATATATGTCACTTTGTATGTTAAAGTATGTTCTTATCTCATAAGTTGTTGAAGTAAATTTTCTGATTTTATATTTATTTTCTCTCCTTTATATCCCTACTTTAAGAATCAAGAACAAGTTTTAGTAAATCAGGGTATGAATATCGAAAATGTTTCGGTAGCTTTTATTTTTGACGTCTTTATATTTGGTCTTTTTTATTTTAAATACATGCATTGTGAGTCATGTTCATATAAAATATTCCATAAGTTATTAAATATTTTGGTAAATCAACACATAGCAAAAGGTTTTTTTTTTTTTCCCCTCCATTTTCTTGCTGAATTTTTTGTGATTTTCATGTCGAGTTCGATAATCAAGCATTCATTTTAGTTGGTAAACACATTTCGCTCTTTAAAATCGAAAGCCTGGATCTACTTAAATTGGAAGCCAATCAAAGTGGATGACAGTAGCCTTGTGGTGAATGGTTACGCTTCACCGTACCCGCACGGCGCTCATTTGTCTTTTTCAGCGAAAATGTTCCACCTAAAATGATTAATATAAATTTTGAAGATTTTTTTAGTACTATCTTTAATTTATTACAAAACCATAGATTCAAGAGAGAATATTTAAAAGTAAGGTTATTAAAATTGTGATTTTACTAGTATGATTTTATAAATATACGATTTAAAAAAAAATTGAATTAATTTGAGTATAAAATCTTTTTCATATAAATTTAGATAGAATCACGAGTCTATATATTAAACTATATAGAAACATATATTTTGATCGAGTTTATCAACTTTACTTATCTAATTTAAATGGATTGAAAAATAAAAAATGTAACTAGACTGCAACAAGACCATCAATTGTCAAGGCACTATATCATTTTCCCACTCTCATTCCACTTTATTTTATTTTTTTTATCTTTCTCTTACTTTAGCCTCTTGTGCATTGTTTAGTGCTTTCATCTAAGTTTCACTCTAGCAGCAAAGTTTACAAGATATTTATTTCAATTTATGTCATCAATAACTTAAAATGAGTTTAAATATTTGTTTTCTTTAATTTATATCTTTCTTCAACAAAATAATAGAAAAAGATTTTAGTTTTGATTTTATTTATCCATCTTCCATACATGATAGATTATATATTAATAATCTTTTATGGATAAAAAATTTAATCTCTTAATTTCTTTATTTTCGTCATTTATTTCAAATTTTTTAATAATTATTATAAGCATATCTACTATTTTTAAAAGCTATTCTACATGGGTTATAGAACCTCAATGCTTTTATTTTTTTATTCTACATTCTGATTCTATAAACCTTATAGTAATTTTAAATAAAATCTTAAGTTTGACAACCTTGTTTATAATGATACTAGTTAGAACACATCCACAATACATTGTCAATATATATATATATATATATATATATACATATATGTATATGTAAAATATTAGATAATTGTGCTGTTGCTGATGATTTGAAAAGGAAAAAGAAATGGAACTTTGTACAAATTAAGTCAATCACCATCATAAACGCTAATACGTAATTCATTTCAATATGACATAATACAACATAGAATTGTATAATGTCCATTAGCACAAATAACTAGCAAATGGTATAATTACGCCGTGCGTGCTAAAATAAATAAAAAATCTCCAAAGGTATAAAATGAACAATCATATAATTACGATCTACAATAAGGTTAAAAATCAAGGGTGTAAAATGCACTTACAACATGCAATAAATAAATAACTATGATAAATTACATGGCCCTAGGATGTATCTTATATACAGTAATAAAGATTTTATCATTAATTTTGATAATCAAAGGATCCACAATTTATGCGACGGAGTTTCTAATCTGGTGTGAAAATCAGCTGGTGTGGGATTTGCTTGTAGAAATCATAGGGAAGAGTTATTGGAAGCTATATATTTTTATCTCGGTTTTGTAGATTGCCTTGTTGTGGAAGCTACTGCGATTAGATATTTACTATCTGCTTATAGAGGAGGTTGGGAAAGAGTTGTGATATAGATGGCTTCTAAGATCGTTCTCCAAAGTATCAATTCCACTGAAGATGTCCTTGGTCTGTTAAAAGACTTGTTGATGATATTTTTCTCTTAAGTTTTTTTCTTTTCTTTTTTTTTTTCTATTGTTCCTTTTGTTTGATATTTAGAAAAGTTAATGCATGTCCTGATTAGATTGCATTTCAAGGTAAAGTAGGAATGAGTTATTGTTATTGTGTTTTAGACAGTCAGTTTTATCCTTTTAACGAAGGTTTTTGAAGTTTTTTTTTTAATAAAGTATTGAAAAAAAGGATCCAGAATTTAAAAGTCTTTTGCTGCTACAGTATGCAGCTTTGGCGTGATAGTAACTTTAGAAGATTGGAAATAAAGACCCCTCAATCGAATGATTAATAAGCTAAATTCAATCTTACTTCTATATTCAAAGTGCAAGTTAGTTTGTGAACAAAAGAAAATTTCTTGCTCGGTTTCAAATTTAAAGTATATATTATTAGGCGTGTAATAATCTAACGGAAGGGAGCTGAATTCACAAAACAAACATTAAAATTTTTACGACATGCACACTATAGCCACATAGGGCTAAGGTTCAATTGATGAATTGGGGAGGCAATATGTCTTATATTTCTGATTGACTTTTGTTTTGTGGCGTATACAATAATTTATAGCAAGACATACAGGATTCTCCTGTAACAAATTGCACAGAATTTCGTGCCACGTTGGAAAATTCGAACTAGCTACAAAATTAACAATAGGAAATGATTTTAATAATTAAAAATATAAGGCCAATATCTTTCTTAGCCATTATTATTCTTATAGCAGCTTAATGGATTTTACGCAGTGTGTTGGGGTGGTAAATGGCCTAAGTCTGGCTTTATGGCCCGCTCTACTCTACTATGGCCAATAGATAAGTCGTATGCACTTAAATCTGGAAGAGTAAGAGTTGTCTTTAACATAACACAACTTGTCTTGTCTCCACACTACCCTTTCTTATTATCATGCTCACAAAACCCTAAATTGGCGTAAACAATAATCTGACAAGTGGAAGGTTCTGTGGTCAATAACAGCTTCAATTGTCGTTGGCACTAGGATCATGCCAGCAATATGGCTGCTAAGAGGCAACACTTCCTGTCCTTCTTTTTCAATCACCTTTTCATCCTCAACTCTTACATTTTTTTTCCTTTTGTTTCATCCTCTTCAATATTTTTTAATTGAGTAATCTTTTGTCACCTTCTTTCTTCCCTAAAGTCCCCTTGAGCTCAACCATCGCAGCCTCTAATTGATCATACATACTAAAAAGGTTAGCTTTATAGGTGGATTCTACCCTTAAGGCCATTTGAATAGCTTCATCCAAGATCTTAATTTATGAGGAGTTGACACATTTAGCAATTTTCGGATTCAATCTCCTCATGAATTGAGATATAGTTCAAGAGCAAGATTCATGTAATTTGTATCGCCTCAAGAGTATCTTGTACTTTCGAGCATATTCTTTGGCATCCATGTGCTCTTACTTCAAAGTGGGTAATCTCTTGTACAATTTGTCTCGATAATCTAGGGAAATGAATTTTCTTCACATTAAACATGTTATTTCTACTTTTGTAATAATCTCAAAGTTTCCTCTCTCTTTGACTTATCATTTTCTTCCATCAAATAGTTACAAAGCCAATCATCGAATTCTTTATAGCACCTACTCTTTTATATTCATGATAAGAATAATTTTCAAAAACTTGAGTAACTTGGAATTCTCATCTTGAATATTAGTCGAGGGATTCATATTCAACAAATTTTGTTTATTTTTTTTGGCAATACCTGAGGTACCGGGGGGGGTTGCCAGTCCTAATTTTATTAATAATAAAAATAATTTTACAAAGAAGAGGAGAGCATATAAAATTAAATAAGGATGTACTATATTCCTTACAATTCAAAATCAGCAAGAAATAAACAAGGGAGTACTACTCCCCTTACATGGGTAATGAAAAACTGAAAACAAATATACTAATTGTTTCTTGATAAAGACATACAATCACTATCACGTTTTAAGATGTTTTTCAACTCAAAAGACAAAATAAAATAATCAAGTAAAGTGAAATCCTCTTGAGTCTACCGAGCTTCCTTAGCTAAACAGTTCACAGTAATATTCTTTTCTCTTAATATATGGTGAACCTATGCATTGGTATCTTTTATCATCTTTCTTGCCCATGAGATATCATTCCAAACATCCCATCGCGTTACTTCTGAAGACAACCATCTTGACACAATAAGGGATTCTATTTCAATATATATATTTGAAACATTGAATTTCCTACACAACTCGAGACCTTTCATTGGTGCCTTTAACTCAATAATTTCAATAGGTTTGGAATTCGTTTTGAATTCAAAACCCCATAAAAAATTACCTTTAGAATCTCTCAAAATACCACCCCCTCCCCCTTTACCATTGGAAAAACTCTCATCAACATTTAGTTTAACAGTGGGGGGGAGGGAGGGTAACCCATGAAACTAACTTACGAGATGCTTTATCTCTAGAAATGGAGATGCTCTTGAAAAGTACCTCATCATCCTTGATTTGTCGCATAGATAGAAGGCAAGCCTTACCGAACATAAACAAATCATTAATAATATCATTGATAAGCACATATGCATTTTTACTTTGATTTCTATGTTTACGATTATTCCTATCACCCCAGATATGCCATAGCGAAATGGAAGGAACAAAAGTCCTGATATGATTTGAAATATTACTCTTCCAGAATTTTAACATCACATCAATTTGTGAGATCTTAGGAATAGGTAAAATTCCAAAATACCTAGCAAGACCATTCCAAACATCCCTTGCATAACTATAACTTAAAAGGACATGATTAGCAAACTTACATTCTTTAAAACAATTCACACATTAGGAAGCCATTGATCTTCCCCATGAACATTGTTTGTCATCAGTAGGAATAAATAATCTAATTGTCCTCCACATGAAAAAGGAGATTTTAATAGGCAGAAATTTGCTCCAAAAGAGAGAACAGTTAAATGATTCATTAGACATCTTCCTAACCAAATTCCAAGCATTAGACACTGAGAATATACCATTCAGGGAACCTTTTTAGATGACAGTATCCTTTACTTCACTATTAAGAAATAAGGTCATCATCTCTTCTCTATACTTAAGAGGGAGAATTCTCTGTAATAAATCCATGTTCCAACTACTATTAACCCAAAGGTCCTTTACTAAAATCCTGGGGAAAGAAATTGGAACCAATTGAAAGAGATGACTACGAGAATGCCATTGATCAAACCAGAAACTTACATCACCTCTCCCTAATCCATAATGAATATATTTTTCACAAATATCCCTAGATCTTAGAATTCTTTTCCATAATGGAGAAGAATTCTTAGAAGCTATAATTTCATTAGGATGCTTTTCTTTCAAGTATTTTGAGCTACTGAAGTCAAAGAAAATTGTCTTTTCATTCCTAAATTTCCACCAAATTTTAAATTCCATAGCTATTGAGAAATCATTCATAAATCTAATCCCAATTCCACCTTCATTCGGGGGGAAACATAATTTCCCCCATGAAGCCCAATGAGTTGCTTTAGACTCAAATGAATCCCCCTAAAGAAAATCGAGCGAACATGCTTTCCAGTTTTTTAATGGCCCATTTAAGGGGCTTAAAAGCTTGGAAGAGATATAAGGGAAGTGATGTTAACACACTTTTTATGAGACAAATCCTACCTCCAGCAAGTAGCCATAGAGAGGACCAATGATTAATCTTATGGGAAACTTTTTCAAAAATAATATTAAAGACTTGACGTTTTTTAGGACCAATCAAGAGAGGACAACCTAAGTAAACAAGGGGAGGTGAGTGAATATTCATTCTAGAGATGGTTTTAAGCTTTCTTTTGATTTCAAGTTTTATTTTATCGGGAATAAGAATGGAGCTCTTATGGTTATTGATCTTTTGACCCGAGACCCTCTTATACTGCTGTAGAAAGCTTAACACCTTTGAAACAGAAGGAGAAGCACCATTAAGAAAAAGAATACAGTCATAAGCAAAACTAAGATGAGAAATCCACAAAGGAGAGGATGTCCTATATTTGATAGAACCAAATCTATTAAATAGAAAATCTAATCCCTTGGATAAATATTCTACTACAATGACAAAGAGTGAAGGGGAAAGAGGGTCTCCTTGCCTAAGACCCCTAGAAAACTTGAAAAAACTAGAACATTAACCATTAATTAAGACTAAAAACCAATTGTTACAGAAAATTCTCTTAACCATATAAGTGAATTTCTAATGGAAACCAATATTATCAAGCATAAAGAAAAGAAAAACCTAATCAATCCTATCATATGCTTTTTCCATGTCTAGTTTCATGATGATATTACCACCCCTAACTTTGCGATTTAAATCATACAAAAGCTCTTGAGCCAATAGAATGTTATCAAGGATATTCTTGCCTTTAACAAAGCCAGATTAATTAGGAGAAATAATTTTAAGGAGAATAACACTTAACCTATTACAGAGAATTTTTGAAAAGATTTTTGATGATGTATTACATAAACTAATAGGCCGAAAATCCTTCCAATGGGTAAGATTAGAAGATTTAGGAATTAAAACAATGGTAGCTGCAGTATAAAACCTAGGAAGAGGAAAACCATCATAAAACTCTAATATAGCTTCATAGAAATCCTTACCAATAATCTTCCAATAGAATTTGTAGAATAGTCCACCAAAGCCATTCGGCTCAGGCTCAGAATCAATCTCAAGATCATTGATGACATTAGAAACTTCTTCAAAGGATGGGATAGCCGTTAACATATTATTGTCCTCTTCACTAATCATTTTCGACACCCAACTAGGACACTGAAATGAATCAACTTCAAAATCTTTAGTTAACAAGTCCTTGAAAAAATTGACAGTAGATAGACCAAGACCATCCCCCTAGATCCAAAAGCCATTGTTGTCTTTTATTTTAGAAACTGTGTTTTTAACTCTCCTCTCTTTAACTATAGCATGAAAATACTTTGTGTTTTTATCACCATCATTTAACCACCTAACCTTTGATCTTTGTTTCCAAAACATGTCTTCTTGTTCGATCAATTCCATTAATTCTTTTTTAGCTTTCTACAAATTTATATAAGAGTCATCCTAACTGTCTAACATATAAGACTTTTCAAGATCATTTACAAGATCCTCTACCTCTTTTACTTTTCTATGTATGTTTCCAAACACCTCATTATTCCACTTCCTAAGAGAATTTTTAAGTCATATCCAACAAATTTGGATAACTCCATTTGAATATTTCGGCATGTGATATTCCCATATTCATGGCGATAACCATATCTAGCACCATATGCCATGTTGGAGTCGCACAAAGTCGGTAGCACTGCTACAGCACATTGAGACAATGGCACCCTGGCACTTCTTTCCGCTAGCACTCACACACAATAAAGCTCGCACTCAAGTCAACAAGCAGCTCGGATAAAATCTACTCGATACAGATTCTCACACGACTTTGCAAACTCTGCCCAAACACCCTTCTCTCACCCGTAGCAGCTGTACACAGCACCTACTTCGGTCACCGTACTTTCTTTCGACGCGTTTTCTACACATCCACACGCACTTTCACACTTCACCATAGAAGCACAACAGTACAGCATGGACAAATCAACCTAGCAGCAGCATTAATTGTCCAACACGCAATAGCTCGGTTCTTGAGTTGTCCTTCGCGAAGCAGCTCGGTAACTTTGAAATATAGCAGCACGGACCTGTGCCTCATCTCGGAATCTCAAGTTCAAAACGGAAGCGCACAATTGTCTAAAATAGGATAATAGCTGGGCGCTCAACAGCAGCTCGATAAATACAGAGCAACTCAGCACTTGTCTCGCACACAGCAGCACGGTTAAGATTGATTGCTGCTCGACAACGAATTTATCTCAACAGCTCCGTAGTTGAATGATCAGAACAGCACGGCTCGATAATTCGACACACGCACACTTATCAGAGATCGGACACAACCAATAGTAGCTTGGATCAAACAATCGCGACAGCTCGGTCAAATAATGTAGCAGCTCGGTTTTTTGCAGGTACACAGCTTGGCTCTTGGTTATCTAGTTCGACACAGTTAAAACAGCAACTCTATGCTCTGTAATTGATTTCCTCGCAGCAGCTTGGTACTTCGGATTGCTGCAGCAGCTCGACACTGGCACACAGTAGCTCGGTGGCAATTAGACAACAGCACCTTACAACAACTCGACACTCACAGCTGCTCGGAAATTCAAATAACAACAGCAGCACTTCACGTTAGAACAGCAGCTTGGCGATTTTAAGAATAGTCCAGTTGCCTATGGAATCGCAATAGCTTGGTCAGGAACTTGATAGCACGGGAGTTCGGCAAATGAACACCTATGCAACTCAGGTCGGCACAATCCAACAATACACAAGCTCGACAATATTTAGAAGGATAGCTCGGTTCTGCACTTTAATCAGCTCGGATATGCCCTACGTTAGCTCGGTTCGGACGCTATAATACTTTAGCTCGGTCACTTGCTCACGTGATCAGCAGTTGGCTCGGCACTGCACTTCGCTCTCCTACTGCACACTCAGTTCACACAAGCTCGGCAATAGCTACTCCTCCGTACAGCAGCACGGCTACTCAGACAGCTCACGACTCGGTACCTTGTCTCCTCGACAACACAGCTCAATTCGGCTATTTCTCAAACAAGGCAGCACGGTCTTCCTTTCTATGCATAAATAACAGCTCGGCACTTGGTTCTTTCCGTGCAACACAACAGCTCGGACCTGTCACTCAATGGCTCGCCGACGATGCTAGGAATACAATAGTTCGGCAATTTTAAGAGTATAGGAGCTCGTTGGCACAACACGTTAGCACGACAAACAAGGACAGCTCAACACTTATCTCACTAGCTCGGTACACACTCGACACGAATGAAAGCTCCGTAACATGGAAAGGACAGCAGCAGTAACACAACAGCAACTTCACTAATCTTTTCAAACACAACTCTAATCACTGATTATCGTCCATGGCAGCACATGATACACTCCAAGCACCAGACCCTGTTGCACTCAAGCACAGTAGACCACACCACAATGGCAGCACACTCACGGTATGAAATTGCACCACCACCACTCTCCTCTGTTCAACTCTTCTTCCCACGCAATCGGCAACACAGCTACTTGCGGTTTGAGCCACGCTGCACTAAGACCCACGAATTGAACAATACTTTCTCGGCTTACTCACAATCTGCTCAGTCAAGTTTGTTATACATAGATTTCATGCATTAATGGTCACTACTTTAGTTTTCTTAAGAAGAACCGAACACCACACTCAACTCGAACACAACAAAACCTTCCCACTGTTCACACTCATCCGACACTAGAGGGCCAGGACCAACAACGAAGCCTACAGAGACACCACTATTCTCCTGTCTTAGCAGAAATACAGTTGCAACCTCTCCGAACACACTACCTACGCTGTCATTATCTCAATCACAACCAAGCCAACAATTTGCACTTGTCACGTCCTCAAACCCATGTAGACAGCACTTCACAATCCTGTTCTTGCTAACAAACACAACTCCAGCGACACTACTTGTGGTCTTTATAGTTCGAAATACCACTCCCCGTGACTGCAGCTACACGAACCTTAATGGGTGTCTTTCGTCCACAATCAAGCGCAAATCAGAAAACTACAGCGGATATTGCGAGAAATCGAGCATCCACTACAATCACTATTGAGTGTCCCTCTTCATTTATATCTTCTGGTTCAAAACCCTAAAAAGTACCCGTGGCCAAATAAACAAAAACCGACTTTACAAATACCAGGTTAGGCTACTTATGGGTTTTCCTAATAGTAGCTTTCCCAATTTTGAGCAGTTTAACGATAATAATAATAATAATAATAATAATAATAATACCCTTTTCTTTTTGTTATAGAAATATATATTATATCAACTCCTAAGCTCGCATCATAGGGAAGAATGTTAAATCTCTCTAAGTACAACATTAAACTATAAGCCCATGACTCGATGTAAAAGCTAAAATCATTCTCAAATGATAATTAACTTGAATCACACAAGATAAACTCTAAATGTCAAATGGCTTACCTGTCGTCACCTCTTTCTCTTCACATTCAAGACAACACCTTACCAAGAATCTCCAAGAAACCCCAAAAGATGAAACTTTAGAGTTCTGATACCAAGATAATATAAATTCATAGATAAAGACACGACATCCATATCATGCGTGATCGAAATGGGTAGGTTTGAATTGTAAGATGGTCTGAAAGAACAAATGCAAGTTAATGGTTTAGCAATCTTACTCACTAACTCTACAAATATAATGCATTGTGGAACTACATATGGGCTAACTAACTTACTAGATATGATGCACTAGTCCAAGCTAGATGGGTTACTCACTACAATCCTTGTTAAATGAATTGATAAGATGATAGACAACCAACTATTGACCCTCTCACCCATAAACACTTTCGAAGCCTTCAGTCACTCACTAAAAAAATTCTCTCTGAACAACCTGTTGAAGATGAGGTGTAGTTTACAAGAGAATGGTAGAAAAACTCTTTGAGAGCTCATCTTGGCCATACCCTGATTTGTCCGACTCCAAGTGCCTAAGCTTATATGTGGAGTACTAAGGCTGACTAGCTGAATGTTGAGGCCAAGGACTTTAACCATGTAATATTCTGCTAATTTCCAAGACCCCTTTATATTGAGGTGCCGAGTGTTGAGGCTGATTAGTCCCATATCAAGACCACTTAAGACCAACTCCAACTCTTTAGCCTATTATCTCTATTATCTTTACTACTACATAGTGACATTTAACATTCATTGCTTGTATAGAACCAATATTTTGCTACCACCTATCCTTTTCACCTAATACTGTAATATTTTTCCCCTTTTATCATTTGTCCTATTTCTCTTTTTTTGTATGTATTAGGAATTTCTTTTTCATGTATGCCTTTTTATAATTTTCTTTATTTATAATAGTGCTCTACGGACTTACTATAAATAGTCCTTTCTCTTTATAATTAGAATATCTTACAATCCTTACAGACATTAAATATACTTGTTCTTACAAGATATTTTTCTCCAAGTCCATTTTCATATACTGTTATCTAGTCTTGCTGAGTAGCTCAAGATTAGTAGCAGCTGAACCTTAACATTAGCTTATGTGTTATATCAAGTGAATCATGTTCATAAGTGAGTCATATCCTTCAAACAGCTTCATGTTAGCTATTGTATATAGTTTGCTGACCTACCCATTCCATTTTTTTCAATATTTCAAAGAACTCATTTAGTTCTCATCTCCTATAATAAGACCTAATTATAACGAAGCTCCTAGGCACATTATATAATCTTGCTATCAGAGCTTGAAGTTGTAACTAAAAGCTATATAGACTAATTATTATTAATATATTATTTTGTATTACTCTATTTCACACCAGAAGAATAGAGTAAGTTCATAGTTACTGTTGTTTGGTAATCTCCTGTAGTATGTGTGAAAAATCTCAAGTTGAGTGTCTCTAAAAGTTTTGTAGTAAAAATGTCGAATCCTAGTATTCAAGGGGAGATTAACGATGTTGAGACTGATGCTCATGGTCATGGTCATATTACCCAACAAACATTAGGTATTACTGATGAGCAGATATAAGACCTTGTTGCTATTGTAGCCAATCTAGCTATTTTAGTACAAAGGGTCATAGAAATTGGATCTTAAGAGAGAGTTGTTATTGAATAAGGTCGAGAAATGAGAGATAGGTCGAGAAGGTAGATGGATGAGCAACAAGCCTTAGAGTTAATTCTTGTGAACCAAGCATCACCCTGACGTACCAATAGAGTTGCAAGAAAGAGACTCGAGTTGGATGAACTTAAGGAGTATAATGAGGAGGAATAATACGATGTTATTGAGGAGTGTGACTAGAGGGCGCTTTGAGGAGCCGAGCATCTCAAAGTGTATATGCTAAGCTTTAATAGGTCTAATAGTGCTGATGACTACATAAATTGGGAGGAAAAAATCAAAAAGATATTTGACTTCTATGATTATGAGGATGTTGTTCATATTAGGGTAGCTGCACTAGAATTTTCTAGATATATAGCAATGTGGTGGCAAAAGTTGTAGAACATACACCAGAGAGCACGACGTGAGATTTGGACATGGAATAAAATGCAAAGAGTTATGAGAAATAGGTTCATGTCAGAATACTATGAACAAGACACCTTCCGATGTCTCCAAGATTTGAAATAAGGCGGCAAGTCAATAGATAAGTATGTACGAGAATTCCAGGTACTAATGATTCAATATGATGTCGACGAACCCAAAACCCAAACTATAGGTCATTTCATTTCTAGGCTTAAGATTGAGATTGGTTATATTGTAGAGTTACGGAGACTTGGGAGTTTAAATGAGGTCATCTGAATGGCATAGAGGGTTGAGAGGTAAAGATAGAGCTAAATTAGCTGAGGAGGATTGCCAAGCTAAAGTTGTATGCAAAGCCAATTAGAACAAAGCTAAGCTCCAAACAAGTCCGAGGTAGACCATAGAGGATAGGTGTTGGTTAAGGGGCCAAGGTAAAGGTAAAGCCGAGGAGACTAAGTGATACAAATTCGTAGATGAGCACACAAGCCTAATATCATACATAACCAAAAGGATAGGTCTAGGCTGTAAGATGGCTCGAAAAGTAAATGGTAGTTGATATCAAACAAGTGTATTTATCAGTTTTAATATAGCAGATGTGAGTCAAGTCGATCCCTTAGAAACTTCGAGTACTAATATTAACCTTAGCTCTATTATCTAATCGGAAAATTGTGATGAGTTGAATGAATTAAAAATACTAAAATTAACAAACTAACCTAATTATGAGACTTGATTAAGAAATTTAGAAAGCGATAAAAATAAGAACAACTTCAAGAAAGCAAATAACGTATTTAGGAATTATTTCCCTTAGTGTTTAACATGTGACTACTTAAAATGTATCTAATTAATCTCTATTATTCTTTACCGGAGGGATTTACAATTAAAGCTAATACCTTTCTCATGCATATTAACCCTAATCCTAAATTATTTACTGGAAACTTTTCACTTAGTAATATAATTTAGAATCGCATTAATATATAATGAATTCCCACACAAAAGAACAACTTTCTGGAAGAATCATGTATCTTATCTCTAAGTACACATGCAATTCTCTCCAATTATGTTAAGATCTCATTACACATTGATTTCTCAATCATCATGCATAATATTATAGATTGATACTCTAGAAATATCAATTAACAATTAAATAACATAATTGAATTAGGAAAAGATAGAAACTTTATTGAAAATTATCAATCAATCTAATAGTCACATGAAACCCTAGGTTCCATAATCCTAAATACAAGAATCTTAAGCTATCATAATGAAACTAAAAACAAGTTGCAACAAAATCAAGAAATAAAATATGAAAAACCCCTTTTTGTTAATGAAAAATCTCTTCAATCTTAAAGTTGGGTATTGTTTTTGCCTTTTGCTCCTCCTTCTCTTCAAGTTTCTTCACTTTTGAATATCCAATCCCTTGTGTGAAACCCTAGTAAGTCTTCTTATAATGTATTATAAGGTTTCTTTTTTTGTCACCAGACACAGCCTAAGACACAGTTGTGTCCCCAGGTCGTATAACTTTTTGACCTTGAAAAATCTTCCTGGATGGATATAGCCTAGGGATACAGCTGTGTCTCAGACTGTATAACTTCATAACTTCATAACTTCATAACTCATTTATTTAAACTCTAAATTGAGTGAAACTTGATTCATTTTCTTTGTTTTCAATCCAAGAACGCGTTCAAACATTGAAATCAAAATTTTACTCAATTAAGTATCAATTTCTTTAAAGAAAACTAAAGATGTAAGGGAAATACTATAAAATCATCATGTAAAATGTATTTAAAATAAAAGTTATCAGTAGTGGAGGGATGAGCAAGGGTTCTCATGCACCGATGATGGATATGACGCACCAACACCTCACACGAGCTCAAATTACTCTTGATATTAAGCACAAGTATGGTTGGAGGTTATTTGCCACTAGTTTATGCTCCATAGGCTAGATAAGAGTAGCTTAAGAGAAAGCAAAAAGGGACACTTAGCTCAAGAGGAAATAAAAGTTCAATGTATTATTTCTCTATATTGATGTTGTGGCTATTACAATATGTGAGTATTTATAGTACTCGGTTAGGGTAAGTCCTAAATAATAGAAAATTGCATAAATGGATCCTTAATTGCTAAGAAAAAGGAGAATAATTTATAAGGAAAACACGTAATCATGTAAAAAAATATTTACTGTTAGAGAGGACAACGTGCATGTGTTTTACTCAATCTACAGTCCAAATAACACTACAGGTTGAGTAGGGAGGGGTTTCTTATCAAGTTCGGTTAGCGTTAGTAGTTCGGCACTTAGATTGCTAGGCTAGATAAGGGTTGGCTCAAGGGATAACTCACTTTTGGATCAGCCTTGGATGGTCAGCTCTTGATTATTCTCAGCTTGATCTCGGCATTGTAGAGATGGTTGTTTTCCTAATTTCATATTTGGACTAAGGTGTCGTAGACGGGTTAGCTCTACAAGCCAGTAGATCACCTCAACAGCTTCTTGGATGGTGTGAAGAGCAAGTAGCCTAACAGATTGGATTGGGGAAAACATTGCTCTTCGGTGCTTAACTCACCTTGAACAGTTCAGCAAATCACTTGAGAAAGCCCTCAAGTTTGAGAGCGAGTGATCAGTCTTTGATCTCTTTCATCGAGGTCTAGTTGAGAATTGTTAGGAGCCAACCATCCGAGGTTGATTCAAAAGTGAGTAGTCCCTTTAGCCAACCCTTATCTAGCTTAGCAATCTAAGTGCTAAACTGCCGATGCTAACCAGACTTGATTAGAAACCCTCCTTGCTTAACTTATAGTGCTATTTAGACTGTAGATTGAGCGAAATGCGCATGTACTATCCTTTTTAACATTCGTACTATCTTTTCTGACAGTAAATATTCTTTTGCACAATTATGTGTTTTACCTGTAAATTATTCTCCTTTTTCTTAGCAATTAGGGATCTATTTATATAATGTTCTGTTATTTAGGACTTAACCTAACTTGGTACTATAAATATTTGCATAATGTAATAGCTACAACATCAATACAAAGAAAGAATACACTAAACTTTTATTCCCTCTTGAGTTAAGTGTCCCTTTTTGCTTACTCTTAAGCTACTCTTATCTAGCTCATTGAGCGTAGACTAATGGTGAGTAATCTCTAGCTATACTTATGCATCATATCAAGTGTGACCCAAGCTAGTATGAGGTGTTAATGCGTCATATCTATCGTTAGTAGATGAGAACCCCTAGTTGTCCCTTGACTACCATTTACTTTTTGAGCCATCTTATGGCCTAGACCCATTTTTTTGGTTACGTGTGATATTGGGTTTGTGTATTCATTTGCGAATCCAAATTAAGCCCTAATACTAGCTTTGCTGGATTTTGAGAAACTTTTTAAGGTATAATGTGACGTATCTAGAGTTAGCATTGGTGTTGTCCTTATGTAGGAGGACCAACCTATTGCTTATTTTAGCAAGAAACTTAGAAGAGCTGCCCTTGAATCACTCAACATATGATAAGGAGTTTTGTACCCTTGTCCGAGCACTACAGAATTGACAACATTACTTATTACTAAGAGAATTCATCATTTACTCAGATCATTAATCTTTAAAATATCTCTAAAGGCAACAAAAACTTTCTTAATGTCATATCAAATGGGCCAAATTCTTAGAGTCTTCTTGCTATGTCATCTGGTATAAGAACAGGAGCATAAACACTATAGCCAATGCTCTTTCCTATCGTCATACCCTCATTACGATAATACAAGCTAAGGTGCTTGGATTTAGTACCCCACCTGATTAGTATGAGCATGATTCGTATTTTGGGCCCTTAGTGGCCTAGTGTAATGTTGGAGTTATGGACGGGTTTTACTTGAGCCAAGGGTTTCTAATGAAGGGTAAGCAGGTTTGTGTTCCAAGTGGTTCGACTAGAGAATACTCACTTAAGAAGCTCATGTTAGAGGCTTAGCCGGCCATTTTAGGGAAAAGAAAACGGTCAAAATGTTGAGAGAACATTTCTACTAGCTAGGGATGATAAAAGGATGTGCATCGAATTTTTGAGTGATGCGAGGTATGTAAGTATACGAAGGGAAGGAAAGAGCCGTATGGTGAATACACACCTCTACCTATACTTGAGTGCCCATGGACTGACTTAAGCATGGATTTTATGCTTGGCCTACCCCAAACCCTAAGAAGACATGACTCTATTTTGGTGGTAGTCAATCGGTTCAGCAAGATGAGCTACTTCGTTTCCTACTATCGGACCAATGATGCTTTATTTGTTGCTAATCTTTTTTTATAAGAGATTATACGGCTACATGGAGTGCCTAAAAGTATTGTGTTTGACCATGACTCAAAGTTCACTAGCATCTTCTAAAAAACCCTGTGGAAGAAGCTCGACACTAAGCTTATATATAGTACTTCTTGCCATCCTCAAATAAATGGCCAAACTGAAGTTGTGAATAGAACAGTTAGCAACCTCTTACGAGTAGCTGTTGGGAAGAACTTGCATGATTGGGATCTATGCCTACCTATCATTGAGTTTGCTTACAACCGTTTAGCTCATAGCTCAACAGGAAGGTCATCTTTTGAGGTCATCTATTGACTTAATATGAACTTACCCTTGGATATGGCCATCAACCCGATCACTCATTAGGAAAGTCAATCCAGCTTGCAGCACTCAAAGGAATTCCAAAAGTTGCATCAAAAGGTTATCGAATAACTAGTATAGACTATAGCCTATTAAAAGGAGTAAGGATGCTAAGGGAGTAGTTTATAGTCTCGGAACCTTGTCTAGGTTCACTTCAACAAGGAGTATTTCCCTAGGAAGAGGATAAACAAGCTTTCCCTTAGGTTGGATGGACCTTTTAAGGTCCTTAGGCACATCAATGACAATACATATAAGTATAAGCTGCTCAAAGGATATGGTATATCTGCCACCTTCAATGTTGCTGACGTAATACCCTATGTTCTCAATGAAGAAGAGAACCAAGATTTGAGGGCAAATCTTCAATAACCCTGGGGAAATGATGGAGTGCTGACTACTAGCCTTCTCACTTATACGTACCTCCAATGACTGCTTCAGTCATTCGCCAAAAGAATTCTCTTTGAACAGCCTGTCGAAAATGAAGCACAGTTTACAAGAGAATGGTTAAAGAACTCTTTAAGGACTCATCTTAGCCATACCCTACTTTTTCTGACTCTAAGTACCGAACCTTATTTATCGAGAGTTGAGGTCGACCAGCTGAGTGCTAAGGTGAGGACTTTAACCATGCGACACTACGCCAATCATCAAGATCCCTTTATATCGAGGTGCCGAGTGGTGATGCTAACTAGTCTCATACCAAGACCCCTCTAAATTGACTCCTGCTCTTTAGTTTGTCATCTCTACTACTATATAATGACATTTAACATTCATTACTTATACAAAACCAATGTTTCGCTATCACTTATCCTTTTCACCTGATACTGTACTATTTTTCCCTTTTTTTCATTTGTCTTATTTACCCTTTTTTGTATGTACTATGAATCTCTTTTTCATGTATGCCTTTTTATTTTTTTCCTTAATTGTAATGTTATACTAAGGACTTATTATAAATAGTCCCTTCGGTTTATAGTTGGAATATCTTATATTCCTTACAAATATTGAATATACTTGTTCTTGTGAGATATTCCTCTTCATGTCCATTTTCATTGACTCTTGTCTAGTCTTACTGAGTAGATTAAGTTTAGTGGCAGGTAGACCTTAGCATTAGCTTATGCGTTACAATAAGAGAAGTGCTAAGTGGTGTTGTGTTCATAAGTGAATCATATCGTTTGAGCAGCTTTAAGTTAGCTACTATATTTAGTTCGCTAACCTACCCATTATATTTTCTTCAATATTTTGAAGGACCCATTTAGTTCTCATCTCTTACGATAAGTTTTAGTGATAATTGAGCTCCTAGACATATCATTAGAGTAGGTAGATGAGAACTTTCTAAGAGAAAAGACTCAAAGGGTTTTTCATTAATGCTCTAAATCTATCCAAAAACCTTACATAAATAAGCTATTTATACATTGTGATAAATTTATAAATAAATTGAATAAAAGGATGCCCTAGTGGCAATCCCTTAAACACAAAATAAACATGTGGGTAATTTAAAAATAACACAAGAAATAGGAAGTCTAAATAACATAAGTAAAAACAAGCAGTTAAATGAGATATTCGAGAGTGAGCTGTTGAATTGGGCTAATGAGTTGTTTGATGTTAGATTGCTTAATTGGTTGGCTTCAAATGGTAGGGAAATCAAGTTTGGTTGTCGAATTGACCACCACTCATTTTTTCTTCCAATCATGAACAAAAGACTCTAATCCTATCATGAATTTCCTACCAGGTTAGGTACAGACATAAAACCAGCCATCCTTTCACTTTAATGTAAAGAAGGATCGAAATAGAGTAACTATAGCTCTAACTTTTAAATCATCATAGATACACTTAAAGGCCACTAATAATCTATAAGAGTTCAGAGTGAGCATAGATGGATAAATAACAGTGGTATGTGAAGTAATATTTTTGGAAATGAGAAAAGGGAAACCTTAAATCGACCTCAAAAAACTTCTCAAAGAGAGAAAATTCTTGGTCCCCAACGGTAGTGATTAGCTTGTGTGGTTAAGGCCTCTTAATTATCCAATCTCGAGGGTAAAGGTGAAAGCTGAGCGTCAAAGTGTTGAACTCTTATTCAATCAATGTGTTGGCTATACCATTAAGACTCATGTTGTAGTCAATACCTATGTATAAGGGAATAGCTTAAGAGTTGCCCTCATTATTTGGTGGATAGTCATCAAAAGGAAGCTTCTTGATTTTCTACAACTTAAGGATGCAAATTCTAACCAACCCTATAAACCCAGATAAGTCCTAAGGGAAATCATCAATATCAAAATCCACTATGCTAGGGGGTTCTTTGTCGGGAGGAGAGTTGCTTAATTGATGCATTATGGATAGCTCCTAGCTTTGTTGTTGAGCACACGTCGAGTCTTCGGATTCTATGGTTAACTTCTTTACCTTAATGAAATAGTAAGGAAGAAAAGTAGATAATAAAGTATGAGTAGTACGTGGAATCAGAGGGAAGAAAACTTAGATGCCAAATAAGTCAAAGAAATGAGAAAATAGGGAATGAGGAAGGAAAATAAAAATAAAGTGTAGAAGTAAAAGAGTGAAAATGATAGAAGAAGTTATAGGTTTTGGAAACCATATGGGCTGTAGTTAGTAAATAATGTGAACCATTTGATCAAGTACATATAACATAGATCTAGTGATCCATATAGAATTATATTTTTAGGACGCACAAGTGAGTTCTGACATGGTTGTATGAATCTTGATAATAGAACGTGAAGTGTCACATTGATAGGTGTGAAACTTCCATAGCAAGCTAAATAAAAAGTAAGTCAATATTTAGGTAATACCTTATTATCATTAAGAACAAGATCGGGACAAGGAATGTAGATTTAAGAGCCAATGCATCTTCTAAAATAATTTTTCACAAGTAAGTAGTTAGGCTAAAGGTCAGTATCAACCTAAATTGAAGGGCACTTGACCTACCTACCTATTCCCACCCTCCTTTTATTGTATTTCTAACTTCCCTTAGGCCACTCTTGGTGATCTAGCTAGCGTAGGAAAGCTAATGAGCTAAATACGTTCAAGCAAAGTAGAGCAGCCTAACTAAAGTAGGTTGGATCAGCTTTATTCAATTCATGGTACTTACTTGTAGCTCAACTTTGACCTTGTAGAAATAACTGCCTACTAGTCGCCATTATGCCAGCCATATCCCCTAATATTGGGAAGTGGTCTAAAATTCAAACTAAATTCATGTTTAGATTTTGGAAGCAATGGTTACTAGATAGGAGCAAACCTTTAGGTTCTTCTAGACATTTGACACAATTTACTAGCCTTTTTCTTTCACTTAATCCCTTAATCTAACTTAGGCATCAAAATAACAATGCTAGAGTCACCCTAGCACCCCCATTGCTTAACATTCTTTCCCATTTTACAAATCAATCCCATGTAAAGTCTCCTACTTTTCTCAATACCAATTTTGAGCATCAATAGATAACATAATAGGTTTAAGGACCAATTCTTTTATTATTCATGTACTTTTATAAAGATTAAAAGATTGATTTCATAATCATAAAGCTAAAGATAATATTTAACAATTGCCATGGTTATGCAACATAACTTAAATCTTATTAATGGATAAACATCAATTTTCTTATTAAAGTACCCCTATTAGCTATCCCCAAATATTGTGTGTTGATCCCCATCCAATAGATCATATTAATTTACAACTTTCACTATATATATATAAGAAAAGAAGAGGCCTAAAGCCTTCCAAAAATTTGCATTAATTTATCTTATCTTCCCTTTTGCTCCATACTTCTTCTTCTTCTCTCTCTCTCTCTCTCTCATACACACATATACTCACATTCATGGATAGGGATTTTTTCTATCTCAAGGCATTTAAGCCTTTAAATCAATCTAATGGGACTTGTATCTAACCTGTTGCCTTACTCTGAACATCTTAAGTCATGCATTTGACCTCTTTTGCCAATCCAATAATCTTTAAGGGCTAAAGAGCTTAAGAAGCTAAAGACTTTGGAATACGTGTAAATGCCTAGAGGTAGCTTAGACTAGTCTCAATTATTTCAAACAAGTGATATGGAGCTTAGGGATACTTACTCAAACTCGTGGGTCATTTAAATTCATAAAAAGGCATAAGTAGTTAGAGATCCTTACAAAGATAACTACTTACTAGCTACCAAAATGCCACCCATGTTCCAGAATATCAAGATACATTCATTAATCCAAATTCCCTTACGTACAAATTTTGGAGGCAACAATTATGAAGGAGTTACCATACCTTGGCTATAAATGTAGCTTACATTAACACTGTAAAACTTCTTTTGGCCACTAAAGTTTTGCTCCACTTTAGTTCTTCATTCATTCACATATGAGAGCTTAACTTAGGCATTGGAGTGGTTATGTTGAAGTTGCTTCGGGATACCTCATAACCTAACTTACTTTCTTTTGCAAAGTATTTGACTAATAAGTATCCAAAATTCCTATAATCTAATTTTTAACGTTAACAATTATCACAATCATAAGCACAACCATAACTATAGGTGTTAGTAGACAAAACTTGCTAGAGTATGGTGCTATAATTGTGAGAAGCACGTATCCATTAAAACCTTAGAAAATTTCCTTAATATAATCTAAAGCAAATTTTAGAAAAGGGTTATTGAATCCATACCTTAGGCATAGTTTTTCTCTCTCTCTCTCTCTCTCACTTCCTCATCATCGTATTATTTGATTAGCACATTGATGATCGTACTTAAGCTTCCAATTTCTTTAACTATTCGGATTGATTGCCCATGATTGTCATAAAAAAGACTAAAAAATATAGCATATGAATTTGGTTCAATATAGTATGATGATGCTGACTTGGTTGAAGTTGATAGAGATATTTGTAATGAGCTTTTGCATTCTTGTAGAACAAAATTAAGAGTAATTTAAAGATATTCTTTTATTAGGATTTGGAATTTTAAAGGGTTACGCAAGCAATAATGATGGAGAGTAACTATTTACAGCATTTTGAATTAATCCATGATAAGGTTGCGTGAGGAAATAGGACAGAAGATAGGAATAGTTAGCTTAAATCCAAATCTAAGAAGGAAGCAATGAAAGCTGGGTAGGAAATAACTTACTTGGACTACATCTACCTAAACTAAGGGGTGTAAAAGTTCCCATTGATTAGAATGCAAAATGCATACATGGATAGAAGTTATAGTAATAGTTGTTTGGGTTAATTTTAGGCATAGGTCTTGCATAGGTTGTATTAAAAGAAAGACCACTCAAATCAATGGATGAGATGGTGCAGCATAGATGATTAGCTTCAGACAAAGAACGTAAGTGATTGAGCAAACTTATTTTCAAAAAGCTCTTTGCAATGCCTTTCTTTAACCTTAAGTAAAGTAAGGTCAAATCAATGAAGTATATGATCTTTCTTTTCCTCTTTAATTAAGATCCTATAAACCATCATACCTTACTCTAATTTCAATTGAGATTAGAAGGATATGGCCTTAGCTTCAAAAATAAACATTTAAGTAAAGGTAGCCGTACATAATAGCATAATCTTAGGCAAATATAATAAGAGATGATGGTGGTTGAGCCCTAGAGATTCAATATCATCAATACCTACAAATAGACGTTGCTAGGTCATGTAACTTGAAGTCAAAATATAATGGTAGAGCCCTTCATCATTTTAAAGTAATAGGCCAAGATACCACAATTAGTCTTTAATTGATGTCACTGTTTTAAAACCATACCTTCATTGTCGGCTTAGTTAAGAAGATGAGTTCGTTTTCAAATGTAAAATATAATTTTACCTTATTTAAATTACCATAGTAAAAAAAAAAACAAGAAAAAGGTCAATTTGAAATATAATAGCATGTTGTATATATGCAATAAAGACACCAACATGTGGCCCTTTGTAATGCCCTAAGATTTTGAACCAGTTCAAAAACCTTAGGATTCATGCTTCTAAATTTAGGGTGCTAGACTAAGTTATCTATTTATTTTTTTCAAACTTCACAGTAAAGTTAGAAAAGTTAGACGAAGTAATTTAAGTAAAGTCAATTTCTCAAAATAAGCTATATAAAAATATTAATTTCAGAAAAATGTTAATTTATCGATAAAGCCAATAATTGTAAAATTCAAGCTTTTAGATATAGTGAAATATTAGAGGTAAGTTAATTAACTTTCAAAAATAATAAATGAAGTTGAATTATATATAAAATACATATATTTACATGTGATATACATTATATGTATTAAATATATACATATAATAATAAATTATCAAAATTAGGTAAAATAATGTAAAATAATAGAAAATTAATAAAAAATCAAAAGGATAAGTCATCCCATGATGTGGCAGCCAAGGATCAATTTGAATTGATGAGTTAAAAGGCAAAAAATAAGAAAATAACACCTAATGCATTGAAAAATTAAGGAAATAACATATGTAATTCACATGTCTAATTTTTATTAATCCTAATCCATTTGAAAAATATAAATAGGGCATGTGCACTTTAAAAACAATATTTTGAAACTCTGAAAATAAAAGAAAATAATTGAGAAAAAATTAGGAAAAATTAAAATAAAAATAGAATAAGAAATAGGGTTGGAATTGGGTTAATGCGGTTCAATAAGTTATCTACAACCTGACTTAGTGGGGCTTAGAGATCCAATAGAGGGTGGTTAGAGGAGGTGTTTCGACAAGGTGTGGTAGCCAGAGACAACCGATTCAAGTGAACCAATTTTTCGCTCGTAATTTGTTTAATTTGCTAAAAATATCAAATATAGTCAATTAATTATAAAATTTGGTTTTGTATGATTATTTTAGGTGTAGATTAATGAAGTAATTTTATTTTAATTAAATATTTAGTGTAAATATGGGTTCCTTAAGAAAATGCCTTGTTTGGGCAAAAATTGAATAAATATTTGTAAATATTAGATAATGTTGTTTCAAGCTCAATTTTTGTTTATAATACACCTAATATATATTTTTAATTTTTGTGAAAATAATTTTCAAAATTAAGCATGTTTACTATTTTTTATAATTATTTTGAATAAAATTGCCAATTTTGCCGAATTGTTGAAATAATCAGTTTTTAATGAATTTAATGAATGAACCCTACATGTTTAGACTTCTAGATGTTTATAATGATATTTGAAATATTTAATTTTTATTTCACACATAAATTTGTTTATTTTTCCTAATTTTTCGTAATTCCGAGTTACAACCACTATTTTTGTATAAATTAATAATAGCCAGTTTAATATAATTAATGATTGATAATTAAACTATATATTTTTGTAAGTCTATAGGATTTTTTGTGAGATTAATTGGTCTCATATACTATTTATTACATATTTTCCCAATATAAGCTTATATATTGGGTTAATATGTAATATAGTAATTAGTATTAGTAGGATACATTTCAAATTTATGTAAAATAAACACATTAGGGTATATTAAGGGTTGCTAGAAAAGTTTGGAAAGCATAATTTTTAGGGTTTTTAGTTCAGTACTAAAGTTTACTCGAGTCAATTATGGAGTTAGGATAACGTATAGTTGAGTCATAATGAGAAAAGGGTATTTTTGGGACCTTAATAATATTGATAAACTTGGTTCTTAAGATATCTTAATATTCCTCGAAATAATGACTGTAACAATATAAAGCTTACTAAAATCGGATAAAGAATGAATAAGATACAGTCAAATGAAGATTAAAGATACAGTAGGGAAAGTTTATGAGAATTAGAGTTCGACTGGTAGCTAACTTAAAAACTATGTTTATATTTTCATAGGTGTGATAAGTAAGGAAGGACCATATGGTGGATTTTAGGATTTTGCACTATTACTAATATTGGTCTCATATAAGATATCAAAGGGGGGGAGGGAGAGGGGTGTGTGAATTGATATCTTTAAATTTTTAAAAACTTTTTCGTTAAAAATAAAGTTACCCCTTTAAGCAACTTATAATGATGAACAATATAATTTAGTGAGTCCATGCACAACTGATAATAAACAAAATTAAAAGAGTGTAAGGAAGGAGAAAATCAAAGAGATTTTATAAGGCTTCAGCCTTCTACCTATTGCTCTCTTCCAACTTCACTGCTAGGGACTTGGTCTGCTTCACCAATACCATTCCACTTGATCCATTAAATCAAATTACAAACAAATTATAAGCATTCGTCATAATGACTTTTCAATACTCTACTATGCCTATCTAGTCTCTTTACAATCTAGGTTAATATAGATCTATAGAGTACAAACTATTTTTTCTCTATAATAAAGTATAGAGATCAGAAGTGAGAACAAAAATACAAATCTCAAATAATTTTACACTTAAAAGAAATAACACTTGTTGGAAAACTTTAATTCAGTGCAGCTCTCTAAAGAAGTATCTGAAGGACTTTCTGAAACTTTTGAAAAGGTAAAAATTGATCAAGAATTTTTTGTGTAGTGATACTATTTCTTTAGTGTTGTATATTGACATTTGGAATCCTTCTTCCTTTTATATTGAGTTTTTCCAACAGTTAAAAATCTGAAGATTATCTTCACTTCCATAATTATCTAACTATTAAAATGCAAAGGATGATCGTTGGATATTTTCGAGAGAAGATCTCGGTATTTTGAATTTAAAAATCTATTCTCCTTGATTTGTTCAAATTAGATATACTTAAAATCATAACCACTAGATAAATTTCTTAAACTTAACGGAGAGATAATCCTTATCAAATATTTTTAGATAAAGTTCATTTTGAATTTCCACAAAATCTTACTCAACTTTATCGTTATCCATATTTGTGTCTATCTTAATTTTTCAAAAATTAAATCACTCAAAGATAATCCCCATGGATCTTAATTCCATCTTAAGTGAAACAAGATTAAGTATATTTTCCTAATACACCTAATCTAATAGAGCTAAGGCTTAATTAATTCAAATCTAAATTAAAACTAATTTCAATGTCATACTTCCAAACTTACTTTCAGAATAAGCTTCTGAAGAGTATCAACCTATTATTTCCAAAGTTTTTGAATAAACTTCTAAAGAGCTGTACCAATTCTTCTTATAAAAGTTTCTACAATACTTTCCAAAGATTTTCTAGACTATTCTATTTTCAATCAATTCAAAGCTTTTGAATGCAACTTAATTTTACAAAATTAAACTTTCTGAAAATCCTTTTATGACCCTGCATTCTTAAAGATTCATTAGCTTTTAACCCTTTTTGTTATTATTAAAATGTATGAGAGAGATCTAACATTCTCTTCCTTTTTTATGATAACAAAAATGTTATTACAAAACCAAATCCTAAACAAAAGTATTCATAACCACATATTCATGCATCATGCAGTGTTTATCCAATGTAATGTAATATGAGTGCGACTATTTGTGGTTTTTCTATCTCCCTTTTTTGTTATCAATCTAAATAAACTCCCCCTTAATCTTTATAAAATGTGTAAGTCTGAAGATGACAAACAAAATATCAAGTACAGAAATTGCAATGACATAAGAGATCAAACTGCATTAATTAAGGAAATATCATAACCAAGTTCAGAAATAGAAATAACAAGAAACAAGTTTACGATCGAACAAAAACAAAATATGCTAAAACAAAATTTTTGCTAGTATTGGAGAAAGAGAAACATAAAAACAGTCATTTTTTGGATTGCTTTGTTTTCTTCCTAGCCAATTACTTAAATTTACTAGAGTATGAAGGAAGAATTGTGCTAGAAGCAGAAGTAGTTTCAGAAGTTGTTGCCATAGATAAAGTGGTTTCTTTGTTTTGATTAGATGGTGGTGTAGTTTGGAATGGAGCAAGTGGAGAAGTTTCTTTGGTGGAGACCATAGATAGAATTTCGGTGTGACCTTCAGGAGATGTCTGTTCTTCAAGGTTAAGAACAAGAGTAGAAACTTGAGGTATCTTTTCATGGGATTGTGGTGAAATTACTACGGTCTTTTTTGAAGTTAGAACAGGACTGAGAACCTTTTGATCAATTAGTTGAGAGGAAGGGTCAGGACTTAGTGGTGTGATAGAAGTATCTAAAACAGGAACAAATGTTTCTTTGGTGGTGAATTGAGGTTCAAATGGTTTAGAGGTTTGGTACTGTGCAGGAGGTTTAGGATCAACAAAATTATGTGCTTGATCGGAAGAATTTGATTCTAGAACAAACTACTTAATCTAAGCCTTGAATAACTCTCTCATGCTAATCATTTGATCCTTGACAACCTTTTCTACAATAGCTTTGATTCCTCTAGAGAGTTCTTCCATAAAGGATGAGGTCTCTCCTTATTTATAGTGAATTGGCTGGTGTTCGAAACTATCTAAATCATCTTCTAAAGCTGTCCTAGTTGGTTCTCTAAACTCAATGCCACCTGATCTTCTAATCAGTTTCCCTTTCTTCTTTGGTTTCTTCTCAACTGACTCCTTTCCTCTTTTCCTTTTCTTTCCACTCCCTTTTTCTTCAATGATAAGGACCCTTCTTTTCAGATTTGAAGGATGAACAAATATTCCCCCATTATGTGAATGCCAAATTTATCATTTACATAAATTCCCATCATCTTAAAGATTCTCTCACCAAGCTTAATAGGAGAAAAGAGACAATTTGTTTCTCCTAGAAATTTTAGCTTTTTGAAACTAAAAAGGGCCATTAACATATTTCCATATGGCCTTACATCTTCATGTTGCCACATGTGTTGCATCATTAACTTTATAACATCTACTTGTCTCTTGCTTAACATTGCTAAGATCACCAGGGCATCTTCCCTATTTATTGAGGTTGCATTACCCTTCCTTGGTAGTATAAAAGAGTTAACAAATTTGTGAAGAATTCTTATTAACAATTCAAATTCAGTACTAAAAATGTTTATTCTTATCCCCAAATCAATTCCATCATTCAATTCAGTAAATAACTATTCTTTTGTCAACTGTTTTATGCTCTCATCATCATTGAATTCTTTAATGCCAAAGCATTTCAGAATGTCCTTCTTAGTGATTTCTCTTTTCTATCCTAGCACAGTTGATTTTCATACTTCTTGATGTTTACTATGAAGCTTTCTATAAAATTCATCAATCAAATGTCTATATATTACTCTACGTAAATCAGCCAGACCATTTAAACCCAATCTATTCAAATAGTCTTTTAATAAAAACCATTTTTCTTAAAGTATTCAAAGTCTAAATAAAATGAGTCTTTGATTGAAAGACTTTTCCCTTTGACTGTGTACCTCTTCTTGGGTTTTTCCTTTAAAGGAGTAATTATGATCTTAGCATTGGTTGATCTGTCAACCTTTTGGGGAGATTTGGATTTCTTCTTGACTAAAGTAGCCACCTTAGATTTTTGAATAGATTTTCTTAGTCTTAGAACAGGATCAGGTTCTAAAGGATCTCTTTCAAAGACTTCTTCAAATGGTTTTTCCAAAGGTTTAGATTCTTCTGAATCAGCAACTTCCTCGAAGGAGCTAGATTCTTTATCATCTTGAACGGCCTTCTAGACTGGTTCAGAATGAACTTCAAAGGCATTCTCTTGACTTACTTCTTGAACAACCTCTTCCGAAGGTTAATCTTGGAGTTCAAAGGTTATGGTATTTTCAAATGATTCTTGATGTGTTTCGAAGGGTGGAGTTAGTTAAGGATTTGCAGTTAGTTTCTTGTTCATCAAGAATAATGGGATTCTTGGGATTGTTTTTTATTTTTGATTTAACCCCTTTAGTTGCAATGCGATTAGATTTTTTAGGTACCGTTGGAACTGTAATGGGAAAAAAAATACGAGAGAGAGAAATAGGGAAGGTCAGATGAAGAGGAAGAAAGCGAGAAAAGAAATGAGGCTTTAGAGAACTTAAACTGCCAATTTTGGTAGCAATTAGTCGAGAGAGTGGATTTACTTAATGGACCTACTAAGGAGGATTTTGCGGACCCATTAAGAACATGCTAAAGGCTACAAAGTTTTTGTGTCTATTAGATATCAAGAAAACTTGCACATGAAAAATGAAAAAAAAAAAAAAAACACCCATGAAAAATTAAATGAAAGACCAAATTAATAAAAAGGGATTACAAACACCTAGTTCATTACAAATGAACTCAAATCTCAATTTAACTAAAGGTTTAGTGAAAATATCAACAAATTGATGTTCAATTGAAACAAAATCAATATTCACATCATTATTTACAACATGATCACAAATGAAATGATGCCTTATTTCTATGTGCTTTGATCTTGAACGATGAACAGGATTTTTTGTCAAATTGATAGTACTTGTGTTATCACATTTTATGGGAATATTTTTACAACTTATACCATAATCGTTTAATTATTGTTTTAACTAAAGAATTTATGCACAACAATTTCTAATAGACATATATTCAACTTCTGCAGTTGAAAGAGCAACTAAATTTTGTTTCATGGAAGACTACATAACCAACTTATCTCCCAAGAATTGATGTGTTCCTGAAGTACTCTTTTTATCTATTTTGCAACTTGCATAATTAGCATCTAAATATCCTATAAGATAAAAAATTTTTACTTTTAGGATACCAAATTCCCAATTTTATAATGCTTTTTATATATTCAAAAATCTTTTTAATTGCAGTTAAGCGTGTTTCAGTTGGTAAACTCTGAAATCTAGTACACACATAAGTACTGAATAAGATATCAGGTCATGAAGCAATTAAATACAATAAAGATCCAATTAAGCTGCGATAGAGTTTTTCATTTACCTTTTTGCTATTACTTGTGATGTCAAGCTTTGTTGAAATACTCATAGGTATTAAAGCATCCTTGGTATTCTCAAAACCAAATTTCTTTAATATTTGTCCGGTGTACTTCTCTTGGTGAACAAAAATTCCATTCTTTGATTGTTTGACTTGTAATCCCAAGAAGAAGTTTAATTCACCCATGATGACATCTTAAATTCTGCCTGCATTATACTTGAAAATTCTTGATAATATATTTCATTAGTTGCACCAAAAACAATGTCCTCAACATAGATTTGTACAACTAGCATATTTTTACCAAAATGTTTCATAAAAAGTGTAGTATCTACTTTTCCTTTTTGAAACTCATTTTTAATCAAGAATTGACTTAATCTATCATACCAAGCATTGGGAGCCTGTTTAAGTCCATACAACGTCTTTCTTAATTTAAACACATAATCTTACTTAAAAGTATCTTCAAATCCAGGAGGTTGATAAATATACACTTCTTCTTTTATGAATCCATTCAGCAAAGCATTTTTTACATCCATCTGATACAACTTAAAATTTTTCAAACAGGTAAAAGCAAGTAACAATCTTATAGCTTCTAATCTAGCAATAGGAGCATATGTTTCATCATAATCTATTCCTTCTTCTTGTGAACAACCTCTAGCAACTAATTGTGCTTTGTTTCTAACTATTTTTTCGTGCTTGTCTAGTTTGTTCTTAAATACCCATTTAGTTCCAATGATTGACTTGCTTTTAGGTCTTGGAACTAGACTCTAAACCTGATTTCTTTGAAATTGATTGAGTTTATCTTGCATGGCCAAAATCCAATTATTATCATTTAAGGCTTCATTTACTGAATGAGGTTCAATTTCAAAAATAAGAGCAAACTGATTTTCAAAATTCTATAAACATGATCTCTTTCTTATTCCAAATCTAACATTACCAATTATAAGCTCAGGAGGATGATCGGTTTTAAGTTTTATATTTAATGGAGGAGTATGAAAGAGTTTAGAACCTTTTGAAGGTTTTTCAACAAACTTAGTATTAACTTCTGAAGTACCTTCTGATATAGATTTTGTTTCGATTCTATCAAGCAACTTAAAAGCATCTAAACTACCTTCTAAAGGAGGTTCTAATTTTCCTTCTTCTAAATGAGGATGAACTATATTCTTTTCATTTGAAGCAATTAGAATTTCATCGTCCGATTCTTCATGGATTGTTTCTTCAAAAAATTTCACATTTATTGACTCTTCTGCGACCTTTGTATCTTTGTTGTATACTCAATATGCTTGCCTAGAAATATGGCTTCATCTACTCTCTCTTCAAATTTTCCTAAGACTTTTCCTGTTTTCTTAACAAAACACTTACAACCGTAGGTTTCCTTCCTTTGTAAATCTCATAAGCAATTTTATTTGTCAAGGGTCTTATATATACATGATTAATGATATAACAAGCTGTTGAAGCTACTTTAGCCCAAAAGTGATCAGCTATATTACTTTCATTAAGAAGAGTTCTCATAATTTTTTGGATAGTCCTATTTTTGTATTTAACTACTCCATTTTGTTGTGGAGTATGGGGTATGGAAAAATTATGAATGATGCCTTTGTCTTCACAAATCAAAATAAAATCAGAATTTTCAAATTTCTTGCCATGATCAGTTTGTAATCTAATGATGGAGAGGCCTTTTTCATTTTCAATTCTTTTTGAAAAGATTTCAAAACTTTTAAAAGCATCACATTTATGATGCAAAAATAAGATCCAGGTAAATCTAGAGAAATCATCTACTATAACATGACCATATTTATTTCTTCCTAAACTTAACGTACAAGTAGGACTAAAGAGATCTAAATGCAATAACTCTAAAGGTTTTTGAGTAAAAATAAGCTTCTTACTCTTTTGAGATGACAAATTCATTTTATTCTTCAAGCAAGCAGTACAACGAATATTTTTATGAGCATGTACTTTAGGTAAACCTAAGATTAAACTCTTTTTGGCAAGTTCTCCAATTAATGAAAATCCACGTGTCTTAGTTTTTTATGCTAGAGCATAGCATTATCAATTATGGAAATAAAGTAACTTTCAAATGATACTTCAAATGGTTTAATTAGATAGACATTCTTCTTTCTGAAACCTTTAAATAGCTTTAAACCATCTTGATTAAATTCAACACATTTATTATGTTAAAAAATTATTCTATATCCTTTATCATACAATTGACTTATACTTAATAAGTTATGTTTTAATCTTTTAACTAGCAACACATTTTCGATTGAATGAGGTACCAAACCAATTGATCCTATAGCAATTATTTTACCTCTACCATTGTCACCAAACTTCACATAATCATCTTCTTTCCATTCTAAAATTGTGTACAACGAAGCATCACTAGTTATGTGTCTTGAACATCCACTGTCAAGATACCATGTTCCTTTTATCTTTGCTTCGTAGTCTAGCACACATTAAAGAAAAATCAAATCTGTTTGCGAACCCAATGAAGCTTAGGTCCATAAGAATTCAAGCTCGTGTTTTGATTTGTACCTTAGTTATTATTGAGCTTGTATTTTTTGTAAAAATAGTATTTCTCTATATGACCTATTTTATTACAAAGAAAATAAGCATAAGATTTTTGTTTAGTATACCTGTTATTTACCACTTTCTTTCAGTTTGGATCCTTTTTGAAATACTTTCTGTTCAACCTTTTGTTATACCTTCTAAAAGGATACTTGTTGTTGTTTTGAGAAAACCTTTTGTTGTTCTTTCTGATAGGTTCGAATGCTTTGTTGTTTTCCCTACTTTTAATCATTTCTTACTTTTCATTTTTTGATTTAGCAAAAACTATTTTTTTCTTTATCTTAGATGTTTCTCCAAATTCAAAACTTAGTCCAGATTTTGAATTATCCATCTTTTGACTAGAAATCAACATTTGTAGTTTCTTGTCACTTTCATCAACTTGCGAAAGGTATTCTTAATTGACTTAGATAGATCTTCCATACGGTTTTCCAAATTCTTAATTTCTTCTTTTAAAATTAGATTTTCCTTAACTAAAGCTTTATAAGCAATATACAAACCTTTAAGGTCATTTTTCAGAAAATCATTTTCTTTTGCTTGCAACTTATTAGCTTGACTTTAGAAAGTATCATAAGACATGAATTAGCTTCCTCGCATTCTTCTGAACCTTTTGATTCAATTTTTGAATCCTCTAGGTCACTCCATGTCACCATTAGAGATTTAGGTTTCTTCTTGAATTTCTCCATTTTCTTGATCAACAAAGGACATTCATATTTCATATGTCCAGGCTTCTTACATTCATAATGAATAATCTACTTTTTGACCTTCTTCTCCTCTTTGTCTTTGATTGACTTCCCTGTATCAATGGATCGATTCTTATTAGCAGTAAACCTTTTAGTAAATGTTTTATTACCTTTTTTCTTAAGCCACTTATTGAGCTTTCTAGCTAGTAGTGTCATGTCCTCTTCTTCTTCTTTAGATGAATCTTCTCCTTTTGGATCAGTATCTGTTTCTATGGCTTTGAAAGCAACGGTCCTCTTCCTCGTATCTTCTGATTGGAGAAAATTAGTTTCATATGCTAGAAGCTTGCTATGTAATTGACTTAATATTAACGTCTTCAAATCACAAGCCTCTTCTATTGCTGTTTTCTTCACATTCCAAATTTTGGGAAGAATCCTTAACATCTTGCGTACAATATCTACATCACTAATAACTTTTCCAAGAGAACATAGTTCATTAGTGATAGCAATAAATCTATTGAAAGAGTCTTTGATTTCTTCACTTGGGAGAATTCGAAAAGTTTCATATTGTTGAACCAGTGATTTGATTCTTATGTCTTTGATGGTTTCTGTGCCTTTGTAAGTTTGCATCAAAGCGTCCTAAATGGCTTTAGCTATTTTACAAGAAACAATTAGATAAAATTCAGAACGTGCAATAGTACTCAATAAAAGATTCTTAGCCTTTGAATTGAGTTTGGCTTTGGTGATATCATCATTTGTTGTGATAACAGTTGGAACTTTGAGATCTCTTGTAGAAATAATTTGCCAAGCCTGATAATCTGATGACTTCACATAAGTCTCCCTCTTCAATTTCTAATAAGGAAAGTTAGTTCCATAAAAGAATGGTGCCTTGTTAGGCTGAATTATTAAACTACCACTTGATTCACCCATGATCTTGAACTCTAAAAGATATTAGAGCAAAGCTCTGATACCATTTGTTAATCTTGTATAAGATTCAAAGGGGGGGGGGGGGGGGGGGTTGAAAACTTTTTTGTTAAAAATGAAGTTACTTATAATGATGAATAATATAATTTAGTGATTCAATGCACAATTGATAATAAATAAAATTAAAAGAGTGTAAGGAAAGAGAAAATTAAGCAGAGATTTATAGAGCTTTGGCCTTCGGCCTACTACTCTCTTCCAGCTCTACTATTGGGGACTTGGTTTACTTGATTGGTGCCATTCCACTTGACTCACTAAATCAAATTACAAACAAATCACCGTCATAATGACTTTTCAACACTTTGCTTTTCCTATCTAGCCTCTTTACAATCTAAGCTAACATAGATCTATAGAGTACAAACTATCTTTTCTCTACAATAAAGTATAGAGATTAGAAGTGAGAACAAAAATACAAGTCTCAAATAAGTTTGTACTTGAAAGAAATAACATTTATTGTAGAACTTTGATTCGGTGCAGCTCTTTGAAGAAGTATCTAAAGGACTTTTTGAAACTTTTTAGAAGGCAAAAACTCATCAAGAATTTTTTGTGCAATGATAATATTTCTTCAGAGTTGTATATTGATGTTTTGAATCCTTCTTCCTTTTATATTGAGTTTTTCTAATGGCAAAAAATATGAAGATTATCTTCACTTCCATAATTACCAATCGCTAGAATGCAAAGGATAATCCTTGGATATTTTCGACAGATGATCTCAGTATTTTGAATTTAAAATTCTATTCTCCTTGATTTGTTCAGATCAGATATAGTTAAAATTATAACCACTAGATAGATTTCTTAAACTTAACAAAGACATAATCCTTATCAGATATTTCTGGATAAAGTTCATTTTGAATTTCCACAAAATTTGACTTAACTTTATCCTTATCCATATTTGCGTCTATCTTGATTTTTCAAAAATTAAATCGCTAAAAGATAATCCCTATGGATCTTAATTTCATCTTGAGTAAAACATGATTAAGTGTATTTTCCTAATATACCCTATATAGTGGAGCTGGGGCTTGATTAATTCAAATCTAATTTAAAATTAATTTCAACATCATACTTTCAGGCTTACTTTTTGAACAAGCTTCTAAAGAATATCAGCCTATTGTTTTTGAAGTTTCTGAATAAACTTATGAAGAGCTGTACCAATTCTTCTTATAAAAGTTTCTATAATACTTTCTAAAGATTTTCTAGACTAGTATATTTTCAATCAATTCAAAGCTTTTAAATGCAACTTAATTTTGCGAAATTAAACTTTCTAAAAATCCTTCTATGAGCTTATACTCTTAAAGATTCATTAGCTTTTATCCCTTTTTGTTATCATTATAATGTAAGAGAGATATCTAACAACTAAGCTTAGATAAGTGGATTTAACATATGCTTGGAGTAGATATATTGCTCTTCATAATATTGTGTGATGTTTGATATTGTGTTAATTGAGTATGAGCATATCTCGAGTGAATTGATATGCTACTATAGTAGATGTTGATGTGGTAATTTTGAATGATAGTAACTGTCATTGTTAAATTGTTATTTTGCTATGTTGGGTGATGATTTGTACTTATGAATGATTATATTAACTAGAGAAGTTAAGTGAATGCTAACTCAATCTTTTAGGTGTTCATCTAAGTGAACCCTAAGTAAGATATTAGGATTCCATTAAGGAGAGTTCAAAAACTACAATTAGATCACTAGGTTGAATAAAACTAAAAGACTGATTATGTTATGTGATATTCCTAAGTTGTTATTGCAAATCATGGTATGGCATGGTACAAAAAGGGGCCTACGGGTCAGAATTTTCAGAATGAGACTTCTAAGTGATCATGGAAAAAAAAGCATTGCTTTATGAACTTAGTTTTTGGCAGCATATAGATTGCAATGCCTAAACATTGTGATTATTTTGATAGTCAGATTTAGTAGACTACAGTATGTGGTCTAATTTGGCAATGTTGCCTCTTTGATTTAGTGAACTACAGTATGTAGTTTAATTTTGTAAAACAAAGTTAGGGGTCTTACTCCCAAGCAGCTTCTTATTGCCCTTTTTCAAAATGGTAGACTATAGTATGTAGTCCAATTTGATGGGGTTCTTATTCCCGAGTAGCTTCTTGTTACCCATAGGTTCCTAGATGTTGTATCTAAATGCTCGGCTATGTTAACTAAATGGATGAGGATTGGAAGGCATAGGATATCGTACCAATGTATGTCACGTACATGAGCATAGCATGCTGCATTACTAGCTATAAATGCCCAATTGGGCAAATGCATATGTAAAGTTGAACTTGCAGGTTATGATTGAAATGCTTCAGTTGTGAAATGCAACATTGTTTATCAGATTGTCTATATTATGTTGTTTGTTATCCACTCTCACTTAGCTTCAGTAGTTAAGGGGATAAAATGTTTTATCTTTAGGTTAATTGCATCGTGAAGGGCCTAACACTAAGGGAGGATATATATACTGAGAGCATGAGTTAAAGTTAGTAACTTTTGTATGGAGCCTATAATAAGTCGGGAATCCTATTATTATGAAGATGACAAAAGAAAAAGCAAGTTCATCTTTTGGTGTAAATATTATGTTGTATACATAAGTTATATTATGTTGTACATATAAGTTGTAATAGAATATTCAACTGAACTTCGATGTAGAAACCTGTTATCATGTAAATAGTATTGTCTTTTGATGAATGAGTAGGTTAAGTTAAGTTTCCAATAGGTATTCTTGTGTGATGGTGCATTATGTGCTAAGCCAGGATGTGACACCCTTCCTTTAATATAATATATAATAGATAATCAAATTAAATTAGTAACTTAAGTTTAACAAGAGAAAATCTACATTTGTGCAAAAACATATACTACTATGCATGGAAATGGACTACATTAACAAGTATACACTTCTTGTTTTGTAGAAATAAAACTCAAATAATGTAAGAATTTTTTAGTACTTAAAACAGATCCATTTTTTGAAAAGAAAAGAAAAAAATATTATGTTCATTTATTTACATATAGAATTATACAACATCAAATTACTATCTTCTTTTCTTCTCTCTCTATATTTCATCTTCTTAGCATTTGCATATTGTCTTCCTTCAAAGGAACATTAAAAATCATAACAAATAAATTGTTGTTTATGAGTGGAAAAATAATTTGTTGACTAAACAAGCAATAATCTACTAATGGAATAAATAAAGCCAAATATTATTGTAATAAGAATAATATGAAAAAATTTACAATAGAGAAATAAAATATAAACACCGACAAGAGTCGTATATATATTTCAAAAGAAAAAAAACTTATAGATAATAATAATAACTAAGAATGCTTAAAAGTATTTCTTTTTTACTTAAACCCTTTCTTAGAGGAGGGGATTAGGTGGAGGAGTGGAGTAAAATGGCATATATGAAATGACTATGGGAGATAGATAGAGTAAAGGAGCAATCAAGGAGTTTAAATGCACATAAGAAAGGCAGAAGAGCTATAAAGAATTAACCTCACTATTTTTGGAAGAGATAGCATATCCTTTACTTTGAGTTCTATTTGATCATTTGTATTGATAGTTTGGTAGCACAATAATGTTTGTTGAATATTTGAATTATCTAAATGATGAGGAACTCTTGAATATGTATAGAGATTGGCCATCATCGATGTTTGTCAGATCACACTAATGATCGATGGTTGAGATGAGCCTTCATATCTATGGATTCTCGATAGGCTCTTCTAGGATCTCGGCTTATGAAAGGCTTCTTTAAGTTATGAGCTTTTCTAAGAAAGGTTGAGAGTAGATGATTGATTCGGTGGTCCCTATTCTATGGTGACCATGTCAAATTATCTCTAATTTATGGACTTCTCGAGACTTATCACATAGCCTAAGAGTTAAGCGTAAGGTTATAATTAGGATTAGAGCCTAAAATCAATTTTATCCTCTACACCTTTCCCTTAACAAAAGTTCTTTTAGCTAAGTGAAAGTTGTGTTTGGGCATTATACATAACTTTCAAATAATTGAGGTACTACCAAATGCATAGGTACACGTAAAGCTATTGCACACATGCTAAACATTCTAACATACTTGAAAATTTCTTTTAATGGTGAGTCATGCCATAAGAGCTCAATGCTAGTGTTGCAAAATAATTTAATTAGTTCTTTCTTATTAGTGCATGAACTTGTCGTACCACTCAATTGTGTGCATTACTTTAGGCTAATCAAAATTATATTGCCTTTATAGGCAATATATATAGGTATGTATGTACATATGTTTGTATCTATGTATGTATATTGTATGAGCCATGTATTCGATTTAGTTCCCTTCATCTATTTGTACATTTTGTTCTCATGTTCACTTCCCCTCTTCTTTCTGCTCTCTTTCTTTTTTAATTGTCCACATGTATAACTTTTTCTATACATCCTCATTCCCTTCATCTCATTGGAGAATATGGTATATAGTAAATACTAATCATGTGAAGAATCACACATACTTTAGTTATAATTTTAGTTTCTTTTTTTTCTTTTTCTTTCTTGTATGATGTATCCACCACTTAGACATTCACTGGCCAACTTTCATATGTCCTAAGGTTTTAACAATTGCAATATATATATATATATATTTTCATGATGGCTTATTAATATTTACTACTAATATTGGGAAAAAGAGGTTGAAGCCAATAATATGGATGCATTAGAAGGCTAAAAAATATATTCCATGCATGTGTTGAGAAGAAAAGGAAAACAAAAAAAGAGAGGCTTAATTGTCTACGTAATGCAAGCCAAACATATGTTATTACAAAAAGAATATAAGAGCATTACTAGTAAGTTATCACATGATCTAAGCCTCGTTACACCAACCTTTATTGTCTAAATACGTCTCAACTCTCAACACCACAATTTCATGCCCACAACTTGCAATTACTTTACAAATATTGATCAAATAATAACAATTTGATGTACCTAAGACCATGTACCCCTAAGATAAAGTAAAAAATCCAAGCAACATTTGAAATTCAATTAAGCTCTATAAGTACAATCCCATCATGTCCATACAAATTGTAACCCTACTTTCAATCAACTACTACCATCAACCTACTTTGTGCCTATTAAAATAGGTTACAAATTGGTTCTATTAACCTAGTCACTCACTTTGTGCCCATTAAGATGGGTTATCATTCAAAAAAGTTTATAGAGACTTCATGGAGTACTAGTTTCAATAATGTCTTATGGGGGCACTACATTAATGGGGTATAAGTTACAATTTAGTACGGTCTTCTATCTTCAAACCAATGGCTAGTTTCAAAGAACGATTCAAATTCTAAAAGATATATTGAGGGCTTGTAAACTTAACTTTGGTAACAACTAGGATGAACACCTACCCTTGATTGAATTTTCTTACAACAGTTATTACTAGCCAGCAACATAAATGGTATCATATGAGGCTTTATTTAGTAGAAAGTGCATGTTGCTAGTTCATTGGGCTGAAGTAGGTGAGAAATAAGTATTAAGTACAAAATTGGTTGAAGATGCCATTGACAATGTAAGGTTGGTTCAACTATAATGCAGTTTATTTAAAGTCAATAAAGAGTTATGTTGTGATTCAAGGTGGAGTTTCCTATTGGAGAGATTATGTGTTGTTAAAGATATTGCTTAGCATGGCAGTAGTGAGGTATGATTTTCAGAAGAAAGTTGAATGCTTGTTATTCCCTTTGAGATTTCATAAATAATGAGAGAGATGGCTTGTGGATTAGCTCTATTACTAAGCATAGCTAGCATTTATGTTGTTTTTTATGTTTCTATGTCAAGGAAGTTTGTGCTAGAGCTAGGTCAAGTGGTAGCATTATAACCATTGGATGTATAGCCTAATCTTTTGATAGTTGGGCACCCCCATTGAGTTAAAGATACTAAGGTACAGATCCTTAGAAGAAGAAGTATCAAGTATGTGAAGGTTTGATGGAATATCCAAATCAAATGGAAAGCTATCTAAGAGCTAGAAGAAGAAATAAGAGGGAAATATCTAGAGTTATTTTAAAATCTATGATGAACTTTTAAAGAAAAATTTCCTTCTAGGGGAGAAATTGAAATATCCTTCACCTACCGATTATTTTAATTTATATTGATTATTAGTTTAATTGTTATTTTTAGAAATGGGGTAGTTTAGTAATTTACCATAAGTTTCAAACTAAAAATATTAAAATATGACAATCGCTTCTTCCTCTTTTTCTCAATACAACATGTTTTGCCTTCCCTTGAATCAAAATGCTTCTTTTCCCCTTCCTTTCCAATTCCATATCAAGAGGAATTCTAAGGTAAGCATGATTCCTTAAAATCTTTCCATTCTTATAGTATTCATCATTACCCTAACTTTGGTACTTGGGAATATATGTTAAAAACCAAGTTTCAATAACATGAGGGAGTAAGAATAGAATTGTAAAGGGTTTTAGGGTAAGTGCTGATATTCTTCCATCTTTGTAATATCATATTGATGCATTTATTAACTTAAAATGTATTAAATGTGAGGTTTATTATCTAAAATTATGAAAAAGGGGTTTTTCACTTTTCTAGAATCCAACTACAAAAGTTCATGTATATAATAGTGTTATTTATTTTGGACATTACATTAAATTCAGAAGTTTTGATGGAAAGTTGAAAATTTTTAGAAGAATATGGAGCTTATGGATAAAATTTTGGTATTATAATGTTCTATGGTCAAGGAACTTAGATTTTTACATAAACAAGAGGGTTTAAATTCTTTCATGGGAAAACTCTGCAAAATCTTTAGATTTTATAGGAAAAGTTTAAACTCTTCATAATTAGTTTATAGAGTTTTGCAGACATACAGTTATTGGTAAAAGGTTTGGACATTTAAAAGAGTTTGAAGCATTCCAAGCAAATGAATCCTCCCCTGTTCTATACTTTCAAAAGGTTAAGGAAACTCATCATTTAATTGAAAAGCTTGGTTCAAGTACATGATTATCATTTTTTGCTGCTTGCACTAATTAAGATAGATGAAGGTTATCAAACTTGTGATTCTACTCAAAATCGCTAAGGAGTTTATAAAATCAGAATATGAAAATGAAACATAGAAATGTAACTTTTTACAACCAATATAAAATGGCTTCAAAAACTAGTACTTACAAAAGTTATAAATAACTTGGAATACATGATAAAAATAAATGAATGAAGAAAATAAGTTCTTTATCTATAAAAAATTATTAATTTATAATGTCACATGCATAGAAGAAGGATAAGTAGCGTTGAAACTAAATTCTTTTTCCATTGTTTTGTTCAAAAAGAGCTACTAATTGAAGAGAGTCAAACCTTTAGCTTATTTTGAGTTATTAATAGCATAAATTGAAGTAAATAGATTTCCTTATAAACTGTGCTACTAAAGCTAGAACTTGAATAAAGGTTATAGACATTAAATAAGAGACTAAGAGAGAATGAAAGAGGAAAGATGACATAATGCCTCAATAGTTGATAGACTTACAAAAGCTTAGATTTTTTTCTTTATTTTTTAGCCCTTTCAACTTTGATAGGTAGAATTGGTATATTTGGTTAAAAATGTAGGTTTCTATTGAGTTTAACTTGTTGACTCATGATTCTACTAAAATCTATATGCATATGATTTAATACCTGATTTAATGTAATGCAGAATAGTCTCTTAAAACCATAAGGTAGAATTGCAATTGTGACAATTATAGGATAAATAATAAATGAATCTAATAACTACTAAATATATAATAATTGTGTTATCTTTGCTTAGTTGGCACCGAGAGACTAGGAGTGTAGTGCTTCTAACGTAGTACCCATTGATTGGTGTATGACAATGTATACGATGAAGTTACATTGAAATGATAAGGTAGCTTAGACACTACTTATGTAGTGGGTTTTTGACAAGGGTAAATATTGTATCATGGGCTAGTAGTTGGGACAAAGCTATACTTAAGCTATCATGGGCATTATGAAATGGCATGATGAACCTCTATATATATGTGGACCTATATGTCAAATGGCTACTAACATTTACACTAAAATGATATGACTTATGTTTCTAGACTCTAGGATGTGGGCAATACCAAACATCATATGTAAACTAAATTATGTTTCTAGATACTACTTTTTCCCTCTTGTAGCTTTAGGAATTTTCAAGAATAAAGAAAAAAGGTCTTAATTAAAAAATACAAAAAAAAATTAATTAAAAAATTTAGAAAAAATAAAAAAAATGAAAAAATAAGAAAATATCAATAATTAGAAAATTTAGAAAATAAAAAATTTTAAATTGAACAAATACAAACTTTTTAGTAGAGTTAGAGTATTAGTAAAATAAAGGTAATAACCAATTTAGGATAGGTTTTAGAAATAATAAGGTATTAGATGGGTTTGCTAGTTTATTTTTAATTTAAAATTTAAAATTGGTAAAGTATAGTCCTTAAATATATTTTGCGCATAATAAAAGATAGGGCATGAGCTAATAACCCATATGGAAAACACATGTGCATACAAAGAGAAGTCTTAGGTTCAATTCTTAAATAAGGCACTAGTGTGACTTTTTGTTCTTTTCAACATATGAATGGACATGTGTTGGCTATTTATTGGCTAACTATGCCCATTTTCCTTATTTTTCCTTAACTTTTCTTTACTTTCTTGTGAATAATTTTCTTTTATTTTTAACCCTTTTTTCTCTATGTTTTCACCAAATTAATGGTGAAATTATAGAGATTACGTATGATGCTTTGAAGATGAACCAAGTTTGAGTCTAATACATTCATTTACCAATTCAACAATCCACTTGAAAATGAAAAAAAAAAATAATAATAATAATGGCCTGAGAATCAAGCTTTTTCACAATCTAACAAATTTAGGCCTCCTTAGTAAAAAACAAAGATCAAATTTGATTTTGAATGCAAGCTAATAGATTTTTCAAATAAGAATTCGCCAAAAAATCTACTCAAATAACTTGTTTTCTCAAATTTGGAGATTGCCAAGCTTGGCCATCAATGGCCGAATCGGTTATTAATGGCCTTACCAAGCTTAAACGAACTTGCTCTCTTATAAATAGGGGATTCTAATCCCTTTCCTACCATTAACTCTTATTTAAATCACACTAAAGCACGCACTCCCAAGTTTTCTCTCTCTAGTTGTGGAGCTCATTCTCTCTCTAGAATTCTTATCTTTTTAGCTAGTGTCGAAGGAAGCTATTGCTAATAGTAGCTTCCTTAGCAAGAATACTTTTGATAGCTACCTATTAAGTTCTCTCAAGCAACATATTTTGATAATAACAAATACTAAAGTTGTCTAACCAAATTATTGAGTTAAATGTTTCCATAATAAGAGTTAGAATGAAAGCAAGAAGCTGTTACAATCTATTGACTACATTTAGATGGAGACTTAAAAGCTAATAATAGTTGAAGATCTGAGTTAGAAGCCTTTTTAGAAGAAGTCAAATAAAGTTGGAAAAGATGTTTTTAAACATAATTGAACATTATTTAGAATCTCAAGTAGAAACTAGTTTGAACATTATACAAGTTAGAAGTACTTAGAAGCAAATTTAAAAGGTATTTTGCAAGTACAAACTGAAAAATAGTAAGACTTAGAAGTTGACTTAGAAACCATGATAAAAGAATTCCAAATTAAGCTAAACCTAACAATTTACAGATATTTTGTTTGTTTTCTTACAAGTCAAGGCCTAGCTCTACTTAATACATGTACTTGGGTAATATATAGTATAGTTCTACTATGAAAGACAAATAAATTATTCGAAAGCAAGAGTTAAAAGATATTTCAAAAGTTGGCCAAATTTTATGGAACTACTAGCAAATAATCCCTATCCTCTTTATTGATCAAGAATTAATGATCAAAAGTAATCTAAAATATCAAGAGATTTCAATGTCAAAGTGACCAAATGTAGAGGAGTAATAACTATCATATTTTCACTGGTTGCCAACTTAGATAAGGATTAAGAGATTTGAGTCAGTCTTTCACATCTTAAACTAGCTGTTGCAGTAGAAGTTTAAAATACAACGAAGGCCTCAAATGAAGGACATACAGATACATAACTACAAGATTAATCATAGAACATTACAAAAATTTATCATATAGTCTTTGCTCTAAGTTGTATCAAGTTTACTGTATCTTGTTACTCAACTTTTTGAAGGCTAGAAAAATTCTATTTTTTTATTAAGTGTTTGTAATAGTTGAGTAATTCACTGTAGATCCATATAGTTTGTTGAGAGCATGAGGGTAGAATAATGCAACTAAGGCTTGTAAAAGTAGATCGTACTCTCTTATTTTTGAAATAATAGAATATCTAGTATGGAAGGCTAGATTCCAATAGTGGAGCTAGAAGAGTGGATGTTAGCAAAAGGCTAAACCACTATAAGTTCTCATGTTTAACCTCTTCCCAACCCTTATCTCTTTATTTTATATTGTTATTGTTTCCTTAATTTACTTACAAAAACATAAGGGACATACTTATAAATTCTCAATCATTATGTTAAGTAGACCAACAACACCATTCTTGCTCCTTATTGTGACCCCAAATGCAAGACCCAAACACCAATCTTGATACACTACAACCACCATTCGACATCATAACCGTCGCTACTAAACATTAAAAGAGCACCATGCTTGAATTTACTACACCTAATAACCCCAAACCTAAATCCCCATTGATCTTGAACACTACCCCTTATAGTCGTTTGTGAACTTTGTCTCTTTACCCTCAACCAGCTACCTTCTACCACCCTAAAAACCACCCCTAAACACTAAGGTACTACCAGCAATCTTTGTTTCACTAATGAATTTACCAAAAAAGTATGATTTCCTACATAAAATACCCATTGAATAGAGCCGAAGTAAGCTCCCCTTATCACTTCCATCTTCTTCTTCTACTAGCCTATGACCTGAATGGTCAAATTGTAAGAACTTAGTTGCTCAGTATCCATATGATTTGGAGCATATGGTATAATCTAAGGCTTTCCAAAAATCTTGTTCGAATTGAGTTAAATTTTAATATAAGATCGCAAAAGTTAGCAAAAGAGTCTTAGTAAGGTTAATTTCTCACAAAAAAGGTTATAGAACATTTAATTTAAATAAAACATACTTTTATTTAGATCATTTGATAATTATTAGAAACTCCAAAATTTAGGTCTCAAAACATAACGAACCTTTAAAGGTAAATTAGTTGACTTATGAAAATAATATTTGGAAGTCAAATAGCATATAGTGTAATTATGTAGCCATACTTTATACATGTTATATACTCGATTTGTATATATGTAAAATACACTAATAAAATAGGTAAAAATTGCATTTAATTGCTAAAAAAATATAAGAAAAATATGAAATGCATTTGTAAAATATGGAATTGGGCATGACAAGGTCTTCTTAACATTGGAATATTATAAGGTGAATTGTCAAGTCAGAAACAAGTTTAGCAATATTAAGATAATAGTAAATAATTTCTGGAAGAACACTTAGAATTGCACTTTCCTACTTCCAATTGACCAAGCTAATTATAAATTGGTTGTAGCATCATTCTACACTCATTTGACAATTAAAACACCTCAAAATCCTCTATTGAAAATTTAGTATACATATTAAACAAAAATAGGAAAAAAATAGGGAAAATAGTAGGTTATCATATTTCCCATAGTAAAGGAAAACCTAACAAGGCATGACTTGAAATTTAAGCTTTTGTGGGTGAGAGAATAGCTACCAACAACCCTTGGTGGCTAGAGCACGGCTAGATGGTGGTGCACCAACAAGGACAATTTCTACACTTGATTTTCATATAATTTCAACAAATAGCAAATTAGGCTAATAGATTATGAAAAATTGTTTCCTTAAGTTATTTTACATGTAATTTCATGCAATAATTTATTTATTTTTTTTTCAAAATAACAATGATTTATATTACTTGTTAATAAAGTGTCCTATTTCAACAAATTTTGATTTAATTTTCAAATTATTAAACGATATTGTTTTGAGATAAAAAAATTTTATATGATGTACTAATATTATGTACTAAATTATGGTATCAAGAATTTTTAAAAATATCAACTTGTACTATTTATTGTAATTTATTTGAATTTTATTGACAATTTTTCAAAATATGACAAAATACAAGAAATAATCTATGAACAAAACCAACATGAGATGAATTTTCATGACTAGTAAAGCTAAAATATAGGTTATATTATGATTATAAGGTTAAGTATATCTATTGACATATTTTTAGCTAATTTTTTTATAAAACTAAGCCAAAAGAAATATTTTGGAGTATATTGAATATTATGCTATTTTAAAATTTCTTGACGAGCATTTGATGAGTACGATTTTCTAAGTATAATATATTTTTTTGTAGATCTAATTAATTATCAATACTAATTATTAAGTAATTTCCTACTATATGTATATATTTTGCTAAATATGATAAATAAGGTAAACTGTATAATTAACGCCATAACGAAGGGAGTATTTTCCAATGTTATATTTGAGGTACTCTTTGCTAGTCTTAACTTGACTTGATTGAGAAGTGGGAATTTTATAAGTGAGTACAGTGTTTTAGTCGAATTAGAGACTAAAACAAAGAAAGAATTAGATGATACACTTAAAGGTTTTTCTATAAGTTAGGCTTGGTACTAAGTTAGGTGAAATACTTAGGATTCTTAATTGGAAGACCTGACTATAGTAGTCATATAGTATTCACTTATCAAATTTGTATTTGGCTAGGATTACAAGATAATTTAGAGGATAATTCAAAGGTTAAATTAGAGACTAAATCAAAGGTAGTTAGGAACAAATATTCTCTGAATAAAAAGAACCTAAAGTATCAATAAGATAAAATTAAGTTGGAATATATGTATGTACGATCTGTAGTTAACTTTGATACTATACGTCTTGATTAGGTAAAGTAGTCGAAGAAGAGTAGTCCCAAGTGATCAATAGTCCCTGTTAAGTGGATTTGTGTATAGAGAGTAGATTTACATCTACTCATTGGGGAGTGAGTATTCTTGTATGTGGTTGTAGTAGTTGAATGTGTATTGATTGAATTTACTGCATGAAGTGAACTATGATGTTCTATGCTATGTATTTAATATTAGCTGACCGTGATTTATTGATGTGCTTCACTAACATGGAACAAATGTTAGGTAATAACCCCACCTCCTAAGATATTCTCTTAAGTGAACCTAACACTAAGGTATTAGAAACAAATAAAGAAAATAATAATTAAGCAAAGGTTTGGCTAAAAGGTTAAATGGATAAGCTTGTTTGCTTTGCTTAGTATTTATCTGAGATTTAGTTGATGCATTCATGGCATGGTATGAAAAGGACTTATGGGTCAGCATTTAGAAACTTATGACTTTACTGGGATAAGTTTTTAAAGTTAGGTTTTTATACATATAGACTTACATTGACCAATGATCCTAATCAAGTTCCATGGTTATTACTAGTCTAAATTATTGCTAGATTCCTGGATATACTATCCAGATGCTCGAATTGAAGTCAACTAATTGGATGATTTGCTAGGCTAAGTTAGGACATTGGTACTAATCTATGTCACGTACATTAGCATGGTATATATTAATCGCACTTCCAATCTATTAGTTAAACAATAAACTTAACATTATAAATGTATGTTTGTGTTATGTATTTCGTTGTATAACTTCTTTTTTATTTACTCTTGCTTAACTTACAGTAAGTTGAGGGGACAAAATGTTTTATCCTTGGGTTAAGGAATAGATTTTGAGGCACCATCACTAGCAAGGGGTAGACTTTTGAGAGCATTAGTAGATTAGTAGAGTTAGTTGTTTGAAAAAATTTGAAGCTCATGTAGATTAAATATAATGGGAACATGGAAGTTCAATCTCAATGAATGAAGTTATAACTTTTGGATCATTTGAGATCTATAAATGTTATATATATTTGTAATGAAAAAGGCTAAAGCTGAAGTCATTTTAAGCACTGAACGTACAAGTATGGTCTTTTATGAGAATAGTGTTTACAACATGCTTTCCTATATGACGGAACATCTTGTACTAAGTCGGAATGTGACATCCTTTAGGTAATACTTAAGCATGAATTAGGGACCATAAGTTTCTAGGCATATGTAAGGTGTGTAGGGTAGTTAGGTCATAGAGTATTATGACCTTATGAAGTCATGAGGATACTTAATACTTAAGTTTGTTTGGTGATGTTTAGAAGATGATACGATAGGGATGTAAAAGGCCTTTAATAAACCATAAGCTACAAAAGCAAAGGGTAGAACCTTAGCCATAACCTGATTTGACTTTACCTTAGCCAACAATGGAATTAGTGCAACAGTTTACGACTACTCTAGTTAGAGTTGGAAGTGGTGATAAGTTAGCTCGAGTGCAACAGATAGTAAAGTCATACGATGGTAAGAGTACCAATCCTTTAGTTGCTAAAGAATGGATTGATTATTTTGAGAAAGCTCTTGAACTAGATGAAGTGGAAGAGAATATGAAGCTATGGAGTGTAGCTATTTTGTTAGATGAGCATACAAATGATTGGTAGAAGTATAAGAAGTGGTTCCTAGCACAACCTACTGAGTAGAAGGCCTTTAGGAATGCATTGCTAGAGCAGTACTTTCTTGAGTATATAAGGGAACAAATGTGTGAAGAGTAGTATAAGTTGATGCAGGATGGTAAGTTAGTTAAGTAATACTAGAGGGAGTTTCATAGGTATTTGAAATTTGCTTCGGAGGTTGTTCAAAACAATGAACTAGCTAAGGTTAGAAGGTTTAAAGTTAGACTTGATTTATACTTCTAAGTAGAGCTAAAAATAGCTAGAATAGTAAGATTTGTTGACTTGGAAAATGAAGCTCGATTGATTGAACAAGCTCATACTTTATGAGAGAAAGTTGAAGAGATGGAGCATACAAAAAGGATGTTTGTAGGAAGTTCTAATTCCAATAACAAGATAATGAAAGGGAAGCATGTTAAGTAACCCATAAATAAGAATTAGAGAGGTAGCAAAACTACAACACAATGTTGGAAATGTAATATAAGGCACCAAGTTGTGGATTGCCCTGAGTTGCATAGGAAGTGTTTTAGGTGCAAAGAAGTTGGACATGTGGTGAACTTATCAAAATTTGAACCCCAAGGGTATATTTTGTACCAACTGTCGCAAAACTTGTCATAATGCAAACCAATGCACTAAACTATAAGCATGGTAGGAGCAAGTTTAGGATAATAGACTGGACCTGCCAATATGAATAACAATCAATTAGGTAAGGTAGGTGGAAGGCCTAAGGTTCAAGGGTTTATGCACTTTAACAAGAAGAAGTAGAGGATGCTCATATTGTAGCAAGTAAGTACTGCTTAGAGTTCTCTAATTTTGGTATTCTTAATAGTTAGTTAGCATTTACTAGTGTCACATACATATATGAAATGATATAGTTATAAATAATTGTTTTAGGGTTAATACACATAGAAGATAATTATGCGTATACTTTATTCAATATTGGAGCAACTCATTCGAATGCCTCAAAAGAATATGTTGATAGAAATAAACTACCAGTAGAAACCTTAGCATATGAATTGATAGTCACAACTCCATCTAGAGTAGAACAAGTTATGTATCATAAGTTGAAAGATGAAATAGTCTACATGGATGCTCATCAGATGCCTATACTATTAATAGTTTTAGATATGAAAAGGTTTGATGTAATATTAGGAATGGATTGGATGACTACGTACAAAGCCAATGTTGATTAACAAAGTAAAATGATGATGTTTAAATGGTCTAATGGAAAGAACTTTTGTTTCAAAGGAAGTTTAGGTGATGCAAAAGTTAATAAGTAAGGCACAAAAGTTGATAAGTACGGATAATGTAGGTTACCTAGCTTGGTAGTGGATACACAAGCTAAGGAAACCAAATTAAAAGATATACCTATAATACGGGAATTTCTTAAAGTTTTCCTTAAGGACTTGCTTAAACTATTGCCTGATAGGGAAATAAAATTCACCATTAGCCTTTGTTACTCGAGCAGCTCCTCAACAACTTGGCATAGAGCTATGAGTTCACATATGGCAAACAGCTCTGCCAAAAACTTCTTGGCGTGAGTAATACTTGTGCAGAGGTGAATCATAGCTTGGAAGTAGAGCGTGCAGTTGCTACTAGTTCAGATTTATTCTCGTCCAATGGTTCATTGACAAGATTGCTGCTTAACCTAAAGGAAACTCGGAGCTCGAAGAAAGTCATCTACAGCGTGACCATATAGGGGGCTTGCACTTCAATTACGATCTGCTTTACTAGTTTGGTGCTGAAGTTCCTCGGCAATTTCTACAAATTGTGGCTTTCGGCATGCACTAAAAAGAATGCTTCTACTTCAATTATTGTGGAGTGCGTACAATAATCTGACATGGGACACCTGTTGCTATCCTCGGGTTTGTTCTTCTACGCGTCTACCCATAAGCTTGTCTTTGACTATACATGGAAGCTTACCATCAAGCATAGGAATTCTAAGCTGAGTATAAACAGTACTACCCATTATGAACACTTGTCCTAGCGTAGTTAAGCCAACAATTATACCGTGTCCACATGCAATTTTTGAAGATTGTGATCAATAAATACGGGTACAGGCGTTGGTTTAAGCCAAGGCTCCTTGTCTTAGAGTGTCCGACGACTATATCTTGATTGCTCAGGTCAAAAGTTTGTAAGTACAAAAGCTTAACTTAGTCTCTATATGTGCGCTATCAAGGAAAGCAGCTTGGCCTCAAGGTGTTCAAAGCTCAGAGCTGCAACGTGGAATAGCTCGAGCGAGCTACTAGTGTTTTAGCTCGATACTGAAATAGTGTGCGCATGGACGTCGACAGGTTGATGTGGGAACGCAATACAGCAAGAGATTGGTACAACGGTCCGGCTTTTGACCACGAGATCGGCATGTCAGTAGTTCGGCTCCCGCTTTGCTGAGATTATAGATAGCTTGATGTAAATGTACTACAGTTCAAAGTGCTCGGCACGAAGCTATTGCAACTCCACTCCTTTGGTGAATCTTGCTCAGAATTTAGCAACTAATAGCACGTTGGTCCTCGACTTAATTGCCACAGTGAAGAGCTCGGCATGGACTAGCATCGGCTTCAGCCGAAGAGAGCTCAGGAATGAGCTCAAAAATTGTGGCCGCCGGTCAAGAAGAGCTTGGAATGGCTTGGTTTCGGGGCAAGGATGGATAGGTCAAGGGAATTGATCAGATCTATTGTGATGTTGAGGATATCCGCTTACATCAGTTGTGGTTAGATTCATCGTGTTGCTACTTGGCTCCCTTATTCGGCCGCTGACGGCTCTAGAAAGAGGCTTGGATGAATAACTCGCCACTTGTTGTTCGATTCAAAATGCGTTGGATAGTTCGCATAAAGAAGTCTCCAGCTCTAATGATTCTATGCATTATCCCAAAGAAACTTGTCCTTTGCTGGAATTGCTCGAGTCATTCGTTACGGGATAAATATATTGCATTTGAATCCTCTCCGCAGCAACAGGGTTCCCTTGCTCAGATCCATGTTTAAGGGCCGAGGTACCTCACCAAAAGGCTTCATCACCACTATGTTCATCGTGAAATTAACAACCATAAGGAAATAATAGATGCATTTCCAAAAAGACAGTTTTCAATCTTAAACTGCAGATTTTTCCAGTATGCAACGCCATGACGGTTATCCAAGGCGGTTCTCTACTTTCATGGACTAAGCAGATCTTTTAAAAATATTGAAAAAGAAAAGAACTCCATTCACAACAATCAGGGAGGCTAACAAGGTCATCTTCCTGTAGCCTTTTGCATATGAATAATGTAGAAATCGCTCAACATTATGATATTAGCGCTTTTTGGCCGACATGCTAAAAGGAGCATGTAAAGTAGAAATCGAAGGGCATCAGGGGCATTCCATATATCGAGTTCAACGCAAGAGGAAAAAGAAAAACTTCCAGAATTCCAAACAAACTAGCAGATTGTGAAGAAATCCACTCAAAGTGTATAGCTTAATAGATCATGAATGAACTCTCTCAAATTGCGTAACTTTGAGGAATTGTTTAAAATTATCGTGGTATAATGTATTTTTTTCCTATTATTCCCACAAATAGCACCAGTTGTTGACTAGTAGTTTTTCGTTTTGATGCATGAAGTGCTCTGATACGTCTACTCTAATACTTTAAGTCAGCCTTTTTGTCATGTGAATGGTATTGTAAAGTACTATAAAGAGTTAGAGAGTGAAAAAGAATTCCCTTACTTGGGGTCTTACCTTGTATTTATATTAGGTAATTAGATATGCGTATACGGATGAGCCATAAAAGTCAGACTCAAGTCTTAATATGATCAATTTAAGCCTTCAACCCATTTACTAAAACTGCTATCAACATTTGCCCCCATTCTCTTTGACAACAAGGTCGATAAAGAGACTGTTTAGGGAGGTTGATTTTTAAGGGTCAATGGAAAAGTTTGTAATCAAAGCCTAAAAAGCTAGAGTGTTTGAAGAAACAAAGGCTTGAAAAGGCAAAGATTAAGAGTGGTCAGAACATTTGTAGATATCGATATGCCTAAAAAGATGAATGCCTAAAGAGGCTGAAGTACCTAAAGAGGTGAAGACCTGAAGAGGCAAGTATGCCTAAAAAGGCAAGGGCTTGATGGGGCTAAAGTGCTTGAAGAGGCTGAGGCCTAAAGAGACTAGAAAAGCATACAGATCATTCGAGTTGGGCATAACTTATGTTAAGTAGAGCCATAAGATAGTATAGTTGGACTCTAGTCTGTTAATGCACAGGACTATAGGCGTGTTTGCTCATCATCTATGCACTTTTTTAGACTTAGAGTAGTTTACCCATCACCACTTAATGGCTTAGGGTTTTCGATAAACTCGTCGTCTATTTATTAGATAGAGCCATTGAATTTATTCTAGCTTGGTGTCTATTGTGTGTAGGACTTATAGCTATTAAAGAGTAGCCCATTAACACATTACATTTGCATGGGCTTAAAGTGGGGCACTTCTTTAGCACCAATTTATTTTCAAATTCTCTCCTTTATTCCTAAGGGAGACTGTTATGAATGCATATGAATATAACTTGATATAGAAATTGGGAATTAATTGTGGATATCAATAATATCACAATACAACGTGTAACATGAGATATATGCCTTGAAGGATAAATAACTAACAAGTGCATCTCATCTTTGTTATGGAATTGAGTGGCTACATTGAAACATTATCCATGAATAGTTCACCTTTTTTCTTTTAATATCATTATCAAGTTAGGCTATGTCATTTACCTGCCATTTTAGGTAGCACGAGACATGTCCCAAGCAAAAACTTCAATTGGTCCAACGCAGTAGCTTCAATTTTGGAAGGGTATAGTTTGTAGTTAATAACAACGTTTGTCAAGCTTGGACATCGTGTTAGAGCTTTGCTGCGTAGAGACAGGTCGATCCTTTGTGTGTGTCTCAGCACGAGTACAGCTCGACAAGAGTCATTCTATCGTAGATGGAAACTTGGCAAGAGTACGATTCGTCCTTAGTCGGCTGTATGAGGCTTTGCTATCATTGCATTGCTTTGATAGGAGTCAAGTTGCTATTTAACTTGACATGCCATAAATAATACAGCACGGGCAAATGGAGAAAACTGATTCAAGCTTGGTGTTTTGAGGTCGAGGTGCTTTTGTTTGTTAGTTGCTTAGCCTGGTCTAGGAGCTACTCGACCATGTTATAGAGAGCTTCCGTTCGACTTGCTGTCCAGTACTGCTGTTGTTCAATAGCTTGGCACTCTTACCGTATTAATTAAAAGGAGCTCGGTTTGAATCTGTCTAGCTTAGGTCTAAGTTTATGAAGTCAGCTTAGAGACAACTTCAGTTTGTACACCGAGGATTAGTGTTCAGACAAGTATATTTGTTCTATTGTTTAGGAGAAGTGCGACTCGTATTTTGACTTCATGAAAAAGAAGTTGGGTTGTCTATTTCATGTCAAATCCGGCTTGATCTAGCAGACCTATACTCCACTATCTACACGTGTATACAACTGGCTGCAGTACAGTCTCTACTTCAATGTTTGGCTTAGCAATTTGACTGCTACGCACGCATCATCCACTATACGTGGGTCCGATTCCAACAAGGCATTTTTATTTATGTAGTAGAAAATGCATTATAGAATAAAAATAGGACGTAGCCTTTTAACTTTTCGCCTGCCAAATTCGTTAGTCAAAAAACACTCCCATGTGTGAGTAAACTGGGATGCATCGGGTTTGCTTACAAGTAGTTGCTACTCTTTCATCAAAGGATTGCCATGACACTTTACAACAAATTTTATACAAGCAAGAAGGAGCTAGGTGTTTGGCATATTTTTAAGTTTTCATATACATATGAGTTGAACTCTCGGACTGTGTTTGTTAAGCTGGAGCTCGGCAAAGCTCAACTTAAGTTGGCCTGAATATACATAATTCGGCATAGTTGCTCCATGCATAAGAAGCTTTGGATTTCCTTAGCTTGGTGGGACAAGCAACTCAAGTCGGCGCAACACAAATTGTGTAGATCAACTTGAATGTTTTGGACTTTCTTGGCATGGAGAAGTTCTTGGCTTTGCTCTGTAAAGAGCTCGGTAGTTTAAATAGAGTCAGCATGTATGCTAGGAGTAACGCGACGTGTGAATTATTCGACACACTTAGTTGTTTAGCATATTGTGTGATGAACATCTTGAGTCGGTACGGCACATGAAGCTCGTAGCTAAGTCAGTAGCACTTTCTCGATAAAGAGATGGACAATTATTTAACCTAAAGGAGTTTGAAACCATGTGGTTGGTCGGTAGACATGGCTCAACATGGATTGCTTGGCAAAGTTTTTGGACTTCCGTATGCATGATAGCTCGAAAACTTGACTCGGCAAAAGTGCTCTGCAAAGTTCTCGTCAATTCAGGACTAAGCTTGAAGTTTTCCATTTGGTGAACTCAACAGCTCGGCAAGAGCTACTTAGCTAAGGATCCTTATCATTCCTCTACCTTATCAAAGTACATCTCGGCATGAAGACAACTCCGACCTTAAATTCAATTGCGTGTCCTTAACTTCAACTCGGACAGAATAAATAAGCTTGGCATTTTCGTAGTATGTTTGGGTGAAAGGAAAAAGTAGCTCGGCTGTACTACACCGGATTTGCTCGGCATAAGCGCTACAATCCACACAAATAGCCTAGTAGCCCTTACTTGTTGCAACAACTCAGCACACATGCATGGCCAAAAGAATACCAAACAAAGAGTTAGGCTTAACTAAGTGGTTTAGGGTACTGTCCGGTAACAATAATAAAAAGATTAGTAGTTTGATCCTCTGTATATATCATTAACGTACTTAGTGCAACCCTTGCTTTCCAACAGATTTAATGAAATGGGTTGGCGAGTAGAGAAGATGAGACAACTATTTAGCCATTAAGCTTGGCAATGTGCTGTGACTTGAACTAAGCTTGGCCAGGGGATTTAATCAACAGAGAGGTCATTCCAGCTGTTATTTCCATGAGCTAAGGTAATGTACTATTAATATCTCAACAAAAACTTCGCATTTGAGAAATTTGTTAAAAAGCTCTTAGTTGTAACTTGGATAATGTGGTTGTAATAAGAAATAGGAGTTTCTTTTCAATGCTATGGGTTGAAGTGCTTGGCCCTATCCTTGGAGAAAAATTTGAGTTCCATAATGTTCCGAATGCGAAGTTGAATCAAAAACATCATTTCGCTCAATAAGGTAAGGCTTGGTTACTCAGTCACTAAAAATCCATGCAAGCGGTCTATTGCGGTTGCATTCATGCTTACTCATTTCAAATGAACTTGGCAAAGGCATTGTAACTTAGTCGTAGAGCTCGAATCAAATAGGAATTCAACTCAGTGAGCGGTGATGGTTACAAGCCACAAAAAACGGTTACAAAATGGCTGACAATGAGGTTATAGTTACCAAACATGAAAAATTACATAGGAGTTGACGGTTATCCAAGATGATTTTCTACTTTTCTGGTACAAGCAAGTCTTGAAGAAATGACGAAAAGGAAAAGAAATCCATCATGAAGAATAATAATGTTCAGCCATCAGCCTTTCCACATAGAGAGAGTAGAAATGCCCAAGTCATCAGGATATTTGCCTCCTTTCACTAACTTGACAGTAGAAGTCGTAAAGCATCTAGAGATTTCACCTTTCTTTGTCCACATGCCATAAGGAGCATATGGAGGGGAAAACACCAATGTCGAATTTTAATGCAAGTGTAGAGAGAAAAGTTCTAGATTTCCAAACAAATTAGTAGATGGTGAGTAAATCTAGTTGAATTGCATAACTTCAAGGAATCCTTCAAAATTATCACGATGGGCTATATTTTTTCCTCTCAATTCCCATAGACGATACCAATTATTGATTGGTGATTTTCGTTCTGGTGTGCAAACATATACAAAATGAGAAAATGGTTATGGGAGTTATCAGAGGAAGCTCCAATGCGGCCACTTTGATACTTAAGCCAGCCCTTTTATCATGTGAATGGTATTGTAAAGTACAATGAAGAGTTAGAGAGTGGAAGAGGGTTCCTTTACCTAAGAATCTTACCTTGTATTTATAGTTGGGTAGTGAAAGCTATACCTAGATTGAATTATTTGACCTAGTTTAAGTATTGGGCTAATTAAATAAGCCAAGCAAATAGCTATAAAAATGTGAATCAACATGTTGATATTGTAGTTTATGAAAAAGTGATTTTTTAACACTATGGAAATTTGGACTTGAGTAAGAGGGATAGGCTCTTTTTAGTTGTGTTAGGAAGGAAAAATTGAAATTATCAGAAGTGACATAGTTAAATGCTTTAATATGCCAGATGTAAATAGTGATGAAAGATTAATGGCCATGGGCAAAAGCAAGATAATTAACATAATTACTGATGTTACATGGAAGAAAGAAGCTAGGGAAGTATTTGTTTTTTACTATAGGTTGCCGATAAGGATGTTGTACAAATTAGCCATAAATTGTATTTTGCCCAAGAAAGGGAGTGCAACTTCTATCTCTAAGGAAGATGCCCCCTATCATTATTACAATGATGAAAGGAAGAAAGATTGATCTAGCAAGCCTAATCATTAATCATGCAATTTTCACTAGATCAAACAAACCCTATGGGAACCTTTTGATGAAATTATTTAAGTTTTAGAAGTCCAAAATTCCTTTTGTGGCCATGGGATAGTTGCCTATCAAAGTTATTGACAAGTACAACATTGATCATATGGAGATTAATGTTAGGATAGATGATTGGGCCTTTTATGTACATAAGAAGCACAAAAGAAAAAATTACCAAAGCTTCTATTTAAGGGGGAGGATTTAGAGGAAGAATTCAAATGTGCTTTAGAGGATAATATAGAGGAAGAGTTAGAAAGTAGTGAGGACATCTTGTGGAAAGTCAAAGGCAAGAAAACATTTAAATTAAAGGAAAAGAAAAGAAAAATATTTGATTTATAAATAGGAGGGAAATTCTTAATTAATGAAGGTAAGAAAAGGAAGTGAATTTTTGATTTAGAGGATGAATTAGATGGTTCTAAGAATTGGTTGAAAGGGAAAAATTTTGAAGTTGGCTTAGGAAGTTAGATATCTAAGAAAGAGGTTGAGGATTTGATGAACAAAAAGTTTACAGATTTCATAAATCTAATGAAATTCTAATTAGATAAGATAGCTAATCCACCAATTACAAAGGATCCCTCTATCCAACACTCCTTACCATCTAACATTGTTTAGGCAGACAAATCTCTTAAACAAGTTTTTGTCCATATACAAGATATTCATTAGCCTTTAGTTCAAGCTACAACTCCATCCTCTACACAAGCTTCCAATCTAACTCTTGAACCTAATCCCATTCCTTCTATTGCTACTGACCACATTCTTGAGCAAGACCTTGCTCTACTCTAAACTCCTCCAAGATAAATTCTATGTTTACCTTGGAAGTCAACTCAACAATCTCCTTTTGGAACAATTAAGAAGCCTTGCCTTAAAAAGAAGAATTAAGATCTTTTTTCATCTTTCAATTTGTACTAAATTTTCTCTTACACTATATTGTCATGTTTTCTTTATGTTTGGACCATGTTATTTCTTTTTGTTTTGAAACACCTCAACACAGTTAGCAATTTAATTAAGTTATAAAATTGTTTAAACTCATAATGTTAGAAACTGCTTCCTAATAGAAAAATTTTCAATTTATTAAACTTTATGTAATTTTAGATTCATTCTAATGCGTATCTATTAGAACAGATGTCTAATTTAAGATTTCAATTTTATTTTTCAAAAACTCTTATTTTACATATACATTAAATAAAATAAATTTTATTTTACGTATAAGATATATATACTTTATTTGTATTATATATCTTACAATATTTTTATGTATGAATATTTTTCTAAATACTATTTATTCTCGTTTTCATTAATTCCTTATTTTCTTGTTTTAATTATTGGCATACTCTTTATCCTAGAAAATTCTAGAAGAATCTAGATCAACCTTAAAAACTTACCTTAAACCTTATTTCGTATTTTTCTCCCAGCCACATTTTCCTTCCCTTTCGGCTTCTTTCTCTCTTAACTCATTCTCCTAATCTCTCACCTAAACTGTAATCTTCTTACCCCCTATTTCTATTTCTTTTTTTTTTCTTTTTAATTTCCCTTCTCCTCCATTTTAAACCCTCTCTCATCCCCCTTTCATTTTCTCTTCCTTGACCATACATCCCATTGAAAGCTTCAGGACCCACTCCGTCTCTTCTCCCACTCTAATTCCTTATACCCCTAACAATCTAAGCTTTTAACACTCAGCCCTACCCCTTACTTCAATTTTTTCCAAGTTGCCATTTCTTCGATGTAATCTCATTGTGCCCTCCATTTTCTTTTCCTTTTCTAAATTTAGTCTACATAGTCCTTGTATAAGCATTTTGTCAGCCCCATACCCTTAATTTCCACACACCCGAATTGTTTAGCAGCTTGTCTAAAATTCAATTGATTTCTCATTCTTGGTTACTATTGAGCTTGATTTTTTTATTTCCTTTATTTAAAATTAATTTCCAATTTTCGATTAATACTAAACCCTAACCCATTTAATATTAATCCTCGACTAAAGAAATTGAGAAATGTCAGTTTTTTATTGAAAATAATTTTTTGAGTTACCACCCGACCGAAATCGAGAAAAGAAAAGAAATCGTAATCAATTAGGTGGATTGATTATGGTTTGACTACCGGTCTTTGATTTCAATTTGGATGAAGAATTAGAGGGTTTTGAGTTTGGGGCTAACCTATTAAACTCTAATGAGTATCACTATCTATTTACTGAAATTATGATTATTCTTCTAATTATAATATTTAAATATATTAAATAAGTAAAAATCAAAAGAAAAAGAACCTAAGTTTTTACATATTTTATCGTCGCCCCGAAGGTACCTACATACCCACTAGTTGGGATCAGACGATCGTAGTTCTTTTTGAAAAATATTTAAAGTGTTGATTTATTTTAATCTTTAAAAATCGACCAAATTTACGCTGTTACAAATCTAGTTTATTCAAATAAAATCTAAAAGGGTCCTAACTTCTTAAGTGTTTTTATTTTATAAAAAATGCTCTAATAATCTTATTTTAAAAAAAATGGTCTCTTATTAATTTTTATTTAAAGAAAAATAACTTTCTATGTAACAAATCCTTAAATAAAACCAAATCTTAAAAAAAAAAAGACCAATCATAATAATCCCTAAACTAATATATACAACTATCTACCAAAAATAAAATAATTCATATAATACACATGTATAAGAACTAATACTAAAACCCCTATGCCAACATATTCATATATTATTTATTATGTGTACTAATAGATAACATTAAACTCAAATTAACAATCCCTTATCTAATATCTATATATCTTTATATCCATATTACTATTTATTAAATAGACATTCACTTAAATCAATATAGTATACCTAATCTATATTATAAAGAAAACTGATGCTAAAGAAACATCCTAAATTATTATCTACATAAATTATGCTAAATCACTTAAAGTTCTAATAAAATAACAATATAATATGATATAATAATATAATATAATATATTATTTAATAATAGGAACTAAAAAGAAAAAAAAAAAAAACAATACCTGAATCAGTATCGGTTGTATAGTGCTGCCGTGGATGTGAAGTATGGATGTGCGTTGAGCGATGCAGTAGTCGTGCGTTTAGTCGTATATGTTTACGGTGTAGTGGACAGCAGCTGTATAGAGTAATGGCTATTGGCATTGGTTGCTGTAGTGTACTCGACGCAGGGCATTGCTGATCAGTTGCAGTTGCGTGAAGCTTGGAGTGTACTGTTGTTCGTGTTCTGAATAATCTAGATGTGGGTTTGGTCGAGAGTAGTTCAGATCTCGGCCGGATTAGGTCGGATATGAATCGTATCAAAACAGGCAATTCGGGTCGTGGCCAGGGAACCAACAGCAGTGGTGACAAAGGCTTGCTGTAGGCGGATCCAAACAAATTTTTGAGTGAGAAACCACTTTTTCGTATATATTTGATTGGACAAAGGGTGTTTGGTGAGACTACCTTGGTGCTTCGTAGTGGTTTAAGGGGTTTTTGAAAACTTGGTCGTATATGTTGTTGAGGTGAAACTAAGTACGGTGGTCACGTATATTAGTGGCTTGAAGGATAGACTCAGTGGAGCAAGGGTGCCATAATGGTGGTGTTGGCTACCACAATGGTGTCGTATGCATAGAAAGTAGTGTATCGGCTATTTTTGGTGTTCGCCTGTGGTTGGGGACTAGGCAATTGGTTGTATGCTGTTGGTTGAAGTGCATAGAGAGTAGTTGTTCTGTCGTTGTTAAGGATTCTGAGTTTAGGTTTAGTGATGATGGTGTGGATGTGGGCATGGTGATCTTAGCATATCTTTGGTTACGTGTAGATAATGGGGGAGAATGGTCGCGACATTGGAGGGGCTACGTCGTGTGCTGATGATTGTGTGCTGTCATTGTGGAGTGTTGGAAGTGGTTGGTTATGCATTAAGATGGTTGAGCAAGGGAGTGGATAGGAGTGGGGTGATGTTGTTTAGTGGTGATTTGTTCAATGTACTAAGTTAGGCTTCTTATTGTCAGGTTGTAAGTTAGTTAGAGTGGTTACTGTCCACGTTGAGGATTTAGAATGAGACAGTGGAGCTATAGTTGAGGAGGTCATGTTGCTGCTGTGTTGGGACATGGTGATAGCGATTGGGTATGGTGCTGTCGCGAATTGCAACAATGGTGGTCATGCTATTGTGAGTGTCTGTCTTATTGGCTTTAGGTTGGAAAGAGGATAATGTAGGTGTTGAAGCTACTACTGTTGTGTTAGTGCTATGCAGCAGTATAGGATAGTGTGGTGAACTACTGTGGGGTGAGTGTGAATTGTAGTGTGTGACGGTATGTAGATTGGACGGTGTTATATGTAATGGGCTTGGAGTACAATGCGGCGTAAACTGTTCGGAAGAGGAATTTGTAAGCTAATGCAAGGTGCAGTATTTTTCCATGAACAGAGTAAAAAAATTGGATCCTCCCCTATTTAACTAATGTGTTTATTTATGAAACCTAAACCAAATCATATCTATTATATCTATTGTAATCCGATTCGATAACAATTAAACTAGATCCAAATTAATTCAAATCCGATTTAATAAAATCAAATTAGATTCAAATGTTTTTAATTAGAGATGAATCTTGTTTATTTCTCTTACTCTTGTAAAATATAAAAAAAATAAAAGATATAGGTACCTAGCGAGATTCGAACCTAAGACCTCCAATTAAATCCAATTCGATATTTCAATGTTTATCCATTAGGCCATTAGCTTGTGCCTTGACATTCAGTACAATTAAATTGTATTTAAACAATGTGACTATCTAAAATGATTATTTTTTGAGTTAAAAAAAAATCTTAAAAAATCATTTTTTAATTCTTCTTTTTTCTCATTTTTTATTTTCATCATTTGTCAATTTTTATTATTTTTATCTTTTATTAATTTTTTTTTTATTATTTTTATTTTTGAATTAGGACCCCTAAAAAAATAAAATAAAATAAAAAATCAGGATTACTAAGGAGCAAAAATTAGGTGTCTATAGTTACATTCATTTTATACGTTTCGACTTGACCCTGTAAATGTTATTGATTAATTATTTGAGTAGATTATTTTTATGGAATATAATTTCTATATTGTTGTTTATGAGAGGTTCTCATTTGTCGTTAGTTAGTGTCTCCATCTTAGTTGTTTTTGTGAGCCATTCCATTTTTTTATCCAATACTATATATGTAGTGAATTATTCTTATTTTGTTTATTATTTTTGTTATTAGTGTAGAACTAAGAAATTGTTAGTATCCAATTCTTACTATTAAATTATTCGATTATTAAGTTATCTAGTTTTATTTTATATAAAAGTTACCATTAGGTATATTTTATTGTGATTCAAAATTTTGGTTAAATATATATGTTGCGGCCAAATTTCTATTGTATTCAACTTGGGTCACTCTTTTTTATTTTATTATAGAGTTATATTAATATTCATATTCTCTACATAAGTCTCATGTGTCGATTTGGTGTACTATGATTCTATTTTATTATTTGTATGGCTTATTTTTTATATCAACGGTATTATGATCTAAGTATTTTTTTTTTTTATCATATTAGTATTATGAATATATAACATATTATATTATGTATAGTATGTCCATTTTATTTGTCGATTATTATTATGACATTCTTTACAAGATTCTATGAATCATACTATTTTTTTTTATTAAGTACGTATTGTTTTATTATTATATCGATTCGATAATCTATATATTTTGATACTTTAATCATGTGTCCACTTTATATTTCTTTTTATAAATATATATATATCATACCTTATGATTTAAAGTAAATAAATAATATTATATACAAATATGTCAACTTTTGGCTTTATTATATCACGTATTTATATTATCTCTAATTTCCATTCTTGATTTGTGATTTAATTTGATTATTTCATTCGAAACCTTTAAAGTAATAAGTTAAGGTTTCACCAAATAATAGATAAATAGGTTCACAAGTAAATTTAGGTAGAACTTAGTTACTGAATAATGAAAGTTAATGTATATATTTGTTTTCTTATAGATTTGTACCGGTTATCGAGTTCGAGTTCGAGTTCGAGTTCAAGTTCTCCTTGAATGGGTGGTTAGAACTAATCGATATGGGACTAAAAGTTGTGGATTCTAGCTAACCTTCAGGTTGTTAGATTTGGGTTCCATGGTTGGTTCGAACTTTGTTTTGGTTCAGTTTCGGCTTTCCAGATATGTGGTCCTTGCTTGTATGTTTGTGTATGTTAGGGCTTAGAATGCAATCGGACTAATATATATACTTGGCCTAAATGACTTGAATTGTTGGTTGTGCTTGAACTACTCGCTTTAGAGGCCCATAGTTGTAGATCCCTAAAGGAGCAACTATTGATCATATGTGAGAATTCCTTAGTGAACTTTCATATGGGATGACATAGCTAGAATATTAGGTTTTTGGTTTCTAGACTCTAGACTCTAGGCATAAATAACATAGAGGAAAACTTATATTATAACTATCTATGTATGTGAACAAAGATTATAATATGGCGGGGACATGAGTACTCCTATGTTGTATGTTGGCCTAAATTGAAGATAATGAAACTATTGTTTGCTTATATTCTGTTATGATTGTATTATATGCATGTGTATGTAATGGGCTTGGCATTCATATGTGTTCGTGTACTCGTAGTGAGCTTCGACTCATTTTTCTATTTTTAAAGCTGCAGCTCAATTCCATAAATTTGTGACAATTATGGAAATCACTATCATCGGGTTAGGAAAGAGACGCAGTTAGTTTTACATGTTGTAAAAGATCAAGATCTAGTTATTTAGTACGTTTGGAGCTAAAGTGACTTGCTTATGAGTCACTTAAATTATTTTATCTAGATATTTGTTGTTTTGTACCTAATAAGCAGTTATTTCAAGTGATTTTGGAGATTATAGTAAGTTTTAAAGCCTTAACGTATCCTTGAAAAATGTATCCTTAAAAGGTAGGGACACATAGCAAGTTATGGTGCCCTTCGGTTCTGGGGCATAATATGTTTGGACTTTGGTTTTATGTTTTTGATATGATTGCTAGAGTTCTTACTCCTATTATTTAGATGTTTTAAATTGATCCTTCTTTTAGTCTTAAGGACCCACCTATGTTTTAAGAGATATTACAGTTTCAAGAGGAGTTTAAACAAATGTCTCCTACTTTTGCTGATAATAATAAGTGGGGTAAGGCTAAAAGAAAGATAGATATTATTATATATAGTACATTTGTACAATTGCAAGATATTGTTATCATTTTATTTCTAAGTATATGATTATATTTTGAAGGATATTGTGGTTTTGTTATCACCAAAAAGGGGGAGAATGTTAATCCCTTCATATGTTTTGATGATAACAAAAAGGAATGCTTATAAGATGTTATCAAAGAAGATTATATGTGGTATGCATGATTATTTTGATTGGATGTTGATGTATCTATTTCTCATTATCTTAGTTAAACAAGTCTTCTAAGATCTATCAGAAGATGAATGAAGAGGAATAGGAGCTAGAAACAGGAATATTATTTAAACAAGTGCACTATGGGTTATAAAACATGATTTCAAAGACATGAGAAGACCTAGATTCATTTATAGAATATATTTAAGAAATATATTCAATACGTTAAATTAAGGAGGATTAAAATCCATGGGGATAAAATTGATTTCGTTAAATCACCAATTTAATCTATTTTGGAATGTCACAAAGTAGATTTCAAAGAAATTATCTCAAAGATACAACTAAGGTTAGAAGGCTAAATAATGATAGCAAAGTTTTCCTTTTATGGCTATACGGTCAAGTTTTAGGCAAAGGAAAGGATATTTTATCATCTAATAGTACACATCTTATGGCAAGAATCTCATAAGAATAGAAGGATGGAATAATTTTTTATAGGCCGTCCTTATATTAAGCCATTGCAAATTTTAGTGTTTAAATAGGAAGATTTTCACAATTGAAAAACATGAAAAAAGGTAAATCACTACTATCTTACAAAAGTGCTGCAATTTTACTTCTTTAAGAGTAGAAGATCGATTAGAAGCTCCTATGCATATCATTTCTTACTCTTATTCGTCAAGAAACTATTGTGTTATTTTTATCATTGTTTTTGTATCCTCTTGAGTATATAAGTCTTGTTCAAAGAGATTTCTATAACTCTATAAATCTGAGTAATTAGCTATTGGTAAGGCTAAGATAATTAAAGTAGAGGACTTTATAGCTGTAATCTCTAAAATGTTGGATATTGTAGATAGTGGAATGACTTTGGTAAAGTAAACTAGGACTCTAGCAGTGAAGCTAGAAGAGTGTAGTGGACATAAGGCCAAAGCATTATAATTCGTTTACCTAATTTTCTATCCCTTAATTCTTTACTTTGTGCACTTTATTTTTATTGTGTTATCTATCTATCTATCTTTAAGCCAATTAATTAAGTAATTAAGGGGAATATTTTTTAAGGATCACATCTTACATAAATTTTTGAAAAAATGACAATTCACCTTACAAACCCCTAAATTTTTCGACCCAACTTCTAAAGTAGACTCAAGTATATTAGATATTCTTAAGAGTTGATAAGGTTAATTAAGATAAAAACCCTAAGATAATAATCTAAGATCATAATGGAAGATTCAGTTGCGTATAAAACTTTTATACCCTAAATGTATCTAAACACTAAAGATTTCATCCGAAAGTGATAAAACCTTAGAACTATAACTTTAAGGATATAAAAGTACTAATTCATCATAACTTGCTATAAAACCCTAATTGATAATATATCCTTTGTATCTTGCCAAATCATTAGTAAAAGATCAAAGATAACTTTCAATCATTTATAAATACATATAATACTAAAGTAATTCATTAAGAACTAGGATATTGCATTATAGATCACATCCATCTTCCAATTCTATAACTAGGTTAGTATTATATAGAGTTAAGAGCTTAGTTGATAATTATACTACATATAGTAAGTATTAGTACCCTAAATGACACTTTTCATGATAATTACATTAAGTAGCTTACCAAATGATTTATATAGGATATAAATACCTAAAGGAAGATTTGATTACCTATTCTTACTAATCATTTCAATAAACCCCATATTTCATTTTATTTCCTTAATTTTCTTCCTAATTTTCCCTAATTACTTCATTATGTATACTTGATTACATGTAATTTTAAAATGTTGACCAAGTCAAAGGTTAATTAAGTCAACATGATGAAAAATTAACAAAATGTCATTGTCATCTAGAGAATTCGTTCCTTTTCTTTAACTTTCTATACTTATTTTTTTTCCAACTCTACCCCTCCTTTGCCATCCACTTCCTCCCACCATAGACCCCACTTGTCTTCATCATTTTAAAACACAAAACAATACAAACAAAACTCTTTTCTCCCCTTTTCCAAACCATAACCCCCTTCCTCCCTTATTTGCACACTTTCTCATTTCACTTTCACAATTCTTACTATCATAAGTCAAGAAGAAAAAGGTATGTTATTATATATTTTTCCATCTTATTTAATAGTTAGATGAATACGTTAGGTTATTGTAGGAAGCTTATGTAATATGTGCATATGTGTTGTTGAGAATGGAAGCTCCATATTCATACTTAAAAGTGTAGGAAATCCTTAATAAATAGAAGAAGAACACATGTATGTATATACTTGAGCATGTGAAAATAGGAAGACACTTGATAAATACTTGTATGAAGACCCTTATACATAAGTATCCTTTATGTACATAACCTAAAAAGAGGTATATACTAACTATACATATGTATACCTTGTTAAATAAGCTCTTGAAGTGTAAAAATATGAAATTTGTAAAGCTTTCTTAAGAGAGAACATTAGGCATACGAAAATATGTATAAAAATATGTATGTAACCGTATGTATATATGGGTATATGTACTAGTACATGTATAAGTACACAAGTATATATATTAGTATATTAGAAGTATAAGTATATACATAACATATGTGTAAAGTATATGAATACATAAGGATAAGTATACATATGTAATGGATGATGTAAGCAAATGATAACATAAGCAATTGATGACATAAGCCTCTAAAATAATAAACCATAAGATCATCTAAGTATAAGAATTAATGGCTAATGAAATTATTAACTACTAAAATAGAACACAAAACTAGACAATAAAAATATTTAAGCTTTAATAGATAACATTTCAATAAATTTAGTCTACATCATAAAATACGGGTTTTAACGTCTAAAACAGATATCATTGTGTGAACGTACGTCCGAAAATGATAAAAAAGGACTATAAGTTCGTAAATATCATAAATAGAATGAAAAAATTAGATACGATTAGTGATAAAGTCTAATCGGATAAAAACTGATAGTAATCTAAGTAGAATTAGGTAAATAGATATCTAGAATCATTAGTTAATTCAATTGCTTATTATCGTTATTATATCGTAATGATAAGGTGATCTCAACGTAGGCAAAGATCTCTCGATTGATTACTACGACTAGAGCAATTTATCATGGCCAAGTGAGCATTTACTCTATGATTCCATGTTTGTATGTGATTGTAGAAAGTAGACTTAAATGATATTGTTAAATTGATTATTGTGTGGGGTCAAGAAATGCTTGTGTATGTTATTATGTGCTGAATTGTGAATTTACCTGAAGTATGAATAACAATTTGTTTGTTGCATGATAGTATAGATAATGATTGTGTGTGTTATTGGATGGTTACATCATAATTGGACTTAACTATACTTGGCTCATAAGAAGAAACTGGTACATGCATTAACATGCATTGCATAGACATAATTCCAATCGTCACATCACACGGAGGTAAAGAGAGGCCATTTGGGGGTTGTTATTATAAACTTATTGGTTCTGTATGATGCACTCTTACAAAATGACTTTATCCTAGCTCACGAGAATATTAAGCGTTGAAGGCGCCAACCGCCTAGCTAAGAGTTGAGTCTAAAGGCCTCCATTTAGGGATGAGTGTAGACTGTAGGGGCCTACTCACGATTATACTAGAACTTGGTTTTATGAAAATAAAGGACTTGTTTGATTTAAATATGGAACGTAGAGTTTTGTAGTAAAGTGAGTTCTAGTATAATACCCGGATCTGACTGGTGCCATATATACTCTAACCCTGACTTCGGAGGGTGTTAAATTTGAGTTGTGTGTATTGACTAGTTAACTATACGTATTGTTTGGCATTCTATTCGATTATTTATTCATATGTGTGAATATAATGTATCTATAACTCACTTGTGGTGTGGTTGAGGGTTTTGCTCATTAAGCTTAGGCTTACACCCCCTTAGACTTTTGTTGCAAGATGGCTTATTCATTAAGGCTGGCCAGGGAATGTCAGAGGTTAGCTTGGGGACTTGGGTAAGAGTAGGCCATTCAATGTATGGAGAGAACTAATTATGTGGATGCTTGCTCATGTACTTTTATTTTATTAGTAATATATATCTAGATATCCTAAATTACTACTTATTATAAACTTTGTAGATTAAATTTTACATAAATAGGTTTATGTGATGATATCATGTAGATCTATATGTTCTTGGAAAGCTACTGATTGTGGAGCTTTGTATATTGTGTGAAGAGTTCATGATTGGAAGGGTAACTAATTAGGTGTTTTTCATACAATATACGACGTTTGCCACGGCTAGACCATCTTCAGTTCGTGATACACCCCCTCTCGAGGTTATTTAATTGGGACCTATAAGACTTTATAGGTAGCCTACCTAAAACAAGAAAGCAACATGATATGATATGGGTTATAATAGATCGGCTTACTAAGTTTGTGCATTTTCTAGTAATAAGGAAAACTATCATCGTACCTCAATTAGAAGAAATATATATCAAGCAGACAATTTGATTACATAGGGCATTGGTATTAGTAATCTCTAATTGTGATTCCCTTTTCATATGACCATTTTTGCAGTTCTTACAAGTAGAACTAGGAACTAAGTTGAGCTTCAGTACTACATATCATCTAGAAAGTGATGGAAAATTCGAACATACCATGCATACATTAGAGGATATGCTAAGGGTACGTGTATTAGAGCTTGATCGAAATTTGGATAATCACTTACCATTAGTGGAATTTTCCTATAATAGTAATTATCACAGTAATATTTAGATGGCCCCATATGAAGCATTATTTAGGTACAAATGTAGATCTCCAGTTTATTAGAATGAAGTAGTGAATAAGTAGACAATTGGACCAGTAATGTTACAAGGTCTTAAGGAAAAAGTGTAGGTGATACGAGAATGAATGAAGATAGCTCAAAGTCAATAGAAAAGTTAAGTTGACGTTAAAAGGAAGCAGTTGGAATTTTAGGTAAGCAATTGGGTGTTTCTAAATGTATCTCCAATGAAAGGTTTAAGGCATTTTGGTATTGAAGGAAAATTAAGCCCTTACTACTAAAGACCTTACCCAATTAAGAAAAGGATTTGGAAGGTAGCTTACCAATTGAAATTACTAGACAAAATGGTGGATATTCATAATGCTTTCCTTGTTTTAACTCTAAGGAAGTTTATAAGGGATCCCATAACTATAATAAATGTACCATCTATTAAGCTGAAGGAGAATTTGACTTATGTGGAGCATATAGTAATGATTTTGGATACCAAGAGCCAAAGATTACGGAATCAGGATATTGGATATGTTAAGGTATTATTGAGTTGACATATTGTAGATGAAGCAACTTAGGAGTTTGCAAATCATATGAGAAGTCAATACCCTAGGCTATTTACTCCACGTTAGTATTATATTCATGAAAGGTTATTTGTATAGAAAATTGTTTCCTTAGGTTATTTTGCATGTAATTTCATGTAATAATTTTATTTTATTGAAATAATAATGATTTATAACACTTGCTTAATAAAGTGTCATGTTCTAATGAATTTTGATTTAATTTTTGAAAATATTAAGAGATGTTGTTTCAAGCTAAAAAATTTTATATAATACACCAATATTATGTGCTAAATTGTGGTAACAAGAATTTTGGAAAATCTCAACATGTACTATTTATTGTAAATTACTTGGATTTTGCTAGCAGTTTTTCGAAATATAAGAAATAATCAGATTTTGAAATAATTTAAGAACAAAACCAACATTAGATGAATTTAGATTATTAGTAATGTTAAAACATGGGTTATATTCTAAATATAAGGTTAAACATATTTATTTACATATTTTAGCTCATTTTTTATAAAACTAAGTGAAAAACAAGTGTTTTGAAGTATGTTGTATATTATGCTATTTTAGAACATTTTGTAGTCAACGTTCAATGAGTATAGTTTTCTAAGTATAATATATTTTTTGTGGATTTAATTAGGTATCGGTACTAATTATTAAGTAATTTTCTACTATATGTGTATATTTTGCTAAATATGACAAATAAAGTAAATTACATAATCAAAGACATAGCAAGGAAAAGTCTTCGCCATTGTTATATTTAAGGTACTCTTTAATGGTTTTAACTTAATTTTATAAGTAAATAAAGTGTTTTGGTCAAATTAGAGACTAAACTAAAGAAAGAATCAGATGATACACATAGAGGTTTTTTTTGTAAGTTAAGCTTAGGACTAAGTCAAGTGAAATACTTAGGTTTCTTAATGGGAAGAGTTGACTATATTAGTCATATAGTTTTCTCTTCTAAATTTTGAATTTAGCGTAAATTAAAAGATAATTCAAAGGCTAAATTAGAGACTCAGTTAGAAGTAGTTTGGGATAAATATTCTCTTAATAAAACAACATAAAAAATTAATAAGTTAATATCAAGTTGGAATATACATACATATGATCTGTAGTTAACTTTGATACTATATGTCTCTATTAAGTAAAGTTGTCAAAGGGGAGCATTATGCTAATAAGTAGTGCCAAAGTGATCAGTAGGCTTAGGGAAGTGGATATGTGCATAGAGAGTAGATTTACATGTAGTCATTAGGGAGTGAGCATTCTTGTATATGGTTATGGTGGCTGAATAGGAATTGATTGAATTTACTACATGAAGTGAACTATGATGTTCTATGCTGTGTACTTAATGTTAGCTGACAATGATTTATTGTTGTGCTATGCGACAATTGCTAGGTACTAACCCCACCTCCTAAGGTGTTCGCTTAAGTGAACACGACATCAAGGTATTAGAAACATAGAAAGAAAAGAATAATCAAGTAAATGTTTAGCTAAATGGTTAAATGGATAAGTTTGTTTGCTTTGCTTAGTATTCATCTAAGATCTAGTTGATGTATTCATGGCATGGCATGAAAAGGACCCATGGTTAGAATTTTGAAACTTATGATTCTATTGAGATAAGTTTTTAAAGTTGAGTTTTTGTGCATATGGACTTGCATTTGCCAACGATCCTAACCACATTCCATGTTTATTGCTAGGTTCCTAGATATATTGTCTACATGCCTAGATTGAAGTTAACTAAGCAATTGAGTTGCTATGCTAAGCTAGGATATCGATATTAATATGTGTCATGTACATTAGCATAATATACATTAAATCATACTTCATGTCTATTAGCTAGGCAATAAACTTAATGTGATAACTATATGTTTGTGTTATGTGTTTCATTATATTGTTGCTTGTCTATCTACTCTCACTCAACTTGTAGTAAGTTGATGGGATAAAGTGTTTTATCCTTATGTTAAGGAGGATATTTTGGGACATCATCACTAATGGGGGATAGACTTTTGAGAGTGCTAGCAATGTAAGTTGTTTGGAAAAAGTTGAAGTTTTGAGGATTAAGTACATTTGGAATATGGAACTTAGTTGGACGAATGAAGTTACTCCTTTTGGGTTTTTTGAGATCTATAAATATTGTATATATTTGTAATGCAAAAGGCTAAAGCTAAACACATTTTAAGTGTTAAATGTACAAGTATGGTCTTTTATTAAGATAGTGTTTAGTTATAGCAAGTCTTCCTATATAATAGTGCATCCTATGCTAGGTTGGGATATGACATAAATTTGACTTGCAAATAGCTAACTCGAAGTTTGCTCCTAATTAACATGTGTGCCTCTTCACCCTCTACAAGTTTTTCTTTTTTCTTTTCCTTTTTCTTTTTTCCTACATCTTGTTTCTATTTAGTTTTAAAAATATACATAATAATAAATACATATCTTCTAGAGATTTTTCTATAGTCGAAAACAAAGTAGATAAGTAGAATGCATAAAATTACTTTTGGGACCCTTACCTTTTTTTGTTTGACTTTTCCTTAAAAAGAAAAAACAACAACAAAAAAAAAAATGGTAGTAGAATTTTATCACTTAGAAAAGTTACTTCTCAAATAAATTAGCAAAAAATCCTTTTCAAATTTAGGTCTTCTTTCCTTTTTCAAAATAAACTCCTAAAAGTAGAACACTTCATATATAATTTTTCTTAAACAAAATTAAATAGATGAAAACGTGAACTTGACTATTCTTATAGAATTAAAATAAACCAAACATATTAAAGTTTTCTCAACTGAACTAAGGGAAGTTTGACCTTACTAAAGGATACATCAACACTTATGAGGTAATTTAAAATAAGGAATTCTTTTTTTTCCCTTTTCTAAATAAATTTATTTTCTCATTTTATTCACTTTTTTGTAAATAAAATTAATTTTCTTTATCTATAAATTAAGAATTATTTTCTTTAATTAAAAGGATATTTTGAAAAATAAAACTAAATTCAAAAGGATTGGGTTAAGGTCTAATAAGATAATCCCTGAATCTAATATCTTTGGTTTTTAAAAATGCTTTTTCCACAAATCAATAGCTAGGTTAAAATTAATTTGTGCAATTGATTTTAACCTAACCCTTTTCCTAAGCTTAGTCAGGTGGTGACTCCAAAAGTTTTTCAAAATTAAAAAACTAAAACTAGATTTCCTTAATTTCTAATTGAGGGTTAGTATTATATAGGTTATAGTTTAATACTAATTTGATCAAGGAAACTAAAAATTGAAAATTTAAACCAGACAGCTTAGCAACTCCATTAAGAATTGTAATGAGCGCTAGCTACTTAAACCCTCTGAAATTAGATTTTATTCTTTAGAACACCCTTTCTATGTTATATTTCCTTTTATTGTTTGTTTGTATATACTTTTACTAACACATGTAAGTTTATTAAGGGTATATGTTGAGGGGGTTTATTGCATCATATATGTGTGTTAGATACAATTAGAATTAGGCCATCCTAGGGCCCTAGGAGGAGAGTTATTATATATGCTTAAGATGTTATAACCACCTTTTGGGACTGATTAGGATACCTTACTCAAGTTTTGACATGACCAATGAATAATTTCTTCAAAACATGTGATGTTACAGAACTTGAGAACTTTTAGAACCTATCTTTCTACGTATATGAATCTTTGGACTAATGAATGTGTAGTATTATGTCATGTTAATAAAAGGTCGTGACTTTATTAGAATTCTTTTATATCATAAAAATGTTGTAATATATTTTCCTTGTACTACTCATATAAATTCTATGTGCTTTACTTCTAAAGTTATGATTTCTCTATACTTTGTATTTCCCTATACATTTCTTTTTGCAAATATATAGTTTCCTTGTAAATTGCATTTCTATTTAACAATTCTGTTTCCATGTAAAGTAGTTGTTGTAATAATGGAATTCCGATAAAGTTATAACCATAATTGTCACATTGCTATTTAATTGCTAGGTTGTTACATCTGCATTTGGATGCCTTCATTTTTCATTTTTGTTCTTTTTATTTTCTTGTAAATATTCATACTTGTTTTTTAAGTCCTAGCTCTTATAGTAACAAACTTCACTTAGGTTTGTAATAATCATGTTTCATTATTTCTTTGTAAAATCTTGATTCATTTTCCTAAAAATTATTATTAATATTTAAAAGTAAAAAGTTTTTCATATCAAATAATATTTTTTCTTAGTTTTCCTTTTAATAGTCAAGTTAGAAAATTTTTCAAATGGTCTTTAAAATAATTATTGTCCCTTTAAATAGTCTTTGTAAATGATAACTAGTTCTAAAAATTCCGTTATCTTAAAATTATTTTTGTCCTTTGAATTTTGTTAATAATTTTATAGAAAAAGTTATAGTCTTTGGTCTAAATCTTTTAACCATCTCCTCTAAGCCATTAAAGTTGTTCATCTTTGTAGAATCTTTCTACTATAAATATTTGTCTTCTTAAGGTTTATTCCAATCCCTACCAGCTTTTAAGTAACCGCATTTGTAAAGTAATCATTTTCTCATCTTGTTCATAATTGGAAGTTAGTTGTAAATATTAGGTACTCCATAAAATTTTCCTTAAGTACCTTAGATTATACTTCATGTATGTAATCTTTTAAATAGCTATAGAATATAAATATTTTTCTTTAATTGTAATTATTAGGCTTCCTTTCCCTTCAATTTTCTTTTTCTACTCTAGGTTAGAAGTGTTTGCGAGAGTTTGTTAATTAAATTTATACCCCTTAGTTAAAACCTTAAGGTTGCCTTCTTATGTATGTAAACTTCATGGTTTTTACTTCTAGTGCCTCATTTTTCAAGATTTCTTCATTCTTAGTCAAAACAAAGGTTTCCAAAATTATTTATAAAAAAAAAAAGAAAGAAAATTTGGAGAATTGCTAATTGGGATGAATTATTATGAAGAGCTTTTTAAAGCAATGGGCAACAATGGAAACAATGATAACAAACCTGATGACACCAACCTTACTGAGTTAAGGATTTGCTCATTAGAATAAAATGTGGAGAAAATGGTTAAACGATACAATATGTTCAACTCAAGGTAAAACTTTCCAAAACAACTTGATAGGGCACACAATAGTTTAATATGCCTTGCCTGATCTCAGTTAGATAAATACTCAAGAAAAATTAGCTTAGGGGTTTTTATGAATGATATAAAGTCAACACTAAAATGGATTCCTCAATTTAGGAACTATGCATATTGAGCAAGAAAAATGATGAATCCTTTAAAGAATATGCACAAAGATGGAGAGGCAAGATAGGTCGAATCATTCCTTCATTGCTAGAGAAAGATTTGACATTTCCATTCATTAACACATTAGATGAGCCATATTATGTGCATCTTTTGGGGAGCACAACTTCTAGCTTTGCAAATATTGTGGTGGTAGGGAGAAAAATTGAGGAACCCTTGTAAGCTAGAAGATTAAAGGGGTTAAAATAGAAAGTACCACTCCTAGAATCATTATGAAAGACCATTGTTAATGTGATAACTCCTAGTGAATATGCCACAAAACCTAAGTCTAATGCTACATGATGAGAATCAACTTCTAACTACATTCAAGCTAAGGCAAACTTGTCCGAAGCTAAGGCCTATTAATGCTTGTCAAGGTCGAGCTATAGCTAGAAGGATGAGAGGAAGGAAGATAAACACTTGGCATCAAGTATGTCGTCAGCCGAGAGTTGAGATATCACAAAGTTGAGTACTTGAGACCAAAGAACCACTTAGTACAGTATCGAAAGACTCGTACTGACTAATTCTAAAACTCAGTAATTATGGGCCGACCTTTGTAGTGTCTCAACTAAACACTACAAGACTTTAGGGATTCCTTCCTAAACTCGTACATCTAATTGTCGACTCCATCTGGTTTAGATACTATACCTTCCAAGACATGCTGAATGACTACATGCCAACTCCCCTTTGTAAAACGTATAGTTTTGTATTCTTGTACATGTTTTCCTTTATTTTATTTATGGGCCCAATTCATCCTCTCTTGCTTACACATTCCTTCATCCCTTACATTTTCTTTCACATACAACAAACAAACCTACATCAGCTCAAGGATCTCTACAACTCTCATTACTTCAAGAATCCAAAGAAAAAAGATATTAAGAGCTAAATTACGAGTTTAGAGGAAGGAGCTTAAGAGGAGAGTTCGGTTGAAGTTGTCAATGATGAGGATGAAATTATGGATGATACCTTTAAGTAGGAAGATTGTATAGTTGATTGATAAAGGCATATTTTTCATGTTTTAAAGTGCAAATTAAGATATAATTATTATTGATTTTATAGAAATCATTAAGAATTGGTACTTAATTATTTTCATTTGGACATTTCAAGAATTAGAGGATTCAAGAGCGAAATTGCAAACGATTTAGAGGAGTTTTACACAAATAAATGAAATCCGAATCAATATGCGCAAGTTGGAATTGAAGGCAGCTAGCCTAAAAGTAGGCCTACAATGAACATCGGTGGCCTTTTGAGTCTATGACATCGGCCTAACAGTCGGCCTTGCACTTGCATCGCCAGCCTTCATGAAGAAAAAGTTTTATGCAAGTCAACCCTAATTTTTCTTACAAATAGCTTATGTTTCACCATTTAGAAAAATTTTGGTTTTTTTTTTTTTAGAGACTTTTAACACACTTTCCTTAGACTTAAAAAGTCATAAAATAGTCTTTAGATAGTTTTTTAAGAATTCTTTAGGAGAATTGCTTAGATCACTAAGAAGATTTTGCTTTTGCTGTAGAGACCAAGTTGAAGTTGTAATTAAAGATTATCTTTTCTAACACAGAATTGGTGACATCTATTTCAATTATTCTTATGTAATTTCATGAATTACTTATGAATTTCCTTGCAATTTCAATTAGTATTTATGTTTTTTTTTTTTTCCAAATCTATGGCTAGCTAAATTTATTTGTGGGAATTGATGAAATCCTAGATAACTAAGATAATGATTGTGTTTATATTATAGGATTAAGAGATATATGGATGATTCATAATTACAATTTCTATGATTTTGATTATAATTGTTCGATTGATTATAACTGTTAGAAACCTTAATGATACGAGAGTTGATATAGGGTTTGTTAGAAATTTTTAGTTGATTTGATTAATTAATGTGGAAGTGGAGTTAATTGAATTAATTAGAAATTATCTACAAATTAATGTGATGTTCGATGATTAATTATTCACTAAGACATTAGGGATAATTGATTTAGGACATTAGACAATCATAGTATTGGGAGATATATAATTGTAATTCAGTGTCTACTGTTAATTAGAACATACGGAAGCTAACTAATTAATTAGAAGTTTAGATCCTTAAGATTTAAGGTATAATAATTTCACTTGAATGACCACATAGCTATTAATCTATATAATATGATAACAATTTGATTGGCATAATCGAAGATGGATTCTGTTTTCCAATAATTCTCAATTGATTGCTTAATTTTAAATTTTTCATAGTTATTTTCTTTTTAATAGTTTTAGAGTAATTATTAGATTAATTAGTTTAATTTAGATTGCCTGAATAATGATAAGAACTATCGTAGGTTTAGTAATATTATAGTCCTTAAGGGATCGATAACCTTGCTTTCTCTATATTACTTGATTTTGACCTAGTATACTTGCTGGAGTTTTTACAATTTATTTATATATATATATTTTAAGCGAATAAAGTTTTTAGCGCTGTTGTTGGGTACTGGAAATATTAAATCTTTTAGTTCTATTAGTAATTTAGGCATACTTAGCGACATATGTTATTTTCGCTCTTCTTGCAGGTATTTTATGTGAAGGAGTAGAAGTGTTGAAATTCTACCACTGGATTCAAAAATATATCGCACTTTACATTCGTTGAGGCAAGAGAATAGAAGAAGGGTAGAAGAGATGGCAAGTAACGACGGTGATAATCAAATACAAGGAGTTCCACAAACACTACGAGATTATACAGTTCCTACGGTGATGGGTTCGACTATAAGGGGGCTTACTATTTAGGCTAACAACTTTGAATTGAAGTCATCCGTTATTCAGTTGGTTTAGACAAAGTAGTTTGGAGGATATCTCCATGAAAGTCCTAATGAGCATATTATAGGATTCCTTCAATACTACAATACAGTGAAGATGAACAATGTGACAAATGAGGTTATCAGATTACAGTTCTTTCCCTTTTCACTAAGGGATAAAGTTAGAGCTTGGTTTCATTCACTACTACAAGAGTCTACACCACTTAGGCTAATCTTTCATCAAAGTTCTTAAGAAGATTTTTTCCACCAACTAGGACTGCAAAATTAAGGAACGACATCACCAACTTTACTAAGTTTAATAATGAGTCACTTTATGAAGCATGGGAGAGATTCAGGGAGGTGATTAGAAAATGGCCACATCATGGCTTGCCAGATAATCTCTTGATTGAGATCTTCAATCTCAGTCTGGACTAAACATTGAGGTCCTTAGTTGATGCTGTAGCTGGAGGTGCTTTGATAGGTAAGACATATAATGAAGCAAGTGCACTGATAGAAGAGATGGCCATTAGTGCACATAACTAACAAAATGAGAGAAGCAAGTTAAGAGTGGTAGCAACCAGTGACAATAACATTGTATCTCAATTAACAACTTAGATTGTAGCTCTTACTACTTAAGTGAGTAAACTCACCTCAACATAGTCTTTCAATGCTAATCCTATTGTTTTTATGAGTTATGTTGAGGACCACTATACTGATTGTTCATGCATTCATATGATTGTGCATCTAATAAATTCTTGCCATGTGGTATTGATGAAGATATTTATCTCACTAAGCTTAAGCTTACACTTAGATGGATTTCTTTTGTTGTAGGAAAAACTCTTCACTAATCCAGTCCGAGGCATGCCCATGGTAAGTCTCATATAGGGACAGGTTAGAGTGATTAGGGAGCAAAGAGGAAAATTTTGTAATAGATTGTAGAAAACTAGTTACTTTAATATTTTTGTTTATAACGTAGATTAAAATTTTTAATGCAGTTCCCTTATAAACTGTATTTGTTTGTAATATTCTTTTGGTATGGATCTTACGAGTCCACATGATTAGTTAATTTATACCATAGAAGTAAATTTAGTTAAATTGCTCTATATTACTTATCTATAGGCCTGCTGGTAACGTATAGTAGAAGAAGCCTTGTATATTCTATGAAAGGTTTGTGATCAGCAAGGGGGTTGATAATGGACTTTTGTACGGTACACGGCGACCTACCACGACAGTGATACTATTGGGTCGTGATACTATCTTTCTTATTTCATGTTTCTTTGTATTTGATGATACATGTTAGATTTGAATTCTATGATAGTAATGATCTTATGCTTGGAATTTTCAATATTGCTGAAAATTTGAATCCAAAGGAGTATCGGTTTTTTATTTCTTATTACTACAAATTTTTATTTTCTCTTACATATTGAATAGAAGACAGTATGGACACTATCTATTCTAAAGTGGGGGGAAGGAATTATAAGAAATGAAAATATCAATTTTGATGCCAGTTTTTGTTTACAAATAGTTATACTTTCCTATCAACTTAAACTTTACTTGTTCTTAAGTATCTAGCAATGTTTAGGCCAATATTTTTTTCAAAATTTTGAATTTCTTATTTAGAATCTAGAGATTATACTAAGAAAAAAATTTGTTGATAGCATTTGATTGTGATTTGAATAATTGACTCATTAAGGTGCTCTACTCACCAATGTTGAGATTTTTGTACTCAGTTAAAATTAAGTAGTCAATTCTTTAGAAACCTAATTTACTTAGTTTTTAGCCTTAGAATTTGAAGTTTAAAAGTCGGTCAAGTCCTTAAGTGAAAAGTAAACAAGTTCACTTCTATGTAAAGTTAGTAAGTATATAGTCTTTTTAGTTATTCTAATGACAATTTAACACTTAATGAAAAGAGGTAAGTGAAGCTTTGAACTTAGTTAACTTGTTTATCGAAATAATTAAGGCTTGTAATAAAAAAGGAAAAAAACCTAGGGAAAGAGTAGATATCATATGCTTTTACTACTTTGTTAACTTGTTTGTCAAAATAATTAGAGGGATAATATGTTTGCCAATAATTGTGAAGTTTAAATGGGTGTTCTTCCTTCTAGGACTGAGTATCTACTTTTAAAATAGAAATCCTAGGTTCTAGGATTGAGTATCTACTTTTGAAATAGAAATCCTAGGTTAAGGCTTGTAATAAAAAAGGAAGAAAACCTAAGGATAGAGCAGATATCATATGCTTTCACTACTATGTTAACTTGTTTGTTAGAATAATTAAAGGGATAATATGTTTGCTAACAGTTGTGAAGTTTAAATGGGTGTTTTTCCTTCTGGGACTGTGTATCCACTTTTGAAATAGAAATCCTAGGTTAAACACTTGGATTAAAATTTTTTTTCTTTAGAATGGTTGGTTAATTTCAATTATAGTACTCTGATCACATATTTTGGTTTGGTTTGAGTGGTGGGTATTATAAATTAGTGAGTTTGAAAATGTGAAATATCAGATGTCTTAGATTAGAAATTGGAAACTTTGTATTTTCAATGATAGATTTCTTTAGTACTGTTTATTTCGCTTAAGGACAAGCAAAAACTCAAGTGTGAAAGAGTTGATAAAGGCATATTTTTCATGTTTATTGCAAATTAAGATAGAATTATTATTGATTTTATAAAAATTGATAAGAATTGGTACTTAATTACTTTCATTTGGACGTTTTAGGAATTAGAGGATTCACGAGTGAAATTATGGATGATTTAGATGAGTTTTATGCAAATAAATGAAGTATGAATCAACACGTCTAAGTTGGAATTGAAGGCAGCCAGCCTACAATGAACACCGATGGCCTTTTGAGTCTACATCACCTGCCTAACAACCAGCCTTGCACTTACATCGCTGACCTTCATGAAAAAGAAGTTTTACATGAGTTAAGCTAATTCTTCTTATAAATAGCTTATCTTTCACCATTTAGAAGACTTTTGTTTTTTTTTTTAGAGACTTTTAACACACTTTCCTTAGTCTTAGAAAGTCATATAATAGTCTTTAGATAGTTTTTGAAGAATTCTTTAGGATAATCGCTTAAATCATTGAAAAGATTTTGCTTTTGCTGTGGATACCAAGTTAAAGTTGCAATTAAAGATTATCTTTTCCAATATAAAACTGGTGACATCTATTTCAATTATTCTTATGCAATTCTGTGAATTACTTATGATTTCAATTATGAATTTCCTTTCGATTTCAATTATGAATTTCCTTTCGATTTCAATTATGAACACAATCATTATCTTGGTATTTGTGTTTTTGCTTTCGAATCCATAGCTAGCTAAATTTATATGTAGGAATTGATGAAACCCTAGATAACTAAGATAATGATTGTGTTCATATTATAGGATTAAGAGATATATGGATGATTCATAATTACAATTTCTATGATTCCGATTATAATTGTTCAATTGATTATAATTCTTAGAAACCCTAATGATACGGGAGTTGATATAGGGTTTATTAGAAATTCTTAGTTGATTTGATTAATTAATGTGGAAGCAAAGTTAATTGAATTAATTAGAAATTATCTAGAAATTAATGCGATGTTTAGCGATTATTTATTCACTAAGACATTAGGGATAATTGATTTAGGACATTAGACAAGCATAGTATCAGGAGATATATGATTGTAATTTAAAGTCTACTGTTAATTGGAAGATGTGGAAGCTGACTAATTAATTAGAAGTTTAAATCCTTAAGATTTAAGGTATAATAATTTCACTTGAATGACCATATAGCTATTAATCTATATAATATGATAATAATTTGATTGGCATAATTTAGGGTGGATTTTATTTTCCCATAATTCTCCATTGATTGCTTAATTTTAGATTTTTCATAGTTATTTCTTTTCAATAGTTTTAGAGTAATTATTAGATTAATTAATTTAATTTTGATTGTCTGAATATTGATAAGAAATATCATAGGTTTAGTAATATTATAGTCCTTAAGGGATCGCAACCTTACTTTCTCTATATTACTTGATTCCGACCTAGTATATTTATTAGAGTATTCACAATTTATTTTTATTTATATATTTTAAGTGAATCATCGATGCCTTGGAAATTTAAAGCTCATGTGGAAAAATGTGTTTAGTTTGGACTACTTCAAACTTTATAACTTATGGCTTTTGTGTATTCGTGTTAGTCAAATTTTTAGGAGAGTATTAGTTTTTCTTTCTCACTTTTATATCATCTGACCCATGATTGTTTTTATCGTTATATTTTCTATTATGCGACTTAATTCGTACATTGAGGACAATGTACAGTTTTAAGTTTAGGGAAGAGGATATAGAAACTATTGTTACTTAGGAGACCAATTTTTTCGTATTTAACCCAATTTTATTGTTTTATTAGCTTACAATTATTTGAAAATAAGTAACTTCCATTGAGTTGAATGTAATATGAATACTTAATCTTTAATGTTTGATTTACACGATATTAGAGTTGATAGGTGAAATCTTTATGGAGTAAAGTTAAGAATTATTTAGCCTAAGATTTTTGGACCTAGGATTAAAGTAATATCACTGGTTAGGAGTTAGTCATGATTATTTTTGAAGCTTGCTTTTATGTATACTTTAGTCCCTCAAAAGAGTGAGGTTGACCTCCATTGCTATTGACAAAATAAACCGAAAGAATAAGTTGGTATGGATTCACCTTGATCTCTTAGAAGAGCGAGGTTCTTTCTTGCTACCAATATGAGGGCTAAGTTAATTTAGATCAGTCTTGGTTCCTTAGAAAAGTGATATCCTTTTTTACTACCAATACAATTATCTGTAAATAATATGCTTAATTAATAACATAAATTTAGTGAATTTGAAGCCTTCCAGCTAAAGCATGAATTAAGGGGAAGATTAGAGGATGAGTGGATGTAATATGTGTTTACTCTAGATTATAGTGCTTAGTGAGAATGAAGAGAAGGTTATATACATTTCAGCTAAGTAAGGTTAAAATTTTTATGACTCTTTTCTGATTGGCGAGATGTTAAATCTAATCTTCAGTATAGAATCCTTGACTAAATGGTCCGGTTAAACTTTAACTTACATAGATTAGCTTGTGAACTCTAGTACTTTGTATCCTTTGGACATTGGAAAAATGATTAAGCATAAGAGTTAAGGAAGTCATTTAAAATAAATTGATTGGATTTGCAAGTTGAATTTTTTAGGGTTTAGTGTAATTGTTGACCAGTTTCTTAGGTAGTAATAGTTTTTAACTTAAGAATTCTTGTACTGATTTTTCTTTATTTTATTTGCTTAAGGACAAGAAAATACTTAAGTGTGGGGAAGTTTCATGAGTTCCTAATTGCATATATTTTAATTAGTGATTTTTGATGATTTTCCTTAATATTTGAGTTTATTTTTAGATAATAATACTTAATGGAGTAAAATTTTGTTTTGTAGGTTTTGAAATGATCTACACGAGAAAATGAGAAGATAGAAATAAATTTCACTCAAATCAGAGCTAAAATGAGCAAGTTATGAAGGTTTGAAAATCACTACAGTTGAATAATATGATTGTATCGTTTTCAAGAGAATTTAGAGCTGATTTTTATCTGTCACAGCCTATGGCACGACTAAAAGATAGGATCATGTCATTAGTAGTGTCGTTTCCAAGTTTAATAAAAATAAAATAAAAGAGAAACATGAAGCACAAAATGTTACACGACTAAAAGACACAGTTGTGTCTCCAGTTGTAAACCCTACCTTTAGTAGGCCTAAGATTTGATTAAGAGTACCTTCCGAACGTTCCTAAAGATCAACTAAACCAAAAAACTTAAGTTTATATTTAGGAACAAATTAAATTTTTACAATTCAAAAGCCAATTGTCGATAAAACCCGAGCTTGAAGAACTGCGAGCTCTAAAGCTACTTAAAACCCTAAACCTTAAAACCATTAAGGAATTTTAACCCTAAATAATTAATCGATAACTTAATTTGAATAATTTCATTCAACTTTAGAAAATTTCACAATTCTACGAAAATCAAATCGTAAATCACAAAACAATGTAAGATAAAAATCCTAAAACAATTTTCTATAAGGCTATGCCCTTATCTTCATGCATAAGCCTTACACCATAAATAAGTAGACCAACCAATCACCTTAGATAACTTATCAATTGAGAGTTGGAATCATTTATCAATTGATAACTTATCAAAATCTAGTGATAAGACAATTTCCTTATCACCTCTTCACTTATACTACATATGGACAAATTTTCACAAGAAATCATAAGCTTAACTTTAATAAAGGTGACAAGACCACTCCATGCCATTAAAAGACTTCCCATGGCAGATCTAAAAAGGAGAGAAGAGGGGGGCCATGCATTTGTCATTCACCCATCAATCACTTCCTCTTACACATCACTATTCACCCCTTAATGCTTACATCATCAAGAGTTGCAATTGTTGACTTTTTATAAGCTTTAAGACAATACTTTCAAGGCATTTAAACACTTCTTCTCTCTTCATTCCAACCGGCTGCACTCCTCCCCATTTCTCTCACTTTCAACTTCACTTTCACTTCATCTTTGTCTCTTTAGAAACAAACATAAAAAGGGGAAACAACTTTACCCCACAAAATCCATTTTCTTCCATTTTGAAAGCTTCAACTCACGGCATTTTTTTCTTTGTTCATGTGCCATTTTCTTTCATCATTTAAGATCATCTAAGACCATTAGAATCTTTCATAAACCCCTTTCCAAAAGTCCAAAGGATTCGGGTTTCAAAAGGTAAGCAAAAAGGAGAAAGCAAAGTTAAAGGCTTAAGAGGAACCTTAGTGCACAACCACCAAACTTTGCGTTAAGGACGAGTAAGTGATTCTTGTGATATGTGGATTAATATTTATGTTAGAAGACTTGGATTTCTTGAAGATATGAGTAAGGTTTGAGTTGTTATAGCACAAAAATTCGTTTTAAGAAACAAACCCTAAAACCATTACATGAAGTTGAAATATGAGCATGTAAAGTTGGTGTTTTGTATGGACATTTGTTTAATGCTTTGGATGGAAGATTTTAAGCTAAGGAAATCTTGAAATGAGAACTTTGATGAAGGGTAAGCATGCTGGACGTGAAGGTTCCATGATCATTTGAATGTTGATTTTGTTTCCATTTAGTTAAACATGCTCAAAACTAGACTTAAGTTAAGGAAAAATCCATCACATGAAGTTTTATGAAGAAATCAACTTTGTATGACATGAGCTATGATATGGAGGTTTTATGAAGTATTAGATCTTTTATTTCTTTATGTGGAGCATGAGTTAAAGGATCATTTGATGGAAGGAAACTTAAGTTAAGATTTATACACAAGTAGTTAAGTGCATAATCTATCACCTACACTTAAGGAAATGATGAAACAAGTTGAAAAACCAAGTAAGGACCCCTTAGGACCAACATGAACAGATCTGGAACATGGGTAAATGAGGCCTAAAAATATGATAAAAGTGAAAGGATTAACCAAAGCAAGTATGATTAGCATACAAAGCCTAAAACTCAAAACCGGGCCTAAAACTCTCAAAACAAGCTTAGAACTCTAAGATGGGCCTTCAACAAAAATCTGACCAGCAACTTAAAGAACCAAGAGAAGTTGTTTTGAAGCCCACAAGAAATCCACCTAAGGCCCCATAAGCCCACCAAAGTCATTAACTTTAGTTTGAACCAAAAACAAGCCCATTTGACAACTTAAGCCCACTAAAAGGCCCAAGAAATGGTTGTTAGCCTTAGGAATATAAATCAAAGTTGTAAATCTGATCTTAAGGAGTATTTTAAGCTTAGGATAAAATCTAAAGACCAAGCCCAAAGAATTTCTTAAGTTATCAAAAAGCCCATTTACCAAACAAGGCCCAAAAACATTCCAACACATGAGGAACGCTACTGTTCTGACCCATGGACAGAATTGTATACCTCATTTCGAAAATCTAACCTTACCACATTAAAGTACACTCGAAAACGATGAAGATTGACTATAAGATCATAAAAATCGGATTTAAAACGAAAAAGTTATACACGATTGAACTTTAGGTAAAAACCGGGAAAAATTTCAAAAACTAGTCAAGAGTATAACTTAAAGAAAACTTACATAGTTTCTTATGTTTGTTTCAATTCCTTATAAAAATTATTTCAATGACCAGGGGACACTGTTTACGGAGAGGACTTGCCTCCGGATTATTTTGACTGACCCACATTGCAGAGTGAGTAAATTCCCGATGACTCTTTACTTGATTGTGCTTGTAGAAATAGATGCACCTAAACTTATATATATGAATTTGGATGCTTGTGGGATATGGGAGATGCATGTGTATGAATTTGTGGATGAATGTGATGACTTGTTAATTATATATAATAATGGGAATTGTTTGTATGAATATCTACATGTGAATTGTATGGAATGAAACTGGTTGATCACCCTAAAAATCAAGTTAATTGCTTATATGATTAAGAACTCAAAATGAATCATGCATTCCCCATATTGCATACGGATAACACCGACTGCCGCTTCACGCAGAAGATGGGAAGGGACTCACAGGAATACGAGTGTCCTACAGGATTGGGCACTAGCTACGCCAGCATATATATTGAGTCTCTGTCTTAAGCTGATGGGCTTACTAGGCGCCGGGGGACGCCAACCGTCGGCGAGGAGCCGAATCTTGTGGCTTCTGCTTAGGGCGTGTGTTTGTGGACTGCGGGGGCCACCACACCGCTAGACTTGGGATTTTCAAAGTTACGATTTGATTTTGGTAAAGGAAGTATATATATATATATATGTATATATGTAGAGTCTTGTTTTGGTATGAGCACAATAGTGCAAATGAAATAAAACCCAAGGTCTAGAACCCGGATTTTGGTTTGGGTCGGTTAATTATCTCCAAACCCCGACTTCAGGGGGCGTAATTCTGAGTCGTATGCGGTTCCTAGGTCACTGCATGCGTTATTTGGCATACTGGTTGTTCATGCATTCATATGATTGTGCATATAATAAATTTCTGCTATGTGGTACTGATGAGGGCATTTATCTCACTAAGCGTAAGCTTACTCCCCTATAGATTTTTGTTGGTGCAGGAGAACCTCTTCGTCATTCCGGGCCGAGGCATGCCCGTAGTAAGTATCGAGTAGAGACGGGTTGGAGCGATCAGAGAGCGAAGAGGATATTTTGTAATAGATTATAGATATTTAGATACTTTTATGTATTTATGCATAACTTAGATTTTATGCAGTTCCGTTACGAATTGCATTTGTTTGTAATATTATTTTGGTGTGGGTCTCACGAGCCCACACAATTAGTTAAATTATAACATAAAAGAAATTTTAGTTTAATTTGCTCTATATTACTAGTCTATGGGCCTAGTAGTAACGTAGAGTGGAAGGAGCCTTGTGTGTCGTATGAAAGGCTTATGATCAACAAGGGGGTTGATAATAGACCTTTATACGGTACACGGCGACCTATCACGACAACGATACTGTTGGGTCGTTATACCAGTCGTGTCTTTTCCGGCTAAGCTAATTTTTTTAATTCTTCATATATAAAGCCTTATTAGGGTTTGTCGAGAAGAACTTTTTGGCACGACTTTGAAAGAGTTTTTGAAACCAAGAACTACGAAGAAAGTGAGGAGAAGTGAAAACTTAAAGATTCAATTTTTTTATATTTCATGATGATTCTTTCCATTACTTTCTACACTTTGATTTTAGATTTCTATTTTAAGATGTGTAGTTAATAGAATCTTATTATCTAGGTTTTGTGAAACCTAGATCTATTCATGTGACATGATTAGTATTGATTAAATTAGTTCTTTATTAATTTCTTGATTTAACTATGTTTGCTTCAAGTTTTAGATTATTATTTCCATGGATAGTAATTTAGAGTTTGATATCTTATAAGAGAATGAAGAGATTTTCTTATAAGATTAGATGTAGGCATAGTTGACGAGAATTATTTCAAGATTAGAGATAATTTACAAGATTTTTCCGGATCTCAAATTAAAGTATAGAGAGTTCATTGTTCAATAATGCGATCTTAGATCATGCTATCAAGAAGAGATTCTAATAGGTGATTCTAAGGTTAAGGTAAATTAGCTTGAGAAAGGAATTACCTTTAGTAGAGAATTCTCTCAGTTAAGAAATATTAAAGAATGAATTAGATTATCTTTTGGAAAATCACATATTAGATCTAGGTATAGTGTTGAATTTTAAATTAATTAAATTGCTTTCTTGTTAATTCTTGAATTTCATCTTAGTTACTCTTTAATTTAGTTTTAGCAATAATTTAGATTTACTTCTTTAGATTTCTTGAAATTTAAATTGTCGATTAGATAATAGAGACCTAGTAAGTACTAGTAGTCAAAACCTCTAAAGAATTAGTACTTGGACTTAATCTGCTATATTATAAACTGATAAGTGCACTTGCCTACATCACCTCCTCAAAACTTCGCTTCTCTTTCTCTCCCTGTCCAAATTCAACGCTTATCTTTGACAATTTGATGAGTGGGGCAACAACCATAATGAAATTCTTTATAAATCTGCGATAGAACAATGCCAGGTTGTGGAAACTTCTCACATCGATAAAATAGGTCAGCAAAGGCCATTATATGATCACTCTTATTTTCTCATCATTGACTCGGATGCCATCTCTACTCACAACAAACCCTAAGAAAATCACCTTAAGTTAACAAAAGTCGTATTTTTTCAAATTGGCATAGAGCTGTTTAGCTCGGAGTTTTGCAAAGATTCTTCAGAGATGCTCCTTAGAAGTCTTTAGGTCGAGGCTATCTAACATAATATCATCAAAATAAACTACGACAAACTTTCCTACTAATTTTTGGAGTAAATGATTCATTAGGCGCATAAATGTGCCTAGTGCATTGGACAGTCTAGGTAGCATTATAAACCGTTCATATAAACCATGTCGTGTCTTGAATGTAGTCTTCCATTTATCACCCTTATGCATTTGAATCTGATGGTGTCCAAATTTAAGGTCGATCTTAGAGAACACTCTGGGTCCATTCAGATCATCCAACATATCATCAAGCCTTGGTATGGGATACTTGTACTTGATGGTAATGTGATTGATTGCTTGGCTATCTACATACATTCTCTAAGATTCATCTTTCATTAGCACTAATAAGGTTAGCATGATATAGGGGCTAAGGGACTTACATACATACCCCTTCTTCATTAGCTCATCTACTTGCTTTTATAACTTGGTAGCTTGCTTAAGGTTCAGCTTATAGTTAGGTTTGTTCGTTAGTGCAGCTCCTAATTACAAGTCAATTGCATGTTCAACACCTTAGATGGGAGGCAGACCTTTTGATAACTGATCTAGGAACAGGTCGACGAACTCTTATAGTAATACTTTCACCTTGGAGGAATGCTCTATCTCCTTAGACTACATCTCCAACACCCTTTGGACCAGTACATACGTCAGTCCTTCGAGTTCCATTTCTCTTTTCAATTTAGGTTATGTCAATACCAAAGCCTCTTTCTTCAAGGTTTGACTCAATTGGGACTGCATGACCTTTACTTACTCGGCAGTCATAGAACTTGATTTCATCCTCTTACCTTCATGCTCCATAGAACATATATTCTTTCTTCCATCACATATAACTACTTGGTTAAACATTTGTGGTTGTCTAAGTAGAATGTAGGATAAACTTATGGGTAGCACATTACAAAGCACTTCGTCTCGATATTTGCCAATGTAGATCGACACAGACACTTGTTTTTTCACCTATAAGTGATACGGACTCATGGATGAATACACAAACCCAATATCACATGTAACCAAAAGGGTGGGTCCAAGCCGCAAGATGGCTCGAAAAGTAAAGATAGTTGAGGGTAAGCAAGAGTTTCCATGTATCGACGATGGATATGATGTACTAATACCTCACACGAGCTTAGGTCACACTTGATATGATACATAAGTATGGCCGAAGGTCACTCCTTACTAGTCCATACTTGAATGGGCTAAATAATAGTAGCTTAAGAGTAAGTAAGAAGACACTTAACTTAAGAGAGGCTAGAAAAAGTTCAGTGTTGTTGAGCCTGCTTTTTCACTCTCTCGATTCTTTTTAAAATTAAGTCTTCTCAAAACTGATCAATACTAAACCTTACTTGTTTAATACCGATCCTCAACTAGGGTTTAAAGAAAACTGTTTCTTTTTATTTTGAAAACAACTTTGAAGTCGCCACCCAACTAGAGTTAGGAAAAACAATTAGGTTATAACCAATTTATTGAATTCGTTATAACTTAGCCACTAGTCTAGTGATAAAAACCAATTTTATGAAAACGGTTTTTGAAAACTAGAGATTTAGGTTTAGGGGTTAGGAATTTTCAACCCTTACAAGTATTATTAACTTTCCAAAATTAGAATTAAACTTTAAAATCACCTTTTAATTTTAAAAAACAAAACTTGATTATTGGTTACTTTAATTGGATAAATAAAATAATCTAAACTAAAGAGAAAAGGGAAATTAGTTTTCTTAATTTTTATCGTCGCCCCATAGGTACCTACATACCCTCTATTTAAGATCAGACATACGTAGTTCTTTTTAATGAAAACTTTAGTGGGTTGAGTTGATTTTAGTTTTTAAAATAACCGGATTTATGTTTTTACTCTTTTTGATTTATTTAAGAAAATTTCCTAAAGGACCTTAAATTGGTTTTATTTTTGGAAATTCTAAATGATCCTAATTTGAAAAATGGTTGATTTATTTTTATTTTATTTTTGAAAAATTAATTTTCTAAGTGATAAAAATAAATAATAATCTTTGTAGTTTCTATTTACTTATTTATTTTTATTTTTACATTTATTTTATTTATTATTTTACTTATTCTATCTATTTCTATTAAAATAAAAATAAATAAATAAATAGACTACTTCCTTTTTTTTTTCTTTTTGGCTTTCTTCTCTTTCTTTTTTCTTTTTCTCATTTATAACATTTAGAAATAAACAAAAAAAAAAAAACAAACAAACAAACAAACCAAGTCGGCTCAAATTGGGTTGGACAGCTTAGAGGCAACTCGAATTGGCTTATCAGCTCACTTCGACTTGTATTGGCTCAGTCAGCTCACTTCAGCTTAGAAAATCCGATAGTGGTGGTTTTTATCAAAAAACACCATAAGGGATGCTATCCTAGAGAGAGAGAGGAATTGTAGTAGAGAAAAGAAGCTTTAATTTTTGTTTTTCTAAAGTGTTTCAAAGCCTTGTTGTGTTTTGAAAATGAAGAATAGACCCCTATTTATAAGTGTCATGGTCAAGTTAAGGATGGAAAAAATTAAATGCAATATGATTTTCTTCCAATTTTGGATTGGATGAGCCTAAACAATATGTGATGCTAAATACATAGCTGCTAGTATAGGAGGGTGTCCAACACATGTAGGAGTGTGTCTACCACACTTGAAAGTGAGTTGGTAAATGATGTGACAATGACATGACGATGAAGTGAGAAAAAAAAAATATACATTTTGTACCTTTCATGGATTGAACCTAGGATTTTCAAATCATATGCAATCTCATGTCCAAGTGCTTACCTAACTAGGCTATTTGTTTTTCCTTATTCATATGTGCAATTGCACATATGAATCAAGTTAACCTAGGTTAGGTTCAAATCTAAGTTTAAGCTCAACAGTTTTTTATTCAAAATTATTTAAATTAAAATTATATTTTATTTAAATAACCTAAAAATTTATTATTTTATAAATTCACTATTTTTTCTATTTTCTTTTATTTTCTAAATTTCTTTTTTTTTGTATTATTCGTTTTCTAGATTTCTTATTTTTTGACATTTTGCCAATTTTCTTGTTTTTTGTGTTATTTTCCCATTTTTGTATGTTCTTAAACTTCTTTTTTTTTCTAAATTTCTTTATTTACCGAGTTTTCTTTAATTTCCTATTTTTTGTGTTTTTAATAATTTAAGACCTATTTAAGAAATAAAATAAAATAAAGGGGGCAAAAATTAGGTGTCTATAAGTGTATTCTTCTATATTCTCTTGTGGCTGTTACAATATGTGATTATTTATAGTATCTTGTTAAGGAAAATTCTATATTATAGAAAATTACAAAAATGAATCCATATTTGCTAAATAAAGGGAGAATAATTTACAAGGAAAGCATTGAAATCGTACATAGTGAACATCCTCTGCTAGAAAGGACAGTATGGTTGTTAGAAAGGATAACATGCATGCATTTTTACTCAACGATTCTAACAATATTGTGAGTCGAGCAAGGGTAGGCCTCTATTTAGGTATGTTCGGCATCAAAAGTTCGACACCCTGGTGGCCTACAGTTAGGTCGACCTTAAATTGTCAACTCTTGACAGTTATCAACTCGGCCTCAACACTATAGAGAATGCTATATTCAAATTTAGCACTTGGACTAATGCATAGCAAAGGGTTCAGTTTAGCATGTCGACTAGTCACCTTGGCAACACCTTAGATGGCATTGAGAGTAAAGTAACTCGGTAGATCGAATTAGGGTAAGCACTACTCTTCAATGCTTAACTCACCTTGAATAGCTCAGTAAACCACCTAAGAGAGCCCTTAGGCTCAAAAGCGTGTAATCCGTCCTTAATCCCTATCATCCCCTTCGGGTTATTTGGGATTTGGGATCAAATTTGGTTCAGGTCTAAGTTGCTCATCTTTGGGAGTGTAAGGTTAAAGGTCAGCAATGTTGAAGGAGTCTGAGACCCCATATCCTACAAGCAATTCAATCCTATAAGCATTATGGTTGATCTTTTTAAGCACTTTGAAAGGTTTGTCGACCCTAGGAGATAACTTACATTTCCTTAAGTTTGGGAATCGTTCCTTACTGAGCTATATCCGAAATAAATCGCTTAATTGAAATTCTCTCTTCCTCCATCATCGACTTCACTGTTCAAGCTTAAGATTAGCTTAACCCAGTTGCTCTACAACCTTCTAATGCATGGCTTTGATGGCCTCAACCCTCTTAATGATTGACCGGTCATTATTAAGCATTGGCTGGGGTGCTTGGTCTAATGCCAACTTGGGGTTGAACCCATAAGCAACCTTGAATGGAGACATGCTTGTTATATTGTGGGTGGTTCTATTGTAAGCAAACTCAATGATTGGTAGAGATCTCAGTTGGCCATGTTTCGCTTGATAGTAAGCTGTAGCAAAGTTCTTAGGGTTCTGTTGACAACTTCAGTCTATCCAATGGTCTGTAGGTAGTAGGATGTGCTGTATAGCAGCTTGGTTCCCATTCACCTCCACAATGTCTTCTAAAAGTAGCTCATGAACTTGGGGTCTTAATTTGAAACAATGGTCCTAGGAATTCCTTGCAACTTGATTAATTCTTGTAAGAAAAGAAAAGAGATAGTCGAAGCGTTGCAAGTTTTAAAACAGGGCACAAAATGTGCCATCTTGATAAATTGATATACAACCACCATGATAGAGTCATTCCCTCGGGACATCCTCAACAATCCTAACATGAAGTCCATACTCAGCTCGAACCATGGTTTAGTTGGGAATTGTAAGGGTTGGTAATGTCCTTGCTTGGCTCGACTCTTTGCTTTTTGGCAAGTCGCATACTTTTCTAATATGGATTAGACATCTCTTCATCCTTTGCCAAAAGAATCTAGAGGATAGTATGTCATAAGTATAGTGCTAGCCAAAGTCTCCTATTAATCCCTCTCCATGCGCCTCACGCACTAGTAGTTCTCATGTAGAATAGGTTAGTATATATAACCTTTTCTTCTTGAATAAGTATTCGTTCCCCCTATGATAGTTATTCAGTGTCTATCCTTCCTCACAATAGGCGTAGATAGGACCAAAGTGTGGGTCCTCAACATACAAATTCTTGATGGTTGAAAAACTAAGTAGCCTCGTCTGTAACTCGATCAGGAGGATATGCCATCTGGACAAGCCATCAGCTACTACATTGTTCTTTCCATTATTATATTTTATGACATAAGAAAAACCTTCCATGAACTCAACCCACATGGCTTGTCTCTAAGACAACTTCAATTGGCTCTTTAGATATCTTAAGAATTCATGATCGATGTAGATCATAAATTTCTTGGGCAACAGATATTGTTGCCATACCATTAAGGCTCGAATTAAGAAGTAGAACTCCTTGTCATAGATAGAATAGTTAAGTTTAGCTCCTTAAAGTTTCTCATTAAAGTAAGCAGTAGGTTGGCCTTCTTACATTAGCATAGCACCTATGCTTAGTTTGAATGCATCATACTCTACTTCAAATACCTTATCGAAGGTCGGTAGAACTAAGATAGGGGTTGCAGTTACCTTCTCCTTCACATCCTCAAAACTCCTCCTCTCTTTCTCACCCCATCTGAATTCAACATCCTTCTTTTAGAGTACGATGAGTGGGGCCACAATCATATTGAAATTCTTTATGAAATGGTGATAAAATGATGCCAGACCATGGAAACTTCTCCCATCAACAGAATAGATCAGCTCAGGCCATTTTATGATTGCTCCTATCTTCTTTCATCAACCTAGATGCCACCTTCACTTACAACAAAACCCAAGAAGATTACCTCGGAATGGCAAAAGTTGCACTAATTCAAATTGGTGCAGAGCTGTTCAGCTTAGAGTTTTATAAGCACATATTGGAGATGCTCTCGGTGAGTCTCTAAGTTAGAACTGTACACTAGAATGTCATCAAAATAAATTACAACAAACCTTCCAAGTAATTCTCGAGGCATATGATTGTTAAGTCGCATGAATGTGCTTTACGCATTGGACAGTCTAAATGGCATTACAAGCCATTCATATAAACCATGTTGTGTCTTGAATGTGGTCTTCCACTCATTGCCTTTATGCATTCAAATCTAATGGTACCTAGCTTTAAGGTTGATCTTGAAGAACACTCTTGCTCCGCTTAATTCATTTAGCATGTCATCAAGCCTAGGTATAGGATACCTATACTTGATGGTGATTTGATTGATTGTTCGGTTGTCCACATACATCCTCCAAGACCCATCTTTCTTCGATACTAATAAGGTTGGTATAGCACAAGGGCTTAAGGACTCACGTACATACCCCTTCTTCATCAACTCATCCACTTGCCTCTATAGTTCGACATCTTGTTCAGGATTCAGCTTGTAGGCAAGCTTGTTTAGTAGCGCAACTCTTGGCTATAGGTTAATTGCATACCTAACGCCTCATTTTGGGGGTAGACTGTTCAGTAGCTCTTCTCAAAACAGATCAACAAATTCCCCCAGTAGCGTTTTTACTTTGGTCAACAGCTCTTCCACCCTAGGTCTTCTCTCTATAAGCCCCCTTACAAGTAAATAGGCTAGTCCCTCTAACTCCATTTCTCTTTTTAGTTTAGCTGGGGTCAATACCTAAGCATCCTTCTTCAGTGCTTAACATAGTTAGGACTACATGACCTTCACCCACTCAGTAGTCATAAGACTCAATTTCATCCTTCTACCTTCGTGCTTTATAGAGCATGTATTCCTTCTTCTGTCATATATAACTGCTTAATCAAACATCCATGATCATCCAAGTAGAATGTGGGATGCACTAATGGGTCGCGCATCATAGAGCACTTCATCTCAATACCTGCTAATGCAAATTGGCATAGATACCTATTTGTTCACTTATAAGGCTCCCTTGTCACTAAGCTAATGAAGCTTGTAAGGTTTCGGGTAGGGCATGGTCGGCAATTTTAGTACTAGACTATAAATGTAGAGGCTACATTAGTGCAGCTCCTGCTATCAACAATCAACATACATAGTGAGTCATTCACTTTGCATCTAATATGGAAGAGATTTTTTCTCTATTCGTCTTTAGGTATAGGATTAACACTCATTGTCCTCCTTAACACTAAAGCGATCAACATAAAGTTGCTTTCCTTACTATAGATAACTTCCTGCTGGGACAATTTGGTTCTTCATCCTCCTTCAACTCCTTTACTTCCTCATCAATTCTATTGACCTCAACGATCAGCGCCTCGCCTCGGATTACCATTGTTCACTTGTTTGGACATTAAACTGCCATGTACCCAAAGCTTTGGCATTTAAAACACTTGATCTCATACATCTTCCTCCTTAAACTCTGGCCTCTTTCAAACTTCCTTGAGGATCCCTTCTCCTCTACTTGGGTAGTTTGAGTAGGTTAGGTCTCAATGGCTTTACTTAGTTCCATTTGTACAGGTCTGCTCAGAATAGGTCAACTATTGTTAAGACAGTTGATGGGTGATCAGAATCTTCCTGTTTGGTGCCTTTCTATCCTTTAGGTAGCTCGGATTGCATCATCAAGCATCTTAACATCTAGGGTTTCCAAGACATCCCTAATCTCATACTTCAACCTACTAATGAATTGAGATACAATTCGGTCTTCTAACTCTACAACTTCACATTAGATCATTAACATTTGGAATTCCTTAATGTAAGCATCTACACTCAATCCTCTTTATCTCATTTCTTACAGTCTTTTGAAGCCATCCTACAGATAATAGCTCGATACAAACCTTCTTCACATAACTCTCTTCATTTCATCCTAACTCCTAATCTCTCATTATCCTTCCCTTTTTGTGGTGTCTTATAAGTTTTTCTACCATAAGGCGGCATAATTAGTGAACTCCAACACAACAAGTCTAAACTTTACTTTATCAAGCACTTTATGGCATTTAAACTGCTTTTCAATCTTATCTACCCAATCTAAGAAGTCTTCAGTATCACCACTTAAAAAAAAAAACTTGGAATTGGCATTCTTAATCCCTCAACTCTAGGGGCTCATACATTTCTTTCCTTAAGCTCATAGTAATCCTCTGCCTTATCATCTCCTTTTGTTTCCTCCACATTCTCTTCAAGTGTTAGCCTTCATCTAGTGTCCCTACCAATTCATTCAACTCGAGATGGTCGAACTAGGGCGTTAACTCAACCAAATTAACCATTGCCTCATCCTTGCTGTTTGCGTTCCCTAGTGGGGCTACTTTTGCCTTACTATCTATCTTCTTAGATAACAATTACTAGACTAGCTACCAAGTCAGTAAGCCTATCCAAGTGGTCATCCATAGACTGAGATGTAATGCTTCCTTCTTGACCTTAGCTATGTCGAGTACCACTTTCCTGGTTTCCCAAAATCTCTTAAATACTTGAATCTAACATTGTTGGTTACTTCATAATGACAATTACATAAAACAAACAGTCAACCACACTCTGTTTTGCATAACGAAAACAGGGGAAAACAAAGTACTAAACACTTCTCAACTACTAAACTTCAAAACTAACAATAGAATCGTTATCTTATGGGAGTAATAACAGACTTCTCAAATAATATGGTAGCAAAATCCTACTTTAAATGTAACTAAGCTTTGATACCAAGATGATACGGACTCATGGATGAACACATGAACCTAATATCATGCATAACCAAAAAGGTAGGTCGAAGCCGCAAAATGGCTTGAAAAGTAATTGATAGTCAAATGTAAGCAGGGGTTCCTATGCACCGATGATGAATATAATGTACTAACGCCTCATATAAGCTTAGGTCACACTTGATATGACATACAAGTATGGCTAGAGGTCACTCACCACTAGTCTATGCTCAAATGGGCTAGATAAGAGTGGCTCAAGAGTAAGCAAGAGGACACTTAGCTTAGAGAAGATAAAAAAAGTTCAATGTATTCTTCTATATATTCTCTTACAGCTATGACAATATGTGATTATTTATAGTACCATGTTAAGGCAAGTTCTACGTTATAGAAAATTACAAAAATAAATCCCTATTTGCTAAATAAAAGGAGAATAATTTATAGGGAAGGCATGAAATCGTACGCAACGAACATCCTCTATCAGAAAGGATAGTATGGTTGTTAGAAAGACAGTGTACGCTCATTTTTACTTTGCGATTTCTAACAATATTGTGAGTTAAGCAAGGGTGGGCCTTTGTTCAGGTCTGTTAGGCGTTAGAAGTTTAGTACCCTAGCTATCGAAGCTGGATTGGGGTTAGTTCAAGGTTGGCCCACAGTCGGGTCAGCCTCAGATGGTTATCTCCTAACAGTTATTGGCTCGGCCCTAGCACTATGGAGATTGTTCTACTTAGATTTAGCACTTGGACTAGTGCATAGTAGAGGGTTTAGTTTGGCATGTCAACTGGTCACTTCGGCAACACCTTAGATATCATGGAGAGCAAAGTACCTCATGGATCGAATTGGGGCAAGCACTACTTCTCAGTGCTTAACTTACCTTAGATAGCTTGGCGAACCACCTAAGAGAGCCTTTGGGCTCAGAAGTGTATAATTTGTCATTGATCCCTATCAATAAGGGTCCCCTATCATTAAGTCGATGAAGCTTGCAAGGTTTTGGGTGGGGCTTGGCCAACAATTTCAACTGCTAGACCATGAATGCAGAGGTTACATTGGTGTAACTCCCACTGTTAATGATCAATGTATATAAGGATTCATTCACTTTACATCTGATATAGAAGAGATTTTCCCTCTATTTGTCTTTACGTATAGGACTGACACTCATTATCCTTCTCAACACTAGAGTGGTCAACATAAAGTTGCCCCCCTTACTATAGATGACTTCTTTGTTAGACAGTTTAGTTTGTCCGTTCTCTTTCAACTGCTTTACTTGTTCATTGGTATTGTCGACCTCAATAGTTAGCATCTCGCCTCAGATCACCATTGTTCATCTATTTGGACGTTGAATGGCCATGTGTCTAAATCCTTAGCATTTGAAACATTTGATTTCACTCATCTTCTTGCCTAAACTTTGGCTTTTCTCAAACTTCCTCGGGGGTTCCTTCTCCTCTGCTCGAGTAGTCAAGTAGGTTAGACCTCAACAACCTTACTTAGTTCCATTCGCCTAGGTCTGCTCGTAACAGATTGGTTATTGCTAAGTTGATTGATGGGTGGTCAGAACTTTCCTATTTGATGCCTTTCTATCTTCAAGACGGCTTAAACTACATCATTAAGCGTTCTAAATTCCAAAGTTTCCAAGACATCCCCAATCTCATACTTCAATCCACAAATGAATTGAGTTACAGTTTGATCCTCTAGCTTTACGACTTCACATCGGATCATTAATATTTGGAATTTCTTAACATAAGTGTCTACACTCGACCTTCCTTACCTTAACTGCTATAATCTTTTGAAGGCATCCTGTAAATAATGGCTCGATATAAACCTTCTCTACATAACCCTCTTCATTTCATTCTAACTCCTAATTTCTCATTCTCGTTCTCTTCTTCTAGTAGCTTGCAAGTTCTTCCACCATAGGGTAGCATAACCAATGAACTTTAAGACAACAATTCTAACCTTTAAATTGATTGGTACATCCTAGTATTTAAACTACTTCTCAATCCCATCTACCTAATCTAGGTAGTCTTTAGCATCACCACTAGTAAAAAAACTTAGAATACACATCCTCAACCCTTCAACTCTAAGGGCTTGTATATTTCTTTCTCTAGGCTCGTAGTGCTCTTTTGCTTCGTCATTTCCTTCCACTTCCTCAATTTCTTCAAGTGCTAGCCTTCACCTAGCATCCCCACCCATTCCTTTAGCTTGGGGTAGTCGAGCTAGGGCATTAAATCAACCAAACTAACCATTTCCTCACTTTTGCTGCTCACATCCTCTAGTGGGGTTATTTCTAGCTACTTGTCTATCCTTTTAGATAACCTTCACCAAACTAGCTACTAAGTTGGCAAGCATATCCAAGTGGTCACCTAATAACTGAGGTGTGAAACTTCCTTCTTGCCCTTAGCCATGCTGAGTACCACTTTCTTAGTTTCTTAGAGTTCCTTGAACACTTAAATATAACATCAATGGTTACTCTACAAAATTGATGTCCAATAATGCTACTTGGAAGTTCTTTCTATAAATAACAATAGTAGATCAATAACCAATACTCCCAACACCATGACAATTACACGACAAACAAACAGTCAACCACACTCTATTTTGTGTATCAAAAACAAGGGAAGATAAAGCACAGAACACTTCTCAACTACCAAACTCCATTGTTAACAATAGAACTGCTATCATACGAAAGCACTAACAAACCACTCAAAGAACATAGTAGCAAAATCCAACTTTGAACATAGTCAGTCTCTAATACTAAGATGATATGGATTCATGGAAAAACATATGAACACAATATCATGCGTAACTAAAGGGGGTGGGTTTGGACCGCGTGATGATTCGAAAGATAAATGATAGTTGAGGGATGAGCAGGGCTTCTCGTGCGCTGATGATGGATATGATGTAGCAACACCTCACATGAGCTCTAGTTACACTTAATATGATGCATAAATATGGTCGGAGGGCACTTGCTATTAGTTCATGTTTAATGAGCTAGATAAGAGTAGCTCAAGAGTAAGTAGATAGGACACTTAGCTTGATAGAGTGAGAAAGATCAATGTATTCTTATTATTTTCATGTTGCGGCTATTATAATATGCAAGTATTTATAGTACCCAATTAGGCTAAGTTCTATATTACAGAAATGGATCCCTACTGGCAAAGCAAAAAGGAGAATAATTTACAAGGGAAGCATGTAATAGTGTAAAAGAATATCTTTTGTTAGAAAGGACAGTATAGATGTTAGAAAGGATAAAGCGCATGTGATTCTACTCATTCATGGTCCTAATAACACTACAAGCCGAGTAGGGGTTAGTCTTGATTAGGTCTAATTAGTATCAATAGTTCGACAGCTCTGATTGCTAGGACCAAACAAGGGTTAGCTTATAGATGACTCACATTTGGGTCGCCTTTAGATGGTCGGCTCTTGACAATTGTTAGCTTGACCTCAGCATTATAAGGATGGTTGTATCTTGATTTAGTGCTTGGACTGGCATGTTACGGAGGGGTTGACTCGGCATGTCGATTGATCACCTCGACAATTTCCTAGATGGTATGGAGAGTGAAGTAGCTCAATAGGTCAAACTAGGGAAAACACTGCTCCTTAGCACTTAACTCACCTCAGATAGCTTGGCAAACCATCTAAGAAAGCCTTCGAGTTCGGGAGTGCATGATCAGTCCTTGATCCCTATCACATATGACACTTTTCATTTACTATTCTCACTTGACGAATTAGCTAGCCTATAAGATGCTTCCCTTCATCAATTTCTCTTAGGGTTTTACTTAGCCCATGGGTTACTTCCTAACTCCAATCTCTCTTTCGTGTTTTAGCTAACACATAGGGCACTTCTCTTTACCAATTTCCCTAAGGGTTTTAGGAAGCCCATAGGTGCTTCCCTTTTACCTACCTCTCTTAATATTTAGTAAGCCTAACACTTTCCTTCATCAATTTCTCTTAGGGCTTAGTAACCCCATAAGGCACCCCTCTTCATCTATTTCCCTTAAGGTTGTAGTTAGCCCATAGGGCACTTCGCTTCATCAACTTCTCTTAGGGTTAGCAAGCCTATAGGGTGCTTCCTTTCATCAATTTCTCCTAAGGTTTTCGCAAGCCCACAGGGCACTTCCCTTCACTAGCTTCTCTTGGGGTTTTATATTGCTCATAGGGCACTTTTCATTTTCCATTCTTTCTTAACGTCTTAGCCATACCGTAGGATGCTTCCCTTTATCGATTTCTCTTAGGGTTTTAGCTAGCCTATAGGGCACTTCCCTTTCACTAACCTCTCTTAGGGTTTACTAAGCCTATAAGGCGCTTTCCTTCATCAATTTCTCCTTAGGTTTTAGCTAGCCTATAAGGCACTTCCCTTCATCAATTTCCCTTCAGGTTAGTAAGTTTATAGGGCACTTTTCTTCATCAATTTCTCCAAAGGATTTAACAAACCTATAGGGTACTTCCCTACAGGTTTCTCTTAAGGTTTTACTATCCCATAGGGCACTTTTCATTTACCATTCTTTTTCAATGTCTTAGCTAACCCATATGGCACTTTCCTTCATCAGTTTCTCTTAGGGTCTTAGCGAGCTTGTAAGGCGCTTCTGTTCACCAATTTCTCCTAGGATTTTACAATTTACAAACCCATATTCTATCCTTAACTTGGTTCAATAAGCAAGTATATCAATCATTTTATTGCACGAATGAGTATAAGGTCATCTCCACTAGAAACGAATATAAGCACTAGTACTAATTAATCTTCCTGTGATCTAGGAACCAAATTTATCAAGTGATGAAAAGATTAAAATATCTAATTTACTAGCTAAACTACACAAATTCACAAACTAATTTCCACTAACATAATGGCTATAATAACGCTTGTTGGCACAACACTTAACATCTAAACTTGCTTCACCACTTAGCATAATATCATCATTAATCTTATCCTAATGATTGCTATCTATAGGGAATCACTAGTATGTAAGCATTCTTCTCACAATTACTTACATCTAATCCTAATTGCGTCTATTAGAATCTCCTCTAAATTAATAGCTAACTTTGATTGCATTAATGATATGTTAAATCGCCAATTTCCCCTAGAATGCAACAACTTTCCTAATAATATCTCTATTATCAGGAGTAAGGTATTACAATGAATGAGATCTATTCAATAAAATTATCTCTAGACATATTCTATTGAAATTTAGCCTAAGTTAATGTCATGTACTATACCATACTTAGATTAATTAAGTTTGATTCTTCTGAAATAAAAAATATCAAGAAACTACTATTCCATGCACTTGATCGTACTAAGTAGATATAGTAAGTCCTAACATACTACTCATACATAATGAAATAATAACATAAACTAACATAAATCATAATTAAAAGAAAATGAAACATGAAATGAATAAAAGTAAAAACCCCTTTTTATTTCACTGTAGAAGTCTCATGAATACACAAACAATGAAGTCCTGTAAGCTCTCTCGAATAATTTTGGGAATAGTATGGTCTAATACTTAGAAATTATGTAGAAGAGAAATGAAAAAAATACAAAATGGGTACAAGGATGGATGAATGGATGTGTTCCGGGTAAGTGATGTGATGTTCTTGATGATGTTGGTTTTGATGATCCCTCCTTTCATTTGAAAATTATGGTGTATTTATATTCTTCTTATTAAAGGGCTTGAAATACACCACTTCAAGACACCCAATAGTGTTAAGACCTATTCTAGGCACTAGTTCATACGAAACAATTTAAAAAGAATCATTGTGTCCACTCCCATCATGCCCATGACTTGAGGAGTGATCTTCTCGTCACAAACATTCCACCTTATGATGCTTGTGATTGAGGGTGTAATCATCCTTCTAAGGTGGGTTACAACCGTAATGAATAAGGGAAAAAATAGCTTTAACCTTAGTCACTGCCTTGATCATGACTATAATGGAGGGCGTGACGAGCGCTAGGTACTCAAATCTTCTTTTATTATGCTTGTGACTACTCTAAATCTCCTTATTCTTGTCTAATTTCATCTCCTCTTCACTTTGTCTTAAATAAATATCATCTCCTTACTCTTGAATTATCTGAAATTGATATATTATATAATTAAGTATCAAGAACATGAGAAATAAACACAATTATAGTCAATTTATGCCTAAATGTGCCTAAAAAGTATAGAATGATTTATATTTATCAAATTTCCCTACATTTAAGCTTTTCTTATCCTCAAGTAAACACTTAAAAATAATCAATGAAACTTAACAACTTTTCAATTGCACATTCTACAAAGCATTCCTAGTGAATTGACTTTGTGCCTAACAAATTGTCTTCTTAGAATACACAAACCAATATTCTAAGACTAATCAATGTAAAACACACTTCACCCTTACTATTTAATGATAGCTTCCAAAGGCACAAAGTTAGCACACAGTTTAATAGATTAGAAGAAAATTAGTTATACCTCATTCACTTTCTTAAGTAAATAAAAAAACTTCAATTACTTTCTTAAGAATACTAATATAGTAGAAAACTACATTAAATCCATTTTTCTCCTATATTTCTACTTCTTCTATTGAATCTCTCTAAGGATAACTTACACATTACATTTTCAACTTTTCTTTTCTTTCTTTATTCTTCTTCTCTTTTTTATTTTTTATTTTTTAGGAGGAAACCAAAGACTAAAGATTAACAGTAGGGTCAAACTTCACTATTTTAAGGGATCAAAGCCCGCCCTTGCTAACTCAATGCTTATATATCTTTATTGCAAAGTTATAAAGATAAAAATTAGCAGTGGGGACCAACTTTGCTCTTTTGAAGAACCAAAGCATGCTCTTACTAATTCAATCCTTAAACATTTCAAATTACTCTATTTTGAAGAGATTCTTAAGAAGTATCAATAAGTAAATGATTTCATTTACCCTTTTCATGCAAGATTAAATAAACTCTAAGAGGAATTGAAAAATAGATATACTACTTAGTAAGTATAGAAACACAAACAATTAACTTTGAACTAAAAAATCTGATTCACTTCTAACCTCTAAATTTATTCATTAAATAGAAAGTAAGTTTGCTTCACTTACATTTCATCCTACAATTTTAATCATAAATACTAAGTCCACAAAAAGTGAGTAAGGCACAAAATTGATTGCAACTATGCCAAATTGACAATCTACTTAGTAAACTCACAATTTGAACCTAATTACTCCAAGTTAAACCCAATGACATGTCCATATGCTAATCTATTAGGCTGTTGGCTTGTGTTTTATTCATATATGCAATCAAATTGCACATATGGATAAGGTTAATTTGGCTTAGATTTAAATTTAAGCCTAAGCTTAACAACCCTATCCTTATTTTTCATCTAAATTTAAAAAAATATATATTTTATTATATTATCTAAAATTTTTCCTAAATTCTCTATTTTTCTAATTTTTTGTATTTTTTTTCTAAATTCTATATATTTTTATATTTTTCCAAATTTATTATTTTTTAGCTTTTCTTAAATTTTCTAATTCCTTATATTTTTCTAAATTTCTTGTTTTTTTTTTTCCAAAATAAGGTGTTTACAGTATAGCTAAGTATAGAGTCATCTCTATCGAGATCAAATTCAAACACTAGTACCAATTATTCTTCTTATTAAGTGAATCGAGTAATTGAACAAAATAATTAAACTAAATTCTATAACTAAGCTATACTAATTCTACAATTACACCAAGAAAACACTACAAACATGATTATAACACAGAAACAACAACTTACAAAGTAGGTTTACTTCATCATATTAATATGAGTGATAAACTATTTATCCTAGCAATTACTCATATGTAGGAATTCTCCATTCAAGAGTATTCTTCTCAGAATTACTTAATTCTAATCCCAATTGCATTCCTTAAAATCTCTTCTAAAAGAATGGATAAGTTAAGATTACATGAAACCTTATTACTATCCTTAAATTCCCTAAACATGCAACAAACTTCCTAATAATATCTCTATTAGCAGGAATAGTTCATTCTAATGACTAAGATCTACTTAGTGTAATCGTTTCTCAGTGTATTCTATTGAGATCTACTACAAGATTATGTCATGTACTACACCATCTCAACTTGTATAAAGTCCTAATCACCAGAAATTCATATTTATTAGGAATAACCACAAATCAAAGTACATTCATATTAAAATGACTTAATAAACCCTAATTTATCATTAACACATGATAGAAAAAGAATGAATACAGATAAATAGGAAAGGCAAAGTAAAACATAACATAGATAGAAGAAGAGTTAAAAATGGAAACCCTTTTTACTCACTTGAAGGATCTTGATACAACAATGCATGGACATTAGATTCTTCACAATTCTCTCAAATTTAGTGAAGAATATTATATAAACTCACATCACGTTTTTCACTACACTAAGAACATAAATAAGACACTTAATGGATTTTGATGATCTATTGTATTTCTTGGTGATGTTGGATATGATGTCATTCTCTGTCTCCTAAAAGATGTAGTATATTTATACTTGACTCATCAAAGGACTCGAAATGTATCACTTCAAGATACTACTTGATGTTGAGACATATTCTACGTATTGATTCATATGAAAAAGTGACAGAGTTATAGTTATGTCCACTCCTATCATGCTCGTGACTAGAGGAGTGATAGTTTCGAAAAATAAGATTCTACACTAATCATGGCCGTGACCATAGATGTTAACCTCTAAATTTTTTCAACTTAACATCTGAAATAGACTCAAATGTGTAAACCTTAAAATAACTAATCAATCGCGTATAAAATTTTTCTAACCTAAATGTATGTAAACACTAAAGATTTCATCCGAAAGTCATAAAAATCCTAAAACTATAACTTAAAGGATATAAAAGCACTAATTCACTGTAATTTACGCTAAAACCTTAATTGATAATATAACTTTAGTATTATACTAAATCATTAGTAAAAGATTAAAGATAACTTTCAATCATTCATAAATATATATAATACTAAAGTAATCCTTTAGAAACTAAGATATTGTAACATAGATCACATTCATCTTCTAAGTATATAACTAGGTTAGTATTATACAGAGTTAAGAGTTTAGTTGATGCTTATATTACATGTAGTAAGTATTAATACTCTAAATGATACTTTTCATGATAATTACATTAAGTAGCTTACCAAATGATTTATATAGGATATAAATACCTAAAGGAAGATCTCATTACCTATTCTTACTGAATCTCCTTAAGGGTTGTAATTCATAAGGGATTTACTTGTCTATCTATCCTTCCATTCGAAATCATTTCAATAAACTCCTTATTTCTTTTCATTTCCTTAATTTTTCTCCTAATTTTCCTTAGTTACCCCATTATGTATACACAAATTCCACTTAATTTCAATGAGTTAACTAACTAAGTCAAAGGTTAACTAAGTCAATATGTTGAAAAGTCAACAAAGTGTCATTTTCATCTAGAGTTTTCTTACATTTTCTTGATTTTTCATTCAATTAACACATGTCCATTTTCTTCTTTTCCCTTATCCTTTATTGTCTACTTTCTCCCACCATAGACCCCACTTATCTTCATTTTTATAACACATAAAACAAGACAAAACAGTACTCTTTTTCCCTCATTCCTAAACCATGAGCTTTCCTTTTGCTTTGTCACTTTCAACTTTCCAAATTTCACTTTCACAACTCTACTTATTAACACAAACTAATAACACATATATACTAGCTTTCCTTTTAATATTTCAAGTAAGAGAATGGTATGTTATTGTGTATTTTTCCATTTTATTTAGTAGTTAGATGAATAGGTTATGTTAATGTAGGAAGCTTATGTGATATGTGCATATGTGTTGTTGATAGTGAAAGTTCCATTTTTTATGCTTAGAAGTGTAGGAATCTTTAGTAAATGGAAGAAGAACACATGTACATATGCTTAAGTATGTATATATAAGAGTACACTTAATAAATACAAGTATAAAGACCTTTATACATAAGTATCCTTTATATACATAACGTAAAACGAGGTATATACTAACTATACATACATATACCTTGTTAAATACACCCTTAAAGTGCAAAAATATCAAATTTGTGAAGCTTCCTTAAGAAGAAACATTAGGCACACAAAAATACTTATAAAAATACATATGTCACTATAAACCCCTAAATTTTTCGACTTAACATCTGAAATAGACTTAAGTGTGTTAGATATTCCTAAGAGTTAATAAGGTTAGTGAAAGTGAAAACCCAAAAACAACTAATCAATCGTGTATAAAATTTTTCTACCATAAACGTATGTAAACACTAAAGATTTTATCTGAAAGTGATAAAACCCTAAAACTATAACTTTAAGGATATAAAAACACTAATTCACGGTAATTTACCCTAAAACCTTAATTGATAATATAACTTTAGTATTATAGTAAATCATTAATAAAAGATTAAAGATAATTTTCAATCATTCATAAATATATATAATACTAAAGTAATCCTTTAGAAACTAAGATATTACATCATATATCACATTCATCTTCTAAGTATATAAGTAGGTTAATGTTATATAGAGTTAAGAATTTAGAGTTTAGTTGATGCTTATATTACATGTAGTAAGTATTAATACCTTAAATGACACTTTCCATGATAATTACATTAAGTAGCTTACCAAATGATTTATATAGGATATAAATACCTAAAGGAAGATTTCATTACATATTCTTACTAATCATTTCAATAAACTCCTTATTTCTTTTCATTTCCTTAACTTTTCTCCTAATTTTCCTTAATTACCCCATTATGTATATACAAATTCCACTTAATTTTAAAGAGTTGACTAAGTCAACATGTTAAAAAGTCAACAAAGTGTCATTTTCATCTAGAGTTTTCTTCCATTTTCTTGATTTTTCATTCAATTAACACATGTCTATTTTCTTCCTTTCCCTTATCCTTACTGTCCACTCTTGTCCCCCTCCTAGACCCCACTTGTCTTCAATATAAAACACAAAATACACAACATAAAATCCCTTTTCTTCTTCCCATTTCAAATCATCACTCTCTTGTCCCCCTTTCTCTCAAATTTTTCAAATCTACTTCCATATTTCAACAACTTTTTATACACTAGATAAATTAATACCTCTCTTACATATTACAAGGAGCAAAAAGTATGTTATTATGTATTGATTCATCTTATTTAATAGTTAGATGAATCGGTTACGTTAGTGTAAGAAGTTTGTATGATATGTACATATATGTTATTGAAGGAAGAAAGTTCCATTTTTTATGCTTAGAAGTGTAAAAGATCCTTAGTAAATGGAAGAAGAACACATGTACATATGCTTAAGTATGTGTATATAAGAGTACACTTGATAAATACATGTATGAAGACCCTTGTACATAAGTACCCATTATGTACATAACCTAAAATGAGATATATACTAACTATGCATACATATACCTTCCTAAATACACCCTTAAAGTGCAAAAATATGAAATTTGTAAAGCTTTCTTATGAGGGAACATTAAGCATACGAAAATACATATAAAAATACATATGGCACTGTATGTGTATACAACTATATGTATTAGTATACATATGAGTACATAAGTATACATACTAGTATGTTAGAAGTATAAGTATATATATATATATAACATATGTATAAAGTGTATGAATACATAAGGATAAGTATACATATGTAATGGATGATGATGAAAGCAATGACTTAATCAAATGATGATATAAGCGGTGACATAAGCCTCTAAAATAATAAATCATAAGATTATTTAAGTGTAAAAATTGATGGCTAATGAAATCATTAACTACTAAAATAAAACATAAAACTAGCTAATAGGAATAATTAAGCTTCAATAGTTAGAATTTCAATAAATTTAGTCTATATTGTAAAACACAGGTTTTAACATCCAAAAGGGACATCCCCGTGTGAATATGCATTCAAAAATGATTATAAATTCATAAATATCAGAAATAGAATGAAAAAGTTACATACAATTAGGGATGAAGTCTAATTGGATAAAAATTGATAGTAATCTAAGTAGAATTAGATAAATAGATATCTATAAACATTAGTTAATTCAATTGCTTACTATCGTTATTATATTGTACTGATCAGATGATCTTGATACGAGCGAGGATCTCCCAATTGATTACTATGACTAAAGCAAGTTGTCAAGGCTGAGTGAGTATTTATCTTCTGATTCCATGCTTGTATGTGATTGCAAATAGTGGACTTAAATGATAATGTTAATTGAATGTTATGTAGGGTTAGGAAATGCTTGTGTATGTTATTATGTACTGAGTTGTAAATTTACCTTAAGTACAAATAATACTTTATTTGTTGCATGGTAATATAGATAATGATTGTGTGTACTATTAGATGGTCACATCATAATTGGACTTAACTATACTCGGCTCATAAGAAGAAATTGATACATGCATTAACATGCATTGCATAAACATAATTCCGATCGTCACATCATACAGAGGTAGAGAGAGGCCATTCGGGGGTTGTTATTATAAATTCATTGGTTTTGTATGGTGCACTTGTACAAAATGACCTTACCCTAGCTTACGGGAATGCTAGGCATTAGAGGTGCTAATCGCCTAGCTAAGGGTCAAGTCTAAAGGCCTTCGTTTAGGGGTGAGTGTAGATTGTAGGGGCCTACTCACGATTATATTAGAACTTGGTTTTATGAAAATAAAGGACTTATTTGATTTAAATACAGAACATGGAGTTCCGTAGTAAAGTAAGTTCTAATATAATACTCAGATCTAATTGGCGCTGTATATACTCCAACCCTGACTTTAAAGGGCGTTAAATCTAAGTTGCGTATATTGACTAGTTAACTATATGCATTATTTGGCATTCTATTTGATCATTCATTCATATGCATGAGTACAATGTATTGATAACTTGCTTGTGGTGTGGCTGAAGGTTTTGCTCACTAAGCTTAGGCTTACACCCCCTTAGACTTTTATTGCAGGATGGCTTATTTGTTAAGGCTGACCAGGGGATGCTACAGGTTAGCTTGGGGACCAAGGCAAAAGCGGGCCATACAGTGTGTTGAGAGAACTGATTATGTAGACCTTTACTTATGTACTGTTGTTTTGTTAGTAATATAGACCTAGATATACTAAATTATTGCTTACTGTAAACTTTGTAGTTTAAATGTTATATAAATATGTTATATGATGATATCCTTTGAATCTATGTGTTTCTAGGAAGTTGGTATGTTGTAAAGCCTTATATATTATGTGAAGAGTTCTTGATTGGAAAGGTAACTAATCAAGGGTTCTTCATATAGTATACAGCATTTACTACGACAAGATTGTTCTCAGTTCATAACAATCACCATATCTATATACAGGTATATGTACTAGTATACATACGATTACATAAGTATATATACTAGTATATTAGAAGTATAAGTATATACATAACATATGTATAAGGTATATGAATACATAAGGATAAATATATATATATGTAATGGATGATGATATAAGCAATAACATAATCAAATAATGACATAAGCCATGACATAAGCAATAGATGACATAAGCCTCTAAAATAATAAACCATAAGATCATCTAAGTGTAAGAATTAATGGTTAATGAAATCATTAATTACTAAAATAGAACATAAAACTAGCCAATAGGAATAATTAAGCTTCAATAGTTAGAATTTCAATAAATTTAGTCTATATTGTAAAACACGAGTTTTAACATCTAAAATGGACATCACCATGTGAACATGCATTCGAAAACGATGAAAAATGACTATAAGTTTGTAAATATCAGAGATAAAATGAAAAAGTTACATACGATTAGTGATTAGATTTAATCGAATAAAAACTGTTAGTAATCTAAGTAGAATTAGGTAGATAGATGTCTAGAACCGTTAATTAATTTAATTACTGATTATCCCTATTATCTTGTAATGATCAGGTGATCCAGATGAGGGTGAAGATCTTCCGATCGATTATTACGATTGGAGCGAGTCATCATAGTCAAGCGAGTGCTCTCAATGACTCTATTCGTGTTTGTACCTATAATTAGTGCACTTAAATTGAATACTAATAACATGATGTATGGGGTTTCGGGATATGCATGTACTTGATATTGATTGATTACTGTAAGAAATATTGTTAAATATGATAGTTGATGATTTAATTATATGATTGATTGTTACACGATTTGGATGGTTTGCTGATATTGATTGCTCACCTCATAATTTAACTTAAATATATTTGGCTTATCTTAAATAAAAAGGGTCATGCATTATTCATGCACTGCATTGCATTACTTATTTCGACTGTCACTTCATGCGGATGTAAAGAGAGGCCTTGCAGGGGTTGTTTCTATATATTAAAGTGTTTCTATATAATGTACTCGTATAACATGACCTTACCCGAACCTACAAGCTTACTAGGCGTAGGATACACTAACTGTATGGCTGAGGGTTGAGTCTAGAGATCTTCGCTATAAGGTGTAGGTGTAGATTGTAGGGCCACCTGACCGCTAGGCCTAGAATTTTGTGTACTATTAGACTTCTTAGAAATGGAAATATATTTTGCAAAATATGAAATTCAAATTATGGTTAAAAACCTAAGTACTAGAGTTTGGTCATGATTGGTGCCAATGTATCTTTAACCCTTATTTCGGAGGGCATTAAAATCCGATATTATATGCAGTACCGGTCAATTGCATATATTGTTTAGCATCCTGCATGTACATGCATTCATATGGTTGTAACAATGTTTGATGACTTGTTTGCCAATATAGTATCAAGAATAACTCACTAAGCTCCTGTAGCTTACTCTCCAATAGCTTTTCTTTTACAGGTTGATATATAATTGGACATGGGTTAAAAGGTGAGCGTTGAGTGCAAGTGCTGAGTGTTTTAGAGGTTAAAATTAGAGAGAAATTGTTCAGTTTATGTGAAACTTTAAATGTAAATACTACTTATATATTTAGATTTAGTAATTTCAATAAGTTTGAATTTGAAGTTTATTCTCTTTGATCTTATCATTTGGTAGGGGATATCGATTCTCTACGATTTTGAGGAACTATAGAATATTAGATATTCATAATTATTTATATCCCATAACATGTTAATTAATTAACAATTCAACATCCGTAGTATTTAATCATTTAGAGTTTTGCAATCTCTAACTTGTAAGGCGATTTTTATATCATAAGTGCACACATGTTATGAAAATTTTAAATAATCCTACTAGGCCCCCTTTAGGGTCCTAACAATGCATGTGAACTCATTGTCACTTCATCATCTCTAATCATGCTTGTGATTAAGGGAGGGATGATCCTCCTACTAACCAATCACAGGCATGACTGATAGGGGTATCAACATCACTTCTTAATCACACTTGTGATGGAGGGTGTGATCAGTGTTGGCCATTCCAATCCTTCATTATCATGCCCGTGATGGAGTGCATCTTGGTTTTACTTCAAGGTTTTCTTCTCTTCATAGCCGTGATTGCATTAAAACTCATTATTCTTTGTGTAAGCTTTATTTCCTTGCTCTTGATTCATCTGAAATCAATAAATTACATAATTAAGTACCAAAAACTTAAGAAATGAACACAATTAAGGTCAATTTATGCCTAAATATATCTTAAAAGCGTAGAGTAATTTATCCTTATCAAACTTCCCCACGCTTAAGGTTTGCTTGTCCTCAAGCAAACACTAAAAAACAATCAATTGCATATTTAACAAAGCATTACAAGTAGATTAACATTGTGCCTACCACATTGTGTTCTTAGAATACACAAACCAATATTCTAAGACTAATAAATGTAAAACACACTTCACCCTTACCATTTAATGATAGCTTATAAAAGCATAAAGTTAACACAAAGTGAAATAGATCAAACAAAAATCAGTTATACTTCATCTACTTCCTTAAGTATATAAAAACCCTTCACTTACTTCTTAAGAATATAATCTAAAAGAAAAGTACATTACATCCATTTTTATTCTATATTTTTGCTTCTTTTATTAAATCTCTTTAAGGACAACTTACACATTACATTTTCAATTTTTCTTTTCTTTCTTTATTCTTCTTCTGTCTTTTTCTTTTTTTTTCTTCTTTATAATTGATACCAAAGACCAAAGATTAGTAGCAAGGTCAAACTTCACTCTTTTGAGGGACCAAAGCCCGCCCTTATTGACTTAATTCTTATATATCTTTATTGCACAATCATAATGACCAAAATTAGCAGCAGGGTCAAACTTCACTCTTTTAAGGAACCAAAGCCTGCCTTTACTAATTCAATACTTAAACATTTCAAGTTACTCTATTTTGAAGAGATTCTTAAGAAGCATCAACAAGTAAATCATTTCATTTGCCCTTTTCATTCAAGATTAAATGAACTCTAAAAGTAATTGAAAAATAGATATACATCTTAATAAGTTTAGAAACACAACCAATTAACTTTGAACTAAAGACTCTGATTCACTTCTAACCTCTAAATTCATTTATTAAATAGCAAGTAAGTTTTCTTCAGTTAGATTTGATCCTACAATTTTGATCACGTATACTAAGTCTACAAGAAGTGAGTAAGGTAGAAAATTGATTGCCACTATGCTAAATTGACAATCTACTTAGTAAACTCACAACTTGAAGAAAACAACTAAAGTAGAACACTTTTGATAAATTAGGTTTACCTTTCCCCACACTTAGTCAGACATTGTCCTCAATGTCTGAGAGAAGCAAGCATAGAAGAGGCATGGAAAAGGAACAACTAGAAAGATGAAATACAATAAACAATGAGAACTAGGCTTCCCTAACCTATGAAGTTCGACCAATTCATTGAGTCGTAAACCATCAAACAGTACATCCTTCAAACACCATGACAATTTGAGCAACAAAAGAGATACCTAACCATTAAGACAAAACAAAAAAAAATACAACAAACACATGATATGAGAGTCTCCATTAATAGTACATCATTAAGGTTAAGCTCTCAACCAGTTAAGGAGTCTAAAACTAAAGAAAATAGGACAAAAGAGAGAAAACAAGCTAGTCATCCTTGGCTTCCATCTCTTCATCGAAGCCATCATCATCTTCCCCAGATGACTCTTCTTTACTCTCATTCCCAGCTCCTTGTCCTATTACTTCTTGCTGGGTTCCTTAAGTTTCCTCTTCATTACCACTGTCTTCTTCTTCTAATCCTTCCTCCTCATCACCAAAGCCTTCTTCTTCCAACTCTTCATCTCCTTTTTCTTCTTCTTGCTGAGCACTTCTTGGTTGGTGAACTAGAGGTTAACTAGGATCTACATCCTCTAGAGTTTAAGGACAAGAAAAACAAGAGTGAATGGTCACTCCCACTTTTGTGGCAATATCTTTCAAAAGCTCAATAATTCCCTTCTAAGTCTCTTTAATCTCAGCTACTTTAGTTTTTGACCTTTTCAAATTATTAACTGAAAAGCTTGATGTATTTGGCACGAAATCTAGAGCACTAAGGTCTTCAATGTCTAAGTCAAGATCCAAGACTCTTGTAATACCCCATTGATTAAAAGGGGTTCTTAGAAGCGATTCAAGATCAATGTAAGATTCTCTTGGCTTATCACTAATAGGCTATAACCTTAAATTATTGAGCATTCTTGTAATCAGTCCTCTAACAAAAATACCCTTGCTCTTATTAAATGTTTGTCAGCGAATTCCAAATGCAGTGAAAATTCCTACATTTATCGAAAACCCCTTAAGTACACTATACAAAGGTAGTAAATCATGCTCTCTCACTGCCCCAAGGCTCTCATGCTTCCCATAAATTATCTTAACAAGGATGTAGTGGAAGACTCGAGCACTAGTCTTCTTCAAAGTTGAAGCCTTAGACTTGCTCACAAAATTCATTCATAGAAGTTCCCCAAGGAAGACTTACCTATAGATCTATAAACGCATCATCCTCCAGCTCAACCTGGGTATATACATCATCCTCCAGCTCAGCCTAGGTATATAATCCCATTATATGTAGAATGGTTAACATATCAAAGGTATGAGTTCATCCAAATGCAAAGAACTCCACCTCATTGTCTATTTTTGAGCCAATATACTTGTACTTGATCTTAAATGATGAGAGAAAAGCTAATGTTGTTTGTTTATAAGTCTTCTCTAGAATTGTGAATAGCTTTAGCCATACCCTATTTCCCAACAATCTCTATAAGGCTATCTTTAATCCATATTCTCCTAATACATCGCAGTCTATGACACAGTGTCTCTTGATGATCTTCTTGGCAACAAATTCCTTAAATCTCTTTTTCTGTTCTACAGTCATTCCAACTAGTGGAGCAACTACCCTACTTGAACTTGTTGCATTGGATCGCCTGGGAGGAGGAGAAGGAGAATGATCATCCCTATCTCTCTTATGCTGGGAAGTTGTTGATGATTTCTTGGGCACCATCTACAAACATTAGTGTTAATTCAAGAGAAACAAACTCATGTATAATTCAAGTACAATTTAGTCTAAGCATAGCCATCCCAACTAGCTTCAACTTACAAAAATAAAGCATCTATAAACTAATCATGATCAACCATAACCTACTTTCAAGCATGCATTACATAAGTGAATTCATAATGACTTAACTTATAACCTGAAATTCAACTAAGGAGTCGTACCTCCCCTCAACTATACAACACTCTACTTCTCAACATTAACACATAAACATAATACCATTCCTAATTGTCTTATGACACTTTAACATATAGAAAAACAACTAGCAACATAATTTTACATAACACTTAATTATGACAACACGATGAAATCATCAAATTAGGCTTGCAAAAATCCCCAATTCGATAATTATCAATAGAATCTAAGGTTTAAGCCTGATAAGCTAATGTCTAGCACAAAATTATGCAAATCAAAGTCTAATTATTATACAAACATAACTACTAGTACGATAACAACACTTTTACAAAGTATAGTAAACACACATTTATAAACCCTAAAGTTACATGAAACAATTCTATGTAAATGCAGAAAGACAAAAAAAAAAAAAAGAGGAAGATCATACCTTAGGAAAGAGTAATTGGGATGAGAATGATTGTGTAAGTATTAGAAGTAGTTGGAATAAGGGTTGATGTTAAGAAAATGGGGGTATAGTTTTGTAGGAAACTGGTATGATGATAGTATCATGGGGTGGAGTTTTAAAATGTGTGAAAAATGAGGAGAGAAAGAGGGAAATTTCTTATATAGTGGGATGTTAGGGACATGATTACGTCCATGATAGGAGGCGTGATGCCTCTTTTAAGCTTGGTTATGGGTTTGATAACTCTCGTGACTAGTACAATGCCCAAAATTTTTTAACTATCATGACCTACACTCTTTACTAGTCGCGGGCATGATTACGCCTATGACCAAGCTCGAAAGAGGCATAATGCCTTGTGTCACGATCATGATCATATCCCTAACACCCTACTATATAAGCAATTTCCCTCTCTCTTTCTCTCTCCTCATTTCTCACAAAATTTAAAACTCCACCCTATGATACTCTCCCCACACCGGTTTCCTATGAAACTTTACCCCCATTTTCTCAACATCAATCCTTATTCCACCTACTTTTAACACTTGTACAATCATTTTCATCTCAATTACACTCTTCTAAGGTATGATCTTCCACTTCATTATGTTATTGTACCCATTTTGTATTTTTCCATTTTACTTATTACATGTTTCATTTCCTTTTAATTATGATTTCTATTAGTATATATTATTGTTTCATTATGTGTGAGTAGTATGCTAGGACCTTATAATTATTGAAATGATGGACTGCTAACTACTAGTCCTCTTACCTACGTACACCTTTGAGACCTTCAGTCACTCACTAGAAGAATTCTCTTTGATCAGCTTATCGAAGATGAGGCGTAGTTTATAGGAGAGTGGTGGAAGAACTCCTTAAGGGCTCATCTTAGCCATTCCTTGCTTTGTTAGGCTCTAAGTGCCAAACATTATCTACTAAGTGCTAAAGCTAAGGATCTTAGCCATATGATACTACACCTATTTACCAGACCCCTTTTGTGCTAAGGCCAAGGTGCTTAGTATCAAGACCTACTTGTCAAGTGATGAGATTCCCTTCATGTCAACCTCTACTCTTTAACCTGATATCTCTATTACTTCTACACAATGATGCTTACAATTGCTGCTAATACGGAACCAATATCTCAGTACCACTTATCCTTTTGCTTAATGTTATACTATTTTTCCCTTTTTATATGTATTAGGAATCTATTTTCATCAATGCCCTTTTGTAATTTTATTTATTTGTAATGTTGCCCTAAGGACTTACTATAAATAGTCTCTTCTCCTCATAGCTAGATTCATCTTACATTCTTTATAGACAATTTAAATATACTTAGTCCTTACAAGACATTCCTCTATAAGTCCATTTTCATACGCTCTTATCTAGTCTAACTAAATAGCTCAAGATTAGTAGTAGGTAAACTTTGGCATTAGCTTATGCATTACATCAAGTAAAGTACCAAGTCGTATTGTGTTCATAGGTAAGTCATATCCTTCAAGCAACTTCATGTTAGCTACTACATTCATTTTGCCGACCTTACCATTCTATTTTCTTCGATATTTCAAAGGATCCATTTAGTTCTCATCTCCTATGGTAAGTTCTAGTGATAACTAAGCTCTCAAGCACATCATATAATTCTTAGTATCAAAGCTTGAGGTTGTGACCAAAGGCTTTTATAGATTGGTTACTGTTAGCATATTGCTTTAACTTACTCTATTTTTCATTAGAAGAATAGAGTAAGTCTATAGTCATTATTGTTCAGTAATTTTCTTTAGTGTGTGTATGGAAAAATCTCAAATGGAGTGTTTCTTAAAAGTTTTATAGCTAAAATATCAAATCCTAGTGTTTAAGAGGAGGCTAACAATACTAAGAGTAATGCTCATGGCCGTGGCTGTGTTCTTTAATAAACAACATGTACTACTAATTAACAAATACAAGACCTTGCTACTATTGTGGCCAATCTAGCTGTCTTAGTACAAAGAGTCATAGAGATTAGGCTGCAAGAGAGAGATAGGTCAAGAAGGCAAATGGATGAATAGTGAGCTCTAAAACCAGTTCATGTGAACCAAGCTCTACCTTGACATAACGACAAGGTTATGAGTAAGAGACTTAGTTAAATGAAGTCGAGGAGTTTGATGAGGAGGAACAATACATTGTTATTGGGGAGTGTGACTTAAGGGTACCCTGAGGAACCAAACATCTTAAAGTATAGATTCCAAGCTTCAACGAGTCTGGTAGTGCTGATGACTACCAAGACTGGGAAGAAAAGATTAAAATGATATTTGAATTTTATGATTATAAAGATATTGTTTGTATTCAAGTGGCCGAGTTGGGACTTACTAGGTATGCAATAATGTGGTGGAAGAAGTTGCAAAATGCTCGCTTGAGAGTTGGACAAGAAGTTCGAACATGGAATGAGATGAAAAGAGTCCTAAGAAGTAGGTTTATTCACAAACACTAGAAGCAAGACACTTTTTGACATCTCTAACACCTGAGATAAGGTAGTAGATCAGTGGATGACTATGTCTAAGAGTTTCAGTTGCTCATGATTTGATGTGATATTGATAAGCTCGAGATACAAACTATGGTGCAGTTCATTTTTGGGTTAAGAACTGAGATTAATAACATAGTAGAACCACAAAGTCTTGCAACTCTAGATATACCATCAAAGTGGCATAGAGAGTCAAAAGGTAAAGGAAGAACCAGATTAGTCGAATGCCAAGTAGCCAACCATTACTCCTAAATAGGAGCGACATGTCGAGCCGACCTAGAAATGACCAAGCACTAAATAGTTCCAAGGTGGACCACTATGGACAGGTGCCAAACCAACCTAAAGAGGGCTGAGGTAAAGGCAAGGCCGAAGAGACCATGGTAGAGCTCAAGAAGGAAGATCCAAAAGATCAAATGCTTTAAATGTCTCGATTATGGACACATAGATAGTTAATGTCCGAACCGATGTGTCATGATGATTAAAGGAGATAAGCCTTAATTCAAAGTACAGAGTGCTAGTAAAGGAGAGTAGGATGTGGAAGTTAGCCCAATGCTAGAGGAGTTTCAAGAAGACCCCAATGCCCTTACATCTCTTAAAGTAGGAGTCGAGTACTATTTTATTGTGCATCAACCTCTTAGCACTTTTATGGCCGATAAGAATGTGCAAAGAGAGAATCTCTTTCATATAAATTACCAAATGAATGGCATGCACTACGCCTTAATTAGTGATAGAGGAAGCTATACCAATGTTATAGCATAAGGACTAGTTAAGGCCATGAAGTTGCTGACCCTTCCATACCTTAAGTTGTATAAGATTCACCTGCTAAATGAGAAGGGAGGTTTACCCATTGTCGAGCAAGTCAAAGTACCGATTGCCATTGGCAATAGGTATAAGGACAAGGTATTGTGTAACATCTTTCCTATGTGCACTTTGCACATCTTAGTTGGCCAACCTTGGCTGTTTGACTTGAGGTTATTATACAATGAGTATAAGAACACCTACATGTTCAAGAAGGATAGGAAGAAGGCTATACTGAACCCCATGAGTCCTAAAGAAGTACAGGAGGCACAAGATAAGGTTGCAAGATCACTATAGCAGAAGTCCTTAGTGATTTTCTAAGCTCAATTTGCTCATGAATTCAAGGCCGAGGAGTGTATACTCCTTTTAGTTAGGAACCTTTTAGTGAGAGAAGCCAAGAGCTTACCTATGAAGTGTAGAAAATACTACAAGAGTATGCTGACCTATTTCCTACCGAGATGACAAAAGGCTTACCACCTTCAAGAAGTATTGAACATTGCATTGACCTTTAGCTAGGAGCTGTACTGCCGAACCAACCTACCTATAGGCTTAATCTAGAGGAGGCAACCAAGCTAAACAAACAAGTGGATGAGTTAGTGGATTGTCGAGGAAGTGCATTGATAATCGAGCCATATATAAGATTACTGTTAAATACCGATACCTGATCTTATGACTTGATGACATGCTCGATGAGTTACATGGTGCTCATATCTTTTCAAAGATTGACCTAAAAAATAGCTATCATCAAATACGAATGAGGCTTGGCAATGAATGGAAAACTACTTTCAAAACAAAGGATAGTATGTTTGAGTGGTTAGTGATGTTGTTTGGTTTGACGAATGTGCTGAGTACTTTTATGTAGCTCATGAATCAAGTACTGAGGTCACTAATTGGTAAATGTATTATGGTCTATTTCAATGATATTCTGGTCTATAGTGTCGACCTCTTCTCCCATATTGATCATTTAAGATCAATATTCAACATTCTCCATGCCAAGAGGATATTCGGTAACTTAAAAAAATGTGTGTTCTGCAAGAGCAAAGTTGTATTCCTTGGATATGTTGTTTTAGAAGGAGGAGTTTGAGTCAATGATGAGAAAGTTAAGGAAATTCTTGAATGGCCTATGTCGACTATTGCTGCAAAAGTCTAGAGCTCCCATAGTCTAACTTTGTTTTATCAGAGATTAATTTGGAACTTCAATTCCATAACAGCGCCATTGATCAAGTTGACTAGGAAGAACTCTAAGTTTGAGTGGTTTGAGAAAGCTTAGAAGAGTTTTAAAGAGATAAAGTCCAAATTGACATCTACCCCAATACTCGCCCTATTAGATTTCAAGAAAGTTTTTAAGGTAGAATGTGATGTGTTTGGACTCAACATTGAAACTGTCCTTATGCTGCAATACTAACCCATTGCCTATTTCAGTAAGAAACTTAGAGTAACTACCATGAATTACTCAGCATATGATAAGGAGTTTTATGCCCTAGTCCAATCACTACAAAATTGGTAGCATTACCTATTGCTAAGAGAATTCATCATCTACTCAAATCATGAATCTCTTAACCACCTTTGAAGGCAACAAAAACTTTCTCGATGTCATGCCAAATGGATTAAGTTTTTGGAGTCTTTCTGCTACGTTATCTAATATCAGAAGGAGAGCATAAACACTATAGCTAATGCTCTTTCTTGTTTTCATACTCTCATTATTACAATACAAGCAAAGGTGCTTAGATTTAGCACCCTACTCAATTGATATGAGCATAATCTATATTTTGGACCCTTAGTAGCCAAGTGCAATGTTGGAGGAGTTGTTAGTGCGTTCTACATAAGCCATAGGTTTCTATTGAAGGGAAAACAAGTTTGTATGTTAAGTGGTTTGGCAAGAGAGCTACTTGTCCGAGAGGCTCATGCTAGAGGCTTAGCCAACCATTTTAGAGAAAAGAGAACAGCTAAATTACTAAATGAACATTTATACTAGCTTGGAATAATGAAGGATGTGTACCAAATTCTTAAGATGTGCGATATGTGTAAACATGCAAAAGGAAGGAGAGAGTCGTATAGAGAGTACACACTCCTGCCCATGCTAAGTGCTCATGGACCGACCTAGGCATAGATTTCATGCTTGACCTTCCCCAAACATTGAGAAGATATGACTTAATTATGGTGGTGATTGATCAATTCAGCAAAATAAGTTACTTCATTCCCTGCCACAAAACTAGTGACGCTTTGTTTGTTGCTAACTCCTTTTTACAAGAAATTATGCAATTACATGGAATGCTAAGAAGTGTTATATCTGATCATGACTCGAAGTTCATGAGTTTCTTCTACAAGACATATGGAAGAAGCTCGGCACTAAGCTTATGTACAATATTTCTTGTTACTCTCAAATAGAAGGCTAGACCAAAGTAGTAAAAAGGACAGTCTATAACCTCCTGCGAGCAACTGTTAGGAAGAGCTTATATGATTCGGACATATGCTTACTTGTCATTAAGTTTGCTTATAACCAAGCAGCTTACAGCTCAACAAGGAGGTTACCTTTTAAGGTTGCCTATGGACTTAAACCGAACTTACCCTTGGATAAGGCTATCGACCCGATCGTTCAATGGGAAGTCATTCTAGCCTATAGTACGTTGAGGAATTCCAAAACTTACATCAAAAGGCTACCGAACAATTAGTACAAACCATAACTTGATAGAAGGAGCAAGGAAGCCAAGGAAGGAGACGAGTGGTTTACAACTTTAGCGAACTTGTCTAGGTCCACCTTAGCAAGGAGTGTTTCCTTAAGAAGAGGACAAATAAGCTTTCCCCCATATCAAACAAACCTTTTAAGATCCTTAAGTGCATCAACGATAATGCATATGAGCTTGAGTTACCTAACGAATACGGTGTATCTACTACTTTTAATGTTACTGACCTGATACCCTATATACTTAATGAAGAAGAGAGCCAAGATTTGAGGGCAAATCTTCAACAACCCTGGGGAACTGATGGACTACTGACTATTAGTCCTCTTATCCGTACACATCTTTGAGGCCATCAATCACTCGCTAGAAGAATTCTCTCTAATCAGCTTGCTGAGGATAAGGCATAGCTTATAGGAGCATGGTAGAAGAACTCCTTGAGGACTCAACTTGGCTATACCCTACTTTCTCAAGCTTTAAGTGTTAAACATTATCCACTGAATGCTAAAGCCAAGAAGCTGAGTGCCAAGGCTGAAGATCTTAGCCATATAGCACTACAACTATCATTTGAATCCCTTTCATGGCAAAGTTAAGGTGTTGAGTGCTGAGACCTGCTTGCTAAGTGATGAGATCCCCTTCACATCAGCAACACTTATAATTGTTGCTAATACGGAACCAATATCTCACTGCCACCTATCCTTTCACCTGACATTGTACTATTTTTCCCCTTTTATCATTTGTTCTATTTACCCTTTTCTATATGTACTAAGAATCTCTTTTCATGAATACCTTTTTGTAATTTTCTTTATTTGTAACGTTGCCTTAAGGACATACTATAAATAGTCCATTCTCCTTGTAATTGGAATCATCTTACATTCCTTATAGGTAGTTTGAATATACTTGGTCCTTATGTGACATTCCTCTGTCAGTCCATTTCCATACATTCTTATCTAATCTTCCTAAATAACTTAAGATTAGTGATAAGTGGACCTTGACATTAGCTTATGCGTTACATAGAGTAAAGTGCCAAGTCGTATTGTGTTCATAGGTAACTTATATCCTCTAAGCAGCCTCACATCAGCTACTACATTCATTTTACCGGCCTTACTATTCTATTTTCTTCAATACTTCAAAGGATCCATTTGGTTCTTATCTCTTATAGTTAGTCTGAGTGATAACTGAGCTCTTAGGCATATCATAAAATCTCTTACTTAATCACCTCTTATTAGAGCTTCCGAGTTTTACAATTTAAAAACTAATATTCTATCCATAACTCGATTCAATAAGCAATTATACTTATAGTTTTATAGCATGGATGAGTACAAGGTCATCTCTATTGGGAATGGATACAAGCACTAGTACTAATTAATCTTCCTATGATCTAGCAACCAAATTTATCAAGTGATGAAAAGATTAAAATATCTAATTTACTAGCTAAACTACCAAAATCCACAAACTAATTTCAACTAACACAATGGCTACAGTAATGCTTGCTGGCACAACACTTAATAAGTAGACTTGCTTCACCACTTAGCATAACATCACCATTAATCTTATCCGAATGATTGTTATCTACAGGGAATTATTAGTATGTAAGCATTCTTCTCATAATTACTTAAGTCTAATCCTAATTGTGTCTATTAGAATCTCTTCTAAATTAATAGCCAACTTAGATCACATTAATGATATGTTAAATCGCCAATTTCCTTAAGAATGCAACAACTTTCCTAATAATATCTCTACTATCTAGAGTAAGGTGTTCTAATGAATGAGATCTATTCAATAGAATTATCTCTCATCATATTATATTGAAATCTAGCCTAAGTTAATGTTATGTACTATACTGTACTTAGATAAATTAAGTTTAATTCATCTCGAATAACAAACATCAAGAAACTATTATTCCATGCACTCAGTTATACTAAGTAGATATTACTACTTACACATAATGAAACAAAAACATAAATTGACAAAAATCATAATTAAAATGAAATGAAACATGGAATAAGTAAAAAGTAAAAATCCCTTTTTATTCCACTGTAGAAATCTTATGAATACACAAACAATCAAGTCTATCGACTCTCTCGAGTAATTCCAAGAAAAGTACTGTATAATACTTAGAAACTTATGAAGAAAAATGGAAAAATACAAAATGGGTACAAGGATGGATGAATGGATGTGTTTTGGGTTAGTGACATTATATTCTTGATGAGGTTGATTATGATGTTCTTGATGATGTTGGTTCTAATGATCCCCCCTTTCATCTAAAAATTCTGGTGTGTTTATATTCTTCTTGTCAAAGGGCTCAAAATACATCATTTCAAGACACCCCCTAGTGTTAAGACCTATTCCTCGCTCCAGTTCGTATGAAACAATTTAAAAAGAATCATCGTGTCTACTTTCATCATGCTCGTGACTTAAGGAGTGATCTTCCTGTTGTAAACATTCCACCCCATTACATCTATGATTAAGGGCGTGATCATTCTTTTAGGGTGGAGTCATGACCGTGATGAACAAGTGGAAAAATAACTTTAGCCTTGGTCACTCCCTTAATCATAGTCGTGATGGAGGGAGTAACGAACGCTGGGCACTCAAATCTTTTTTTATCACCCTTGTGATTTCCCCAAATCTCCTTGTTCTTATGTAATTTTATCTCCTCTTCACTTTGCCTTGAATAAATATCATCTCCTTACTCTTAAATTATCTAAAATTGATATATTACATTATTATGTACCAAGAACTTGAGAAATAAACACAATTATGGTCAATTTATGCCTATATATGCCTAAAAAGTGTAGAGTGATTTATACTTATCAAACTTTCCCATACTTAAGCTTTTCTTGTCCTCAAGCAAACACTTAAAAACAATCAATGATACTTATTGACTTTTCAATTGTATATTCAACAAAGCATTCACAATAGCTTAATTTTATGCCTACTACATTGTGTTCTCAAAATACATCAATCAATATTCTAACACTAATATAAGTAAAACAAACTTCACCTTTATTATTTAATGATAGCTTCCAAAGATACAAAGTGAACACAAAGTCAAATAGAACAAAAGAAAATTGGTTGTACTTCATTTACTTCCATAAGTATATTAAAACCCTTCAATTACTTCTTAAGAACACTAATCTAAAAGAAATGTACATTACATCCATTTTTTCCTATATTTATACTTCTTTTATTGAATCTCTCCAAGGATAACTTACACATTGCATTTTCTTTTTTTTTTTTCCATTTTTAAAGTAAAATAAAGACCAAAAATTAGCAACAGGGTCAAACTTTACTCTTTTGAGGGACTAAAGCTTGCCCTTACTAACTCAGTTATAAGGATAAAAATTAGTAATAGAGTCAGACTTTACTCTTTTGAGGGACCAAAGCTTACCCTTACTAATTTAATCCTCATTACAAGGTTATAAGGACAAAAATTAGCAATGGGGTTAGATTTCACCCTTTTGAGGGGCCAAAGCCTGCTCTTACTAATTTAGTCCTTAAATACTTCAATTTACTTTATTTTGAAGAGATTCTCAAAAAGCATCAACAAGTGAATTACTTCATTAGCCCTTTTCATTCAAGATTAAATGAGCTTTAAAAGTAATTAACAAGTAGATATACTACTGAGTAAGTTTAGAAACATAACCATTTAACTTTCCAACTAAAGACTACAATTCACTTCTAACCTCTAAATTCATTCATTAAATGGTAAGTAAGTTTGCTTCACTTAGATTTGATCTTACAATTTTGATCATGAACATTAAGTCCACAAGATATGAGTAAGTTGCAAAATTAACTTACAAAATTGACTGCTATTTTGTCAAATCTACAATCTATTAAGTTAATTCATAACTTGAAGCAAACAAACTTAAGTTGGCTCTTATAAGTAGGGTTAACCTTCCCCACACTTAAAGAAAGATATTGTCCTCAATGTTTGAGCTAGGCAAACATAAATATGCATAAGAAAAGAAAAACAAGTAAAACAAAAAAAAAAAAATTGAAAGACAATAACAATGAGAGCAAGACTCCCTTGTTTGAAGTTTCATCAATACATTAGGTCTTAAACCATCAGATAGTATATCCTCCAACACTATGAAAAATAGAACAACAAAAGAGACCTGATTATTAAGACAAAACTAAAACAAAACACAACAAACACATGATATGAGGGTCTCCAAAAAAATACATCATTAAGGTTAAGCTCTTAACTAGTTAGTAAGTTTAAAAATAAACAAAGCAAAATTAAAAAAAAAAAAGAAAGGAAAGTAGTTAGTCATCATCAGCTTCAATCTCCTCATTTAAGCTATCATCATCCTCCTTGGATGATTCTTCTTCACTCTCATTCTTAGCCCCTCGTCTTGTTGCTTCTTATTGGGCTCCTTAGGTCTCCTCCAAATCAACACTTTCTTCTTCTTTAGACCCATCCTCCTTATCACTACAGTCTTCTTTTTCTATCCTAGCAACTTCTGCTTGTTGGGTAACACTTATTGGTAGGGGAACTGGAGGCTGACTAAGACCCATATTCTTCTATTTTTTAGGGTGGAAGGGAGGGAGGAGGGGGAAGAAAAACAAGAAGGGATGGTTGCTCCTATAGCTATGGTAATATTCTTTAACAATTCAATAAAAACTTACACAAAAAACTTTTTGAAATAACGAAACAATAACAAACACAAGCTAGATGTACAAGAATTTTAAATTTTCAAATGATGTCATTCCCCAGCAATGGCGTCAAAAACTTATTCACCTATAAATAGAGCTTTCAAGTTTTACAATTTATAAACCTATATTCTATCCTTAACTCAATTCAATAGGCAAGTATACTTATCGTTTTATAGCATAGATGAGTATAGGGTCATCTCCACTAGGAATGGATACAAGCACTTGTACTAATTAATCTTCATATGATCTAGCAACCAAATTTGTCAAGTGATGAAAAGATTAAAATATCTAATTTACTAGCTAAACTCCATTAATCCATAAACTAATTTCAACTAACACAATAGCTACAATAACACTTGTTGGCACCATACTTAACATATAGACTTGCTTCACCACTTAGCATAATATCAACATTAATCTTTTCCTAACGATTGTTATCTACGTAGAATCGCTAGTATGTAAGCATTCTTCTCATAATTACTTATGTCTAATCCTAATTGTATTTATTAAAATCTCTTCTAAATTAATGGTCAACTTGGATCGCATTAATGATATGTTAAATCACCAATTTCCTTAAGAATGTAGCAACTTTCCTAATAATATCTCTACTATCAAGAGTACGGTGTTCTAATGAATGAGATCTGTTAAATAGAATTGTCTCTCAACACATTCTATTGAAATCTAAGCTAAGTTAATATCGTGCACTATATCATACTTAGATTAATTAAGTTCAATTCATCAAGAATAATAAACATCAAGAAACTACTATTCCATGCACTCAATCATACTAAGTAGATATAGTAAGTCCTAACATACTACTTATACATAATGGAACAATAACATAAACTGATAGAAATGATAATTAGAAGGAAATGAAACATGGAATAAGTAAAAGTGAAAACCCCTTTTTATTCTACTATAGAAGTCTCATGAATAAACGAACAATGAAGTCCTGTTAGCTATCTCAAGTAATTCTAAGAAAAGTACTGTACAACACTTAAAAACTATATAGAAGAAAAACAGAAAAATAAAAAATGGGTACAAGGATGGATGAATTGATGTGTTTTGGGTTGGTGATGTGATGTTCTTGATGATATTAGTTTTGATGATCTCCCCTTTCATCTGAAAATTATGGTGTATTTGTATTTTTCTCGTCAAAGAGTTTGAAATATACCACTTTAAGATACCCCCAGGTGTTAAGATCAGTTTCACGGCAACTGTTCATGTGAAACAATTTAGAAAGAATCATTGTATCCACTCCCATCACTTTCATGACTTGAGGAGTGATCTTCTCTTCACAAACATTTTACTTCATCATGCTTGTGATTAAGGGCATGATCATCCTTTTGAGATGGAGTCACTATCATGATGAATAGGTAAAAAAATAGCTTTAGCCTTGGTCATTCCCTTAATCACGGCTATGATGGAGGGAGTGATGAGCGCTAGGCACTCAATTCTTCGTTTCTTATGCCCATGATTGCTACAAATATCCTTGTTCTTATGTAATTTCATCTCCTCTTCACTTTGGCTTGAATAAATATCATCTCTTTGCTCTTAAATCATTTGAAATCGATATATTACATAATTAACTACCAAGAACTTAAGAAATAAACATGGTCAATCTATGCCAAAATTTAATTAAAAAGTGTAGAGTAATTTATACTTATTAGGTTTTAGCAAGCCTATAGGGCACTTCACTTTCAACAACCTCTCTTAAGGTTTAGTAGGCCCACAAAACATTTCACTTCATCAATTTCTCCTTAGTTTTAGCTAGGCAATAAGATGCTTCCCTTCATCAATTTCTCTTAGGTTTTAGCGAGCCCATAAGGCATTCCCCTTCATCAATTTCTCTTAATGTTTTAACTAGCCCTTAGGGTACTTCCATTCATCAATTTCCCTTGGGGTTAGCAAGCTCATAAGGAACTTCCCTTCATCAATTTCTCCTATGGTTTTAGTATTCCTATCAGGTGCTTTCCTTCATTAGTTTCTCTTGGTCTTTTAGATAAGCCCATAAGGCATTTTTCATTTGTGATTCTCTCTTAATGTCTTAGCCAGCCTATAGCGTGTTTCCCCAACTACTAAGATTTATTAAGCTCAAGGAGAGCTTTTTCCCACCTAGAGCTTAGAAAAGCACTATTAAATTTAACATCAATTTGTCAGCTAGGGTTACAAGTCCTCTAAACATGCTCCTACCTAGGTTAGTTAGCTCAAAAGAGCATGGTCAGGTTTTTTAAATTGACTATCATTTAAGGTTGCTAGTACCCTAGTGACACTTTTACCTAGGTTACTTAGCTCAAAGGAGCACAATTGGATTTTCTTAAATCAATTCTCATTTAGGGTTGCTACTTCCCTAGAGATGCTCTCGCCTAGGTTAGTCAGCTCAAAAGAGCATGGCCAGGTTTTCTAAATGGATTATCATTTTGGGTTGCTAGTCCCCTAGAGAAGTTTTTACCTAGATTAGTCAACTCAAAGGAGCATGGTTAGGTTTTCTTAAATTGATTCTAATTTATGGTTGCTAATCTCATAGAAACACTCCCACCTAGATTAGTTAGCTCATAAGGGTACCACCATGGTTTAGATAAATTTCAATTAGGGTTATTAGTCTCTTAGAGATACTCCCATCTAAATTAGTTAGCTTAGAGGAGCATTACTGGATTTCAAATTGATTTTCATTTAAGGTTGCTAATCTTTTAGTGATGCTCCTGCCTAGGTTAGTCAACTCAAAGAAGCATGATCAGGTTTTGAATTGAATTCCCTTTATCAATCTCATTTTAAGGTTCTTGCTAGATCTTAAGTTGCTGCCCTCCATTTGGTATAATTTTAGGGTTTTTGCCAACTTACAAGGGCACTACCATCTATTCGGTATCATTTTAGGGTTTTTACAAGCTTACAAAGGTGCTACCCTCCATTCGGTATCATGTACGATTCTTGCCAACTCTTAGTATGCTGCCCTTCACTCAATGTCACTTTTAGTGTCTTGCCAACTTTTAAAAGCACTTTATTTTCTTCAGGTTATAATCAGTTCCTAAGGCGCTATTCCCTTCTGAAAACTCCTTCTCATGCTTTGATCAACCCATAGGGTGGCACTTTTCTATTCAAAACATCTTTCATGAAATCCCCAATGGAATAAGCCTAAGATAGTTAGCTAGTTGTAGTCCTTCTTATGGAAAATTCACCATAAGGAAAAAATAGCAAAAATAGTCTCTTTTTGTCTTTATAGTAAAATTTTACTCAAACTTCACTATAAAATGATATAGCTGTAAACACTTCTATTTTTGTCTCCTAATACTTTTTTAGAATTTCCTTTAAATAAAAACAAGGGTCCTAATTTAGAAAAAAAATCAAAAAATAGAAAACATTGAGAAATAAAAAAATTAGAAAATTGAAAGAAAAAGAAAAAAATTAAAAAAAAATTAAGAAAGCAAAAGAAAAATGAAAGAATAAAAGCTAGACTTTTTATAGGAAAATAGGAATTTCTTATTTTTAGGAAATATAGCTTTTCAAGAAAATAATTTTTTTTAAGAATTTAGTTTTTAAGAAAAATAAGATTTTAGAGTTATGTTAATTCATTATAGGTATTTGTCTTCTTAGAATAAGCTAAGTACCTTTTTGGTTCAAATACAATTTACTTGCATAACATTTCAGGATATGGGCCGATAACTCAACTAGTATTACACTTGGTCTTGGATTTGGGATTGACTTAGAGGTTGCAAGTTTTAATCCAATGACGCACATAAGCGCATTTTGTTTTTGTCTCCATCTAGGCCACATATAGTGCTTCTATTAGATGTGTGTTGTCTAATAGATACGTAACAATCAACCATTAGACCACATAGTCAACATGTTGTACGCATGGCATCATGTTAGGGGTCTATACAATTATTTTAAAATAAAGTTTTTAATGAGAAACACACTGATAAGTAGACTAAATCATATACTGTAGTAAAAGATTTTAACTGGTGGAAATCAAGTCGTTCTCAAGTATTGGAACCTAAGTGTTAGATTGTGTCTATTCTTTCTTTAGCTAGGCTAGCAAATAATGATTAAATAAATAAGATCAAATAATTATAAAAGAAATCTCCAAGGCAAAAAAATCAATAATAAAATGTGTAGGCTCATGGCAATACCATCTTTTGACTAATCACTACATGCTCTCAAGATATATAATACTAATTATCTAATTTTTAATTGGACTCATAAGGAATCATGCATCTCTCCATTTTTAAGAATCCTGATTATAACAAAAACGCCTATTTTAAGAATTTTTCTAAAATCATCCGATTTATAATTGATTCCTCTTACAAAATAATTATACTAATTAACATTAATACATATCCATATGTCTGTGTAACACGTATTAACACTAGTCGCATTAAGAAATATGAATCCTAAAGTCATTTTAACTGGCATGTTTCCATTTCAATGATAAATAAATTTTAGTCAAATTTCATAAGAACTCTTGATTCTCTTTGGAGTCTCTTAAATTCTATTCTTTGAAAACAAATTTTTAAAGAATTACAAAATTTGATAATTAAAATTTCAAATATTTAAATGTTAGCATATAATGAAACGATGCATTTGTTAGCCATCTAGTCATGCCATAATCCTGCTATGTTCAGTTTAGTTCATAAATATGATAAGTACAAACACATAAAATAACAAGATACATGATTCATAAATAAATGTATATTAAAAAAGAAACTAATAAAATTGTCTTGATCTTCTTTGTCTTCCTCTCTATATTCACTTAATATTCTTCACATATCCGAAACCTTGCATGGCCTCGGAATGATAATAAGATAATAACATAAAATTGAATTAAGAAAATATTATTATTAAGAAACAGGCCAAGTATATTACAAGATGTCTCCAACGTGTTTGTCGTCTCCTATATTTACAAAAAAATTCAACATCTCCTGCCATAAAGGAAAATTATTTCTTTCCAAAATGTTCACGGTCTTAAATGAAAATGACTCCCTTTTACAATTTTATTCCCAAATTTGCATTGACTGCTGTCGACATGTGTTGGCGTGTGGCATTTTCGTAATGACATAGAGTGCTTCACATTGGCACGTAAAAGAGATAGGCCGGGAATGTTCTTTCTATTTAATTATGAATTTAATCGGTGATGGCGTGATATCGTTCGTGGCATGTTGACTTGCTTTCCCATTTCGGACTTTCTTGAATTGAAATTTGGATATCAAATGCTTGCATGAATAGCTCCTACATTCGTATATTGTTGGAGATGAAGTGTATGAGCATTATAGCATTCAGCATATGGCAAATTTCAATCAAATTATCCATGGCCATGGAATTCGTCACATGTTGGGCTATTTTGATATGGATCTTGTAGAGTTAGTGGGCTTCACGCTTTAATTGAATAAATTTAATTTTCTCATCCTTTTTTATTCAATTCTTGCACGTGAACAACTTTTATGCATATTTTTTAAATCCGCACATTTTTCCTATCAAAATATAAAAAAATATATATAAGTATAGTATAAAACTGGGATAAAAATATATAAATTTTATATTTATCAAACTATCCCTAACCTTAAAATTTGCTTATCCTCAAGCAAAGCTTATATCAATAAACACGATTAAGGACAACAAGTACTACACTAGTTACATTGACATGGAAAATGAACCCCATATTACACAAAACCTTTTCAAAACTCAAGAGATATGACTCTACTATCAATTTGCATTTACTGAAAATTTAAACTCAAATTCTAGCAGCTTTCAAATACAAAATTCATTCTATCACTTTCTTTTCTCTTTTTTTTTTTTTTTTTTTTGGCACTAAGAACATAACGTACTAGAGCTCAAGTGCTAATCTATGAAAGACAAAGTTGCACCCTTCATTTAAATGAAAATTTTAAAGTGCTAATCTATGTAAGACAAAGTTGCACCCTTCATTTAAATGAAAATTTGAATACTTGAAATCAGGTATAACATCAACTAACAAAAGAGAGAGTCACCCATATTTTGTACACTTAATTTAAAACATATACACATCCCTTTTTTTTATCTCTCCAAGCATCATAATTCAAAGTATATGCATATTACATTTACTTATCCCTTGATCATCTCCTTATGATTGATTTTCATTGGAGGTTTTATTTTCTTCTTTTTCTTCTTTTTCATTCATTTGATTGGGTAGGAGTAGTTTCATCAGATAGTAAGTTCAAGGCCAAACAACCTTAAGCTATTAAGCATTAAGACTTCCCTTTGAACCATCCCCTTACTCCATTGTTTATGTAAGCACAATTTCTTTAATTTAGTCCATCAACAACAAAATTCAAACCTCACTATTTTGATAGACTAAGGTGAATCCTTACCAAATTATCATCATGTTGCTAATAAGAAAGAACCATGCTCTTTTGAGGGACCAAGACCAATTCTTACTAATGTATCCAATTTATTTACCAATTTTTTTTTTTTTACCTCTAACTATTTTGACTTTTTTAGAGATTTTCAAGAAACACATTTCATTTGTTCATTTACTATAAATTATAAGGCTCTAAAAACTTTTAAGGTGTGAGTATACTTCAAAGTAAGCTTAAAAATACAAGCATCTAACTCCTATTTAGTGACACTACCCTAATTCTACATCTCAAATCAAAATTTAAATAACAAGTAACTAAAACTAACAAAGATTTCATAATTCAACTCTAGCCAAGTGTGAAAGGTTCATTAGTGATCAAACAATTGAGTGTAGAAATCAAAAGGCAAAAAAATATTAACCAATAAGTTGCTTTTCTTTCAACAAAAATGAAAATTGATTTTAGATGTATGTGTTGTAAAGTGGTTTTTCAAGCAATAGTATATGCTCAAGTGCAAGTTTATACATTAACAACTCAACAAGCAGTCCAACAAGACCTAGAATATAACAACCAACCAACAATAAAGATTAGCACTATCAAACCATTTCAATCACCCTGTATATGACAAATATCCTACCCCTAACTTTAGGACAAGCATTGTCCTCATTGTTGAAAAGAGACTTAGGGATGTAAGAATCTCATGAATTTAGAATCACAGTCGGACACAATACTCCTTGGCACTCCATACAGTCATACAATTTCCTACAAAAAAAGGTTAGCGATGAATAAAACATCATTAGTTATGTGGCAAGGGATGAAGTAGCTCATCTTGCTAAATAGATTGACTACCACCATGATCGAATTGTGTCTTCTTAACCTATAGGGAGGTTTAAGCATGAAATCCATGCTTAGATCAGTCTACAACCACTCGGGAATTGATAAGGGTATATATTCTCCATAAAGTTCTCTCCTCCCTTTTGCGTACTTACATACCTTGCACCTTTTAAGTATTTGATGCACATCTCTCATGATCTTAGGCTAGTAAAAGTGCTCCTTTAATATCTCAATCATTCTCTTTTCTCGAAAATGGGGAGCCAGACCCCTAGCATAGGCTTCTTGAACCAGTAGCTTCCTTGCAGAACCACTTGGTACGTGAATCTACTAACCCTTCATCAAGAACCCTTCACTCAAGTAGAATCTATCCACAGCTCCTCTAACACTACACTTAGTTACTAAAGGCCCAAAATGTAGGTCATACTCATATCGATAAGGTAAACTAAGCACTTTAGCTTGCAACGTTGTGATGAGGGTATGATGGCGAGAAAGTACATCAGCTACCGTGTTGGTGCTTCCCTTCTTATACCTAATGACATAGTAAAAGATCTCTAAGAACTCAACCCACTTGGCATGATGCTAAGAAAGGTTTTGCTACCCGCAAAGATGCTTGAGAGATTCATGATTCAGAAAAGAAGATGAATTCTTTCGATAATAGATAATGCTACTAGTTTTGAAGTGTACAAATAAGGGCATAGAACTCCTTATCATAGGCTGAGTAATTCTAGGCAACACCTCAGAGTTTTTCATTGAAGTAGGCAATAGGTTGGCACTCCTGCATAAGGACAGCATCAATGCTGACACCAGATGCATCACATTCAACCTAAAAAACTTTCTCGAAATCTAGTAGGGCAAGTACTGGAGCAGATGTCAACTTACACTTCACATCTTCAAAACTTCTCTAAGCCTTTTCTATCCATTTAAACTCAATGTTCTTCTTAGTTAATTTAGTAAACGGCACAGTTATGGAGTTAAAGCTCTAGATAAACCTCTGATAGAATGAGGCTAAGCCATAGAAGCTCCTAGCGTTAGCAATACTAGTTGGTGTAGGCCATTCATTAATAGCTTTGACCTTTTCCTCATTAACTCAAACTCCACTCCTTCAAATGACATATCTGAGGAATATAACCTTGCTTTGACAGAATGTACATTTCTTCAGGTTGCTGAATAATTTCTCGAAATAGAGTATGTTAAACACCAATCACAAATGTTTGACATAAACGAGAAGGTCAACACCATAGACCAAAATATCATCAAAATAAACCACAATGCATTTACCTATTAATGTTTTGAGAACATGCTTCATGAGCCGCATGAATGTACTCAATGCATTAGTTATTAGATCTATCTTCGAAAAGATGCATGCATTATGCAACAAATTGAGCATGTCATCTAACCATGAGATTAGGTATCGGTACTTAACAGTAATCTTATTGATGGCATGACTGTCAATGTACATCCTCTATGATCCATCTTTCTTTGGTACTAATACAGTTGGGATGGCACATAGGCTCATGCTCTTATGGACAAATCTGTAATCTACCAACTCATTAACTTGCCTTTTCAACTCGACTGCCTGTTCATGACTGAGTCTATAAGTGGGTCAATTCAATAGGGTTGCTCTAGGTTGAAGATTGATGTAATGCTCAATTCCTCTCAAGGGAGTTAATCCTTTCGGCATCTCAGTAAGGAAGAGGTCAGCATATTCCTTAAGTAGCTACTGCACTTAGTAAGTAAGTTCTTAGCCTCTCTAACCTCTAAGAATCTCCTAACCAAGAGGAGTACATACTCCTCAGCCTTAACCTCTCGTGTAAACTGAGCTCGAGAAATCACTAAGGACTTCCACTATAGAGACCTAGCAAACATTTCCTAGGCTTCTTGCACTTCTTGAGGACTCATAGGTGTCAATATAACTTTCTTCCCATCCCTTTGAAACATGTAGGTATTTCTATACCCATCATGTAACAATCTTAAGTTAAATAGCCACAATCAGCTAAGTAATATGTGAGATGCACACATAGGAAGGACATCACATAGCACCTCGTCCCTATACCTATCACCAATACTAATCGGTACTCTGACTTGCTTGGAAACGTGTAATTCACCTTTCTCATTCAGCCAATGAATCTTATATGGCTTAGGGTATAGGAGAGTTGACAATTTCATGGACTTAACTACCCCTTACGCGATGACGTTGGTACAGCTTCCTCCATCAATGATCACGGCACATTGCTTGCCATTCACTTGGCAATTCATATGAAAGAGGTTCTCTCTTTTCTCACTCTCATTAGCTACAAAAGTATTGAGAGATAGTCAAACAATAAAGCAATACTTGGCTCCACCCTCAAGGGGTATCTCAGCCTCTTAATCTTCCTCAAATTCTTCCAACATCCAATCGGTTGCCACTTCTTCCTCTCCTTCACTCATACTTTCTACTTCAAACTAGGGCTTGTCTCCCTTTATGGTCATGACTCAGCAATTCGGACATTGACTAGCCACACGTCCATAGCTAAGGCATTTAAAACATTTGATTTCTTAGGTTTTCCAACTTGAACTCTGACCCTGATCCCATTAGATTTCAGGTTCCTTGATCTTGCTTTTACCTTAGCCCTCATTTGGTCGACTTAGCATGTGACCTCAGCATTCCACCTCATAACTATTTGAATCATTCCCTAGTTTACTTTATAGGCCATTCCTATTCGGCATCAGTGTTCGGTTACTTAGCATTCAACTAGCCTGGTTCCGCTGTTGCCTTTCAACTCTTTGGGCTACACTGATGGTTTCATCCAGAGTTATGAGGCTTTACAGTTCCAAGACGTAACCAATCTCAACTTGGAGTCTTGAGATGAACGGTACTATAGTTCGAGCCTTAGGCTCGTCAACAACACATCGTATCATGAGCAATTGAAACTCTCGGACATAGTCGTTTATGGATCTATTACCTTACCTCAAGTCTTGGAGTCATCAAAAAGTATCCTATTCATAGTGATTGGGAATGAACCTACTTCTCATAACTCTCTTCATCTCATTCCTTGTTTAGACCTCGCATCAAGTCCTCAAACAAACATTCTGTAGCTTCTTCCACTACATTGCTACATATCTAGAACATTCTAACGCAACCACTCTAATGCATATAACATCTTCATAATTATAGAAGTTGAATATCTTTTCGATCTTCTCTTCCCAATCTAAGTAATCATCAGCAGTACCAAACCCGTTGAAGTTCGAAATTTGTACTTAAAAATGTTCGACACCTCTTTGCGCTTTGAACTCACGTTCATCAATCCCAATATACTAGTCCTCTTCTTCCTCATACTCTTCTACTTTATCTAACTCTAACCTTCTCCTCGCGACTCTATCAGCATGTCGTAGTGGTGCGTAGTTCACTAAAAAGGCTTCCAAAGATCATTCGTTCATCTGCCTCCTTAGCTTATCTCTCATTTCTCGACCTTACTCAACAACTCTCTCGTGCGGTCCATTCTCTAAGACCCTATTTATTGAGACAGCTAAATTGGTCGCAATAGCAACAAGATTTTATATCTGCTCATTAGTAGTATATGGTGTTTGTTGGGTAACTTAACCATGACTACAAGCATCACTTTCGACATTGTGAATGTCTCCTTGAACACTAAGGTTCGATATACCTAACATAAAATTTCAGTAACTACACTTCATACGGATGGCTACAACACATACAGTATCTTGAACAGTAGACTAACTATTACTATACTGCTATCAGTTTGAACCTTAACCTTAAGCTCTAATACTAGGAATATATGGTATGCCTAGGAGCTCAGTTATCATTAGGATTTACTATTGTGAACCATGACCAAGAATAGACAAGGCCAAACATTGAATGGGTCTGATCTTCCAGAAAGCTTGAAAAAGGATCAATGGGGAAAGGTACAAAAAGGGGGCAAAAATGATGAATGAAATTGTAAGAAAAGAAAAACCATAAATAGCTCTAGAGGATATGACGCACCAATGGATTTCCAAGGACTCACGGCACAATTTGATATGATGGACGAATTGGTCCAATGAGATTACTCGTCACTTAACCTTACTTAAGGGAAAGGATAAGAGTAATGCCGAAAGTAAACAAACAATGTTTACAAAAGGAAGAAAATACTCGATTGTATTGATGGTAGTCTGGTCATTTATAGATACAAATACAAGGGTATTTATACCCATATGTTAAGGCAACTTGCCCCAAAGAGAAAAGACAAAAAGGAAATTTCCTAAAGAAATAATGTTGAGTTTTTGGTAATTATCAAACAAACCCGAAAAGAATATAATTTATTAAATTTAAATATTATATTATTATTTTGAGAAATCGATCCTACTATTACTCTTTATCTAACTTTTATGACCTTACATTAAAATTTTGGCTCAATTCGAACAAAATTATCCGAAGGCCCTAAATTGTTTCAAATACCGTAATTCACATCGATATCAAATAGTTTGGGTATGGTCACTTGACTTGACCTATTTCTTAAGTTTCTCTTAATGACTTTACTTTATTACTTGCCTATGCTATACTTCCTACATCCCAAGTGTAGTAAAAGTGGTCTACCAATCTAAGTCTCAAGTAATAGGTCAAAGACCAAGTCCAACAATAATATCTTTTGAAAGAAAAATAAATAAATAAATAACATAAAGATGAAAAAAACTAGAACAACAAAAAAAAAATTACTCTATATTGCAAATCTAAAAGACAAAAGGTTACAGAATAACTGAAACTAAAACTTAAGAATTTTTTTTTTCTCGGTTCAATAATAAAAACTAATTATCAAATAACTTAAGCAATTTCAAGAACTTGAGAAGTACAACACTAAATAAAAACAACAACTGAAATAAGAGAATGATTGCCAAAGCTATAAATGACAGGAATTAAAATATGTTAAAAAAATTATTGCAAGCAAACTAAAATCTAAAAACTTTATAAAATAACTAATGAAAGAAATTAAAATGCAAGAAACAAAATGCCTAGGCTAAAAATTAAAATCAAGAATCTAATATTAGTTTAGCACAACGCCAACAACAATACCATCAACTTAGTGTGCATGATTATTTTAAAATAAAGTCTTCATTGAAAAACATACTGGTGAGCGGATTGGATCATACATTATAGTAAAAGATTTTAACTAGTGAGAACTAGGTCGTTCTTAGGGATTGGAACCAAAGTATTAGATTTTGTCAATTCTTTCTTCATCTAAGCTAGCATATAATGATTAAATGAATAAGATAAAAAAATTATAAAAGAAATCTCCAAGGAAAAAAATTCAATAATCAATTATGTAGGATCATGGCAATACTATGATTTAACTAATTACTACATGCTTTCAAGATATAATAATACTAATTATCTAATTTTTAATTAGACTCATAAGGATTCACTCATCTCTTAATTTAAAAGAATCTTAATTTTAACAAAAACATCTCTTTCAAGAATTTTTCTAAAATCATCCGATTTATAGTTAATTCCTGTCCCAAAATAATTATACTAATTAATGTTAATACATGTCCATATGTCTGTATAACCCGTATTAACACTAATTGTATTAAGAAATATGAATCTTAAAATCATTTTAACTTACATGTTTTCATGTTAATGATAAAGAAATTTTAGACAAATTTCATATGAACTCTCAATTCTCTTTGAAGTCTCTTAAGTTCTATTCTTTGAAAACAAATATTTAAAGAATTATGCAATTTGATCATTAAAATTTCAAATATTTAAATGTTAGCATATAATGAAATGATGCATTTGTTAGCCATCTAGTTATGCCTTAATCTTACTATGTTTGGTTTGGTTCATGGACATGATAAGTACAACACATAAATTAATAAGATACATGATTTTGAAATAAATGTATAATAGAAAAGAAATTAATAAAATTGTCTTGATCTTCTTTGTCTTCTTCTTTGTCTTTACTCAATACTCTTCATATATCCTGGACATTGCATAGCCTCGGAATGATAATAAGATAATTACATGAAATTAAAATAAGAAAAATATTATTAAGAAATGGGCAAAGTATATTCTAGGATGCCTCTAAAGTATTTATGTAAACCTCACAAATTTCTTAGATTGAAGGCTAGAAATGAATAAGATTTTCCCGAATGATAACCTCAGTGTTGGCAATATAACTAACCTTGAACCTAAGAGACTACAAACAAGTGCCAATAACTAGTTTGAACCCTATATTCCAAACCCCAAAATTCTACAAACAAGTGCCAATAACTAATGTTGACTCCTAAGGTCAACATAATCTAATGAAACCAATCCTAAACTCCAATAGGAAAGAGACTGTTAGTCAAAGTCAATGAGAGCTCCCTTACAAGAATAAAGGGTAAGCTAGCTAATAATGAATATTGACATAGATAACCTTAATAATGAATTCAAAACTTTAAAATGAATATTATAACTCTTAAATGAACCTTGGAACACTAAAATCCTAATTGGAACCCTAATACAAATGAACCTTGATCCAACGATTGTGCTCAATAGTAAAACAATCACTTAATTTCCCTAAAACCCTAATCTCCCTTCTAAAATGTACTCAAATAGGAACAATTGTACCAATTCCTCAAACTAATGAGACAAATTGATACAATGGACTTAACTAACTTAATTTGACATATTATGCCCTAAAATGTGCTTAATTTGTGCCAAGTGTATGAATAATTAAGATTAAGAAACTTAATTGCATCTTAATCTGTTAATAAGGTTTTATATCATAATTAACTACAAATCAAGAATGATTAATCATATGAAACTAAAGTAATTATATGAAAATCTCCTTAAGAATGCCAATGTTATACTTGGAGGAGATAATATGACATCACAAACTTTTTGATTCAAACTTAGAGTTGGATACAGGAGTCAATGAATAATCCTTAAAACCACTCAAAATGTAATAATAAAGCCCTTAAATAAAACAATTGAACTATAAATACTATGTCACGAACCCTAAATAATATGTTGAAAAACCCTAAAGTGAGTAAAACCTTAAAGCCCTAATCATACACGTAAAACCCTAAAATCCTTACTATGCAAGAAACATTAAAATGAAGGGAAAATATCAATATATTAAATACAACCTTAATTAGAAGCTCGAAAACCTAATTAAACTAATAAACCTTAGGTATAACAAACAAAGTGATATAGGTCAATGAACTCAATTAAAGTTATAAAATATGGCAAGATCTTAGTTATACCCTAATTAGGCCTAAATTAGTTAATTAAGTATACTCGCAATTAATTAGCTTAATTGTCTTACAATCCATCTACCAACTCTCTTGCATCTTAAATAGTAGCAAGTCAAACTCAATTAAGAATAAAGGATAAAGAATTAATTGGGAATTAAAGAACACTTTCCCTTTTGGAGACAAAATTCTCCCTTTGGCAAAAAGCAAATAAAATACAACGATACCAAGAAGGAACCATATACTTATATCCCAAAATAGCTACCTCTTGTCCCCCTTAATCCACCATTAGTATCTGCCATTTCATCCCAATAAAACCCTCATTTGACTCCATTTTTAAGTCTTAGAAAACCCTCTCTACAAATCCAAATAAAAATTAACGAAAAAAGGAAGGAAAACTAGGAAGTGCTCTCGACCCTTGCATACATTAGCGCCTTTCACCACTACCATCGCCATACACTACCAAATCACAAACCACCACCACCAAAATGTTACACACACATACAATTTCCTGTCGAAAAACATTTGTACCTAAAAAAACACGTTTCAATTGTGTTTTTGAATGGAAAAGTTAGAGCTTGGGCAGACCGACTTAAGGTAAAACTCACCGAACATAAGTTTCCTATTTATACTAGTTTTATCGATGATATCTTGAGAATTTAAAATTAGAAATACTATATAAATATGTTATAATCATGTACATGTCATTTTAAAGCTTTATAATTACACCTCCATTCATGTACTTAACTAGTTTATTACTTACATTTTAGAGGCATAGGAGATAGTTTTATGTAGACAACTTAAAAAAATGTTGATAATACTTCATAAAACCCTAAGTACCATCCATGCCGTTGCCTCCATAATATGTGTCCATCTTCTTTTCACAATGTTATGTGATATTATTAACTTAAAATAAGTAGATATGTGATTAACAACAAGGAAAATACACTAGAACAAGTATTGAATGGATGAAATTGAAAAAACCCTAGAAAACCCCTACTTGGCTGCCACTATTAATGGAAATAATGAGTTCTATATTTTGATTAATTAGTGTTAAGTATGATTTAAGATATAAGTAACCAAGTTATGTAGGATAATGATCAGATAATGGACTAAACTACTTAAGTTGGTGATTAAAGCCTTTAGGTTTAGTGCTAGAAACCCTATCATAACTCAAGGGTATTAGTCGTGGCAAGCATCGTATATCATACAAAGAACTGTAAATTAATTTCCCTTTCAATTAACAACCCTTTATGTGATATACAAGGCTACTACTAGAACTCACAACTTAGAGTTATGTAAGTGCAAGTAACATCACAACATAATTATAATAACATAAATATTAAACTTATAACTATCAGATATATATGATACATATACAATACAGATACTAAGTCTCATAAGAAGTTGTTAAAACTTCGTATTATTTAATAAGCTTTCAAGTCTAACTACAGTAATAGGATGTCACTCTTGACTCTAACCTCACATTTACACCTACCAATAAAGGATTCACTAACTTCGGACATCCTACGGCCCGAAACAACGAACAAGTCTCCTTATATAAGTTAGCTATGGGGGTGTAAGCTAACTAACCTAGTGAGATCTTCCCTTAATCATATAATAGACGAGTTATTTAACAATTAAATTCAAACATATGAGTGTGTGCACATACCAAATGCTAAACAAATACATTCAGGTGATCAGGTACTGTATGTAACTCAGATTTAACGCTCTCTAAGGTTAGGGTTGAAGTATACATAGCACCAATTAGATCTAGGTATCATACTTGAACTTATATAATAATGAAACTCTACATTTCATATTCAAAACATAATGGTATATCCATTTTCAGTTTTAATCAAAACTTAGTTCTAAGTATAATCATAAGTAAGCTTCTATAGCCCTAAGTCACCCTTAAACAGAAGCTTCTAAACTCAACCCTTAACCAGGCAGTTGGCGCCTCTAATGCTTAGTGTTCTCATGAGCCAAGGTAAGGTCATATCATATGTATGCATCGTACAAAAACTCTATAATCACAATTAATCAATCCTCGTATAGTCTCTCACTACCTCCATATGATTTGATGATCGAAATTAGTTATGCGATGCATGATTATGTATGATTTGATTTAGTTAGTTTAAGTTTAATATTATTAAATCCATTTACAGTATGATCAAACAAAGTCATAGACAAATCAATTCCGATTGAATCTATTATGTAGTAAACAATATATTATAATACTTTAAAGTAATTTCACAATTAACAACTAGTATCATACACATGTATAACCTAGCCCCATGCAATATTTAATTATTACTAATAGTTAATATTCATTAACTATATACACAAATATGTATGTAATCATTAGAAATACTCATTTAGCAATTCTCAAGGTCAGGGATCGTAGTAATCTACTAATAGATCAATATCAATCTCATGATAACCTAACATTGAGGGAATATGAAAAGTAGTAAGTGATTGAATTCGATAACTAAATTCTTATTATATTTAGTACCATCTACTTAAATTAACTATTTGTTCCTACGAAATGCTCAATTCGAGTTTTTTCGTTAATCGTGTATAAATTTTTCAATTTAGTTCAGATTTGTATGAATTTATGTTCCATTTTAATCGTTTTTTTATGTACTTTTTTATAGTGGGGTCTTTTTTTGATGTTGTAACCCATATTTTCTATTATACCATAAAAATATTATGAAATTCATTATTTTAACTTAAATAATTATAAAATATTATTTTAAACTTTTCATTGTATATTTATGGTTCAATAAATACATAGACTTTATATTTTGTAATTTTCTTATTTTTTAAGTCTATTTTACTATAATTTACTTATTTTTGTTAATTTTTAGGTTTAAGGCTTATTTAATTCATTTTGACTACTTGGTTAATTTTGACTACTTGATTAATTTTCTAATTAATTAATTATTTTTTAACTATTTTTAATTACGAAGTTAATTAATTCAATTATAAGCTAACGTAGCAGTATAAGGGAATGCCATGTGTCATTTCGAAATTTTTGTACTTTTTCCATCTTTCCTTATTTGTGTATTTTTATGTCATTTATGTAATAATATTTATTATTATATTTTACTAAATTTTGTAAATTAGTTATTTCTTATATATTTTTAAGATTACAGTACATATATATATATATATATATTTACTATTTTCCTTTATTTATTAAAGTAATATTATAGCATGTTACATATGTACTATTCAAATATAACCGTATTTCTACATATACCATACTATTCATATACGTATTTTTATGCGTATAATATACTTATGTACCATAATAACGTAACCTAAATATATTATATATACTATACATATGTATATATATACATTTAATTATATTTTTGTATTTTATACATATACATACAAATACGATTATATTATCATATATACATATATATATACTAAAATACTTAATATATACAGTATTATATATAAATACATATGCACATGTATCATGTCCATGGGTATATATATATATATATATATATATATATAATCTATCTAATAAAAATACAATGTACATACATTATGGCATACACATATACATATCGAATATATACACTATTTATACAAGTATTTTGTATTTTATAATTATATATGGCTATTTTCAATTACATATATATATATATATATAAACATATTATTGTTTATACCAACATATATACTATATAATAAAAATATCAAGTATATATATATATATATATATACTATTCACACATACATATATATATGTACATAAACATAGTTCCCTATACTAACTATTTGTAGAATTGATTATAACATGAATAATATACATATGAGTATATTTTAGTATCTAGACATATATGAGCATACATATATAAGGAAATACTAAAACTACATATAAATTTTAAAATACATGTATGTAAAAGAATATATAAAGATGGTTATTACAAAATGCACATAAGATACATAATAAATACCCTGCTTTTGGAATATTTTTGAATGAAAATCTCTAAGTTTCTTCTCCTTGGTCTTCTTATTGACTCTTGGAGGTAAAAGAAAGTTAAAGATGAAAAGAAAAAGAAGAGCTTCTTGGTTGGAATAGGGAAAGGGTTTGTGGGACTTTGTTTATGTTTAGAAAATGTGTGTATATCTGCGTGAACTATCTAGGGAATAGGAAAAAAAAAATCACTATGAAAAGAAAACAAGAAAGAGGATTAAGTTGCATTTTCTCTTAATGAGACACCCAAGGGAGTAAAAAAAAATCACATAGGTTGTTGTATAAGGGTTTAGAACCTAACATGGTAGTGAATGGAAAATAAGAAAAAGAAAAAGGAAAAAGGAAAGAAAGGGAAAAGAAGGAAAAAGGGAAAATAAAAATAAAAATATTAGGTTTTTCAAAATAGAAAAATTATAAATTTATTATTTATAAAATAATATTGAAATTTTATAAAAATTTAATTGATATTCGTTATGTTTATAATATTCACAAGTTATTTCAACGTGTTCGTTAAAATTTTTATACAATTACACTTATTAGTTGATAATTATAATCGACTAAAGTTTTATTATTAATGGGTTATATTTATCCATTTTATAATCTTAAAGTTATAATTTTAAGGTTTTTATCAAGTTCGAGTTCAATTTTGGGTATTTATGCGTAAATAGGTTTAGAGTTTTTTTTTACGTGATTTAGGTCTTAATTGAATTTTTAGGGTTTTTATTATCGATATTGTATTGAATTTCATAATTTAATAAAATTTTTATTTTACTTATCATTATCGACTTGTAACATTATTTAGAGCACTTGAATCTAATTTAGAGTTTAAATCACTAACTATATAGGGTTTACATTCTTCCCCCATTTAAATAAGTTTTGTCCTCAAAACTTAAGAAACATACCTAGTTCTTTCAATAAGTACGGATATTAATGTTTTACTTCATCCTTCGCTTCCTAAGTTGTTAATTCTTGTTCATGATTTCTCCATAATAGTTTAACATAACGGATTTTCTTACTCCTCAACTGTCGTACTTTACTATCCATGTTCTTCACTAAGTGCTCTTCGTATGTTAGATTTTCTCGCAATCTCACCGATTCCAACTCAATTATACGGTCAGGATCGGAAACATGTTTCCTCAAAACTAACATATGAAAGACGTCATGGATTCCTAATAGATTACGTGGTAAAGCCAATCGATAAACAAAATTCCCGACTTGCTCTAAGATTTCAAATAGATCTATATATCTTGGACTCAATTTGCCTTAAGCTTTTGTACAATGAATACTTTTGATTGGTTTTGCTTTAAGATATACATGATCTCCTACTTGGAATTCTAGTTCCTTTCTCTTCAAATTAGCCCAGCTTTTTTGTTTATCTTGGGATTTCTTCATTTTCTACTTAAGAACCATGATTTTGTCAGCTATTTCTTATACCAAATCTAGTCTATTGCAACTTTCTGTATATCAACCCAAAACAGTGGAGATTGACACTTTCTCCCATACAAAGCCTTAGAAGGTAGCATCTGTATAGTTGAATAATAATTGTTATTGTAAGCAAACTCAATCAAAGTTAAATGAGCATCCCAACTTCTCTTAAATTCTATGGTATACGCTCTTAGCATATCTTCTACAGTCTGTATAGTTCTTTTAGTTTGTCCATCAATTTGAGGATGATATGTTGTACGGAATTGCAATTTTGTTCCCATCACTCTTTGTAAACTTTCCTAAAACTTTAACACAAATTTAGGATCTCTATCTTATATGATCCCTACTGGAATGCTATGTAATCAATCAACAATCACCTAGATTGTATCAAAACCAGCAACTATCCTTGGTAATCCACTTACAAAATCCATAGATATCTGATCTCATTTCTACTCTAGAATAAGTAGTGGTTACAGTAGTCCTCTTAGGTGTTGATGCTCAACTTTTACTCTCCGACAAGTTTCACATTTAAGTATGAAATCAGCAACATCTTGTTTCATTCCATTCCACCAAAAAGGCCTGAACATACGATTCATTAAATCCACAAATGCTGTAAGAGCATTTGTCAAACCAAAAGGCATCATAAGAAATTCATAGTNATTATACTAGTATTTTGTATTTTATAATTATATATGCCTATTTTCAACTACATACATATATATACATATTAATGTTTATGCCAACATATATACTATATAATAAAAATATCAAGTATATATATATATATACTACTCACGCATACATATGTATATCTATACGTAAACATAATTCCTTATACTAACTATTTGTAGAATTGATTATAACATGTATAATATACATGTGAGTATATTTTGGTATCTAGACATATATGAGCATACATATACAAGGAAATACTGAAACTACATATAAATTCTAAAATACATGTATGTAAAATAATATATAAAGATGATTATTACAAAATATACATAATAAATACCCTGCTTTTGGAATATTTTTGAATGAAAATCCCTAAGCTTCTTCTTCTTGGTGTTTTTGATCTACTTGTTGGATTTAGAAAGTAAAAGGATTTAATAGAAAAGAGGAGACAAGAACTTCATAATTAGAGAAATGGAAGTGGTTGTGTTTGCTTTTGTTTGTACTTTAAAAAACANACATATATATATGTACATAAACATAGTTCCCTATACTAACTATTTGTAGAATTGATTATAACATGAATAATATACATATGAGTATATTTTAGTATCTAGACATATATGAGCATACATATATAAGGAAATACTAAAACTACATATAAATTTTAAAATACATGTATGTAAAAGAATATATAAAGATGGTTATTACAAAATGCACATAAGATACATAATAAATACCCTGCTTTTGGAATATTTTTGAATGAAAATCTCTAAGTTTCTTCTCCTTGGTCTTCTTATTGACTCTTGGAGGTAAAAGAAAGTTAAAGATGAAAAGAAAAAGAAGAGCTTCTTGGTTGGAATAGGGAAAGGGTTTGTGGGACTTTGTTTATGTTTAGAAAATGTGTGTATATCTGCGTGAACTATCTAGGGAATAGGAAAAAAAAAATCACTATGAAAAGAAAACAAGAAAGAGGATTAAGTTGCATTTTCTCTTAATGAGACACCCAAGGGAGTAAAAAAAAATCACATAGGTTGTTGTATAAGGGTTTAGAACCTAACATGGTAGTGAATGGAAAATAAGAAAAAGAAAAAGGAAAAAGGAAAGAAAGGGAAAAGAAGGAAAAAGGGAAAATAAAAATAAAAATATTAGGTTTTTCAAAATAGAAAAATTATAAATTTATTATTTATAAAATAATATTGAAATTTTATAAAAATTTAATTGATATTCGTTATGTTTATAATATTCACAAGTTATTTCAACGTGTTCGTTAAAATTTTTATACAATTACACTTATTAGTTGATAATTATAATCGACTAAAGTTTTATTATTAATGGGTTATATTTATCCATTTTATAATCTTAAAGTTATAATTTTAAGGTTTTTATCAAGTTCGAGTTCAATTTTGGGTATTTATGCGTAAATAGGTTTAGAGTTTTTTTTTACGTGATTTAGGTCTTAATTGAATTTTTAGGGTTTTTATTATCGATATTGTATTGAATTTCATAATTTAATAAAATTTTTATTTTACTTATCATTATCGACTTGTAACATTATTTAGAGCACTTGAATCTAATTTAGAGTTTAAATCACTAACTATATAGGGTTTACATTCTTCCCCCATTTAAATAAGTTTTGTCCTCAAAACTTAAGAAACATACCTAGTTCTTTCAATAAGTACGGATATTAATGTTTTACTTCATCCTTCGCTTCCTAAGTTGTTAATTCTTGTTCATGATTTCTCCATAATAGTTTAACATAACGGATTTTCTTACTCCTCAACTGTCGTACTTTACTATCCATGTTCTTCACTAAGTGCTCTTCGTATGTTAGATTTTCTCGCAATCTCACCGATTCCAACTCAATTATACGGTCAGGATCGGAAACATGTTTCCTCAAAACTAACATATGAAAGACGTCATGGATTCCTAATAGATTACGTGGTAAAGCCAATCGATAAACAAAATTCCCGACTTGCTCTAAGATTTCAAATAGATCTATATATCTTGGACTCAATTTGCCTTAAGCTTTTGTACAATGAATACTTTTGATTGGTTTTGCTTTAAGATATACATGATCTCCTACTTGGAATTCTAGTTCCTTTCTCTTCAAATTAGCCCAGCTTTTTTGTTTATCTTGGGATTTCTTCATTTTCTACTTAAGAACCATGATTTTGTCAGCTATTTCTTATACCAAATCTAGTCTATTGCAACTTTCTGTATATCAACCCAAAACAGTGGAGATTGACACTTTCTCCCATACAAAGCCTTAGAAGGTAGCATCTGTATAGTTGAATAATAATTGTTATTGTAAGCAAACTCAATCAAAGTTAAATGAGCATCCCAACTTCTCTTAAATTCTATGGTATACGCTCTTAGCATATCTTCTACAGTCTGTATAGTTCTTTTAGTTTGTCCATCAATTTGAGGATGATATGTTGTACGGAATTGCAATTTTGTTCCCATCACTCTTTGTAAACTTTCCTAAAACTTTAACACAAATTTAGGATCTCTATCTTATATGATCCCTACTGGAATGCTATGTAATCAATCAACAATCACCTAGATTGTATCAAAACCAGCAACTATCCTTGGTAATCCACTTACAAAATCCATAGATATCTGATCTCATTTCTACTCTAGAATAAGTAGTGGTTACAGTAGTCCTCTTAGGTGTTGATGCTCAACTTTTACTCTCCGACAAGTTTCACATTTAAGTATGAAATCAGCAACATCTTGTTTCATTCCATTCCACCAAAAAGGCCTGAACATACGATTCATTAAATCCACAAATGCTGTAAGAGCATTTGTCAAACCAAAAGGCATCATAAGAAATTCATAGTGGCCATATCGTATCTAAAATGCTATCTTCGAAACATCCTCCAACTTAATTATTAACTAATGATAGCTCGATCTTAAATCAATCTTGGAAAAGACGCTTTTACCTTGCAATTGGTTGAACAAATCATTAATTCATAGAAGTGGATACTTATTCTTTATGGTCACTTTATTCAACTCTTTATAGTCAATATAAAGTTTAAGTGATCCATCCTTCTTCTTGATAAATAGAACTGGTGGACCTCATGGTGAAACACTTAGTCTTATAAATCCTTGATCCAATAACTCTTATAATAGCTTTTTCAATTCTTATAGTTCAATTGGAGCCATTCGATAAGGAATTATAGATGTTAGCTCAGTTCCTAGTATCAAGTTGATAACAAAGTCAATTTCTCTTTTTGGTGGCAACCTAAGTAACTCATCCGAAAACACATTGGGAAACTCCTTCACCACTTGAATTTCTTCTACGTTCAACTTCTTGGAATCAGTTTCCAAAATATTCAACCAACTAATATCCATTGTCAGCTTCAAAGCACTTAGCTTTTGTACTCCTATTGTAGTAGAATTTCCTTGGAATGTAGCTTTAGTCCCTTCTAATGTTTCAAACATCACTTGCTTTTCTTTACAATTGAGAGTAACTTTTACACTTGCCATCCAATTCATTCCTAATATGGCATCGTACTTATCTATATCCAGAATGATCATGTCTAGTTTATTATCAAAGTCTTGAATTTTTAGAGGACATCCTTTTACCATTTCTCTCATAATTACAACGCTTCCTATAGGAGTTCTTACTCCAAGACTTGAGTTAGTAGCAATTATAATCAAGCCTGTTTGCTTTGTCACTTTTGGAGCAATGAAGGAATGCATAGCTCCCGTATCAAACAAGGTATAGATTAAGTGCCCAACTATATCAATATTTCTTGAATCACAAAATTCTTAAGTCTTATTTTCTTATCATAAGTTCGTAAGTTTTCATTCGTATCTTCTATTTACTTACTACTATTTAGCATATCATATACTACTGAATATAACTAAAGCAGTTTAACAATTAGGATTAAGATACATACCTGCTATAAGCTCATAGTCCATAAATTCATCAGTCTCTTCATGTACTTCTAAGTCTTCACCTGAATAATCCTCATAACTCCAATTACCCTCCAAGTTATATACTTTGGCAGCATTCGCTACACCTAGACATGCATTTCCTACATTTAATCTTCCATTCACTCTTCCGATGGTAAGGCGTTCGATAATTGGAGGTAACTTGACAACTTAAGCATTAGTAGCTATATACTGTAGGTAGGTGATAGAAAAGTGTCCAACTTTATTGCAAATGAAACAAGTGATTGCATTTCTCTTAGGACAGTTCTTTACTTGATGCGAACCTTCGCCACAATAAAAACACTTCCCTTATAACTGAGGACAACCCCAAGGATAATGATTCCCTTTACATTTCCAACACTTAGGTGGCCTAACAGTCTTTCATTTGTAACATTCCTTGTAGTCTTACAAATCTTCTCATATTACTACTAGCATTGCTACTAAGACCTTCAAAAGGTCTTTTCAAAACACATTCATTTTACACTTACCACGTCTTCACTTTGCCTCCTCGCATTATCCAAAACTCTTACTTTCTCCACCATATCAATAGAATTCTTAAGCTTAAATTCCATAAGTTTTCTTTTCATGTTAGGATCAAATCCTTTGGAAAATATCTACATCTTCAATCTATCACTTATCTGATATTCAGGTGGAGCAAATTGTAACAACCTATTAAACTCTACTTTGTATTTCTCTACAGTACGTATTCCTTTCATGATATCCAATAAGTCTTCACTGTATTTTAACCTTAAACTCCCAAAAAAGTAATACTCTAGGAATCCATGTTAGAAAACATCCCAAGTTATTAGTCCTCTTAGATTCCTCTATCTCGACTCTTACTAGGTACGTACCCTTATCTTTAACATATATGTTCCATATATAAGTCTAAGATGCGGTAGTACGTTGAATGCCTCAAATGATCTTTCAATCTAGTGTAACTAATTCTCTACTTCATCAGGTCTGCTAACTACACCCTCAAAATATTTATTATACTGGATAAACTCTGACAAGAGACTACGCTGCTAACTGAGATCAAGAGGTGCTTAAAGCATAACTCCTATTAGTACAACTGGTGGTGGTAGTGGTAAAGGAATCTCTGAATTTACTACAGGAGGCCATACTTAGATAAGTGGCATAGGCTTTTAGGCCAAAATGTCCTCAATAATTCATTATATGCATGGATAGTAGTAAGAATTTCATTAGTTCTATCTTAAGGCCTACCAGGTGGTCTTTCCCGAACAGGTAAGGCCTAATCACCCTGTGGTCTCCTTCTATGCCTACCTTGATTGAGAAATTCATTTCTAATTGTTAAGTTAGAACAATCAACTATATTCAAAGAATTGTAGGAACTGCAAGAACAAAAATGAAATCAACATATATACATGTACACAACAACATTAGTAATGAAGGCTGTAGTCTTTTGTTTTTTCTTTTTTTCAATCAACATAGTGATGTTACATCTATTTAGTGGTCACTTCTAATGAGTAAATCTCTATTGACAAGTATGCAAAACCAAGTCAAACTATAGAGTTTTTGAAATACAAAAGATCTTTTCACAATACATAAATCCTTACAGCACGTAGAGTTCTTAAGTACATCAAACTCTCAAATATAATATAACCTTACTATAAGAAAACTCTCAAAATACAAAATGATCAGACATAATCCTAATATATACAACAAAAGGAGCATACATGATCACTCCGATACTAGGCAGCCACTCCAAAAGTACTATCCATTAAACAAGTATCTACACATCTTTTATGGACGGGAAGACAGTCTAGCACCCATATCATCTAAATATCTATACCCCAAGACGAAAAAGGTAAAGCCACCACTAGAATAAACATTGGACTCCTCGTTAGGCGTTTATTGAGTCCACTCTCTAGGTAACTAGAAATCTAATGGGTCTAAAGCAATGGTAAGCACACCGGAGGGATCACCTCCTACCAATGTTATGAGAGGAAGTCCAAGGTCCACTTGATAGTACTCAAACTCATCCTTAAGAGGTATTTACTATATAGGCTTAGCTAGTACAAGAGAAGCATCCATCTGTACCCCTAACTCCTCTAGTCCTATACCCTGCTAAGGTTTGGAAAACTCAATCCCCTATGTATGGCCGCACCTCTACTCCATACTGGCCTAGAAATCAGCCATAGCTCTAGCCTTATCTTTAGCAACAACTAAACTATGGTTAACATAGCAATCGATAGCTAGAGCCACTCTATGACCTACTACTCTACTATTGCAAACGAAGGAGGCTGTAGTAGGGAATTAGCACTGACTAGAAATACTAACTCTTAGGTCCTGTCCGTACTCTCCTCAGGTTATAAGCAATAAATCATCTTCTCATTAGTAGGCATCTCGCCTATTGCATAAAATACCCAATAAATCCTCCACTCCATCTAGTAAGTACTCAACCCAACATTCCATGTAGACAAAACCTTACTAATAGTATATAGCTTATCTACTAAAGCCAAATCCTTACAAATAATCTAAAAATGACATATATAGTCTTGTAGACTTTCTTCCTCATAAAGAAGGAATAAAGAGAAATCAATCCATAGCTTTAGTTCCGATCTTTGAATCAATAAGGCATCTAATTACTTTTGTGATTACATTATTATAACATTTAGTAATAAAGTTTGAGCTTAAACACTTAACCTAGTTTTATCCCTTTCAATCTTACTAGGTAAGTTGTTCTAATATCTAGAGTCAGGTTTTATTTACCCTAGTTTAAGTCATACTTGGATACTACCTTCTTATCACAACCTGAGGGGGCTAGTCGTAACAGCCATCGTTTATCATACAAATGATTGTAGATTGATTTATTTTTCAATCAACAACCCTTTATGTGATATACAAAGCTACTACTACAATTAACAACCTAAAGTTATGCAAGCATAAGTCATATCATAACATAATTATAATAACATAAATATCAAACTTATAACTATCAGATAGATATGATACATATATAATAAAGATACTAAGTTTCACAAGAAGCTATTAATACATAAGATCATTTAATAAGCTTTCAAGTCTAACTACAATAATAGCATGTCACTCTTGACACTAACCTCACATTCACACCCACCAATAAAGGATTCATTAACCTCGAGCATCATATAGCTCGGAACAACGAATAAGTCTCCCTATACAGGTAGCCTATGAGGGTGTAAACTAACTAGCTTAGTAATATCTTCCCTCAACCATACAACAAACAAGATATTCAATAATTAAGTTTAAACATATGAGTGTACGCATGTACAGAATGCCAAATAAATACATGCAGATAACCACATACTGCATGCAACTCAGATTTAACATCCTCTAAAGTCAAGGTTGAAGAATACATGGTACTAATCAAATCCAGTTATCATACTTGAACTTATATAATAACAAAACTCTGCGTTTCATATTCAAAACATAATGGTATGTCCACTTTTAGGTTCTCATAGCCCTAACTCACCCCTAAATGAAGACCTTTGGACTCGACTCTTAGCTAGGTAATTGGCACCTCTAATGCCTAATGTTCTTATGGGCCAAGATAAGGTCGTATCGTACGTGTGAACCGTATGAAAACACTATAATCACAATTAATCAACCTTTGTATGGCTTCTCACTATGTCCGTGTGATATAAGACTCGAATTAGTTATGCAATGCATGATTATGCATGATTTGATTCAGTTAGTTCAAGTCTAATAATATTAAATCTATTTATAGTATGATCAAACAAAGTTATAGACATATCAATTCCTATTGAATCTTTGATGCAGTAAACAATACATTATTATATTTTAAAGTAATTCACAATTGACAAGTAATATTATACACATGCATAATCTAACTCCACACAATATTTAATTATTACTAACTATTAATATTCACTATCTACATACACAATCATGTATGGAATCATTAGAAATACTTACTCTGCCATTCTCAAGGTTAAGGATTGTAGTAATCTACTAGTAGATCAATATCAATCTCATAATTACATGACATTGATGGAATACAAAAAGTAATAAGTGATTGAATTAGATAACCAAATTAGTATTATATTTAGTACTATCTACTTAAATTAACTATTTGTTCTTACGAAATGTTCGGTTCAAACTCTTTCGTTAATTATATATAACTTTTTCAATTTAGTTTTGATTTCTATGAATTTATAATCTATTTTAATTGTTTTTTGGTGTACTTTCTCATAACGGGGTCCTTTTTGGAAATTGTATCATGTATTTTTTATTATGCCATAAAAATATTACGAAATTCATTATTTTAACTTAAATAATTATAAAATATTATTTTAAACTTTTCTTTGTATATTTATGGTTCAATAAATGCTTAAACTATATATTTTGTAATTTTCTTATTTTTTAAATCTATTTTACTATAATTTACTTATTTATGCTAATTTTTAGGTTTATGGCTTATTTAATTCATTTTGACTACTTGGTTAATTTTGACTACTTGATTAGTTTTCTAATTAATTAATTCTTTTATTACTATTTTTAATTACACAATTAATTAATTCACTTATAGGCTAATGTAGCTGCATAAGGGAATGTTACATATCACTTCGAAATTTTTGTACTTTTTCCATCTTTTCTTATTTGTGTATTTTTACGTCATATATGTAGTATTTATTATTATATTTTACTAAATTTTGAAATTAGTTATTTCTTATATTTTTTTAAGATTACAGTATATATATATATTTACTATTTTACTTTATTTATTAAATTAATATTATAGTATGTTACATATGTACTATTCAAATATAACTGTATTTCTACATATATCATACTATTCATAGATGTATTTTTATACGTATAATATACTTATGTACTATAATAACATAACCTAAATATATTATATATACCATATGTACATATATATATACATCTAATTATATTTTTGTATTTTATACATATACATACAAATACAATTATATTATCATATATAAATATATATACACTAAAATACTTAATATACATAGTATTATACAAAAATACATATGCATATGTATCATGTCCATGGGTATATATATATATATATATATATATATAATCTATAAAATAAAAATACAATGTACATACATTATGGCATACACATATACATACCGAATATATACACTATATTATACATATACTATATCATACTAGTATTTTGTATTTTATAAGTATATATGCCTATTTTCAAGTACATATATATATATAAACATATTATTGTTTATGCCAACGTATATACTATATAATAAAAATACCAAGTATATATATATATATACTATTCACACATACATATGTATATATGTGCATAAACATAATTCCCTATACTAACTATTTGTAGAATTGATTATAACATGAATAATATACATGTGAGTATATTTTAGTATCTAGACATATATCAGCACACATATACAAGGAAATACTAAAACTATATATAATTGTAAAATATATGTATGTAAAAGAATATATAAAGATGATTCTTACAAAATACACATAATAAATACCCTGTTTTTGTAATATTTTTGAATGAAAATCCCAAAGCTTCTTCTTCTTAGTCTTCTTGTTGACTCTTGGAGGTAAAAGAAAGTTAAAAATAAAAAGAAAAAGAAGAGCTTCTTGATTGGAATAAGGAAAGGGTTCGTGGGACTTTGTTTATGTTCAAAAAATGTGTATGTGTCTGTGTGAACTATCTTGGGAATTGGAAAAAAAAAAATTACCATGAAAAGAAAAGAAAACAAAACAAGAAAGAGGATTAAGTTGTATTTAATGAGATGAGACATTTTTATCTATTCTTTTTGTCCCTCTTCTCTTAATGAGACACCTAAGGGAGTGAAAAAAAATCACATGGGTTGCTATACAAGGGTCTAGAACCTAACATGGCAATGAATGGAAAATAGGAAAAAGAAAAAGGAAAAAGAAAAGAAAGGGAAAAGAAGGAAAAAGGGAGAATAAAAATAAAAATATTATATTTTTATAAATACAAAAATTATAAATTTAGTATTTATAAAATAATATTAAAATTTCATAAAAATTTATTAATTTAATCGATACTCGTTACATTTATAATTTTTATGAGTTATCTCAACGTATTTCTTAAAATTTTTATGTGATTACGCATATTAATCGATAATTATAATTAACTAAAGTTTTATTACTAGTGGGTTATATTTATTCATTTTATAAGCTTAAAGTTATAATTTTAGGGCTTTCGTTAAGTTCGAGTTCAATATTAGGTATTTATGTATATATATGATTTAAGGTTTTTTCTTTTTACACAATTTATGTTTCAATCAAATTCCTAAAGTTCTTATTACCGATACTATATTCGATTTTATAATTTAATAAAATTTTTATCTTAATTATCCTTATCGACTCATGACATTATATGGAGCACTTGGATCTAATTTAGGGTTTAAACCACTAATTGTATAGGGTTTATAGACCCCATTAATGAAATGAACTAAATCTAGAACATTTATTAAAATGGTTTAATTAGTGGGTCCATTAGGATATTTAGCCCATTAGAATAAGTTAGAATCAAGTTTAGGGTCCTAAAATACAAATTAAATCTAAACTAGCTTAATTAATGATTAGAGCCTTAGAAATATGATTAGGAGCCTAATAAATGAAAAGAACTAGATCTAAATCCCAATAGAAAATAAACTTATCTTAAGGCCTTTAGTGGGCTTAAGCCTAAAATAATAAGCAAAGTTGGACTTAAGGCCCTAAAATGCAAGATAAGCCCAAAAGCCCTTTAGAGAACCAAGAACAGAGCCTAATAACTTAGTAATAAGATTTGATCCATAAATGAAAAGGCTCATAAAATAAGATATAAAAAGCCCATTAAGTCCAAAAGCCTATTAAAACTATCCCCTATAGGCTCTTTAGTAAGCTAAGGCCTTAAATTAGTAAAAAGGGCTCATTTAGGCCCACAATAGCAACATTAAATCCTAAATTGGAAGTTATGGAATTTAGATAGAAATTTAAACTTAAAGTACCTAAATAAATGCTCAAATGGTCAAGAGTAAGGCTTAACACTCAAAATTAAGCCCAAAACTCAAAACTGGGTCTAAACCCTAAAGTAGTCAAATTAACATCATTGACCAACAAACTTGTTTGACTTAAACCGAATTCTTACAAGTCTAAATACTTAAAAAGGACCTAAACAAATGAAAGAACACTCGAAAACAATAGAAATCAACTATAAGAACACAAAATTCCAAATTAAAACAAGAAAGTTATAACCAAAATACAAAATAAGAGGAAATAGGGAAATTATAGTAAGGTTAGCAAATATATTAAGTTTAAGATGAGTTTTATTTACATTACCTTACTTAGGTAATTTGAGATTCCAAGTTCAAGACTACGAAAGACTACTTGGAATACTAAATATCAAGGCTAAGTGAGTATATTGCCCCCTATTGTACTCTATTTTATGCTTATAGTTAGTACACCATCTAATTATATCTGATAATTGAACTTATTGTGTGTTGGGGTATGTAAGAACTTGTATGTACTTACTTTGGCTGACTCCTGCTTGTAAACTACCTTAAGATGTTTCGAACAACCTTGTTTGCTTCATTATAACTCATGATATTGGATTGTCTAAAATATATTTGCATAATTACCCCACAAATCTAGATTAATAAATATTTGACCTTTAATTAAACAAGACATACATTGCATCCTATTGCATAAGTTAAAAGGTATCAGCACTAGGCAGTATGGTAGGAGATTATGCATAGATGGATCTATATTGATATTATNAATTTCATAAAAATTTATTAATTTAATCGATACTCGTTACATTTATAATTTTTATGAGTTATCTCAACGTATTTCTTAAAATTTTTATGTGATTACGCATATTAATCGATAATTATAATTAACTAAAGTTTTATTACTAGTGGGTTATATTTATTCATTTTATAAGCTTAAAGTTATAATTTTAGGGCTTTCGTTAAGTTCGAGTTCAATATTAGGTATTTATGTATATATATGATTTAAGGTTTTTTCTTTTTACACAATTTATGTTTCAATCAAATTCCTAAAGTTCTTATTACCGATACTATATTCGATTTTATAATTTAATAAAATTTTTATCTTAATTATCCTTATCGACTCATGACATTATATGGAGCACTTGGATCTAATTTAGGGTTTAAACCACTAATTGTATAGGGTTTATAGACCCCATTAATGAAATGAACTAAATCTAGAACATTTATTAAAATGGTTTAATTAGTGGGTCCATTAGGATATTTAGCCCATTAGAATAAGTTAGAATCAAGTTTAGGGTCCTAAAATACAAATTAAATCTAAACTAGCTTAATTAATGATTAGAGCCTTAGAAATATGATTAGGAGCCTAATAAATGAAAAGAACTAGATCTAAATCCCAATAGAAAATAAACTTATCTTAAGGCCTTTAGTGGGCTTAAGCCTAAAATAATAAGCAAAGTTGGACTTAAGGCCCTAAAATGCAAGATAAGCCCAAAAGCCCTTTAGAGAACCAAGAACAGAGCCTAATAACTTAGTAATAAGATTTGATCCATAAATGAAAAGGCTCATAAAATAAGATATAAAAAGCCCATTAAGTCCAAAAGCCTATTAAAACTATCCCCTATAGGCTCTTTAGTAAGCTAAGGCCTTAAATTAGTAAAAAGGGCTCATTTAGGCCCACAATAGCAACATTAAATCCTAAATTGGAAGTTATGGAATTTAGATAGAAATTTAAACTTAAAGTACCTAAATAAATGCTCAAATGGTCAAGAGTAAGGCTTAACACTCAAAATTAAGCCCAAAACTCAAAACTGGGTCTAAACCCTAAAGTAGTCAAATTAACATCATTGACCAACAAACTTGTTTGACTTAAACCGAATTCTTACAAGTCTAAATACTTAAAAAGGACCTAAACAAATGAAAGAACACTCGAAAACAATAGAAATCAACTATAAGAACACAAAATTCCAAATTAAAACAAGAAAGTTATAACCAAAATACAAAATAAGAGGAAATAGGGAAATTATAGTAAGGTTAGCAAATATATTAAGTTTAAGATGAGTTTTATTTACATTACCTTACTTAGGTAATTTGAGATTCCAAGTTCAAGACTACGAAAGACTACTTGGAATACTAAATATCAAGGCTAAGTGAGTATATTGCCCCCTATTGTACTCTATTTTATGCTTATAGTTAGTACACCATCTAATTATATCTGATAATTGAACTTATTGTGTGTTGGGGTATGTAAGAACTTGTATGTACTTACTTTGGCTGACTCCTGCTTGTAAACTACCTTAAGATGTTTCGAACAACCTTGTTTGCTTCATTATAACTCATGATATTGGATTGTCTAAAATATATTTGCATAATTACCCCACAAATCTAGATTAATAAATATTTGACCTTTAATTAAACAAGACATACATTGCATCCTATTGCATAAGTTAAAAGGTATCAGCACTAGGCAGTATGGTAGGAGATTATGCATAGATGGATCTATATTGATATTATATGTTGTGATTATTTATCGTACGACATATTCATATAACATGTTCTTGTCTCAATCTTTAGGATCCACTTACCTTTAGGGAGTGCTCTCTTTTGCTTAAGGCTAAGTCATGTCTATTGTTGAGGGTGCTTATATTGCTAAGAGAACTTACATTAGATGTGGATATCTAGATCTTAACGTACTTAAATACTTCTTAACCCAAGCAACAGTAGGTGTAAAATCGTGTTATATTTAGTTACTAGTCGACTGTATATACTGTTTACACATGCTTTTTTATGCATTCATATGTTTGATAAAATACCTTACTTGTTACTGTTTGATGGTAATGTAGGATGGTTACTCACTATGTTAGATGTAACTTATCCCCCAAATAGGTTCTTCTATAAGTCTTAAAATGTTGGAGCTAGACTAAGATTCAATTGCAAAGTGCTCCATCAGGCTAAGAAAGTATAATGATAAGTTTAGAAAAGTAAGAAGGATGGTCAAATTAAACTTTTAAAGCATTTAGTAGCTTTATGATTGTTAGAATTTTGATATCCTATTTTATTGTTTGGTAGGTGATTCTAACCCTCTACAGTTCTATTAACTATGGATTGTTGGATTACTTATATATATATATATATATATTTATCTATAGTTAAGCAGATATATGTAAAATGAATAAACACTTTTAAAAACTCACTAATTAGAGCCTTAAAACTTCTAACTTATAAGGCTGTTTTTGTATCATGAATGTGCATATGATATAAAGATTTTAAACAAAACTACCCAACCTCCTCATAGGGCATTATAGTTTATCCTCTCCTAGTTATATAAAAAAATTCATCATCTATTGCCATAAAGAAAAATTATTTCTTTCCTAAAAAGTTCACATGTTTTAAATGAAAATGACTACCTTATTCAATTTTATTCCCGAATTTGCGTTGACTACTGCCGACATGTGTTGGCGTGTAGCATTTCCGTAATGACGTAGAGTGCTTCACACTGGCACGTGAAAGAGATATATCAGGAAAGCTCTTTCTGTTCAATTATGAATTTAATCGATGATAACGTGTTGTCATTCTTGGCATGCTGACTTGCTTGAATTGAAATTTAGATGTCAAATGCTTGCATGAATAGCTCTTACGTTGGTATATTGTTGGAGATGAAGTCTATGAGCGTTGCAGCATTCAGCATATGGCAAATTTCAATCAAATTATTCATGGCCATGAAGTTCTTCACATGTTGGGCTGTTTTGACATGGATCTTGGTGAGCCGGTGGGCTTCACGCTTTAATTGAATAAATTTAATTTTCTCATCCTTTTTTATTCAATTGTTGCACTTGAACAACTTTTATGCATATTTTCTAAATCCACACTTTTTTCCTATTAAAATATAAAAATATACATATAAGTATGGTATAAAAATGGGATAAAAATACATAAGTTTTATATTTATCAATCATCAAGCTCTTTCTTTCCCTTTCCTTCCTTTTCTATCATTTTCTTGTGCAAAACTAACATGGAGTCCTAACTTCAAGCCTATTTCTTACTTGATTCTCTTCGTGATTTCACCAAATTAATGGCAAAATCATAAAGATGGCATAGAGCACTTCAAATTGATACCAATAGGATGTCTAGATTCATACATTTAGATGGTTAAAATGAGTCTTGAAATTGGAAAGAAAGTTTAATGTTTGAAGTTTGCCTAGATTTGGTTCAAGCCATTTTAACTAAAATTGAACTTGTTTCTGGTTATTTTAAGCAAGATTGAAGAGCAAAGAACAAATTTCAAGCTTTTACTTCATCAAAATCACATCGCATCTCATTAATTTCGAATCAAATACATAAAAAACCCATGAATTCGAACCTTTGATTTTAATGCATATTTTGACCTTCCATGCATGCATTGAGCTTGAGATATTATAAATAGGACATTGTAGAAGCTCTCTCATCAACAACTCTCATCAAGCCTAATAAAAAAACACTCCTTCAAGCTTTGAGAAGAAGCTTTACTTATCTAAAGAAACCTTACTCGCAACCTCTTTCTCTCTAGCCTAAAAATCGATTGTGGTAGCTTTTGAACAAGTCTAAGCACATAGGTGAGTTCCTTGGGTCTTTAGCATTCGAACCTAACTCTATAGAAGCTTCAACATGCAATCTATTGTGACTACCAACTCCCACCATATAACCCTAAAAACCACAATGACCACCCTTTTGAAAGTTCTACCACCACTTCTCCTTAACCCGAAACTATAGCACCACATACTCCTACACACACAAGAACCTTAAGCCACACTCTTATTCTACCTTGGAATCTATTAGCTATCGCTACATCACATCTACTGCTAGCCACCTAAGTTAAACACTACCCAAATAGCTGTTTTACACTAAGTCACTTCGCCTATACCCCTTAACACCAATAAGATTTTCATGAAACTAACCTTCCCAACTTGTTTGGCCTCTTAAGACACTTAGAAACACCTCCATTAGTCACTCCCTACTTCCTTCTCCACAACAATCACATGCCTTGTGGTATTACGCTCACCACTTCCACAAGTCATGCACTGGTTGGAAAAATTAGCTCCTTTTTAAAATATTGGAATCAATATACTACTAATTGATTAAGCTTGCAAATTTTGATAAAAACTTGTGAAAACTACAAAAACTTCGGCAAGTATAGCAATTAATTAGTACTATAAGGTAAGCCTTAAGATTGTATTTCCAAAGGGAATGGTATGCTATTTCTCAACTATTTTAGTACTATTTATATCTTGGCAAGCCAAATAAAACTTAATTCTTTTATTGAACAAAACTCAATAACTAGCCTAATGTGGATAAATAAGTGATTCCAACACCAAAAAGGATAAAGATATGATTTCTATTAGACTATCTTATTCTAAGAACAACTCCTAATTTAATAAAGCATAGGATTCCAACACTCCAATAATTACAATTAAGAACCAAGTAAATGAATTAACAAGAGGCATGATGTTTAAGTTTTGTTCATATGCACATTGATTAAAGATTGATTCCAAAAGTAAAATCTTAACCGAATCAACATGTATCAATAATTAATCTAAGTTAAATAACCTTAGAGATTACTAGAAATCATGCTTCACTCATAATCCCAATCTACACACGTTCCTTCACAAGTGAAATACATGTTCAATGCTTGAAACTCATAACCGATATAACACACAATCATAATAAATAACACAGACAACAAATATTAATCCATTAACATTAAAAAATTCATAATCTTCATGAATACAATGGGATTACAAAGTTAAACAACATCCTAAAACAACAAGAAATCGAGTAGAGAGAAAAATCACCTAATAAGAGTGGTTCCAATCTTCAATCCGTGTTGAAATGATGTTTTTCATGCATCCCGAGGTTAGAATTCACCAAAACTAACCTAATTTAAGCAAAATCTAACCTAAAATAATCTAAGAAGGCAAAACCCTAAAAACCCTAGAGAGAAAAGAAGAAAGAAAGTAAAAAAACAAAGAAAAGAAAAGAAAAATCACACTCCCAAATAAGTTGCAAATTGAAGCTTTTTATATCGGGAAGGTACCATCTTAATGATACTACCATCATGATGATAGCCAGGACTATTATCAAGATGATATAGTCTACTCTTTGCAATACTTGTAAAGGTTCTATTCTAGATACTGGCTTAACAGTAGGTGATAGTAGCTAGGATTATTGTCAAATCGGTAATTCCTACTCAATGTCTTCATCTTCTTCTTCTTTATTTTTTTTTTTTTTTAGGCTTCTCATGTAGGGGCATGATATCCCCAAGACCTGCAAGAACAAGTATAAAGAGCATAAATTCTTCAAATAAACATAACTTTTGAATACTAAAACATAAAAAAATGAACTATACTTTGTGTTAAGAAATTAGATGTGATTTTAATGAAAATTCATACAATTTGGCTCAAAATTCTATTAAATCACATATAATTGTTAGAGAAATCCTTTAGATAAGTGTATAGTTTTATGCACTTATCAGTACCCTTAATTTTATAATTTGCTTGTCTTCAAGCAAGCTTAAACCACTTATAGAACAATGGGTAAAAGATAGACTCTTTACTCTTTGGTTGTTAAGTCTATCCTCTAGTTTATACATAGTAAGTTGTGTATTTTTCAATTCAGCTTTTGGTAAGCAATTAATTGTTCATGAAATCTAAATAAATGGTTGAGTGTACCTAATTATAGATCCAATAGAATTAGTAAATTAATCTATGTTTCATAAAGTTAAGCTTCATATTTAACTCAAGATTGGATAACTAATGATCAAGTAAGTTGTCATAAATGGAGAGAAAGGCACATACGATTTACAGATTGATCAACATGTATATAGCCCTAATCCTTCCCTCAAGCTAACCATAATCTAAACAATATGATAAAATTTGATTGTTCTTTACTCAGATCTCCCAAAATTTTCTTACTTATGGTCACTTTTCACTCATAAATCTCGAACTTTTGTTCAAGGGAGCTCTTTACTCGTCATCTTTTCCCCGAGTGAACACTAAGGGCTCATGAACCTATTTCAAAATTTATCATTCCAAAAGAGGTGCTAAGCACTTATTGGACACCCTAGATGCTCACCCATGCTCTCTTTTTCTTTTCTTTTCTTTTTCTTTTTTTTTTCTTTCCTATTTTTCTTTTTGGTTAGGTTTACCCCCAACTTTTGAATTTTGGCCCATTTTCATTTTATTTTTTATTAGGAAATCCTTTTTAACACCAAAACAACTTCAAATTCTTCTCTAACACTATACTTAGCCACTTGTAAATTCAAAGAGCATGATATATGAAAATTAATTTTCTAGAAAGTAAACGCTTAACTCTAACTAGTGATACCTTCTTATTCTCCGCTTATGTGATATGGCAGCAAGTCTTAAACCTATAATGGGTAGTCGTGGTTCAGGTAGGAATGAAGAATAGGAAGTGGAAATGGGGGTTTCAATAGTGAATGTGTATGGATATCATTTACTAAGACACAAATACAATCAGCAGTTGAGCTTGAAATAAGATTCGATACGACTCACGAACACTAAATATCACTTAGGATTCAAATGAAAGATTAGATGTGACTCACTAACTCGCTTAAATAAAGGGTCTACTACAATCTTAAAGACAAGATTGATAAGAACGTAATAGAGATTAGAGTGTAAAGCACATTCAATAATCTAGCAAATGCAAGAGTATAAATATTCTTCACTATCTAATGTCTAATGATGTATCTACCAATTATAGATGTTGCTATTTATAGTAAGTCCTAAACCTTAGTGGTAAAACTGTAAATAATGTATAAGACCTTAAGCTCTAAAGAATGGGCCCATAGTTAAATATAAAGAAAATATGCACAAGAATACAAAACGGTACGTTTAATAGAAGAAGTTGGCATATAGTCATTCGATTAATCATGGAAGGAGTAGAATCCAAATTGGACAGGGTCGGTAGTTAGATGTTTGGGTTCAAGGAGGAGTCTCTAAAGTTTCGTAATGCTTTGCCAAGATACTCGAAAGGTTGGCCTTCAATTGCTGAGTAATAAAATTAGTTAACAATAGTCTCTCCGTGCTGTGCTAAGTAGATCTTTGACCTTGAGTCGGCTTCTTGATGAACGATAGACTTGATGTCGATTAGCCCTTTTTCTTCCCCTTGATCTTCTAGCATTAGCTCAACCTTGGAAAAAGTTGTTCGACCTTAAGATAGAATAGATTGGCTTTAGCTTCAAGTAGTTCAGCTTGGAACAAGTCAGCCTTGGCTTGGAGATAGTCACCGACCAATTCCCATCATTATAGTGGGGTCGAAAAGAAGTCATCCTTGACATTAAATAATGAGCACAAGCTCGAATGTCGAACAAACTTCTCTTCCCCTTTCTTTTCACCATTGGTGTTGAGTGGTTATGGATTTCCTCAACACTCATGGAGGTTAAGCAATATCTCTTCCCATCCTTCTAAACCATGTAAGTGTTAAGGAAGCCATCATGGATCACTTTCCAGTCATACTCCTAAGGTTCAGCAAGAAACAGATTTGCGGCATTTATAGGGATTACATCGAAGTCAATTTCGTCCTCATACTATCCTACTATGAATGCTATTCAAGCTCTCTTATGCAAATGGGCCATACCCTTGTCATTAAACCACTTCAATCCATAAGGTTAGGGATGCGAGTAAGTCCGCAATTTCATCTTCTCCACCAACTTAGCAAAAATGATGTTGGTGCAACTTCCTCCATTAACAACCAGGGAATAGATTTTCTTATTCACCAAATATCAAATATGAAATAAATTTTCCTTTTGTTCGGGATCTGCTTTCAGGTCAACTTGTCAGCTTGCCATGGCTATGAGTTCATCTAGATTTTCAACATAGGCAACTTCTTTTATCAACTTGTCTCCCGAGCTCTTGTCACTCTAACTATTTACTTTAGCTTTAGGTCCTTCACCCCTTAAGATCATGACCCTTTTATTTAGACATTGAGAAGCAATATGCCAGTACCCTAAGCACTTGAAGCATTTAACTTCTTAGGCCTTAGTGCTGGGTACTTTTTCTTTCTCTGCCTTCTTTGTCTCGGCCTAATTCAGTCGGCTAGACTCACCTCTCTCCATTTTCTCCTCTAGCCTTCTCTCAGCATACTTCTTAAGTTTAGGGTTAACTTATTGAGGTTGGTTAGTTGGCTTTTGATGCCTCTTCTACCTCTATCTTTCTACTCTCGATGCCAAATTGATCAACTCGTCCAATGAGTTAAATGGCTACAATTCAACTATGTCGGCAATGTCGTCTCAAAGACCACTTAAAAACCTAGCAATGGTACAGTCCTATAGCTCGGTAATCTCACATCTCATCATTAAAGTCTCAAACTCTTGTAATTACTCCTCGACAGTGTTTTGGCCCTGTCTTAGGTGCTAGAAAGCATAGAACATCTCTAACTTGAAGTAAGTTAGCACAAATCATTGGTTCATCAACCTCTTAATAAGCCTCCAAGTTCTAATTGATTATTCTCCTTCAGCTTCTCACTTGGCTAGCCATTTGTCCTACCAAAGACTTCCATATTTAACATGGGATAATGAAGCCAACTTAACCTTTGTTCGATCGTTACACTCGTAGCACTTAAACAACTTCTCGACTTAGGGAACCCAGTCAAGGAACTCTTTAGGTTGGCTATTTTTACTAAAGGTCGATAGTTTAAGCTTAATGTTAGCAAGTCCTCAGTTGCGTGCTCAAGGTTCATCCTTTGCATTCCTAATTGGTCAGTTCACCTCAGATTAGCTACTTCTGTCAAAGCTTTGCTCGTCCATATTTCTTTTCGGCCTTGGTTCTCTTCTTTAGGCTCCTTGATTTACTTCAGAGTTAACACTCCTATCATTTCTTCTTCTCAACATAGGTTGATTTCCTCCTCTTCTTGGCCTGATAACTCTTCTCGGCTATCACTCATCATTATCAAGCTTATTGGAGCCACTTCTACTGGTGGGTGCTCATTCCCTTCTTTCACCTTGGCTAACACATCTATAGCCTTTAACTAAACCAATAAACTCTTGAATAGAGTTAGTGAGATTTTGAATCTAATATTTTAAGTTGTCAACACATCGCCTTAAACTTCCGTAAAGACCATCACCATTGTTATTAACACTATCTTTAGACATTCTTGTCTGCACAGTAATTTCTAAAGAAAAATTGAACAACTACAATTAACAACAAAACACAACTGCAATAACCTAGATATGACTACTAATCAACTTTTGTAGCCACCTACAACTGTTAAACACTTCTACAGCAACTATAACCAACTACTAAAATTATTACTACTTGACTCAACAACAACACAATACTATAGCTACTAAGAACTTCGAACAAAACACTATACTATAGAACAATGACTAATCAATTATTCAAACAACAAACAAGCTTTGAAGAACACTATACGTACATCTTCCTAAAGCTTTAATACTAAGATGATATGGCAACAGGTCTTAAACTTAGAATGGGTAGTCGGGGCTTAGGTAGGAATGAAGAATAAGAAGTAGAAATTGGGGTTTTGATGGTGAATGTATATGGATATCATGCACTAAGATACAAGCAAAATCAAGGGTTAAGCTCGAAATAAGGTTCAATACGGCTCTCAAACACTAAATGTCACTCAAGATTCAAATGAGAGTTTAGATGTAACTTACTAACTCGTTCAAATGAAGGGTTCACCAAAATCTTAACATGATCGATAAGAACATAAGAGAGATTATGATGTGCTTAGGAGCTCAATTAGGACTTACCGTTGAAGATCTGAGCTAGTGGGTCCTTTTAGATATTGAAGAAAATAGAATGAGTAATTCTATGAACTAAGTAAGGTAGCTAACATGGAGCTGTTTGGAGGATATGACATACTAATGAACACAACACAACTTGAAACTTCACTTGATATGACAAACATGTTAATGCCAAGGTTCACCTGCCACTAATCCTAAGCTACTCGACAAAATTAGACAAGGATGTGTGAAAGTGGATTTAGAGAGGGTTGTCTCATAAGAATAGTATATTCAACGCTTATACGTCAAGTCAGATGATCCTGGCTAAAAAGGGAAGGGACTATTTATAGTAAGTCCCTAGGGCAACATTACAAATAAAGAAATTATAAAAGGGTATATACAAAAAGGGGATTTCTTGTATAGATGAAAAGGGGTAAAAGGGACAAAAGACAAAAAGAGAAAAAATAGTACAATGTCAAATGAAAAGGACAGGTGGAAATGCGACATTAGATCCATACAAGGGTTCTCTAAGCATAGTAAGTAGGAGGAACCGATGAGTGATGGCAATGAGGAAGCTGAGAATTGAAAGGATGCTGTGAGAGTTGGAAGGAGTCAGAACGGAAGTACCCAGCTACGAGCTAGCCACATTTACTTGGCAAAAGACTTTTGGCAATTGAAAGTCCGATCACTTGATACAGAGCACTCAACTAAAGGAAGGTTAGTACTGGCATAAGATAACAAACAAAGCATAGAATAACAACCTAAAGCTCCCAAAGAATTCAATCATCCTCCTTCTAAATATTGTTTCTCATCATCGGTAGGTTGATGAGAAAGAATCCTTTGGGTAAAGGACTAGAAGCCTTTAAGGCGTATACAAGTGATTAGGTTGGTAGTCAGTAACTCGCCAACTCCTCGGGGTTATAGGAGATTTGCCCTTAAATCATGATGCTTGTCATCATCTAGCACATCGGGAGTCAGATTGGCGACTTTCAATATAGTAGACATGTCGAAACCCTTGGGTAGTTCAACCTCATAGGCATTATCATTAATGCGCCTAAGGATCCTATAAGGTCCATCCATTTTGGGAGATAGTTTAATCATCCTCTTGCTGAGGAAGCCTTTTTGCTAAGATAGATCCAGACAAGGTCCTAAGGGGTTTAAATGACTCGTATCCTTCCATGGCTTCTTGCTTCCTTCTATCAAGCGACAGTTTTGGCCAATTACTTAACAATCTTCTAATGTAACCTCTAGAATTCCTCAGTATGCTATAGGCTAAATTGCATTTCCCCTTATGTAATTGGACTGTTAATTAAATCTAAGGATAGGTTCGAGTTAAGTCTGTAAACAACCTTAAATGGTGATGTTCTAATTGAGCTTTGAGTCTAGCAGTTGTAAACAAATTCAATGACTAGTAAGCATAAATCCTAGTCATGAAAATTTTTCCCAACAGTTATGCACAAGAGGCTACCAACAGTTTTGTTCACAACCTTACTTGAGCTGCCTATCTAGGAGTGACAAGAAGTACTGAACAAGAGCTTAGTGCCAAGCTTCTTGTATAGGGTCTTCTAAAACAAGCTCATGAACTTCGAGTCTTAGTTGGACACAATACTCTTCGGTACTCCGTGTAGTCGCACAATTTCCTACAAAAAGAGGTTAGCGATGAATAAAACATCATTAGTTTTGTAATAGGGAATGAAGTGGCCCATCTTATTAAACCGATCGACCATGAACATGATTGAGTCATGTCTTCTTGGTGTTTAGGGAAAATCGAGCATGAAATCCATGCTTAGATCAGGTCACGACTGCTTTGGAATTAGTAAGGACATGTATTCTCCATAAGGCTCTCTCCTCCCCTTTACATATTTATATACCTTGCACCTCTCAAGTACTCAGCGTACATCCTTCATCGTTCTAAGCCAGTAAAAATGCTCCTTGAATATCTCAATTGTCCTCTTTTCCCCCAAATGGCTAGCCAAACCCTTGGCATGAGCTTCTCGAATGAATAACTCCCTTATAGAACCACTCGGCACACAAACCTACTTACGCTTCATTAAGAACCCCTGACTCAAGTAGAACCCTTCTACAGCTCCTTCAGTATTACACTTAGCCACTAAGGGTCCAAAATGTAAGTCATGCTTATACTGATCAAGTATAGTATCAAATCTAAGCACTTTAGCATGCAATGTTGTGATGAGGGTATGACGGTGAGAAAGTGTATTAGCTACTGTGTTGGTGCTCTCCTTCTTATATCTGATGACATAGCAAAAGGTCTCTAAGAACTCAACCCATTTGGCATGATGCTGAGAAAGATTATGTTGCTCACAAAGATGCTTGAGAGATTCATGATCCGAATAGATGATGAATTCATTTGGCAACAGATAATGTTACCAGTTTTGGAGTGTTCAAACAAGGGCATAGAACTCCTTATCATAGTCTAAGTAATTCAAGGTAGCACCTTAGAGTTTTTCGCTGAAGTAGGCAATGGGTTGATGCTCTTGCATAAGGATGGCACCAATGCCAACACCAAATGCATCACATTCAACCTCAAAAACCTTCTCAATATCTGGCAAGGTGAGTACTAGAACAAACATCATCTTAGACTTCACATCTTCAAAACTCTTCTAAGCTTTCTCTAACCACCTGAACTCAACATTCTTCTTGGTCAATTCAGTCAACGGTATAGTTATGGAACTGAAGTTCCGAATGAATCTCCAATAGAACGAGGCTAGACAATGGAAGCTCTTAACTTTAGCAGCATTAGTCAGTGTAAGCTACTTAAGAATAGCTATGACTTTTTTGTCATCAACCCAAACTCCCTCCCTTAAAACAACATATCTAAGGAATACAACCTTGCTTTGACAGAATATGCATTACTTTAAGTTGCTGAATAATTTTTTGGCACAAAGTATGTTGAATATCAATCTTAAATGCTCGACATGAGTGATAAGGTTGGCATTGTAGACTAGAATATCATCAAAATAAACTATAACGCATTTGCCAATTAACACTCTGAGCACATGATTCATTAGCTGCATAAATGTACTCGGCATGTTAGTTAGACCAAATAACATCACCAACCATTCGAACAGACTATCCCTTGTCTTGAAGGTTGTCTTCCATTCATCCCTAGGTCTCATTCGTATTTGGTGGTAGCCACTCTTTAAGTCAATCTTAGAAAAGATGCAGGTGCTATGTAACTTGTCAAGCATATCATCAAGTCGTGGGATCGGGTATTGGTATATAATAGTGATCTTATTGATGGCTTGGTTGTCAATGCACATCCACCACATTCCATCCTTCTTCGACACAAGCACAACCGGTATGGTATAAGAGCTCATGCTCTTATAGACGTATTTGTGATCTACTAACCCATCCACTTGTTTCTTTAATTCAACTACCTACTTGGGATTGAGTCTATAAGTGGGTCAATTCAGTAAGGTAGCTCATGGTTATAGGTTGATGTAATGTTCAATACCTCTCAAGGAAGGTAAACTTTTCAACATTTCGATAGGGAATAGGTCGACAAAGTCCTAAAGTAGCTGCTGTACTTCGGTAGGTAAGTTCTTAGCTTCTCTAACCTCTAAGAGTCTCCTGGCTAAGAGGAGCATGAAGTTCTCAGCTGAGGCTTCTCGAGCAAATTGAGCTCAAGAAATCACCAAGGACTTTTGCTATAGTGATCTAGTAACCTTCTCCTAGGCTTCTTGCACTTCCCTAAGACTCATGGGGGTCAATATAATTCTCTTCCTGTCCTTCTAAAATATGTAGGTGTTCTTATATCTATTGATAGTTAGTTTTCACTCATCTGATATACTCAATCATTTGACTGCCAATAGGCCAAGTAATGGAATCTCTCAGCATACCACTAGATAGATGACACATGACATTTCTACTAAGTAACACAAATCCGTTCCTAGTTTGAATTGAAGTCCATGGCACGAACGGTTATCACAAGTATGGTTATATTACATAACCACCTGCTCTCCCTACATGTTAGGGAAGATATCAAATCAAGAAGCTTCCATATGTCTTAATAATTATTCTGACAATTGCCTTAGATACAACATCCTCCTATAAGTATTAGAAAGAAACTCTATTAAGGGGCTCTGATACTTTTTACTTACTCATATATTTTCCATACAAAGTTACCCTACTAACTTAGGCATCAAAATAGCCATACCAGACTAGCTTTAGTACTAAACATTTCACTTTCTTTTGTAGGATTTTCCCTCATCCCAAAATTCACCAACAACAATATCCATCGTGTAATATTCTTAGGTCAAATAGCTATGGTCGGCCCAGTAATATGTAAGAAGCACATATGGGGGGGGATATCACACAACACCTTGTCCTTATACCTATTACTAATGGTAATCAGTACCTTAACTTGCTCGGTAATGTGTAACCTACCTTTCTCGTTTAGCCAATGAATCTTATACGGCTTAAGGTATGTACGGGTTAGCAAATTCATGGCCTTGACTACCCTTTGCGCTATGACGTTGGTATAGCTTCCTCCATCAATGATTACGATGCATATCTTGTCATTCACTCAACAATTTGTATGGAAGAGGTTCATTCTTTGCTCATTCTCATTAGCTACAAAAGCATTGAAAGATCATCTAGCAACAAAGCAATACTCAGCACTGTCCTTCGGAGGTGTCTCAACATTGGGGTCTTCCTGAAATTCTTCCAGCATCTAGTTAACTCCCACTTCTTTCTCTCCTTTGCTCGTACTCTCTACCTCAAACTAAGGCTTATCTCCCTTTATGGTCATGACTCAGCAATTTAAACATTGATTAGCCACATATCCATAGCTAAGGCATTTAAAAAATTTGATTTCTTAGGTTTTCCTTCTTGAGCTCTATCCTTGGTTCCTTCAAATCTTAGGTTCCTCAATCTTGCCTTTACCTCGGCCTTCTTCTAGTCGACTCGGCATATGCCCTCGACATTCCACCTTGAAACTATTTGATGTTTGGTCATTCCTTAGTTAGCTCGACACACCATCTTTATTTGGTAGCATTGATCTGCTACTTAGCACCCGACTCATTTGGTTTCACTTTTGCCTTTCAACTCTCTAGGCTACCTGAATGGTTTCATCTAGAGTTATAAGGTTCTGGAACTCCATGATGTTACCAATCTCAGTCCATAGCTTAGAGATGAACCATGCTATAGTTCGTATCTTAGGTTCATTAACATCCAATTAGATCATGAGCAATTGAAACTCTCGAACATAGTCATCTACTGATTTGTTACCTTACCTCATGTCTTAAAGCCATTTGAAAGTGTCTTACTCGTAGTGTTCAAGAATAAACCTACTTCTCAAGACTCTCTTCATTTCATTCCATGTCTAGATTTCTCGTTTGCCTCTCATGCATACATTCTGCAAGTTCTTCCACCACATTGCCACATATTCAGAAAATTCCAATGCAGTCACTCAAATGCAAATAGCATCTTCATAATCATAAAAATCAAATATCTTTTCGATCTTCTCCTCCCAATCTATGTAGTCGACAGCACTACTAGACCTATTGAAGCTTAGAATCCGTACCTTGAGATGCTTAACTCCCCTAGGAGCTCTAAGCTCACGCTCGTCAACTCCAAAATACTACTCCTCTTCTTCTTCATACTCTTTCACTTTGTCCAACTCCAATCTTCTTCTTACAGCTCTATCAATATGATGGGGTGGTGCTTGGTTTACAAGAAAGGTTTCTGGTGCTCATTCATTAATCTACCTTCTCAGCCTATCTCTCATCTCTTAGCCTTGTTCAACAACTCTTTGAAGCGGCCTAGTTTCTAAAACTCTCTATACCGAAGCAACGAAATTAGCCACAATAAGAGCAAGGTTGTGTATTTGCTCATTAGTAGTACGCAGTTTTTGTTGGGTTATGCGACTGCAACCATTAATTTCTCCTTAAACACAAAGATTCAACATTCTCATAATGAGGTTTTGAAAGTATTCTCTACATAAGAAATCCTTACACATACATAAATACCACACAACTCTCAGTCTTAACTTAAAGCTCTAATATTAGGATTATATGATATCCCTAAGAGCTTAGTTATTACTAGGCAAGATTAGATAAGGGTGTATGAAAGTGGACTTGGAGAGAGTTGTCTCACAAGAATAATATATTCAATGCTTATGTGTAAAGTCTCAAATGAACCCGGCTTACAAGGGGAAGAGACTATTTATAATAAGTCCCTATGGTAACATTACAAATAAAGAAATTACAAGAATGTATATACAAAAAGAGGATTCCTTGTATATACGAAAAGGGGTAAAAGGGACAAAAGACAAAAAAGAAAAAATAGTACAATATTAGATGAAGAGGATAAGTGGTAATGTGAAATTAGATGGTTCTCTAAGCACAGTAAGTGGGAAGAACTAAGGTATTACAATGATAAGGAAGCTGAGAAGTGAAATGATGCCATGAGAGTCAGAAGGAGGCCGGAAGAGAAGTACCTAGCTAGGAGCTAGTTGCATTTACTCGATAAAAGACTCTCATTAGTTGAAAATTCGATCACTTAGCATAGAGCACTCAACTAGAGGAAGGTCGACATTAGTACAAGATAATGAACAAAGCATAGTATAACCACCCAAAGCTCCTAAGGAATTTAGCCATCCTCCTTTAGCATACTATTTCTTGTCATTGGTAGGTTAACGAGACAGAATCCTTTAGGTGAGGGACTGGAGGCCTTTAAGGTATGCGCGAGTGATTAGGCTGGTAGTTGGTAACCTATTAGATTAGAGTACAAAGTACACTCAATAATCTGGCAAATGTAAGTATACAAATATTCTTCACTATATGATGTCTAATGATACATCTAATGTATCTGCTAATTACAAATGTTGCTATTTATACTAAGTCTTAAACCTTAGCAGTAAAACTGTAAATAATGTACAAGGCCTTAAGCCCTAAAGAATAGGCTCATAATTAAAGATAAAGAAAATATGTACAAGAATACAAAGTGGTGCGTTCAATAGAAAAAGTCAACATGTAGTCATTCGGCCAGTCCTAGAAGCAATAGGATTCAAATTGGATAGGGTTGGCAGTTGGATGTCCGAATTCAAAGAGGAGTCTCTAAAGTCCTACAATGCTTTGCTGAGATACCCGAAAGGTTGGCCTATAATTTCCGAGTAATAGAATTAGTCGGAACTAATCTCTCCATAGCCTTACTGAATGGATCTTTAACCATGAGTCCTTAGTTATGCAATCTCTCGACTTCTTGATAAACGACAAACTTGATGCTGAGTAGGTCCTTTTCTTCCCTTCAATCTCAACCTCAGCAAAAGTTGTTCGGCCTCAACTTCGAACAATTTGGCCTCGGGTTAGAACAGATCAGCTTCAACTTTAGGTAAGTTGGCCTTGGCTTGGAGATAGTCACTAGCTAATTCCTATCATCATGAATCAAAAGTTAAATATAAAGGGTAACAATCTAATCTAAAGATTTTGTCTATTAATTCTAGAGTAATGTAAAGAGTTCACTCCATTGGATCCTTATTAATGAACATAATAAAGATAAAAGTGAGCACAAATTGAGAAATTTCAAGAAAATAAAATAGACTCAACCACCAAATAACTTAGCATAAATATAATCTCAATTCAACATAGAAATTATAAACACAACTTCAATCCACTTTACATATTCCTTACCCTTAACTTAATGTACCTTAATCATTTCAACTTATTGTTAATTACAAATTAAGAAGATAGGGTTAGAATAGGACTACCTTAGCAATTAAGTTGAGTTGCTTCGTCATGATTTCTTTTTGCACTTCAAGTTTACTTATTGTCAACCTCAAGCCTTTTTGAATATTTGTACATGAACAAAAACCACCTCAAAGTATCGAATTTTTCCATTTTCTCAAAACATAAAACAAAACTGAAACAACTTAAAAGAAGAAAAGAAAGAAAGATACATGAAAAGTAAATGGAACCAATGGGTTACCTTCAATCCAGTGCTTGGGTTTTTATTCCCTCAACCGGACTATCCTACTCCTTTCTTTGCTCAAGGCAAGTTAAATCTTAGAGGTCTCTTATCATCAACCTCTTTTCTCTTCTTTCTAGCTCTATGCTACTTATCTTGATTTGAATTAATCACCTTGTCACTTAAGGCAACAAGTGTTATACCAACCTTCATGTCTTGAGGGGGGTTTCTTTTCCACCTTTTTCAAATGTTCACAATTCACTTTTTTCTTCCAACCCTCAAGAACACCTTACTATTCTTAATGTCGATGGTAGCTCCAATAGTAGCCATGAATGGGCACTTAAGAATGATTGTTGTCCTTGAATCTTTACCCATGTCTATCACTACAAAGTCTATAGGAAACACCAACTTATCTATCTTTACCAGTATATTTTCAATCATTCCTTAAGGTTTTCTCAAAGAATAGTCATCAAATTGAATGGTTAGCTTAGACTTCTTTAGTTCCTCCCTTAACCCTAACTCTTCAACCATAGATGAGGAAATCATATTAACATCAACACTAAAGTCACAATATGCATTCCTAAATAATATATCACCAATAGTTCAAGTCAATACAAATTTTCCTGGATCATTTAATATGGGGGGAAGAGTGTTTCTTACCATTTCAATGCATGTCTGAGCTAACATGACCATTTCTCTCCCATCCATCCTTCTCTTCTTACACAAAACTTCTCTTAAGAACTTCTGGTAGTAAGGTGTTTGCTTTAGTCGATCAATCAATAAGATATTCACCTCTAGTACAAACTGTAGACAAGAATATACAAGGCCGATTGTTGGATGGGTCTAAGCTTGCAAAAAGCTTGAAAGGAGTAATGAGGAAAATGTGCAAAAGAATAGTGACGAATGAAAGCTAAGCAAAACCAATGAACAGCTCTAGAGAATAATATGCACCAATGGAACTTCTAAGGACTCACAACACAATTCGACATGATGCACAAATTGGTCCGATGAGGTTACTTTCCACCTAACCTTACTTAAGGGAAAGGATGAGAATGACACCAAGCGTAAAATAACAGAGTGTTTACACTAGGAAGGAAAAATACTCCGTTGTATTAATGATAATCTATCTCTGGCTTACAAATATAATGGGTATTTATACCCAAGAATTTAGGGCAACTTGCCTAAAAGGGGAAAAGACAAAAATGGGTATTACCCTAAAGTAGTAACGTACAACAATACAAAAGAGTAAAAATAAATGTTTACAAAACAAATAATTAGTGGGATAGAATCTATACATGGTCCTATACATCTAAGGACGCTGTATTGGTAAGGTTGTTAGAAGATGTGAACAAAGTATTATAGCCAGTTGGCTTATTCGAGCAGGGACGGTTTATATAGTCTAGGGTCTCTCTTTCAGCATGGTAGTAAGGGTAATGCCAAATAAGTGGTTAGGTATGAGGGAGGATTGGATGTTGTCTTGGCTATCCATTTCTCGGCATTCTATATGTGAGAGATTGGTAGTCTTTCAGTATAGCTTAAGGAGTGACTTAGTAAGGAAGTACTCGACTTCTACAAGAGTCAGCTGGAGTAGAAGAATTCATCTTGTCAAGCCTTCTAGTCCTTGAGCTTGGCTGCTACTGAAAGGGCTAATAGCTCAATTCCCATCATTTCCTCTAGGTTGATTTGGATTTGGGATCAAATTCGGATGGTCTTTGGTCAGGTTTTTGTCAAGATAATAGGGACTAAGGTTAGTAATATTAAAGGTGTCGAAAACCCCATAATCCTCTAGCAGCTCCAACCTGTAGGCATTGTCATTAATCTTTTGGAGGATTCTAAAGGGTCCCTCAGCCCGTATGGATAATTTGTTCTTCCTCTTGCTTGGGAACCATTTCTTGCTGAGGTACAGCCATACTAAGTCTCTTAGCTAAAATTACTTAGCCGTCTTACCCTTAGTCTTCTCTCATATTCTTCTAGCAGCTTGGTTGATGTATTGAGTGATCTTATCGTATAAGTACTAAAGGCATTATGCTTTAGCCGAAGCATTAGGGTCCTCATGCACAAGCACTGGTATAAGGGTGTGGTCAAAGAGAAACTCAAGATTGAATCCATAGACCACCTCAAAGGGAGTTTACTTAGTGGTGTTATGTCCTGTTCTGTTGTAGGTAAACTCGACCACTAGTAAGCAAACATCCTAATCAACTAAGTTCTTGCCCATTACAGCTTGGAGCAATGACCCCGAAGTGTGATTAACCACCTCTATTTGGCCGTTAGTTTAGGGGTGACATGAGGTACCGAAGAGTAATTTGGTTCTCAGCCGACACCACACGATTCTCCAAAAATGGCTCAAGAACTTCAGGTCTCTGTCGGAGACTACACTTCTTGGCACGCTGTATATCCGTACAATCTCCTACAAGAAAGGAGAAGCAATAGCCGAAGTGTCGTTAGTTTTGGTGTAAGGCATGAAGTATGCCATCTTACTGAACCTATACACAACAACCATTACATAATCTTTGCCTTGGGCAATTCGTGACAGTTCGAAAACAAAGTCCATGCTCAATTCAGTCTACGACCTTATTGCAATAGGTAGGCGCATTGCTCTCCCTGCTTGGCTCAACACTTGGCCTTCTTGCACACGACACAACCTTTGACAACTTAGTGCACATCTCTCCTCATTCTTGGCCAAAAGAATCAGCCTTTCAATAATTCACAGGTCCTCCTTTCTCTAAAATGTTTAAAGAGTCTTCCACTATGAGCTTTCCTAATCAATAACTCCCTTAGGGAACAAGTAAGCATGTACAATTTCCCACTTCAAAACAAGTAGCCATTCTCCACATGTTACTCGTCCACTATTCTTCCATCAATACATCATGTAAGTATGAGCTCAAAGTGTGGGTCCTCAAAGTACTACTCTTTCATTCTTATGAACCTAAACAGCCGAGTCTATAGTTCAAATAAAAGTGCATGCCTTCATGAAAGAGCATTTGCAATTACGTTGCTCTTTCCCTATTTATATTTTATTACAAAGTTGAATCTTTTAAGGAATTCAACCCATCTCGCTTGCTACCTTGACAACTTAGTCTAACTTCAGAGGTACCTCAACGATTCATTGTTAGTATATATAACAAAATCTCTAAGCAGTAAATAATGCTGCCATACTTACAATGCTTAGATCAGTGCCAAAAGTTCTTTGTCATATACGAAGTAATTTAACTAGGGTCCTTAGAGCTTCTCACTATGGAAGGCAATTGGTCGGCCTTCCTGCATTAGGACAGCACCTATTCCATTGCCTGACGTATCGCATTCTAGCTAAAAAATTTTGTCAAAGTTAGGTAGCACTAACACCAAGATGGAGGTCAATCTTTCTTTTAACATGACAAAACTCCTCTCCTTCTTTTCTCCCCATCAAAAGTTAGTGTTCTTCTTTGTTAACTCGCTAAGTGGTGCGGTGAGGGTGTTAAAATTCTTAATGAACTGCCTATAAAATGAGGCTAGTCCGTAGAAACTTCTTATGTCAACACAAGTAATAGGACTCGGCCACTCGACAATTGCTTGGATCTTCTCATCATCGATTTGTAAGCCTCCTCCACTTACTACATAGCCCAAAAATACCACTTCCTCTTGCCAAAAGCAACATTTCTTTAAATTACCGAATAGTCTCTCAACACAAAGGATATCCAAGACTGCTCTAAGATGTTCATAGTAACTCGGTAAGTTAGCACTATAGACCAGGATATTATCAAAGTATACCACGACACACTTCCCTATGAGATGTCTCAACATATGGTTCATTAGTCTCATGAAAGTGCACGGGGCATTCAATAAGACAAAAAGAATGACCATTTATTTGTAAAGTCAATGTCGAGTCTTAAATGCAATCTTTCACTCATCTCCTAACCTTTGCGGATTTGATAGTAGCTAGATTTAAGATCAATCTTGCTAAAAATCCTAGCTCTACTCAATTCATCTAACATGTCTTCTAAGCTCGTGATTGAATACTTATATTTGATTATGATCTTGTTTACGACTCAACTATCTGCACACATCCGTCAAGTTCCATCCTTCTTCAACACTAGCAACGCTGGCACAATGCAAGGGCTAAGACTCTCTCTAACATATCCTCTCTCGAATAGCTCATTGACTTGGCATTGGAGCTCAAAAGCCTGTTCGAGATTCATCCAATAAGCAGGCTTATTCAGCAGTACAATACTGGATACTAAGTTAATGCAGTGCTTAATAGCTCAGCTCAGGGGCAATCCTCCAGATAACTATTCTAGGAACAGGTCAGCATATTCATCCAGCAACTCTTTGATTTCCTAGGGGAGCTCACCCTGCTCCTTCATTTCTAAAAGTCGCCTGACCAACATAAGGGTTAGCTCATTTACTTTGATGACCTCTTGGAGCTTAGCTCTACTCATCACTAGAGCCTTCTTCATTCCGCAAGCAAGCTTCGATCCACAAGCAAGCTTTGTTTACAACTTATGAACTTCTCTCAACTACATTGGGCTTTGTATGATCTTCCAATCATCCTTATCGAACATGTATGTATTCTTGTAGTCGTCATTGATGACTCTCCTATCAAACAACCACGATTTACCTAGCAACACATGGAGAGTATACATAAGTAGTACATCATAAAGAATCTGGTTAAAGTAGTTCCCAATAGTGATTGATAGTAGTATTTGCTTGGTGACATGTAATGCTCCTTTCTCACTCAACCAATGTAACTTGTACAGCTTCAGATGCACAACAATCGGTAACTTCAATTTTGAAATAAGATCAGTTAATGCCACATTAGTGCAACTTCCACTATCTACGATGAGGGCACACACCTGATCATTCACCATACAGGTGGTATGAAATAAATTCTCTCTTTACTCTTCCTTTCATAAGGGTTCTACGTTCATAGTACATCAAACAACCATGAGTAACTGATCTAAGTCCTCGACAAACATGTCCTCCTTAATCAACTCTTTCTCAGCATTTTCTTTCTCGATAGGAACCTCCTCCTCCTCGATTTCTTTATCCATACTTTCTACTTCTAGCTTTAAGACCACTCTCTTAATGACCATCATTCTTTAGTTTAGGTACTGAGTAGCCATATGTCCAAACCCTTGGCACTTGAGACATTTGATCTGGTTCGTCTTCCTCCCAAACCCTTACCCTTTCTCATAAGTTTAGGTAACACTTCATTGTTGGATCAACCTTTCTGCTCAACTCAAACATCAACCTTTCTGTGCGGCTTAGTACTCGATAGAGTTTGGTGACTTCCTTGTTTGGGTTGGCTAGTCGACGTTCTAGTCAACACTTGACCTTTTCTCTACCTCTCCATTTGTTGGGTGATCCTAACAGCTTCATCTATTATGGTGAATCGTTGAAGCTCCATAATGTACCAAATATCGCCTTTCAGTCCAGTAATAAATATTGATACAATTTAAGCTAGTGGTTCCTCCACCTCGTAATGGATTATGAGCATTTGAAACTCTTGAACATACTCGTCAATAGTTTAGCCTCCTTGTCTTAGCTCCTACAGTCGAGTGAAGGTATCTTGAAGATAAGTTTCTAATACGAACCTATTTTTGAGCACTCCCTTCATCTCGAGCCAAGTGTTAATCTCTTGGTAGCTCTCTCATCTTCTCATTGCTTGGAAGTTCTTCTACAACATGGTAGCATATTCAGAGAACTTAACAGCAACAATTCTCACTTTCTCGTAATCTTCATGCTTATAGTAATCAAACACACGCTCCACCTTCTCTTCCCATTTTAGATATTCATCAGTATTCCTGGATCCATTAAAACTCGGAATCCAAAGCTTCACATGGTCAGATGCTCTGGGGATTCGTACATACTCTTCTTCAAAATATTCCTCTTCCTGGTCTCCTATGTCTAGCAAATCAATCATTCTCCTTACTCATTTATCTACTCCTCCACCTCAAATGGGTCAAGCTAAGTTCTAACCTCTAATAGATTGAGCAACTTGTAGGGTGTTTTGTGTGGCCTCAGTGGGTTGGCAAGACAATACATCAATAGCTTGGGTTAAATCTACCAAGAGGTTAGTTTTCTCATCAAGTCTCCCCGTCGGTGCTTTTAGGAGTTCTTAAGGACTATCGTCCATGATAGACAACTCCACTATCATTATAATAACCAACATTCATACTCGGCTTAGTCATTTTTCCCTACAGATTCGAAACTCAAACAAACACTTCAAGAAATTAACAATTAATAGTTAATAACACAGTATTCAAATGAACATAATATCTTGCTTTGTTTCACACATGCAAAATAGAGTATAATAAAACTTCGAAAACACATGTCAACTTGAACAAAACCTTCACTCTAATACTAAGATGGCGCAAACCATGGCCAAGAATAGACAAGGCCGATCGTTGGATGGATTTAAGCTTATAGAAAGCTCAAAAGGAGTAATGAGCAAAATGTGCAAAAGAATAGTGACGAATGAAAGTTAAGTAAAACTCACAAATAGCTTTAGAGAATATGATGCACCAATAGAACTTTTGAGGACTCACGGCATAATTTAATATGATGTACGAATTGGTCCAATAAGGTTATTCGCCATCTAAACTTGCTTAAGGGAAAGGATGAGAGTAATACTAAGCATATAACAATAGAATATTTACACTAGGAAGGAAAAATACTCTAGTTTATTAATGATAATATGTCTCTAGCTTACAAATACAAAGGGTATTTATACCTAAGAATTTAGGGCAACTTGCCTAAAAGGGGAAAAGAGAAAAATGGGTGTTGCCCTAAAGTAATAATGTACCACAATACAAAAGGGTAAAAATGAATATTCATAGAAGCAATAATTAGTGGGGAAAATTCTACACGTGGTCCTATACATGTAACGATGTTGTATTGATGAGGTCATTAGAAGATGCGGATAAAGCAGTATGGCTAGCTAGCTTATATGAGCAGGGACAACTTATGTAATCCGAGGTCTCTCTCACGGCATAGAGGTAAGGGTAATGCCGAGTAAGTGGTTAGGCATAAGGGAGGATTGGATGTTGTCTCAACCATCCGTTTCTTGACATTCTATCTATGAGAGATTGGCAATCATTAGTTATGGCTTAAAGAGTGACTCGATGAGGAAGTACTCGGCCTCAGTCTAGTTGAAGAATTTGTCTCGTCAAGCCTTCCACTCTTTAAGCTCTACTGCAGGTCAAAGGGCTAGCAACTCAATTCCCATCAACCTCTAGCTTCCTAACATCTCCACAAATTTCTTGAATTCTTCATCATCTTTGCTCATTCATAACCTTTGTGGAAAAGGCACCGATGGTACATGTGAATTGACAATGGGCTCATTAACGATAAGGGTTAACTTTTGTTGTACCACCACTTCATTTTATTCGATGTAGAAGTTGGAGTATCCTACTAACCTTCTTGCCTAGTCTAAGTTGTACTTCCTTCATATGCTTAGTTATAATACTCTGGGTTTTTCCAACTAATTCAATAACTCTAGAATCTAAGCCTCTAAATTTAAGGTGTCGAACTATAATATTTGTTTTATTTTAAACTTTACAGTAAAGTGAGAAAAGTTAGATGAAGTAATTTAAATAAAGTCAATTTCTCAAAATGAGCTATATAAAAATATTAATTTAAGAGAAATGTCAATTTATCAATAAAAGCCGATAATTATCAAAAACGAGAAATTTGAGCTTTTAGATATAACAAGACATTAGAGATAAGTTAATTAACTTTCAAAAATAATAAATAAAGTTAAATTATACATAATATACATGTATTTACATGTGATATGCATTATATGTATTAAATACATATATATAATAATAAAATTATTACCAAAATAAGGTAAAATAATGGAAAATTAATAAAAAAATTGAATAGATGAGTCATCAAATAATGTGTCAAACTTGGATTAATTAGAAGTGATGAGTCAATATCTAATTAGCTAGAAAATGACACATGATACCTAAGAAAATGTGAAATTAACATGTATAATCTTACTTTTTTACATGAAAAACTTATAAAACCTATAAATAGATGTCCAAACATCATTTACAATATTTTGGGAACTTGAAAACACAAGAATATAATTTTATAAAATTTGAAAAAATTAGAAAAAAATAAAAGAAAATAGTGGGAAAATATGATGAATTACGGTTCCTGAGGCTACAAGCAACTTGACAAGGAGCCACTTAGGACTTAAACTTATGGTGGAGAGAGAAGAAGGGTCGACATAAGGTGGTGGCCAAAGGGTGGCAGCCGAAGGGTGGCTGAAGCACCATGTGTTGGTGAGTTAGGATATTTGCTTAAAAATATGCTCTGTTCAGACGAATTTTAAATAAAATTTTCAAAATATCAAATAATGTTACTTTGGCCTCAAAATTTTTATATAACACATTTATATAATATATTAAATTTCAGTAATAATGATTTTTAAAAATATCCATATTTACCATTTTTATTAATTATTATGAATAAACTGTAAATTTTTCTAAATTATTGAAATAATTAGTTTTTAATGAAATTAATGAATGAGCCCTATATTTTTATACTTATAAGTGTTTATAATGATATTTGGAGCATTTAGGTTTTATCTTACACATAAATTTATTTATTTTTCTTAATTTTTCGTAATTTAGAGCTAAATCTACTATTTTTGTAAAAATAGATAATAACTAATTTAGTGTAATTGGTGATCAATAATTAAACTAAATATTTTTTTGAGTCCATAGGAATTTTTGTGAAATTAATTGAGCTCGTATACTATTTAGTACATATTTTTCCTAATATAAGCTTATATATTAGCTTAATATGTGTTAAATGAACACTTTGGGATATAATAAGTGTTGTTGGACAAGTTTGAAAAGTATGATTTTTAGGATTTTTAGTCTAGTACTAAAGCTTACTTAGGTCAATTACGAAGTTAGGATAATATACAATTGAGTCATAATGAGAAAAGGCTATTTTTGGGTTTTTGATAATATTGATCAATCTTGTTTCTTAAGATATATTAATAGTACTCAAAATAATGATCATGACTATATAAATTTTGCTAAATCTGGATAGGAAATGAGTAAGATACGATCAAATGAAGTTTAAAAACGTGGAAATGAAAGGCTATAACAATTTAGGTTCAACCTATACTTGATTTGAAGACTATATTATATTTTCATAAGTATAAGATGTAAGGAAGGACCACATCATGAAGTTTAAGATTTTGCGTTATTACTAAAACCAGGTAACTGAATCTAACCCATGCTTGGAATAGATATATTGCTACTTATAACACTACGATTGTTTGATGCTGTATTGATTGAATATGGGTATATTTTGGGTGAATTGATATGCTACTATAGTGGAAGCTGATGTGGTAATTTTGAATGATAGTAACCATGTCTTAATTAAACTGTTATGCTGCTATGTTAGGTGGTAATTTGTGCTTACAAATGATTATGCTAACTAGACAAGTTAAGTGATTACTAACTCAATCTTCTAGGTATTCACCTAAGTGAATCCTATGTAAGATACTAGAATTCCACTAAGGAGAGTTCAAAAACTAGAATTAGATCACTAAGTTGAATAAAACTGGAAGATTGAATGTGCTTATTGATATTCTTGAGTTGTTAATGCATATTATGGCATGGTATAGCATAAAAAAGGACTTACGAGTTAGAAATTTCAGAATGAGGCTTCCAAGAGATCATGGAAAAATCATGGCTTTATGAACTCAGTTTATGGAAGCATATATATTGCATTGCCTAAACATTATGACTATTTTGATAGTTAAATTTGGTAGACTACAATGTGTGATCTAATTTGGCAGTGTTGCCACTTTGATTTGGTAGACTACAGTGTGTAGTCTAATTTTGTAAAGTTGGGGGTCCTACTCCTAGGCAACTCTTTGTTGCCCCTTTTGATAATAGTAGAATACAGTGTATAGTCCAATTTGGTGGGGGTCTTACTCTCAGGTAACTCCTTGTTGCTCTAGGTTCCTAGAGAAGTTTAGAGAGCATAGGATATCGATACCGATGCAAGCCAAGGGCATGAGCATAGCATGTTGCATTGCTAGTAGTAAATGCTCAGTTGGGCAAATGCATATGTAAGGTTGAATTTGCGGGTTATGATTGAGATGTTTCAATTGTGATATTCTATATTGTCTATATTGTATTGTATGCTATCTACTCTCACTCAGCTTTAGTAGCTGAGGGGTTAAAATGTTTTATCCTCAAGTTAATTGCATCGTAAAGGGCCCAACACTAAGTGGGGATAGATATATACTAAGAGAGTAAATCAAAATCAGCAACTTTTGTATGGAGCTTATACTAAGTTAGGAATCCTATTATTATGAAGATGATAAAGGAAAAAAAAAAAATTGGTTCCTATTTTGATGTAAATATTGTGTTGTACACATAAGTTGTAACTGGATATCCAGCTGAACTCTGATGTGAAAACCCTTTTGTTATGTAAATAATGTTGTCTCTTGATGAATAAATAGGTTGAGTTAAGTTTTCAATAGATATTCATGTGTAATGGTGCATCCCGTACTATACCGGGATGTGACATTAGTAGGTGTAAAGGTACTCACAATGCTTAGTAGAGTATCCCTACCAACCATCTTAGAATAATCACCATAATTACATCTTATGGTGTTATGGTAACTACAGTTGCTACCTCCAATGATCCCGTTGCCTACCATCGTATAGTTCCCATCTACCTTGTTCATAACATCATCACTACTGCTTCTATCATCTTTGATGCTCTCTTAAAATGTCCTTGTCCTTAGATGCTTCATAAATTATATCAAAAAATTGCAAAATTTAATGAATAGCTTTTTATATTATGTATGGAAAAAGAAATGAAATTAAGAGGGAAGGGAGTTGAAGGGGAAGAGTTAGAAAAGTTTTGTGTTTGAATAGAGTAAAAAGTAAAAAGCAATTGGGAAAAAAAAAGAATAGAGTATAAATTAATCAAATTTATTTACTTTTCTAGACTAATGTACCGATAAATTTTTTTTCATCGATACTTAAATAATACTATCATGGAACCATCTCAAATTAAAAATTAAAAAGAAACTTTCATTTTTCTTCCCATTTAATCATACTTGTGAAGTTTTATCTTTTTTATAAAACAGATGATAAGTATAGCATACTCAAGTTTATGCATATTCATAGCATTTGTATAATATGTTAGTATATTTGATGGTAATATGGCATTGCTTAGAGTTAAGCACTACAAGGATATAACTCAATTCTCAAAACTTTTATATGAAGAAGTGTAAAAATGTTAAGACTAACAAAGTAAGAGCTTTAACAAAGAAAATCAATGTTGTTAGACTTGGGTTGACCTGTTAAGCCCAATCCAGTTTGACTTCTCCCTTCCATAAAACTGGTGCAAACCATTTCTTTAACCCTCATTAATAGTAACCCTAATTAAACCCAATTGACTTTATTAGTCTAACTCAATTCTTATAAGAACTTACTAGATATTGTAGATTAAAATATATTATTTCTCTTATATTTTACAGAAAATACACCAATTTACTAAAATAAAGATAAATGTAAATCAAAGAAAAACAAAAAAAATTGTAAAAAGCTATCAACTTTCATTTCTTAAGGATAAAGGTAATTTTTATTACTTTATAAATAAATGCAAATTATATTATATTATTTTTATTGATCTTGATTCAATCTAGTTTCGACCTCAATTAACCTTCTTGACCCTTAAACAATGTTGTCAAACTTAGTATGAGTAATTGATTTGCATATGTAGAAGGCTCAAACATTAAAGGGATAAACTGAGTTAGACCATAGTTGGACCAAACCTGCTCTATAAAAGGTTAGGTTGAACCAAGTAGAATTACTTAAGTCAACCTAATTTTGACAACTTTAGCCTTAACTCCTTTTCATTATCGGGTCAACCTTTTGGTCTAGATTTGACAATATCAAAGAAAATGCTCTTGCTAGTGAGATAATTCTTTCATACACCATATTATGGAAGAGGATTTCATTAGGGTAGGGTGGTGGTGGTAGGGAAGTAAATGGAAAGAGTTGGGAATAATAGAAAGTGAATGGAAAAATATAATTTTAAATTAAAAGTAAAAGGAAAGGGAAGGAACAACTTCAAGGATAATTATAATAGAGGGGATCCTTAATGTTTGAATTATATGTATCTATAAGATTAATTTGTTGTTTTTCTAATTTTAATCTTACACCTTTTTCATTTTCCATATTTGAGTCCTTAATGTTTACAAACATCTACAAACAAGTCTCTTTTGTGACATTGCTAATTCAATCAACTCTTGATCCGTAGTAAAATTTGATTGGTCTAAATTATTAATTTAAATAAATAATTTAACAAAAGAAAAATAAATTTAATAAGTAAATTACAAATATTTAAAAATAAAAAATTGAAAAATTTTTTTTTAAAAAGACAAATCATTAGTTTAAAGTAAAAGAAGCATAGAGGTGGCCAAATCAACCACTTTTGGCCAATTAGTGGCAAACCACCCCCCATCACTTGATGGGTTAAATAACCTACATTTTAAAGAGGTTCGTGACCTAGTAAAATAAAAGTAGCTGCTCTAGCCACACTAAAGCTAAGAGATGCTTGAGATGGCCTTTTTTTATTTAATGATATTTCTCTTTTCTATTTTTAAATAATTTATTTAATTTATACTTATTTTATTATCTGATTTATTAATTAATAATGCGGACCAATTAGATTGCTCGACATATTTTCTTTTTAATGGAAAAGTTAACAATCTAAAACAAGGACTTGCTTATAAATGTTTGAAGCATTTACAAACATTAAAAATTTAAATAGAAAATATACATATACATTTACATATATATATATATAACTGAAATAGAAAAACAGTGAAATATTGAGGATTAAAAATATATTTTTCTCTGTTTCTTAAATTATAAAGAATTAACATGAGTTTTGAGTGATGTAAAGTAAGTAAAAAACCTCTACCATTATTATAAAATGAATATATGTCTACCCTTAAGTCTAAATGAAGGTTAGGTATCGCAACATGTGATAATCATGAATAACATATGTTTGCATATAAGTATTGTCGATAGAAAACCAGACAAAGCTTAGTAAGAAGTGTTACTAACTTATTTCTTTTGGTTTTTAATACATGTATCTTTAGATTAAAATTTAAGTTAATATATGATGACTAAAATTAGTTAGAAAATTAGTTAGTCTTTAGCCCTTTTATGGAAAGCAAACATTTTGATCTATTCTAACTCAACTCTATATTTTTTATAAGCATAAACTGAATGCACAACTCAATTTTATGAAGATTAATTCTCCTAATGCATAGCTTAATGTTAGGTAACAAGATTAATTTGTGTAAAACCTATCCTTGTGTGGCTCCAATTGTTAAGCCCCCTTGTGGTTACGTACGTATTAAGTTAATCAATTAGATAGATATTGTTGACAAAGTTAGGAAAAATGCTTTCAATCATGTGGTAATCCAAAATACCTTAATTCAATAAGAATGATTAGTTAAGTGATTAAATGGATTCAAGGTCATGCAAGAGTGGAATCTAAAAATTTGATAAGCAAAATTTTTCAAAGTGACCAAAATGCCCTAAGTTGATTTTGACAAAACTTCTTTTAAGAAAGGGGTTTCAATAATTTAGTTGAGAGCAAATAAGTCATAAAAGCATTCCAATAAGTTTAGTAAATCCTATGTTAGTGAATTAGCATTAGGGACCCTAGAACCTTCTAGATCATTTTAGAAGCCTATAGGATACCTAAAAACATTCCATAAGCTTCTAAATGTGTGACATCATCTTATCTACTAATTTTGGCTACTATACTCCTAATTTATGCTTAGTGCCATTTTCCAACTTTTTAAGGTAAATTATTGTAGAGAACTCTATCTTTATTTATCGGATAATTAGGTAGATTAAGCACTTTTAACTATAATTCGTGAAAGAAATCGAGAAGAAGGGAGCTAATAAGTGGTGCATCTCTCTTAACCCTTGGCTACCTATGGTCATGAAGGTGAGCATCTATTTTAAGATTTGTTTAAGTGCTTAATCCATAGATTACATGCTAGATTTTCCAAATTCTTGACTATTTATGGATGCTATATCATGAAATTCAGAAAAGTTGATGCTTATGGACCTATAGTAGGCATAATGTTTCATAGACTAAGGTAAGTAGAAGAACTTAGTGACTTAAGAGTTTAACTTAGTTGATATGATTCTTCCATGATATTTGTTCAATATTCATAAAAGATTGGTAATCGAACAATGGAGTTCCTTTTTTTTATCTATAGTATGTCATTAGCCATCTTGATGGACAAATTAGGAATTTTGTTAAATCTTTCTTTGGTTAATGATTAAATAACATTTGATTTATGATCACTTATAATTCAAGAATTACAAACTTGATCATAAACCCTCTTTGTCATGAGCTTCTTATAACTTTGGGGTATGTTTGTTCAAATTGTTAAATTGATCAATTATTATGTAATGGTAGAGCTATATAAGTAATTGAATGATTAAAAGTGGAACAAAACTAAGTATTTCATGGTTAAGGTAAGTAGATTTGAAAAATATTTGATTTATCGTATAGGGTTTGCATGTAAGTAGATTAGGGGTTAAATTTTTCTAAGTTGGATGCTAATTATCTTGCTACATTACTACTTGATTGATTTCTCAATGAACATAGGTTTAGGAGTGAAATTAGGTAAAATATGCTCTATGGATGTTATGGACCATGTCTAAATCGTTATTATTGATGGAATAATGTTTTAAATTACTAAATTTGATGAAATTGTAGAAAATTCCATATGTTACCTGTTGTGTGTTAAGAGTTCTTAATGGCTAGGTTATGAATTTAGTAGTATATCAAGTATATACACTAACTACTAATCTTGTATCTTTGAAATTGATGAATTATTAGGTTCAATATGCAATTTGCATGATTCTCTAAAGTTTCTAGCAAGTTGATGATTTGAGAAAGTATATTAATAATGGTAGTGATGTTTATATGATGTTTGAAGTTTGGATGTACATTATGTGTGGATGATTTTAGTATATGTTGATGCCTATGGATTAAATCTTTTGAATTTTACATTTTCTATAAAAATTGTGAGTGTTCTTCAAATGTTCTTTGTGTCCGTACTCTTATTCAGCATGTTCTTGAGGTAACTCCCTTTTAATCCATTTGGGTGGGTTAAATTTATCAAAAGTGTGTTTTCTTCATAATATTTAAGTTGTTAACACTCCTTTATAAATGTAATATTGTAGATTGCATTTCGATTTACAAAGTCCCTAGGAGAAAAATGCTCAAACGTCAAATTGAATCAAAAGATCTTATATCTAACACCTAAATTCCCATGTTTTCTTGATGATCTAAAAATCAAGAAAACATTATCTAATATTGGAGTTGGTAATTAAAAAATAAAATAATAATTAAATAAATAATTTTAAGAAATTAGCTCAACCTCTTAGGATCAAGCTAGACCCATGTCAACTCAAACCATGCCAACCGGTTGGTTTTTAAACAAACAAACCTTAAACTAGTTTACAAAAATTTTAAAAAGGACAAATAGTTATAATAATAAAATAATAAATTACAAGAAACTATATAATTAACCAAATAAATAAATAATTAAAGGACCAAAGTGGTCCAATCTTTTGTACCGGTGGAGTAAATCGACAATAATATATATCAGACAACCTTGTTTCAACTTACTAACTTTTTTGAATTAATTAAATTCAGTTAATTATAATAATGACGTAAAAATTAGAAATTAATAATATTTAACTACAATTAACTAATTGGATATTATCTAACATAATGGACTAAACTAGTCTATGATTAATTCCACCCGTTTTCCTTTAGGGCCCATTTACACTTTATGAACCTTATTCAAATTAAATAAGAAAGATCTATATGACTAAGTACTAAAATTGATTTAACTTGATTAACGAATTATAGCACTTAAACTAAACTTTATTTAAGGATTTATAATTATTAAATAATAATTACTACTACTTGATGTTCTAATAATCAAATCTTCAATTAGGATATTCTGAATTATATTAACCTACATTTGAGGCTTACGGTGGTATAACTATGTAGTAACCTTACGTGTTGCTTATGCATTTTAAGATGGAATTTTAACCTTTGTTGATACATAAGCTTGGCCTAATTAATTCATTATTGCTAGTGTTTATTTGTCTAATCTAGCAAGCAACATCATTTATTGAGGTTACATTATAGGCATAATTGCTAGGAGGATATGATAATAGGGCAATCATGCATAGCTAGTAAAAATAAGAAGAAATTTCCTTCTGAACTTTAACATCATTGTGAGTATTTCTTCTAAGCTTTCAAATATTGCAAATGACCCATTTAAACTTTAATAAATAAATTTACTTTTTCAACTAAAAAATGCATCAAAGTCAAAGTAATAGGGGTGTTAAAGTATACCTTGATAAGTTTAGGAAGTGTTTCCATAGCAAAATTAATATTTAGAAGGGTTATTTGCAAACTCTATTGGTCATTTACTAGTTTATCAAAGTGTGGGAAGATTATTTACTATATTTGAAATCTCGAGAAGTATACTCATATTAAGGACAAAATTTAAGGAGATTACTTACATTTTCTATATATATTTAATCTTAAGATCTTTCTTAAAATTTTGAAATAAAAATTTTGTAATGGTAATTGTATTATTCTAAAAAGGAAGTTCACAAACGAAAGGATCAATGTTTGAGATGAAGTTTATATGGAGGATTAAACTTTTAAGTACGTAAAATACACATCAACATTATAATAAGTTGTCATGTCTTAAAGTTACCCTTATTGTGGCATACACCTACTCTAAGCTATTGCTTGAGATGCTCAATTTCACGCAATGTTAGAAATAGCTAAATATAAATTTTAAACATCACATAACATAAAATATCACGATAGTATGAAACATGGGTCCTACATAATAAGGTTTAGCTAATGTAGCAAATATAGCATATTAGGATAGGTGGTAGCCTTTAGGCTACTACCAATAACAAAATATAACTAAAAGAGTTCAAATAATGCAAAGATTACCTCATGCTCTCATCTTTCCACGATCTTCTTAGAAATCCTATTACTAACCTCGGGTATCACTTGGCCTAGAACTAATCATAGATCATCTTATGACAATAAAGCACTATGAGGGGGTAAGTTACAACCAACTTAGTGAAGTACTCCTCATACCATACCATCAAGAAAATATAAACAAGTTATTTAGCAACCATATAAATGCATGACAAGCATATGCTAAAAAAATTATATATACAAATAATTCGAAAACCATATATGGCATATATCTATGTCCTCCACACTCAAAGTTGGAGATGTTCAGCTTGCCATATTCAAGTTCTAATTACCTCAACCTCTAAACCACCAAGCAATCTCACAATATATTCAAAATCATTCCTTATATTTTCTCTCAATTTGAAGACCTAATGTTACGAGTTAGTAATACGTACAATATCACTCACCCTTAGGTTGTAGCCTCACAAATATGGCCTTAACCAAACGTTTAGGTTTAATGTGCTTAGTAATCCTATAGGTTAAAACAAGGCCATGTTGTACTAGTATACTGTACGAAAACACAATCAAAGTATATGATTACAAACCCTACAAGACCCTTCCATACCAATAGTGTGATGTGATGGCCAATAATAAATGTGTAGATTTATTATATGCAAGACCATTTTAATTCAACGTATTAGATATGGTTAAGTTTGCTTTACTCAGACAACTAACTCAATGTCGTAGAAAATCATAATTCATCAATTATCTATAATATAGCAACCAATGTAATCCTCATATTTCATTGTAATTTAGCATACGAAAGCATATAGGAATCAAACACATGCATGTTACCTGAATCTCCAAGCAACCAATTAATTAATCTCAAATTTATGTATAACTATAACTACAAACATAAGCAACTATAGTAATCCTTAGAATATTCACATGGCAATGTTTTCCTATAGATACTAGTAGTCCTCTAACAACTACAAGTCAAGATCAATATCATTTGATAATAAGATAATCATAATACTAATGAGTGTAAGGCAAACTATCTAAACAACAATTTAAATTCGATGTAATTCTCTATTTTGATTAATTTTGTATTTTGGCCATAACTTTTTTTGTTTTAATATCATTTTTACCATTCTTATGATTCATCTCATAGGTTTTTAGGTGTACTTTCATGGGTTTGGTCCATTTTAATGTTAAGGACTTGAAACTTTAAGAAATGACTAGATCAGTATCATTAATCTAATGGTTTATGTTAACATTGTTGGTTTCGAGTTTGTTTGTGAGCCTAAATGTGAAATCTTCATTTCTAACAAAGTTTTAATCTTTACTGTGCATTTATGTTATATATGGGCATAGAAAAATTTAGTGGCCCAACTTATTTTTTTTAAGTTTATTAGCCACAAATGAGCTTGTTTAGTGAGTTTAGGTTATAAATTTAGGCTTGCGCATATCTTAGGCCTTCCTAGTCTTCTATTGGGCTTTAATGGCCTTTTAATTAGTATTTTAAATGTTCATTAAGTTGCTTTTTGAAAATAGGGGAAATTGAAAATAACACCCCTAAAATAGGACTTAGGTATGGATCAACTCCCTTAATTTTTAATGTATGCTTTAAGATCTCCTAAACTTTAATAAATTGACAACATAAAGGATATTTCCTTTTTTAATTAAAAAAAAGTCACATTATTATCAAAATTTAGTGGGTCTCAATGCACATTTTGATAAGTTTATAGGGTATTTGTATACCAAAATTAAAGTTTAAGAAAATTATTTTTAACCTATGGTGATTATTTACCAATTTATCAAATCTTAGAAGGTTTTAAAGTATACTTTGAAAGTTTAAAAAGTCAATTTGCACTTGAGTTAAACTTTAGGGGAATAATTTTGCATTTTCCTCATAGAAATATTTATTTGTCTCTAGGTTGAGTTTTTAAGGCACATTTGTAGTTTTTAGCCTAATTTTGAGCTTAAGGCGCTAAACTAAAGTTTGGCTTACTTCTATAAGTCTTAATCCTTCATTAATCATTCTTAAACATGATTATTTGTTAAAATTTACAAAGATCCATATTTCTACACCAAGTTGGACATGACATTTAGGGGTAGTTCTTAGGGTTATTCTTGTGTTTTCTTGATTATGCTACACCTAGTTAATTTTAAGCAAGTCCTAAGATGATTTAATGTATGATTATACATTAAAATTCAAAATAAACTTAGGACCATTGTCTCTTAGGTTCGAGCAAGGGAAGTATTCCATAATAGAGTAGCCTTTTGTTTACAAATTTGAAAATACACTTAGCTAATGTTACACCTTCAAGACAATTATAATATCTTACATGTACAACATGGTAGAAGAATTACATTCAAGATCATAACCAAATCTAAGCTTATATAAACTTACCTATAAGTACAATGAACATTTCAAACATGATATTCTTCAATTACATGTAAAATCTCCTAAGGAAAAACAAAATACTAGAAAACCAAAGAAGGTGCACATTATATTACAGCTAGATGGTTGGATGCCCGGTTTGTCTGAGAGTTGCACATTAGTAAGTAGGTTTTTAGCACTAAAAATTGAGGATGTTTATAAAAATTTACCTATTGTAATTTGAGATATATGTTAGGGCCACAAATTAGTTGAATGATCTAGAGAATTTTAAGTATTTAAATTATAAAATACTAACACAAGTTAAAAGTTAAAATTTAAAAATTTATTTGTCATCCATTAAAATAAGAAAATCGTAAAACTTGAGACCTAATCTAAATAGATCTCAAAAATAAGTTGATTAATAATAGGATAAAATGAAGCAACATGAAACGATATTTAGAAAATAATAGCAATAATATGTATAAAATAATTAATTAACTATAATCATAGAATACTAAACTCCTAATTTAGGGAATTAGTGAAATAGGTATATTTAGGTTTTAAATTAATAAAAAGGCCCCAAAGGTTAATAAATGCTACCCTATAAAGTTGGATTCTAGAAAGGGAAAAGTAAAAAAGGCCCCCAATACTTACCTCTATTTTTATTTTAGTTCTTAACCTTTCAAAAGTTTCATTTTATTGATCAACATTTTAAATTTTTGTCAAGTGAATCCTTTCGTTAGGTTCTATTAGATTTTCCGTTAATATGGACATATAGTAATACATGATTGGTTTATGCATAATTTTTAAATAAAAATAATAAAATACTTTAAAAAATAATAAAAATATATAGAAAATTAAAAAGGCATATATTTAATATATAATATATTTATACTTATATACATATTTATATATTAATTAATTATATAAAAATATTTGAAAATTTGAAAAAAAAAATGGAATAATTGAAAAAACAGAAATCTTACCACCCAAGATCGAGGGTACCTAATGGCCACTAAGGAGATCATATGACCCTCTAAAGGTGGTTGTTAGCCATCCCTTACCCTTTAGTGGCTGGATTTCAACCGACTAAGAAGATAGGTTCATTTGACCTTAAGGTAGCCACCTATGGCTACCTCATTTGCAAAAAAATGGAAATATTGAAAAACCCAATTATGTTACACAACCCATTAGCGACTCACTTGGGTTTTGCTTCTTCTTTTTAACTTAGGGGTGGGGGGCTATAGGGGACAACCCACCACATAAGTTGTGTTACAAGACCTCCCTTAGGTAGTAGGTTACCATCTATGGTCATCTTAAGAGTTGAACGATTCACTCAATATAATAGGTCACAACCTATTCATTGGTTAGTTGAAATTCTCTAGGAGGTTGTGTGACCCCACTGTATGGCTTAGCCAACAATCACCCTCTATCCTTAGGTGGCTAGATTCCTTTTTTCCTTTTTTTTTTTTAATTTTTAGAATTATATATATTTATATATTTAGAAGTATATATGTAATCATATGTATTATCTTGGTATCTTTATTTTTACATTTTTTCCTTATTTGTTATGACTTTTCATGTTCTTTAAGTATTTTCTATGTTTTTTTATTTTTTATTATTATTATTTTATTATTTTGACTCTCTTGGACCAATTGTACATTGTTGTATGTCTTTATTGACTAAAAAAAACTAATGAAAGGACTAATTTGACAAAAATCTAAAGTATTAAGGATTGATATGAAAATGAATAAAAAGATAAGGATTGAAATAGAAAAAAGAGGTAAACATTGAAGACATTTTTATGCTTTTTCCTTTTAGAAATGGAGTACTAAAACATCAATGTAAACTAGAATGATAAAATTAGTAAATTATTCGTTAACTTTCAGAGTTTAGAAAACCTTGACTCGAAATTAATGAGAACATAGAAATAAATTATATAAATAAGAAAATTAATAAAGGATATAAAAAACAATCAAGATAATAAGGAGGTATAATCTTTTATATTTAGGTCTTGGAACTTGAATTAGAGGCTTCTACTTTAAGCTTAAACTAACTTAAAGATTTAATATAATAAAATATATTTCAAGGCACCTGGTTTTGAAAACGAAGAGAGTCAATGGATTTTAGAAAACAAGAGGTAAGTTTGGTTTAGTAAGTGGTTCTAGCCTATGGTTTTATAAGAAAACCACTACTCAACCCATTATTAAAAACCTTTGTACCTCCTCATTTTCAATCTTTAGGTAGATTGGAGTTTCAGAATAATTAAGGAAGCTTAAAGAAACTTTGGGAAATTTTATGAAAACTAAAGAAAATAATAATAGAAAAACATAATGTGAGTTTAGCATGTGTATAAATTAGAAAGAAAAAGACCACCTGACAACAATCAGCTGCTACCACCTAACACATGAAGCCATGCTTGGTGTTGTTGACAAACATGCACCCAGCATAAGCCACCAGACATGTGTATGCTAGTGAGTTCAATTTCTACTTTGATTTTCATAACTTTGTTAAAAAATACTAAGTTTCATCTAAAAATTATGGAAAAATGTATTCTAGCATTAATATTATTTTGTGAAAAAACCCTTTATTTTATATATATCACTCCTAAGAAATATTGGTTTCAAAAGCAATTTTCAATTTATTTTTTAGATGCCCAAATGACATAGTTTCTCCTTTAAAATTTTTCTATAAATTCCCTATAATATATAGATATTTGTTGCGTAAAGAGTTTTTGTAAAACTTTCAATTTGATTGGCCTTAATCTTTAGTTTTTGAAAACTGCTAAATTGCAATCCTCGAACAATGGTGTTTCATTAAAGCATTTTTGACTTAGATCTGGTTTTGCAACATTTTTAAAGTGTTTGATGAAATGCAAAAGTTTTTGTTTAACTTTAAGAGTGAAAATAATTGGTATCTTAAGAAAATGTGATCTTTTTACGCTAAAAAAATAATAATTTTCACTTAGTCACTTACGTTGATTTTCACTAGGCTTGTTATATTAATTGTTTTCATTAAGAAAATCATTAGCCACTAGTGGTAAATGAAAGTACATAGCTGTTATACATGTTGAATCTAATTCTTATATTCATCTTTATTTTTCATTAAAAATGTGCATTTTAAGTTAATTAGTGGAGTGTTAGTGTTTAACACTCTTTTTATTTGAATTGTCGAATTATGCATGTTGAATTTGATGAATTTCCAAGCCATGCGAGTCGATATTGGAAGAGTCTTAGGTAAGTTGGATCCGAACAATGTGAAGATAAGTGTGAAGGTGGAGTTTTTGGTGAAATGAAGTGAATTTGATACTTATAGAAGTTATAGATGAGCTAGTAAAGAATGCTAGCACCTATAGAAGATTCCATAGAAGCTCTAAAGTGAGCTAGTAGCACGTAGAAGGTATCATAGAAGTTTTCTTAGTCAAGCTAACATTAAACATATTAGTACAAGTTTTAGTAGAAGGTATTCTAGAATGAAATTCTAACTTGAAACCAAGTAGAAGGTTATATAGAAGGTTCCCTGTCAAGGAATACCAATTAAAACACTAGTAGAAGGTTTTATAGATAAAGAATACAAGGACCTAGTAAAAAGTTGAGTAGAAGGTACCATAAATCTAAACAACCCTAGTAGAAGGTTGTGTAGAAGGTACTATAAGCTTGAGAAACCTAGTAAAAGGTTACATAGAAGGTTTAAATAACCTACATAGAAGCAATAATACTTAATACTTGTAACTAATACTCAATAAATACTAAAAGAATAATAAGCCTAATCAAAAGTACAGCCATTGAAATTGTAAACCCCATAAATTTCATAAACAAGAGGTTGGAAGTTAATATGATTTCTTGAAAAATACTCTTAATGTTGGCAAGATAATTAATCTTGAACTTGAAAGATTACTCTAAAAAACATGAACTCAAACTCTTAAAATCCTAAGTAGTAGTTTAAGCCCTAATTTGAACCCTATACTCAAAGTCCTCAAATTTTGCAAGTGAATGCCAATAACTAATGTTAACTCCCCAAGTCATTCTAATCTAACAAAACCAACCTTAAACCTCAATAGAAAAAGACCAATAGTCGAAGCCCATGAAAGCTCCTTAAAACCAATAAAGCGTATGCTAAGCCAAAAATAAATTTAATATAAATAACCCTAATAATGAATTCAAAATCTTAAAATGAATACTCTAACTCTTAAATAAACCTTCAAAACTTAAAACCTTAATTAAAACCCTAATATGTGCAAACCCTTGAAATGATTGTAAAACTGTAATCTAGAGTCGAAATCCTAATCTAACTATTGTACTCAAATTAAATAGTAAAATTATTCACTAATCGAAGACTAATCACTTAATTGCCCTAAAACCCTAATCTACCTTCTAAAAATACTCGAACAGTAATAATTGTCTCAATTCCTTAAACTAATTAGACAAGATGACCTAATGAGCTTAACCTACTCAATTTGACACATTAAGCCCTAAAATGCTCCTAATTTGTGCTAAGTATTAAGATTAATAAAATTAATTACACTATAATCCACTAATTGGGTTTTATATCATAATTAATTACAAATCAAGAATGATTAATCATATGAAACCAAAGTAATTATATGAAAATATCTTCTTTAAAATGCTAAACGTTATACTTAGGAAGACAATATAAACCCCGTAAACTGTTGGATCCAAACACAAAGTTAGATAGAGGAGTTAATAAATAATCCCTAAAATTGCTTAATATATAATAATAAATGATATAATAATAAAATACATAAATTAAATGATTTAACCCTAAATAATAAGTCATAAACCCTAAGTAATAGAGTCAAAAAACCCTAAAGAGAGTAAAACCCTAAAACCTTAATCGTACGCATAAAACCCCTAATATGCAAGAAACCTTAAAACGATTAGAAAATATCAATGGACTGAGTAAAACCTTAATTGCAAGTCTAAAACCTTAATTCAACTAATAAACCTTAAGTGTATTCCTAAACTATTCGCTAATCATAAATAATTTCTTCAATCGCTAAGAAACCCTAAATTGCGAGACTTGTATGCAATTCAAAAACCCTAATTGATCCCAAATGATAATAGAATCTAACAAGCAAAGTAATATAGGTTAATGAACTTAATTAAAGTGATAAAATATGGCAAGATCCTAATTACACCCTAATTAGCTTAATCCCCCTTTAATCCATCTACCAACTCTCATTACATCTTAATTAATAACAAGTAAAACTCAATTAAGAACAAAAGACAAAGGATTAAGTGGAAATTAAAAGACACTTGTCCTTGAGGACAAAAAATCCTCCTTCATTTGGTAAAAAGTAAATAAGGTATAATACCACTAAGAGGGGACCATATACCCTTATCCTAAGATAACCATCTCTTATCCCCCCTTAATCTACCTTCGATATCTATCATTTCAACCCCCCTCCCCCCTAAAACCCTCATTTGACATCATTCTTCACGCATAGAAAACCTTAGGAAATACTCTTAAGAAACCCAAGCAAAAACCAAAGGAAAAAGGGAAGAAAATAAAAGAAGATGTTGGACCCCCCCTGCATACTTCAGTACATTTTAGCCTTACCACCACTAAACTCAACCAAATGATAAGACCAACACTACTAAAAGATCACACACACACAGCCTAGTTTCTTGCTGACAAACCTTTGCCCTTAAAAAAGTAAGTTTCGACTCCATTTTCAAATAGAAAAGTTGGAACTCATACAAGCTAACCTATGGTAAAACTCACCAAACCTGACTTTCTTGTTCACAAAAGTTATACCTATGATATCTTAAGAGTTTAAGATTAGAAATACTATATAAATATGTTATAATCATGTCCATATCATTTTAGAGCCTTATAATTAGACATTCATTCATGTATTTAGCTAGTTTGCTATTTGTATTCAAGAGGTGTAGGAGATAGTTTTATGTAGATAACTCGAAAATATATTGATTAAGCTCCATGAAACCTTAAGTACCATCTAGGTTGCCTCTTCTTTGATATGTACCCACCTTTTTTTTTTCTCACCATGTTAGGTGATATTATTAGCTTAAAGCAAATAGAAATGTGATTAAAACAAGGAAAACACACTAGAATAAGTGTTAAGTGAAAGAAGTTAAAGGAAAGCCTAGAAAAACCTTACTTGGCCACTACTTTCATGAAAGTTGAAAATCTATAAATGTTCATTTATTACCTTAATAACATGATTATTTAGTATTAAGTATAATTTAGGATATAATTAACCAAGTTAAATAGGGTAATGATGAGTTAATGGCCTAAACTAGTTAAATTAGTGATTAAGGCCTTAAGAATAGCATTAGAAACCCCACTAATGAAATGAACTAGATTTGAAACACTTAGTAAAATAGCTTATTTAGTGAAACCATTAAGATATTTAGCTCATTTGAATAAGTTAGAATCAAGTTTAGGGTCCTAGAATGTAAATTAGACCTAAACTAGCTTAATTAGTTATTAAAGCCTTAGAAATATGATTAGGAACCCAATAAATGAAAAGAGCAAGACGTGAATCCCAATGGAAAATTGACTTAAGGCCTTTAGTAGGCTTAAGCCTAAAATCGTAAGTAGAGTTGGGCTTAAGGCCCTACAATGTAAGATAAGCCCAAAAGCCCTTAAAAAACCAAAAATAGAGCCCAACAACTTAGTGACTAAATCTTAACCCCAAATTAAAAGTCTTATAAAATAAAATATAAAAGTTTTATTAAGCCTAAAAGCACATTAAAGCCGTCCCCTATAGGCCCCTTAATAGGCAAGAGACTTAAACTAGTAAAAATGGCTCATTTAGGCTCACAAGAGCAACACCATAGCCTAAGGTGAAATTTTAAAGTGTTGGGTAGAAAGGTTCACTTGAAATACTTAAAAGGAATCCCAAAATATTGAGTGTAAGTTCAAGATTAAAGCTAAGCCTAAAGACCAAAATTAGGCCCAAACCTTAAAGTGACCAAACTCACCCTTTTAGCTTACAAACTTGTAAGTTCCAAATTGAAACCTTCTTGATCCAAAAGCCTAAAAACAATCTCACCAAATGAAAGGACACCCAAAAACAATGAAAACTAACTATAAGAACATGAAATTCGGACTGAAAAAGAGAAAGTTATGACTAAGATATGAAATAAGTGGAAATAGGGAAATTATAGCATGGCTAGTGAATAGATCACGCTTAAGATGAGTCTTATTTATTTTAGTCACCTTACTAAGGTGATTTAGGATACTAAGTTTGAGACTAATGAGGACTACTAGATAAACTTGACTTCAAGGTTAGGTGAGTATATCGCCTCCTATTTTAATTTTGTTTTGTGCTTTTAGTTAGTGCACTATCTAATTATATATGATAATTGAACTTGATGCATGTTGAGGTATGTGGGAACTTATGGGTGTCTATTTTGGTTTATCTATGCTTGCAAAATATCTTAAGATATTTCAAATACCCTTGTTTGTTGCATTAGAACGTAGGGCATTTGAGTGTCTAGAATATACTTGCTTAAGTACCCCATGAATCCGGAATTAATAAATATTCGACCTCTAATTAAACTGGATATGCATTACATCTTATAGCATGAGTCAAAAGGGCGTCAGCACTATGTAATAGAGTGAGAGATCATGCTTAAATAGATCCATATTGATATTATATATTGTGATTGTTTATCATACAATGTATTTCATGTGACGTATTCTTACCTCAACCTTTGGGAACTATTCGGCTTTAGGGAGTGCTGCCTTCTACTTAAGGCTGAGCCATATCTATTGTTGAGGGTGGTTATATTATTAAGAGATTTCGTATTGGACATGGATACCTAGGTCCTAATGTGCCTAAATATTTCCTAACCTAGGCAACAGTAGGCATGAAAACCATGTTGTATACAATTACTGGTAGACTATATATATTGTTGCATTGCATATGCTTGTCCATGCATTCATATGTTTGATTAATAACTTGTTTAGTATTATTTATTAGTAAGGTAGGAAGGTTACTCACTAAACTGGATGTAACTTACCTCTTAATAGTTTCTTTTGTAGGTCTTACAAAGTTATGGCTAAGCTAGGATTCGAGTGTAAAGCACTCTATTGAGCTGAAAAAATAGAATGATAAGTTTAGAAAAGTAAGTAGGATAGTTGAATTAAACTTTTAAAAGTGTCTGGTAGCTTCATGATTCTTAGAATTTAGATACCCTTATTGTTTAGTAGGTGGTTCTAACTCTTTATAGTTTTGGTGACTGTAGATTGTTGAATCACTTATAGATATTTATATAGTTAAGCAAATGTGTGCAAATTGAATAAGCACCCTTAAAACTTATTAGTTAAAGCCTTGTAAGGTGATCTTTATATCATGGTTATATACATAATATAAAGATTTTAGGCAAAACTCTAAGCCCCCTTCTGGGGGCATTACAAAAACATTGTTACTCTAACAAATCACCTAGAAACTAAAATATAATTTGTAATAGTAAGATCACTATGGATCAAAAGACTAAGGTTTCTATCATACAAAAGCAACTACAATCTAGGTTAGTGGAACCAATGCTTAATAGCATTTTAGAATATTATATAAAAGTACTTAGAAGCTGAGGTGTGCACTTGTTTATGGCTATAAAGTGATTGAATGTGTGCATAAGATAAATATAAGTGAATTATGTCATGTTGTTTTGTTGTTATGCCATATGTTGTGATTGTTTTGTTGTATTTCATCACCTAATTTGATTGTTTGATATTGGTTGGTCACTCCTAAGACAGACTAAGCTAAATTTGAACTTAAACACTAACTAGACATGTACTAGAACCCATTAAGAGAGCAACTATGATTCTCCAGCCAACTTCTGACCCTTCGATGAGATAGCATAAATTGGCCTTCCCCTAGTCTTAGTCAAACCATAAAACAAGAGAGAAGGTTATGATAAGATTAGGGGCATTGGGTTTAAAAGTACTCTAAGAGGAGTTAAGTCTCCATTGTAAAAACCCAAGTTTAGTTGTGAGTCATGGTATCGTAACTGATATATGTAATCTCCTCAACTAAGGATAGAGCAAGCATAATTTCTTTATCCTTACAATGGCGCGAAATGTCATGCGGGTAGCTTATGTTTGATTATATTACATTGCATCTAGTGAACTGATTGACAATCCTGCTTATTTGTTGTGTTGTGTATACTTCCATCTCTATTTCTTTATTAAGTAGTTGGTTGCTCATAGCCTTATAGTTTTTTTTAAAGGTCCTAAGAGATAGAAATTACGATCAACCTATCCTTAGATGTACAAAAGATGGCCAACAAGTCTTAAGTGAGGAGCAAATAGATTTGGATTATCTTGCTCATCTTTTGTTTTAAAGTCAACTAGGCCATTTGTATGATCTAGATTAATTTATAGTATTGTATTTATTATAAGCACGATTTTGGGATTCTTTTGTAAATTTTCTTGTATAAAATCTTTATGCAAAATTTCTATTTTTCAAAAGTAATGTATGAATCAAATTTTTATTTTTTAAAAGAATTACATTAATTAAATGTCTATATTTTATTTTAGATATTGAACTGAAGATGTTTCAGAATTGTTTAGTCATATGTATCATATGTATACTATGTTTATAATAGAGATTGAATGGCTTGCTTCTACCATAAGGTAGTATACATGGCTGGACTGTTACGACTTTCCACTCTTAAGGAGTCATAACTCAAAGCCTCCCTCGAAAGTCTTTTGCTTTTCTTCCCCTTTGATGCTTCCATCTTAGGTTGTCTAGAATAGATATGGGTAGCTAAATGGTATGACAAAGGTAAAGAATGGTGGTAGTTTTGGTGCCTTGAAGAAGGTAGTTGATGATGACCTTAGACGTGATGGGTATTGTTAGAGAAGAGTTGGGAGTTGAAGATAAGATGAAAATTTGGAATAAAAGGGTAGATTTTTAGGTTACATTGCCAATTCTTGAAGTCTTCTCTTAGGTTAAGAATCTTTCTTTTTGCTAATTAGGTTAACATACTTTCCATTAAGAGATTTGTGGATATATTTGGTTATAGCAGAATAGGGTAAATGTTGGTAAGATGCCTAATATAGTGTCATTTTCTCATTTGGATTTAGTGTGTAGTTTCTATTTAACTTCTAATTATCTAGTTGGCATTTGGTTGGATGGAAGTAACTAGCCAACTCATATAACTACATATATTTATAATATTACATTATCTGTCTTCCATGCATGTGGTGCCTCCCTTAGGACTTAATTATTGTTTTGTTTGTTTAATTGGCATTAGCAATTGGCACAAATTATTGATAGTTGATTAGGTAGGTTCGACTAATTTCGGGTTTAATTGTCTATATTGAATTGTTTAATATTTTGGGATAGTTTTTGTTAGTTAATTAAGGAGTTAAAGTCATTTGAGGATTATTATATTTAGTGAGGGTTTGGACTTGTTTTAAGGTTTTCATATTAGGGTTTCCCCTATAGTTTTAAGGTTAAGGTTTCTAAGTTGACAATTAGGGTTTTAAAGTTCAAACTAGGGTTCTCAATATTAATATTTAGGTTCCGTGTAAACCAATCTTATTGGCTTTAGGGAATATCTATAGGTAGTCCTTATGAATTCCATGTTCTATTCATGAAGATTCTAAGGTTTACATAAGTAGTTCAAATAGAGGATTGAACTTCCAAGTAATAAAAATAAAGAATCAACATTATGATAAATGGTATAAATAGAGAATTAGAATCCTTATAACTTCTTTAATTCTGGTCAAACCACTCATTATAATGTTGATCCTCCATTTAAAACATTTGAAAGTTCAATCCTCTTTTTGAACCATTTAATGTAAAGTTGATCTTCTAATTTAAGCACATGAAATTTTGATCTTTTATTTCAATTTGACTCCAAATGTTGATCCTGTCATATATGATTCTTCCTTATTTTGAAAATATGACTTTATACCCTTTATGCGATTAATTTTATTTCATAGTTCCTTTTGATTATTATTTAGGCTCTTAATTGAATATATATGATCCTATTTTCTTATTAATCTCATTAATACTTATTATTTAGTAACTCATGTATTAAAATATTATTATTAAGAAAAATTACAAAAAACTAACTTATATTTTAATGTTTTACAAATAGCTGCCTAAGATATTTCTTTTAATAAGCTACTAACCCATGTTTTCCTTCATTAAGCCAATATTAATTTTTCCATTAAAACATTACATAGTGTGCAAATATAGAGGGTAAGGAGAAAAAATAATCATAGTTTCATCTTCCATTCTCATAATCAATCCTCCTTTTGTCTTACACACCTCTTTGTAGTAAAAGAACCCCAAACTTAATTAGAGACCTCTAGCCCTTGTTTCTACACACTCTCTTCATCTCTGTGATTCTTCTACCTTTGTCTTCCCTACCTCTTAATACATTGAGAAAAGTAGGTCGTATAGAACATTACTTTACAGTTAGGGTCTTTACTTTAATTGCTACTTGATCTTTGTAAGTCCACTTTTCCCTCTCTTCTCCCTTTTAATCTTCCAACTTTATCATACTTCCTTACATCCTTTGTATCATTGCTCTTATTTCAATTTAGCCTTTGTGAAAAATTACATTTTTTCTAAATGAATATATTTTTCTTATGTATCTTATCCTTAGCATATTGCTCTTTAAGTTTTACATTATGCAAATTGCAATAAAAAATATAACATTCACTATGGACTATTGTTTAAGTTGTTTATGTAGACCATTATCAAACACTTCAAGCTTTTGTTGCAAATCAAACCAACCCTAATCATCACTTACTATGTAGTTCGGCTAAGCCTTGATAGATCTTGAAAGTGAGATAAAGAAGAAACTAATAGTGATACAAAGTACGTTTATAAATTTAAAACATGGTCATTGTAAATTGGCTACTATAGTTGTCAATTCTTATATCTATTCATTAGTAGATTTAGAAGCCAAGTGAGCATTTCTTCCTTGCATGGAAGCATCACTCACATGGTCTTTTACTCTTCGATGAGCATTAGGATTTGACATTATTATAACTTCAATTGAAATTTTCACAATAATACACTTTGAACACCAACATTTCATATTGCTCTAGAATACATAACCACTATGATCTTATAGAGCACCATTAGCTCTTGACTTTGATAAGACTTCAACAACAATACATTGTTTGGAGTACTAAAGCGCTCAATATCGATATTACTCATAAATAGATTCAACAACACTATTAATGCCTAACTAACACTTACACAACATACTCTCTATTCGAAACCTTTAGTTTGATACCAAAAGATGATGTGACTAGGGTAATGACCACTAGTATATCAATCTTAAAACTAGAATTACGTAGTAGGTCCTTCTAGTATGGAAGAAAATTGCCAATGGAAGTTGGTGAAACTAACAAAATATAGAGATTATTAGAAAGACGACCTCTTAACATTTTCTTAGGAGGCTGAGCTAATCTAGCTAGAGATGAAGTACAGCTAAGGGAAGGAGTGAGGCGTATTAGAGGAAACAAAGTCCAAAGGAATATCTTTGATAATGAAGAAGGTAGAGAAGGTAACTTTAAGAAGCATATAAGGAAAGAGATGATAGGAATCAACTCTTTGAACCGATTACGTACGGTCGAGCTAGAGGACACTAAGGCTTAATGTAGAGAATGTTAGCTCGAAGTCCCATCCAAGACAAGGATTCCTACTCTGATCTCAATGTTTCACTTTACTGCCAACCTAAGTATTGAGCTCTTACGTATGCCAACATGTTTCCCGAAGTTATCAAGCAAACGTACCAACCTACTAAGCATACAAGTTGACTTACCAAATAGCTATACCAATTGCCAAGCTCTTTCTAAGACCTAAACAACATTTGAGCAAACCGACCTCAAACTTATGTCTAAGCTGACCAACATCCAACCCTAGTCTAAGTCGAACTACAAGATACTTGACTTGAAGGGGATTTAGACATCTTTCATTGATTAAGCTTTGACTTGAATTAGATCAGGTCAACTTTGACTATAGACTCTTTTGTGTTACCCTTACTTGAATTGTAACTCTAGATCGCTACCCTACCATGCAATACCTATCTTTTAGCATAACATTCTAAAAGGATTCTTTACTTTTCATACAGAATATTCTTTATCTCTTTTACCCTTTTTAGTATCATTAATGTATTCCAATTGTAAATTACCCTTTTTGTCTTTTCAATGTGTGCTTGTAACTCTAATGGGGCTAGTATATAAACCCCATTTGTTTATATGCAGACATAATTCTTCACATTATGATATTATTATAAGTTTCCTTTTGTGAGCAACCTTAGTGTTCTCATTTATCCCTTTAACTCTATTTTATTTCCTTTAGCAAAGAGTAGTGATGAGTAACCCTATAGTTTGAATTAATGAGTCATATCCAGTGGATTGCAAGCTAAGTAAGATTGATTAGCATATCATATCTGTCGAGCTATGTAATCCTCGACTAAAGAAATTGAGAAATTTCTGTTTTTTTATTGAAAATAATTTTTGGAGTCGCCACCCGACCAAAGTCAAGAAAAGAAAAAAAAAACCGTAACCAATTTGGGTAGATTGATTACGATTTGACTACCGGTCTTTGATTTCAATTTTAATGAAGAACCAGAAGGTTCCAAATTTGGGGGCTAACTTATTAAACCCTAACGGGTACTACTATTCATTTATCGAAATTAGGATTATTTTTTCTAATTATAATATTTAAAATAAATAGATAAATAAACAAAAAAAAATCAAAAGAAAAGGAACCTAAGTTTAACATATTTTATCATCGCCCCGAAGGTGCCTACATACTCGCTAGTCGAGATCAGACGATCGTAATTCTTTGAGAAAATCTTTAGTGTATTGATTGATTTTAATTTTTGAAAACCAACCAAGTTTATGTCTTAATTGATTCAATTCATTTAAATAAAATATAAGGGGGTCCTAACTCTTAAATAATCATACGACTCTCTAAGACATTATAACTTTCTTTTAAAATATTTCTTTTTGTTAATTTTTATTTCTAAAAATAATTTTTTATGTAAGGATTTCTAAAAAAAAACTAATTCTAAAAGAAAATCTTAGGCTAACATATATACATATATATATTTATTTATATCTATATTACTACTATTAAACAACTATCCACTTAAATCAATATAACATATTTAACTTATATAATAAAGAAAACTAATGCTAAAAGAAATACACTAAACTAATATATACATACATATGCTATGTCTAATAAAATAATAATAATAACATAATATAATAACTAAATAAATAAAAACTTTGAACAACCAAACCTGAACTTGCTCGGTTGAAGGACAATAGTGTTAGACTGCTGCCAGTTTTGAGGACTAGTCATCGTGTTAGCGTTAATCGCTGCAGTAGACGGTAGGGGCTCGACGCTGGACGTAAACTGTGCAGTGAGTGACATGCACTGCTGTTGAATGGAAGTGAGCACGCATGAGGGGTTTTGTAGATTTTACATGGTTATTACAATCACTGATCTAGTGATTGGATGGATGCTGTTGTGAGGATTGGCGTGCAGTTAGCGAAGTTCGGATTTTAGACTTCGGCTGGTGGATGAGGAGCGGCGGTCAGATTTGTCAAGTTTTGATTTTGGACTTTAGATAAGGACAGCTGGTGGATGAGGAGTTGCGGTCAGATTTGTCAAGTTCCGATTTTGGTTTACGTCTGGTGGATGAGGACGGCTGAGCTTACAGTTCGTTAGAAGTGCTATTTGTTAAGAACTTGTAGGTAATCGATGCTAGAGAGAGAGCTGTTCAATGTAGATAGCATTGGGGCTGGTTGTCGTGCAGGAGTGTATGATGTTGGCTATTTGATTTCGCGAGTACAGTGGCATAGATGGAAAGCTACAATTGTGGAATTCAGTTCAGTTGCTGATCATGTGGTGATCGAAATTATGGTCGACACATATCTACTATTGCTTGCTACGGTGGCTGGCTTGGATGCGTGAGTTGTAGACAGTATGGTGTTGGATATTCGTCAAAGTGTGAGTTTGTAGCTATTGCAAGCATGGATGGAGGCTATTGAAGCTTAGTGTACTACACAAGTATGAATTGTTGCAGTGGAAGGCGATAGAGAGAATGATTCGGCAAGACTGAGTTGACGATTGCTATAGTCGTCCCAGTAGTGGTGTTGGAGATTCTATTTTTTAGTGTTGCACAATAGAGAGGATGATAAAGAGTTAGGATCAAATGTTGGTTGTGAATGTATGAGAGTAGAAGGGACTATAGCATAGGAGTGTTTGCTGTCACAACTGATTATGTAGGGTCTGCTGTTGATGTTATCAGTGTGTGCTGTAATTTTTTTCTTATGAAGTGGATGCAATGTGTGTGTATGTTTATATAGTCTAAACCATATCATATCTTATCATATCTAATTATATCTGATTTGATAATTAAACTAGATTCAAATAAATTCAAATCTGATTTAACTAAATTCATATGATTTAATTAGATATGAATCTCATTTTCATCTTGATTCTGCAAAGATAGAAAAATAAAAACATAGGTATCTGCTGAGACTCGAACCCATGACCTCGAATTAAATCCACTCCAAATACTCCACTACTTATCTATTAAGCTGTTAGCTTATGCCTTGACATTTAATACAATTAAATTATATTTAAACTATTCGATTCCTTAAAATAAAAAATTTTTCACTAAACTAAAACTAAAACTTACACTAAAACTAATTATTCTTAATATAAGTTACTTCCTAAAAATCTACGAAATTTTTATAATTTTTCCTTTTCTTATTTTTTTGGTATTTTCATTATTAGTTAATTTTTATTATTTTTTATCTTTTGAATTAGGACCCTTTTTGTAAAAATAAAGATTAAGATTACAGAGGGGCAAAAATTAAGTGTCTACAATATCTAGCCAGTAGCTATATCTAGCCAGTAGCTATCTAAATTTTGCTAGACTTTTTTGTTTTTCTTTCGACTCTTTACATTGTGATGCTTCTCCATGTGTTTGACCTTAGAGATGCATTAGCTTCGTTGATATCAAAGCATGGTTTCAAGAGAGAGCGTATGAAGTTGTAGCAAAGTTTTTTTCATGTTACTATTAAGGGCTATTGTTTCCTTCTATAGCCATTATAGTATGTCCATATGAAGTAAGTCTTGAACTTTTAAGCTATGTAGTGAAGAATTGAGTATTGTTCTAGTTATTGCTCTATTTCACTCTGTTTTTCATCACAAAAAATAGAGCAAGTTCATTTCTATGGTACTTGTGTGTGAGTGGGTATTGAAGTTGTTAATGTGTAAGTTAGTAGGGTTTTGAGTACTAAGAAGTGTTTGCTATGTATTGTGTTGTTACTCTATTAAAGAAACGTCACACAATGTCAGATTTGAGTTTTCAAGGTATTATTAGGGACTAAAGTAGTGGTGTACAAGCTAGTCATAGTGAGAATGGTATTAACACTCTAGGGTCAATTGATGATAAGCTCGATAGACTCAGCAATTTTGTTGAGAGTTAAGTCATTACAATGCAAGTTAACAAATAACTTGATGGTACACCACATCATAACCCATCTGTGAATATTCTAGAGAGATGCTATGGCTTAGGTAGTTGAGCTACTCACCCAGTTTGACACCATCAAGTTGTAGGAGTTGCGGACTAAGATGCTAGATGAAGGTTGGAGTTGAAGGAGATTAGGGAAGATAATGAAGAAATGGATGTTGAAGTGTATGGAGAGGAAGAAAAAGAGGTTGATTATTACTAAGCACAGAGTGAGGACGCCGACCTCTTCAAGGACATGATAATGTTAAAATCTAAATCCTACCCTTCACTAGAAGTATAGATGCAAATGAATATTTGGAGTAGGAAGAGAACATAAAGAAAGTGTTCAACTGTTATGGGTATACTAATGTTGTTCAAGTGTGTCTTGCTGCACTTGAATTTTTTGGGTATGCTACTATATGGTAGAAGAATCTAAATGCATCTAACGTAAGTGATGGAAGACAAGGTATAAGAACTTAGGATGAGATGAAAAGATTGTCGAAGGTTATATTTGTGCCTAATAACTACTTGTAGGATACGTTTGCAAAATTATAGGAACTTCACCAAGGAGGCTAATTTGTTGATGATTATGTGAGGGAATTTCAAATGCTAATGATCCGAGCTGATGTGGATGAACCTAAGGCTCGCATGGTATCAAGGTTCATTTTTTAACTTAAATATGAGGTTCATAACATTATGGAAGTATAGAGGTTCTATAAGCTGGAAGAGGCCATTAAGGTAGCTTAAAGGATTGAAAGGCAAAGAAGAAATGCTCCAAATAAACCTAAGCCAACATTTTCCTAAACCTGTATTCCGCGCTAAGTTGCTCATGCCAAGCCAAAGAGACCCTCCTGATATGAGGAGCGATATGACTAACATGATGAAAGCTAAGTAAGCTAACTAGGTTGAGTAGGCCAGTTGAGCCAAATTGAGGTGAGGCTAACCCTAAGGACATATGAAAAAGGATAGACCTCCGAGCAAAAGACCAACGAGGTGAAGTGTTTTAATTGCTTAAGCTTTAGACACATGGCTATTGAATATTTGAACTAATGTGCCATTGTGCTCTAAGGCAATGTAGTGAATAGTACCGATGAGAGTAAGCTAAAGAAGGAGAAGAATACTAGAAGAGTTGAAGCTAAAGAAGAAGAGGTGACTTGTGTTTATGCCGAATAGGAAGAGGTGATGACCTTAGTATTGAGACGAGTATTGAGCTTCAAGGAGGACTAAAGAGAGAATCTATTCCATACAAAGTGTACCATCAAAGGACAACTATGCACCATCATAGTGGATGGAGGAAGTTGTACTAATGTCGTTGCATAGTCCTTTGTGTAGAGGTTAGTTATAAGTTGCATTGGCTCTATGATAAGGGTGCTCTGCACATCATAGAGTAAGTAACTATGCCATTTAGTATTGGAAATGTATATAGGGATAAAGTTATGTGTGATGTCATCCCCATAAGAGCTTCACGTCTATTGCTTAGAAGGCCTTAGTTGTTTGACCGACATGTTATTCACAACGGATATAAGAATACCTATTCCTTTGTTAAGGATAAGAAGAAGATTGTGCTACAACCCATGACAATGACCCAAGTGAATGAGACCTATATGCAACTCACCCATGCTAGTAAAAGGAAAGCCCTAGTAATGAGCTGAAGAGAGCTCTAAGCTGTTAAGAAGGTTAATGAGCCTGTATTTCTATTAATTAGAAGACTATTGGAAATGAAAGATCTAAAAGAAGCACCTAAAGAGATCTAAAGGTTGATTGATGAGTTTTCGAACCTTTTCAAGAGTTTCCTAAGGGAATGACCCCAATTTGAAGCATAAAGCATTGCATTGATCTACAACTAGGCATAGCCCTCTCAAATTGACTTGCATATAGAGTGAACTTCAAGTAGGCTACAGAGATGAAAAGATAAGTGGATGAGCTCGTAGAGCAAGGTTACATGATGGAGAGCATGAGCCCTTGTACTATACCAACTTTGCTCGTCCCAAACAAAGATGATTCATGGCTCATGTATATTGATAATAGAGCTATCAACCATATAACTATCAAGTGAAGAAACCAAATACCAAGGCTCAATGACTAGTTAGATGAGCTTCATGGTGCTAAGATATTTTAAAGATTAATCTGCGAAGTCACTACTATTAAATTTGCATGAGACCTAGTGATGAGTAGAAGACTACTTTCAAAATGAGGCATGGTCTCTATGAATGGCTAGTCATGCCATTCGGACTTATAAATACGCCGAGCATATTTATGCAATTGATGAATCATGTGATGCTCCCTTTGATCAAACAATGTGTGGTTGTGTACTTTGGTGACAAATTGGTATATAGTGCCGACTTAAACAACCATATTCAACATCTTTGAGCTATGTTTGATATTTTACAAGCTAAGAAGTTATATGGGACTCTAAAGAAGTGTATATTCTGTTAAGGTGAAGAAGTATTTCTTGGGTATGTAGTATTAAGAGAACAAATCCGAGCTAATGAGGAAAAAATCTGAGCTATCTTAGAGTAGTTGACACCAAAAAATGTCACTGAAGTTCTAAGCTTTCATGGTCTTGCTTCTTTCTATAGAAGATTCATTAAGAACTTTAGTACCATTGTAACACCTTGACTAAGTTAACGAAAAAGAGTGATGGATTTCAATGGAATGATAAAGCTAAGTAAAGCTTTAGAGAGATCAAAAAGAAGCTCACCTCTACCCCTATCTTAGCTCTACCCGATTTTGACAAGCCGCTTGAGATGGAATACGATGCGTCAGGCATTAGGATTAGTGCCATCCTGATGTAAGAACAACAACCGATTGCCTACTACAGTAAGAAGCTTAGTGGTGCCACATTAAATTATTTAGTGTATGAGAAAGAATTGTATTCTCTTTTTCGAGCTCTTACTATTTAGTAACACTATTTATTACCATAAGAATTTGTAATCTACATTGACCATGAGTCATTGAAACATCTTAAGAGTCAAAACAAACTTTTGAAAAGATAAGCCAAGTGGCTAGCATTTATGGAAGGTTTCTCATATGTAATTCAACAAAAGAAAGGAAGTGCCAACGTGGTCGCCGATGCCCTATCACATCGGCAAACCTCATTGACCACCTTGTAAAAAAAATTACTAGGATTTTTACTCATTACTAAGCAGTATGCTCGTAACCCCCATTTTAGTCTTATTCTTAAATAGTATAGAGGAGGAGTTTTTGTTAGAGGGTATTACTTGAAAGATGGCTATCTATTTAAATAAAGAAGGTTATGTATACCAAGTTGTTCCACTCATAAGCTAATGGTTAAGGAATGATACAAGATCAAGATAAGAAAGAAATGGTAGCGAATCTAGAATGAAAGAACAGGAATGGGTATTCAAAAGGAAGATGGGTACAAAGAACAGGAAGGGTTTTGATAGTGAATGTAAATGGATATAACTCATCAAGACACAAACACAATCAGGGGTTTGAGCTCGAAATAGAGTTCAATACGACTCACGAACAGTAAATGTTGGTCAGGGTTTCAAATGAAGGTTAGATGCAACTCACTAACTAGTTCAAATGAAGGGGTTCACCACAATCTGAGAACAAGATTGATAAGAACGTAGGGATGATTAAAGAGTATGATCAACACTCGATAATCCAACAAATGCTAACTCAAGTATAGCCTTACTCGAAAAGAGGAAAGTTTCTCTTTCTACATATATCTTTGTATATCTATCTATGTATCTATCTATCTATATCTAAGTACAAAAGTTGCTATTTATAGCAAGTCCTAAACCCTAGTAGTAAAACTATAAATAAAGTACAAGGCCTTAAACCTTAAAGGGAAAACATATACAAGAATACAAAACTGTACATTATATAGAACTCGGCATGTCCTAGGAAGAGTAGTATTCAAACCAGACAAGGTCGGTAGTTAGATATACAAGTTCGAGAAGGGGTCCTCGACGTCTCATGTAGCTTGGCCAAGACACCAAAAAGGTCGGCCCATAATTACTAAGTTTTGGAATTAGTCAACAGTAGACTTTCGGGGTCGTACTGAGTGGTTCTTTGATCTCAGGTACTCGACCTTATGGTTTCTCGACACCTCGACTAACGATAGAGTTGATGCCGAATGTTTATTTTCCTTCCCCTCGTCCTTCTAGCTATAGGTTGATCTTTACAAGCATTAATAGGCCTCGACTTAGATATAGTCGGAGGCTGATTCCTATCCGGGAAGCTCATAGTAGTGGATTATCTGATCATTTTAGAGAGAACAAAATAGACAACTTATTGTAAGAAAATTTTTACTTAGTTTGGCCAAAGATGCCCATAAGATAGTTGGTAATTATGAAGTATGCAAGAGAGCTAAGGTGAAAAGAGAGCCCCATGGAAAGTATATGCCCTTACCTACACCAACCTTATCTTGGTCCAACCTCAACATAAACTTTGTCTTAGGATTGCCCCAAACGTCTAGAGGAAAAGATTTAATCTTTATAGTAGTGGACTGCTTCAGCAAAATGATATGCTTGTGCCATTGAACTAACAATACTTTATATATTGTTGATTTGTTTTTACAGGAAGTTATCTAACTACATAGAGTGGCAAAAATAATTGTTTTAGATCGTGATACCAAATTCTTAAGCTATTTTTAGAAGACTTTTCAGAGAAGACTTAGGATTAAACTTGTGTTCAACTCTAATGGTTACTCTCAAACTGATAGCTAAACTAAAGTAGTGAATAGGATGCTAAGCAACTTACTCAGAGCTATCATGGGAAAGAACTTAAAGCATCTGAATCTATGTCTACTAGTTATGGAGTTCGCATATAACCAAACTATCTATAACACTACCAGGAAGACTCAATTTGATGTCATCTATGGCCTCAATACACTATTCTCCTAGATCTAATCGGAACCCCCACAGTTGCTGAAGAGAGTCAATTTGGAGTCGATTAAGCCTAAGGAATACAAGAGTTACATCAATTTATGACAAGGAAGATCGTTATGTTCAATAAGAGATAATAAGAGATTGGTAGTCTAGGCTACCGACCTATTTCTTTCAAGCTAAGAGACTTGGTATGGATTCACCTCAATTAAGGATGATTCTTGCACCTGAAACAGAGCAAGCTATCCCTACGAGTTAATGGTCCATTCAAGCTCCTAAAGAAGATCAAGTAAAATGCCTACCAGATCGAACTACCCGAAACTATGGTATTTCTTTCACCTTCAATGTATCCAACCTGATTCCCCATCAACCAAAAGAAGAAGACTCTATAGATGCCTAGGAAGAACAAGAGCTTAAGATCACTTCAAATTTAAGGACAAATCTTTCCGCCCCGTAGGCATATGATAGGAATCAACCCCCTAGACTGATTACATACAACCAAGATAAAGAACTCTAAGGACTCACATAAAGAATACTAACTTGAAACCTTATTTAGGACAAGGATGCCTACTCTAACCTCCATGTTTCACTTTATTGCTAACTTATATATCGATCCCTTACATGTGCCAACATGGTTTTCAAAGCTACTGGGTAAATGTACTGACTTGTTGAGCATATAGGCCAACATACTGAATTGCCATACCAATCGTCGAGCTCTTTCTAAGACTTAGATAGTATTCGAGGAGACTAACCTCAAACTTCTATCTAAGCTAAGCTCCTCGAGCTAACTAACATCTAACCCCAATCAAAGCCAAATTGCAAGATACCTAACTTGAAGGGGATCTAAACATCTTTGATTGATTGAGCTCTAACCTGAATCAGATCAGGTTGGCTTTAACTATAGACACTCCAAAGCACTAACCACCATATGACATGTGTCTTCTAGAACAACATTCCAAAAGGATTATTTACTTTTCTATACAAAATATTCTTTATCTCTTTTACCCTTTTAGTATCATTGATGTATTCCAATTGTAAATTACCTTTATTGTCTTTTTCATGTATGCTTATAATCTTAATGGGGCTAGTATATAGACCTCATTTATTTGTGTATTGATATAATCCTTCACATTATTATATTATTACAAATTTCCTTTTGTGAGCAACCTTAGTGTTCACATTTATCCCTTTAACTCTTATTTATTCCCTTTAGCAAGAAGTAATGGCGAGTAATCCTATGGTTCAGACAAGTGAGTCATATCTGGTAGATTTTAGGTTGAGTAAGATTAATTGGTGTGTCATATCCAATTGATAACTGCTTAAATTTTGCTAGAATTCTTCATTTTTCTTTCGTCTCTATGTTGTAGGGCTTCTCCATATATTCGACCTTAAAGACGCATCAAAAGACGTTCAAGCTTTTAGAGGGATGGAGTCTTTAAAGTTAAAGATGTTACCCTTAGCTTAAAGTAGAAACGTAGACAATTACCTTAATTAGAACGATAAGGTCGAGAAATTGTACAAGTACTGAGGTTGTAAGGAGGCTATTAAAGTACATTTAGCTACCTTGAAGTTTATAGGATACATTACCTTGTGGTGGAGCAATTGTTAACTCTACAAAGGAGCAATGGGGAACCTAAGGTCTAATCTTAGACTAAGATGAAGTGCATTATGAGGAAGAGATTCATTCCAAAGTATTATGTCCAGGAAACACTCAAGAAGTTGTAAACATTAGGATAAGGTTGAATGTACATAGTTGATTATGTGAAGGAGTTCTAGATGTTAACAATTAGGTGTGAAGTGGGAAAACTAGTAGAGCAGACCATTTCCATATTTCTATCTAGGTTGAAATACAAGACTACTTGTGTAATCAACTTCACCGCTTTGAGACTTTAGGTGAAGTTATTTAACTCGCTAAGAAGGTAGAAAGGTAGAGGAAAGTAATGCTTACTAAGTTCAACCAAGTCAAGCCGCACCACTAAGCCGACTTACATAGATTGATAACTAAAGACATGAAAAAAACTAAGCCAAGCAAAGGAAATGAGCAACGATTCAAGAGAGATGAACAAAGGGAGACTAAAAAGGTAAGACTATGGAGAAGCAGTGCAAAAGGTTGAGTGAGGCTAAATTTCAGGTCAATAAACCAATGAAATTAAGTGCATCAAATGTATGGGATTCAGATGAGTGATCACCTAGTGCTTAAACAAAAGAATTATGGTGTTGAAGCAAGAATTGCCTTTTGTGGAAGTAGATAGCACATATAAGAGTGGAAGAAGTAGAAGGTATTGCGGCATTGTATGATGAGAAAGATGCTATAATAAATGCCCAGTAGGTGCAATTTCTTAACATTATACTAATTGATATTAAAAGATGTCAACCAAATTTTTTTTCCCATCAAGGATTCATTTCATTCATATTTAGGATCTTAAAAGATGGACATGAGTCATTTATAAGCTTATGTTCAGCTAACATTTTGAGGAAAGTAGATAAAAGTATTTTGTTTTATTAAATTTATATTACACCAAAATCAACAATTTAATCTTAGTTCATAAATTGTCTCACTATCATATTACATCAACTCTACCATATGTTACAACGCTACTAGTTAATATAACACATAATCTTCCAATTTTGATAAATCAATCAATTAACTAAGAAAATATTTAGTGCTTTAACACTAATAAATTTGTGCCATAATAACTCGATACAATTGGTGCATATAGATATGACTAACAAATATTATGCCTTCCTTAAGGTCTACAAGAACTCACTTGTATTAACTTGTAAGTGCAATGATTTATTTCATATGAAACGAAATCTAACTAATCTTTACATATATTTCCTCATTATTTTAACTCTTATGTGTATGATATAGTATAGGAAAGTAAAAAAACGTTGCAATTCTACATACAATTCTATATAAGCTAGAGTTTTACATCATTAAATAAAAAGAATTCTCACTTAAATCAAGTATCAAGATAAAGTAGCATCTCATCAAGCTCCACCAAAGGTGACGAGTTGGGTTGGTTTGATTATTAGAAACTAAAGTGAATCACTAAAAATGAGCTGTTAGAAAAGATTAGAGATCATACATGGTATGATTATCAAAATCACAATTCTAATTATACGATTTTTTGGGCTTACGATGTTAAGAGACTTTTTCGAACTGACTCGTACATAAAATCATTTTTATATAGAAACTTATGTTTTTAACTAGGTTTACCAACTCTAAATATTTGAGTTAAATGGGTTAAAAAAATTAAAAAAAAAAATACAACTAGGCTTCCACTATTAAGGAATCACATCATCTTCTCCATCCCGTTCTAATTTTTTCCTCTTTCACTCTCTCATAGTCTCTTTTTTAATTTTCATAGCCTTCATTTAGGTTTCAGCTCTAGTAGAAAAGTTTACAAGGAAAACTGTATACTTCAATTTATACTATTAATAATCTTTAATGAATTGAAAGGATTGGTTCTCTCTAATTTGTTGCTTTTTTTAATAATAATAATAATCATAATAATAATAATGGAGTAAGAAAGTTTAGTTTCAACCCTACTTATCCCTTTTGTATACACGTTAGATTATAAATTAAGAACTTTTTTTGGAGAAATAACTTAATTTCTTCATTTCTTTATTTTCATTATGTATTTGAAGTTTTGAATAGTATACCTATAGTTTTTTGCAGCTATTTTACATAGGTTGTAAAAACTTACGTTTCTATATTTCGATTTTATAGACTCTCTAATTACTCTAAATAAAATCGCGAGTTTAATTATCCTAGTGTATAGAGTGAGATTTTCTATGTAATTACTCAATTTCAGCCTCGACTTCTTATTCCATATCACATATCATGTTATTATTCCCCTAAAAGGTCTCTCTACATTTTGAGTCTTCTAATTATTTTGGAAAGTGCTTGCTAATGGAGTCAATAAACAACGTAATTTGTACTCCATAATGCATGATATGTATTTTGTTAATTATAATTTGCATATCTAAAACTAAAAGGACAATGTTTTATAGTGAGAGATTGAAAAGATAATAGTATTTTTCATAAATAATGTAATTGTTAAAAAATATTCAATTACCACAAGAAAGATAATGGAAATGATGTGAGGAAAAAGGTGAACTTACTAAGAGCAATCACAACCAAAGTCAAGACCTTAATCCTAGCTCTAAATTGATGCTCTATTCTCTCTTCTTTTTTTAGCTTAAGGTAAGGAAAATGAAAGTAGAAGCAATCTAGTGAATAATAGTGAGTAAAGAAATGAGTGGTTGTAGTTTATGGTTTGGGGTTAGGGGTAGGGACATAAACAGGGTGAGCTTAGGATAAGCATAGGAATCTAGAACCTATCCTGCTAAACTAACAAGGTTCCCAAATTAGTTCTAAAACCCCAGCGAGTTTTTAACGTATACTTAAAAGCTATCTCACTACACTAATAGGGTACTCATTTTCCGACTAGATAGACTTATTTTTGGTTTTTTTTTTTTAAACCAAATGAGTGTTTTCTACTTCATTAGCCATTACATGAGAAATTTATTTGTATTATTTACTAAACAAGAGTAACGTAATGAGAATTGGAGAATCCTTTTGTTGTAGCCTCTTCATTCTATGTATCTTATGACCATATTAGTGAACCACACAGTAATATTTTATACAATAAGTTTAATGATGTATTTAGACTCCATCTTAATTTTTCTGTCTTTTGATTTTATGCATATGAACAATGTTTGCATCAAATTTATTATTTACGTAACTATTTCTCTCCACTATATAATAAACACACAACCATCTTCTCTTAGCCAAAAATTAAAAAAAAAAGATTAGTCATTGATACATATAGATAAATACTAATAGAAAATCAACAAGATTAAAATTGTTATTATCCCTTTTATCTATTTATTATTTCAGGTATTAGAAATTTTGAGTTAATACTATATTAATAATTTATTATTTTCTATTGCATAATGGGTTTCTTGTTGGTTTTTTTTTAATTAAATTCCAAAACTAATCTCAAATCCATAATAGGTGTTTAGCTATTTCCCAAAACCCTATAAAACCCTATCAAATAGTACATTTATAGGGTTTTTAACAAGTTAGGCGAGTTAGATAACCTATAACAACACATCTAGTTGCATCCTTAGTTAGGGCTCTTCTATTACAAACAAGTGAGTAAGAAAGTAAAGCACTTGATCATGAAAATGGAGGACAAACCTATACTTTGCAACTTATCTTTCTTGCTTCACCTAGGTCACACGATGCTCTAATGGTAAAGAAACATTTGTTTTAGGTTAGTTTTTTCTTTTTTTTAAAAGAATAACACAGGTCAATTATTTGCGAAAATCTTCAAACACAAGTAATTTCCTTTTAAATGTCCCTTATTATACTTTAATTGTATAATTTTATTACTTTCATTTCTTCAAATTAATGGATTATTTTTAATCCAAAAAAAAAAAATGGAGCTTCACATCCTACCCCCTTAAAAAGATTTCTACTCAAAACTTTAGAGAATATTTAGGCTTTCAAAAAAGTAAGGTTAGTTTATCCTCATCTTGTCCTCAAACTCCTAAGTACCTTCCATATATGAATGTTTATTCCATTAAACTTTATTATATTTCAAGCTCTCATTCATTAATTCTCGAGTCGCGGTGTCTAATGTCATAATTAGACACTCCTTCTACGTTAAGTTTACTTGGATTCTGTCGTAATAGAAGCTAGGGATATAGAACATACTTCATCAGCAAAGACATGCGGAATATATTATGCACCACCGATAATTTAGGAGTCACAGCGAGTTAGTATGTCACTTCTTTAACTCATGCCAGAATCATACGACCCAACATATCGTAGGCACTGTTATCCTTTAGCTTCAATTTTCTTTACTCCTTCGTGTGGTGTTTTATAGCTCTCTAAGTTCCGCATATGGGCAGACTGACCATATACTCTGAACCTTTTACCTTTTCATATCTCATATCCTTTGTTTTCATCCATTATAATACTCTTCTATAGTTTAGATAAAACAGAAATTGCCTATTGCTATTATTGTTGTTTGTCTCTTTTTTCATAAGAGTACATTAGAGTAATCTTGCCATTTATAAACTACAGTCGAGATTCCTTCATTTCCAACATCTTAAAATTGCTAAAATAATTTATTAATCCATTTTATCCCTTTTGATCAGATCCCTTTCATTTTAAATTGGTTTAAATGCAGAATCATTTTGTCATTTATAAACAATGATAATAATAACTATTTAATGAGATTATAAGTCATTCATTTTCATTTTTGACTTAGACTAATCATCTTTAAATTTTATACCATAGAAGAATTCCATATAAACTCAGCTCTGTTACAATTCGATTAGACCAATAACGGTTGTTGATATGAACTTGCTAAAAACAGAAATTATATTTGATAAGTTTTTTGAGTTATACTTAATTTATACACTTATAGTTAACCACTACCCTCGAGCGTTGGTTTGAAGCTCACGAACAAGTTGGGAACCAAAAAAGGGCAAAGGATAAAAGATTGCACATTTTCCTTGACGTCACGTTACAATCAAGAAAGAGATTTCGAGTTCACAGAATGGGTAATGCACGAGTAAAGCCGGGTTGGTCACATGCAAACATCGACAGCGCACCTACATGACAGAGACGCTTTACTTTTCACGGGCCACTCCTAATCTCACATTATTATCTAGTTGTCCCTTGGATTCTTGATGTAAAACTCAAGGGATTATCATGTTGGTGCTGGCTTTATTTTGCAAAATGTGAAGACAATGGTCATGTCTTGCTTGTTGTTGTGAAATTAATGTACATCCTTGCCATCATAATCCTCATTGAATTTGAATTCAACCCCATCATCAAAACTTAAGAAAGTAGGATAATAAGCCATCACTTTAATTTACTGCTAGAAAAATTTTTACATATATATTGTGATCCAAATTCAAAATAATATTTAGATACAAGACTATAGTGTGTTCCTCGTGTTCTATCTATAGTGTCAAGCTAAGATTTATGCATTTAGAATTAAAAGTGATCCATCTTGAAAATTTCATGAATAGGTTTGTGAATGGCATGAGATCGAAAAGTTGCTCTCTATCTAGCAATAAGCTTTTGTTATATTAAAAATTGTTTGATGAGAAACTATCTTTTTTCCTTATTAGATGAGAGTACGAATCTCCTATTAAGTGTCAAAGTGAGTAGTCTCGCCTATCATGAGTTATCCTCATTAAAAGCCCAATTATAATCTCTATTATTGGTAAGGCACCATGATTAAATAATGATTTTATAAATGATATTAATAATTTAAAAAATATACATTCTAAATAATTAATTAATGTTATATTGCATAGTAAAATAATCTAACATTTACTTGAGCAATAGTGTATCAAGGAAAGGTCTCTATTGTTTTTCTTCTTTTTTTTCCTTCTTTTGTTTAAGTATTTCACAGTCCCATATTAGGGTTAGCAATGTATATTATTGTGTTATATCTCATATCCATATCTAAATGAGTTCATTTCTAAAAAATCTCAACCCATGATACAATTGATTTATTAATTGTTTTTTAATACCTAAACTTGTATTACATCCCGTTTAGTAGGCGTGTTTCGTATTTTAGTTAGACCCATTAATCAATTAAAAAGTTATAGAAAGATCTATACAATATTTATTCATGCAAAAAGTAAATGGACAATAATAATATTTAAATTCTACAAATACAAATATTATAAGATTTTAGCACTTAACATAAACTTACAATCTAAATAAAAGTTTTAGTGAAATAAAGTTTAATCAAATTGCAAAAATCTCTAAATTTGAATTACATAACATCACCATAATCACTTTACTTATTTTAAATTGTACCAAAATCCCAACTACTAGTATCTTATAGTCATAATTCTAGTATTTCTCATAAACCTTTATCTACCAACAATTAAAGAACAATTCAATTCTTTTATATAAAAAAGAATTATCATATTCATAATCAATTTTCTCTATGTTAAAGATTATTTTAATAGATAATTGTAATAATATATTGCTATTTTATTATCCATAATCTGTTTTTTATAAGAAAAAATCCAATCATATTGCATTATAAAGAACAAAAAAAATAACATGGTGCACTATTTTATTATAAGAAGTTTCAACAGATAGTTCCTAAGTAAAGTTCAATAATTTAATATCTCACTATCGTGTCACAATGAAAACAAGAAAAAAAAAAAAGACTATAAAGTTAAATAATAAGTGAAAAAAAAAGTAGAGAAGAAAACTTTAGACTTTATATTGCTTTGATAGTTGAAAAAAGATTCAAAATTGAGTTGTGAATTTCAGACTAGAACATGCTTGGCTTATGGTTGGAACATAGAAGGAAGGAGAAAGACAAAGAAGAAAGATAAAAAGAACCCTATTCATTAAAAAATATTTGTATTTGACTAATTTAACCGTATCAATTATCATATAGAGTGTGAATTAGACTAAACCATGTACATTTTTCCTTGCTCCCCACTAAAAATAAAAGGAATAAAAGAAAATATAAATTTATTTATAACAAATGGGTTTGCGTATCGAATCCTTGACCTGTTTACGAAATCTATCTAATAAATAGGTTAGTAAACGGGTCTATGATCCTAATTCAAATCCAAACACAAATTCAAACTTGTCTAAATGGGTTTGACTCTTTGGTGTCTTATGTTGATTTTTTCCCATATTCAAACTTGTTTAAATTATGTCATGTCGTGTTTAAGTTTAGAGGGTCGAATCCTATATTGCTAGCCTTACCTCATATATGGTTGGTCGTTAAACTTTAATTTTGGTTAAAGAGACATAATTCTTTTTGTCCATTTTATTAAAATGTCCACAACATTTTGCAATGGACCATATAAAAAAAAATGATTTCATTGGTTGTAATTTGCTTTATGCATATGAGGGAGTGATAAGAAAGTACTAATAATATTATGATATGTATAGTATGTAGTTAATAGTTTATAAAATGCTATATCTGTAATTTATATAAACTATTGCAAGTCAAGATTGTAAAAATACTTATAAGCTATTAATCAATAGATACAATGTATTTCTACCATTTAAATTTCCTCATTCTCGTAAGTGTTCCACAAGTCACCACAATATGCATAATTATATAAATTTGGTCGGTCATCATAACTACGTTAAACTATTATCCAAGATAATGTTGTTTTTTAATACACAAATGGCATACGATAACTTAATAGAGTTACCATAGAAGTACAAATTTATACAAAGTTGGTGACTTGAAGACTAATTTAGTTAATTCATGGGACATATTTAATCCGTTCCCTAAGTTGGAAAATCCAATTGCACCATATTAAACTTTATTGACTAAATTGGTCATCCAGTAAAAATAACAAAAGTGGCATTTTGGCCTAGATGAAATAGATCAACTTCAAACCGATGAAGGAAATGCCTAAATTAGCCGTATACAAATCGGGCCACAAAAAGTCCCATACTAGGGCACACATAGTTACACTATTGCAAATGTTTGAGACGATCGGTACGGCAACAGATGAAGTCACTAATCCTACCTTTAGTGCATTAAAATAGATATAAATAGGAATCGAATCTTAATTTTAGATATTATTCATTTCTTTTTATATGTAAATGTAATTTTAAAAACAGAAATCATAATTCTTTAAAATTATATATTCTGATTTTAAGGAGATTTTGATTATAACTTTAACGAGCCGGAATTATGACTTGATTCGAATTCATTTCATTCTATTTCTAACTTATTTCTGATTACCAAAAGTGATATGACTTCTTAATTTTCTTTTCCCCATAATCCTAAGCAAAGTGGCAGCGTAAAAAAAAAAAAAAAAATGAAAATTCTCCATGTTGCAACTTGGTTCGCGTCCTTCTTTTTGTTGCTCTGTTAGGACGTTCAAATTTATGCTTTTCACGGTCACAAGTCTTTAGCATGCTTTCGGCAGCTAAACTTGTCGTCAACTATTTTAAAAGGATTCCCTCCTAAAAACATCTGTACTGTTTTACTTTATTGTTGCTTCACTTATATTTTTAAGAAAAAGAACGTGTGCATATCCACCGCAGATTAGCAAAAGTACCACATTCCAATGGTCAAACCCATTTATTTTTCTCACATAACATCTCTAGCATATTTAGGAGGTTAGATCTACCTTGTAGTTTCGTTTAAAACAAAAATTATCGATTTTTAGAGTAAGGCATTCATCCATACCCAACTCGCAATTCGATTTAGGCGGACACCCGATTGATTGCTTTACACTGGATGTGTTTCAAATTTTATGCAAAAGACACCAAATTACCTCGAGGAATCCGCCTTTGCGATTCGAATTGAATAAGGAGAAGCACCACGTCCACGTCACTATTGGCTTAATTTACCTACAGACCACGTTTCTCTTTCCCCTCTCTACCTGCTATATTTCCAAGAAACGACGCATCTTTTTTTTCATAAAATAAGTTGATGTCTCCTCTCTTTCTTCATTTGAGCAGCTTTCTACTTCTTCTAGTTGCTGTCTACTCCAATTTATTCATAAAATAAGTTGACTGACAAGGTCCTCCAATCCAATCTTTTACCGTCGCTAACTGGTTCAGTCGGTAGCCTCACCCCCTTTCCCTCTAATTTATTAACTCCATATGAAATATACTTAAGTCTTGGATAATAAATATATAACAATACCAAATTAAATTTTTGGATAAGATGATTTTGATACTAATTTTAATATGGTATTAAGAAGAAAATTCTGAATTCAAATCCCTCCGGCGCAACATTTAATTCTGCTTCTCATGGCTTCTTATTTCTTATGATGCCTTCTGAATATCTTCCGGTCGGCTTCTTAATACTTTTCGGTGGGCTTCGAACATCCTTCAATTCTCACCAATACCATTTTAAAACATCTTTTATTACTTCTTTTCTCTTCTTCTAATGATGTAAATAATTTATAAACATTAAAGCTGGCTTGCTCGCTGCAAAACTTGAAAATAAAAGAGAAAAATAAAATATGAAAAATTAAAATAAAAAAAAAAGATTAATATAGGTATTATAAGCTAGGGGCACAATTGGAATTGGAAATATTTGATACGGACAGTTTGGGTTTTCTACTAACCTTAGATATTTAAAGTACTTTACTCTCTTTGAAACCCTTTTCCCGCTCTTGTTGCACATGCAACACTGTTTTCTAGGGTTTCTATGGGAAACTTGATGTTAGGAAGTGAAAATGATAAGTTTAAGTGGAAACGAGTTAAGAGAATCAAAGATAAGGCTAAAGAATGCCTTTTTATCATATTATTTCAGCATTTTTCTTAAGAGAACTTCTCTTTCTTGTGTAGAATAGCCCCAAAACGAATTTTAGAAGCCTTCTTAGGTGTCCCACAATGGATCTTTTGTGATGAAAGTGGGATTAAAAGCATACGACCTCAAGGTAAGGAGGTGTAGATTGTTTTCCTTTGAGTTTTTGGTAAAATCTCTTAAAGAATCTAGTTTTTCCCATAAAGCAACGAGTAAAACGATCATAAGGTAGTCTTAAGTGGGTCCTACAATGTGTTTTTTATGGTAAATGTGCTAGAATCGAATCTCAACAGATACGAATCTGATCATGCATCTTGTGCTTGTATTTCATCAAACTGTGTTTTGAATGGAGGAGTTAAGATCAGAATTTGGTTGCAAGAGAGTGTTTTGAATTGCGTTTTGAGTGGTATAGAGTTGTTTTGTTATTGGGTTTTTGTTTTAGGAGTGGTAATACTTGAAAATAACAAAAGTAGGTGTAGATGAACACATCATTGCAATCTTCAAAATTCTGCAAATTACAGCAAGCATTTTGACACCATCCCTTACAGTGTCTGAATGTAAAGGGCATTCAGCTCCTTTCGAGCATGACATCTAAGTGTCAGTTGAATTAGCATTCGGATGCCATGACCTATGTTTTTTATAATAGTGTTCCTTTGAGCTTTACAAGAGTTTTCGAGGTTGTTTTTCTATCTTACATTCTTTCCTAAACTTTTCCAAATACGAATCATTACCCAAAACTTTTTACAAGTCTAACTAACTTCTTAGCACTCCTAGCTTCCATCAGTTCCTAAGTAAGCATGAGTCGTTTGAGTTGTTGTATTAGAGAATGTCATTACCTTAGTTTAGAAAACTAAGTGAGCATGTATATGGTAGAACTAGAATAACTAAAACAGACTTAATATATATGTCCTTAATAATTTGTACTAAGTGTACTTGATTAGGCCCAAGGGAATGGGAGGACTAGACCTTGGGGTGATACCCCAATGATCTTAATGTAACGGCGTCCCAATTGGAGTTACACTTTAAAATAATATGGGTTGATTAGGTGTTCCATGGTCCATAGGGTATTAGGGATGACCCAATATCAATACTTATATGTATATTATATAATATGTGCTGGAGTCATAAGTTACTTCAAGTTCACAAACACTAGAACTATGTTGCTTGTTGAACCTAAATGAAGATAATAACTTATGGTTATTGCATATAGATATTTGAATTAGCTGATGTATGTGCTTAGACATTTATTGTGTGTTAACACACATGTAATTATACCTTATATTGGGCTTTCACTTAACCCCTAAGGTTTTATGTTTTTAGATGTAGGTATAGGCCTTAGTGACTACAAGGAGTACTATAGTGAGTACAGATAGTATGACAAAGATGCTAACTTTTATGATTATTATTTTGATTATGGGGATGGATCAATGTAGTTTGAATAGGGTTGTGAGACTTGTTGAGAAGAGTTGTCAAACTTGTTCTTATTTACTTTTATATTGTTACTTGGGTCATGAAAAGTCACCTGAGACTTTTCTTATTAAAATCCTTAATAGATGGTTAATTTACATGTTTGGTGTATGCGAGATATTAACTTATGGTATCTAGTTCTTTAAGATAGTTGCTTTTTATTTCGAAAAAAATTTCTATTTTCAATGAATAAAGAACTCAAGAGTTGATCTTCATGCATTTATTGGTAGATTAAGGATGCTTTAAGGCATCCTTAAAACATTGTAATGGAGTTATTATTAGTAAATGGTGGTTAATAATGTATGTAATGCTATTAGTAGGTTGTTTCTAGATGCCTGATATATTAGTAGATTATGTAGACATGTGATAAGTTATAATTTCTCAGGTTTTGGGGCGTTACGATTTTAGTAGTGTCAAAGCCTCAAGTTTTAGAATCATAGCCAGCTTGGCCATGAACCCTAATAGTAGTGAGATGTGAATCAAGTGATATGAATAATCTAATTATAAGAATTGAATAGGTAGCTTGTGAAGTTGTGTTGAGATTGTGTGCTTGAAGTAGACCTTTTTATTAAAGTTGTGTGTTTTGTTTGAGCTTTAGTTTTCCTTTCCTTTCTTGTTATTTATAGTACTTTCTAGTTATCTAACCCCTTCCTTTGAAACCATTGCATGACTTTGTTCATATATTCTCTTCTTGTGGCATGCCTAGACGTGACGGTACTTCTAGCTCTTCTTCATATCCTTAGGGTAGCAAGGACACTAACCCAAAGCGCATCCCTTTACTACACCAAAACCAAACTAAGATAAGCTTGCCACCGCAAGGTAGGGACCTCCACTAACTTACCCCTTACTAGACTCAAGCTCAGCAAACTTATAGCTAAGAGCAAACCTATCCTCCTTAGTGCATGCTTACCCCAAACCTAACCCAACCACAATATAATTAGGGATAGGGATTAGACACAATGACTATTGCTCAATTTCTAAACTCAATCATTACCATGATTGGGGTACTGGTATAGTAACAACAATGCAAAGGGACATATAAGTGATAAAAGAGAATGTTGAGATTTAGAGGCAAAAGAGACAGGTTGCCATGGATGTCAGTACAAGTGGTCATATCGACAAAAATACTTTTGATCTATTTGTAAATATCACCTGTGACTCCTACCTTAAGCTTAATGATCCAGTAAGAGTAAAGGAATGGATCATTGAGGTGGAGAAGTCCTTTGAAATGGAAGAGGTACTAGAGAATAAAAAGGTAACATATGCTACCTTTTTATTTTTTTGAAGGATTCTACAGCCTAGTAGTAGGAGAATGCCCCTAGGACAAATAAAAATGCTGGTCCTATCACCTAGGAATGGTTTAAGCAGTTGTTCTTTTACAAGTTCTTCCTTGAAAATACTAGGGAGCAGATGGAGCTTGCATACGAAACCTTATGGTAGGGTAATCAATTGGTGTCAAAGTATGAGGCAAAGCTAAATCGCCTAACCTGATTCCTATTAGAGCCGATCAGGAAAGATGAGAGGTCATGTACTAGATGATTCACCTTTAGGTTAGAGCCTTAGCTACAGAAAAGTATGGAAAGGTTCAAAGGCACATATGCTGAGATAGTTGAATAGGTTAGAAGTGTAGAACAATGCATGAAAAGAAAGGAAGAGTTGCTGACTCACAAAGAGAAGAAGGCCTTAGGCAAGAGGCTTATGCCTAGCTATGGATCACTAAAGAGATTTAAGAGACTTATATTGGGCATAGTGATCAAAGAGGGTGACAAACTACCCTTTATACTGCCTAGGTCAATGATGTGGCTAACCAGATTACTTATGCTAATACCAATTAGGTATAGGTATTGCTATAGGCCACATGACATTGCAAAGTGTAAATGGACATCAATGTAGATTTCTTATGTGGTAAGATTAGGCATGTTAGCAAGGACTGCAAAGAGTTAACTCTGATGTATTAGGGTTTTTACTTCAAATGCAAACATAGAGGGCATTGGGCAATAGAATGTAGAGAATAAGGGAAACAGCTCATACAGATTACCTAGCCTATTGTTACTTAAAACATAGCCAAAGCCGTTCGACCTCAGCTAGGATTTCGCTAAAGAGCACTAACTTGAGTCTTTGCACTTCAGCAACAGAGTCGAAGTCAAGAAACTTCTGAGGTAAATACCTTAGTAGGTACACTCTCTATTCTTAACCAGAATGTACATGTTTTATTTAATACTAGAGTATCCTGCTCTTATACTATTGAATCTATGCTGATTGCTTATGAATTATGTGTTGTATTTCTGGATACGCCCTTAATTGTGAATATACCTTTAGGGAGTGAAATTGTTCCGAGTAAAGTATGTCAAGACAAAGAGATTTCTAAATGTACCAACCAACTTGTTAGTATTAGACCTATCAGACTTTGATGTAATCCTAGGTATAGATTGGTTAGCAAGACACCATGTAAATATTGATTATCACAACATGTTGATCACTTTTAAACCTCTAAGGGAAGTACCTTTCCAGTATCAAGTAGAAGGTTAGAGGCCAGTAAACTATCTTGGTTATGAGTTGTAGGGAAAGCCTAACTTAACATCCTTAAGTATAAGGTCTAGAGAAGAGCTAAAGCTAAAACAGGTACCAGTGGTACAAGAATTCTTAGACATTTTCCTAAATGATCTACTTGGTCTATCACTTGACAAAAAAGTAGAGTTTAAGATAGACTTGGTGTTAGATACCAAGCCTATTTTAAAATCAGCGTACAAAATGGCACCTACTGAACTTATTGAGTTGAAGATGAGTCGGAGGTCCAGTTCTTATGAAACAATTACAAGTATAAAATAAGGGTTTCATAAGATCGTGTTTGTCTTCTTAGGGATCTCCGGTTCTTTTTGTGAAGAAGAAAGATGGAAACATAAGAATGTATATGGATTATAAGGATCTAAATCAGGTGATAGTTAAGAACAAGTACTTGCTTCCCCAAATTGACAACTTATTTGACAAGTTGTAAGTAACACAAGTATTCTCTAAGATAGACGTGAGGTCAAGTTACTACCAACTAAAGGTAAAGGTAGAAGATGTGGAGAAAATGGCTTTTTGAACTAGATATGGGTTGTATGAATTCCTAGTCAAGCTGTTTGGTCTCATAAACGTGTTTATGTCATTTATGGATCTCATGAATTGAGTATTATGAGAGTATCTAGACAAATTCATTATAGTCTATATTGATGATATTCTCGTATACTCTAAAAGTAAAGAATGGCATGAGCAGCATTTGAGGATTGTATTAAGTCACAACAAAGAAGTTGTATGCTAAATGTAGCGAGTGTGAGTTTTGGTTGGATCAAGTAGCCTTCTTGGGTCACATTATAAATAATGAAGGTTTATTAGAAGTTGTGGTAGAGTAGTTGACACCAAAAACAGTAACCAAGATTAGGAGCTTTCTAGGGCTTGCAAGGTATCACAAAAAGGGGTGAAGTTTGACTAGAATGACAAATGCGAATAGATTTTTTAGCAGTTGAAGGAGAGACTTGTAACTACCTAAGTGTTATCTTTACCTTATAGTGGAGAGGAAGTCATTATTTATAGTGATGCCTCAATTTAAGGACTAAGGTATGTGTTGATGTAGGATGGTTGAGTGATAGCTTATACATCATGTCAACTCAAGCTTTATGAGAAAAACTACCCAATTCATGATTTAGAGTTAGTAACAATAGTCTATGCCTTAAAATTGTTGAGACATTACTTGGTAGGGGAAAGATGCAAAGTATAAACCAATGACAAAAGTTTGAAGTACTTCTTCTTTTAGTAAGATTTAAACATGGGATAAAGAAGGTTGCTAGAGTTGATAAAGGACTATGATCTGGACATATAGTACCACCTAGTGAAAGCTAACATGGTAGCAGTCGCTTTGAATAGGAATCAACATGGGAATCTAGCTAGTTTAATAATGACATAAAGACCACCAATAGAGGACATGAGACAACTAGATTTGGAGATTTTGTAAAAATTCATCCCATGATAGTAGATAGGAATAAGATGGCTTAAGCTAAAGATGAGGTTATACAAGAGATAAAGAGGAAGATGAAAATAGGAAAGGCAGTAGAGTTCATAGTAGGTGTTGATGGAGTACTCAGTTATAAGGGTTAGTAATATGAACTAAGGCTAAGAACAAATAAGGTCGAGCATAAGGCTAGGTCTAAGCTTGCCAAAAGCTTAAAGAATAAGATGAAAGGTTATGCAACAGCAGGAAAAGTAAATAAGAGGACCTACAAATAGCTCTAAGGATATGACGTACACGGAACTTTCGAGGACTCACATCATAACTCAATATGATATACGAGTTTGTTGGGTGAGGTTACTGACCATCGAGTCTTGCATAAGGGTTAAGATAAGAGTGAAGTGAGTAAATGGGCTTGTAAAAGCAATGTTCACACAAAAGGAAGGAGTATATTCAATATTCAAGTGATTAGAAGATTTGCAGCTACATGTACAATGTGTATTTATACTTGAAAACTAGGGCAACCTACCTAAAAAGGAAAAAGATTAAAAGGGTAATGTCTAAAGAAGTAACATACAAGGAAAACAAAAAGGTACAAATGAAAATTCATAAGAAACAATGAGAAGTACAATAGAATCCTTCTTTACATAGGACTGGCTGTATGGTAGTAGTTTTCTAGGAATGCTTATGTTAAAAACGGTCAAATAATAAGGCTGAGATGGTGGTTGATGAGTAGGGGTGCCGAGCAAAGGCGAAACCATTTGAGAAGAATTGGCTTTAGACATGTATTGGAGCTCTTGGCTTCTTGGCATTAGTGTTGCCAAACTAGAGGTCGACTAGATCATATTCGAGTAGGAGTGAAGGTTGTTAGTAGGGCATGCATCCAGTTGGCACTCAACTACTAAGAGATGTGTAGTTACTAGACTTACCATTAGGAGCTGGTCAACAAGGATCAACTTGCCCTCAATAGGAGTTAGTTAAAATAAGAGAATTCTCCTTGTTAGTCCTTCTAAGCCTCAAGCTTGGTTACGAGTTAAAGATCCAATAGTCTGATTTTTATCATCCCCTCCTAGTTAATTTGGATTTAGGATCAAATTTAGCTAGTCTTCACTTAATCCTTCATCAGGTAGATAGGGCTATAGGTCATCAATGTTGAAGGTGTCAAATACCCCATAGTCATTAGGTAATTCCAGTTGATAGGTATTGTCGTTGATCTTTTGGAGTACTCTAAAGGGACCTTTGACTCGGATAGACAACTTATTCTTGCTTTTACTCAAGATTCCTTCCTTGCTCAAATGTAGACACATTAAATCTTCAAGCTGAAACTATGCTAACTTCCTTCCTTTACTCTAGTCTTGCATTTTCTTAATAGCTTAATCTATTTACCATGTAACTTTCTCACCAATCTGGTGCAAAGACTATGTTTGGGCTCTTGTGTCAAGATCTTCTTATTCATACATGAGCACGAGGGTGTGATCAAGGGACAACTTAAGGTTAAAACCATAGATGACTTCAATAGGTATCTTCTTAGTGGTGTTGTGTATAATACAGTTATAGGTGAATTCCACTATAAGTAAACAAACATCCCAATCAGCTAAGTTCTCCCGTATTACATCCTAAAGTAGTAATCCTAAAGTAGTAATCCTAAAGTACAATTGACTACTTCTATTTAGCCGTTAGTTTAGGGGTGACAGGAAGTGCTGAATAATAGTTTAGTCCCCATACAATGCCATAAGGTCCCCTAAAAATGGCTTAGGAACTTCGGATCTCTATTTAGTACTACATACCTCAGCATGCCGTGTAATCAAATAATCTCCTACAAAAAGAAAGAAGCAATAATCGAAGCATTATTAGTCTTAGAGCAAGGCATAAAGTGTGCTATCTTATTGAATCTATCTACAAAGACCATCATAGAATCTTTGTCTTTGGCAATTCCTAGTAACCCAAGAACAAAGTCCATACTTAACTTGGTCTAAGGTTGGGTCGAGATAAGTAATGGCATTGCTTTCCCTTGTTCAACTTAACATTTGGCCCTCTTACAAGTAATATAACATTTAATAACTTGATGTATGTCTCTCCTCATTCTCGACCAAAATAGTTGTTCACTCAATAGCTCATATGTCCTTTTCTCTCTAAAATCTTTGGAGAGTCCTCCACTATAGGCTTCTCTCATTAGTAGTTCCCTCATTGACCAAGCTAGCACACATAACTTGCCACCTTTGAACAAATAACCATTCTTGACATTGTACTCATCTACTACTCTTCCTTCTCCATAATGCTTATATATAGAGCCAAAATGAAGGTTATTCTAATACTACTCTTTTATGCTTGCTAACTCGAACAATTTGGTTTGCAACTCGGAGAGTAAAATATGTCTCCTTGATAGAGCATCAGCAACTATATTACTCTTACCTTGCTTGAACTTAATGACAAAATTAAATCCTGTAAAAAATTCAATCCATCGAGCTTAATATTTGGAAAGCTTAGATTGTCTCCATAAATGCCTCAATGACTCATGATCCATAAATACAACAAATTCTTTTGGCAAAAGATAGTGTTGCACATGCAAAGAACTTATATTGGGGCCAAAAGATCTTTGTCATATACCAAATAGTTTATTATACTCCTTTGAACTTTTCACTATGATAAGTGATAGGTTGGCCTTCTTACATTAGCATAGCTCCGGTGTTAACACTTGACACATTGCACTCAAGCTCAAATATCTTGTTAAAGTCTAGTAAGGCCAAGACTAGGGAAAAGGTTAACCTTACTTTTACCTCAGTAAAACTCCTCTCCTCTTTCTCTCTCTACTTGAACTCTATGTTCTTCTTTGTTAGCTCAGTTAGGAGTGTTATAATGGTACTGAATCCTTAGATAAAGCATTGGTAGAATGATGCAAATCCATGAAAACTTCTTACCTCAACATAGGAGGCTCGAATCGGCCATTCAACAATTGCTCGTATCTTAGCTTCATCAACCTTCAATCCCTTTCCAGTAACCACATACCTTAGGAAGATAACTTCTTCTTAGTAGAAACAACATTTCTTTAAGTTCCCAGACAATCTTTTTGTTTGAAGGACATCTAAGACAACTCTAAGATGTTTAGTTTACATTGCCAGGTTGGCACTATAGATAAGGTTATCATCAAAGTAAATGACAATAAACTTGTCGATCAAGTTTCTCAAAACATGATTCATTAATTTTATGAAAGTAGTTGAAGTGTTTGATAGCCTGAAAGGCATGACCATCTACTTGTATAGACTATGTTGTGTCTTAAAAGCAATTTTCCATTCATCACCTTACCTCATTGAAATTTGATGGTAGCTAAATTTCAAATCAATTTTATTAAAGATCCTAGCTCCATTTAGCTTGTCCAACATATCAATCCAACTTAGGGATATGATACCAGTACTTGATTGTGATCTTCTTTACAGTTAAGATATCGAAGAACATTAGCTAAGTACTATCCTTTTTCGACATAAGGAACATTGGCACGACATAAGGAACATTAGCACGACATAAGGGCTGAGACTCTCCCTCACATAACCCTTTTCCAAAAGTTCATTGACTTCTCTTTTGAGTTCAGTAGCTTGTTCAAGGTTCATTTAATAAGCTGGTTTTTTTGGTAGGGCAACATTAGGTAGAAAGTCAATATAGTGCTCAATACCTCTAAATCAGGGTAATCCCTTAAGTAGCTATTCTGAGAACAGGTCAAGATATTCATCTAATATCTTTCTATCTTCTAGGGGTAACTCAATTTGTTCCTTTAGCTCTAATATCCTTTTGACTAACATAAAAGTGGGCATGTCAGCCTTTATAGCTTCTTAGAGATTAACTCTACTCAATATTAAAGTCTTCTTAGATCTTCGAGTAAGTTTTGATTGTAGTTGGCTAACTTGATGCGACATCATGAGGTATAGAGTAATCTTTCTCCCATCATTCTCTAACACATAGGTATTGTTGATTCCATCATAGATAACTATTCTATTAAAGAGCCATGGTTGGCCTAGTAGTACATGGGATACATACATTGGTAGTACGTCACAAAGAATCTTGTTAAAATAATTTCCAACAAAGATCGATAGCAAGACTTACTGAGTGACATGTAGTATCCCCTTCTCATTTAACTAATGTAATTTATACGGCTTCATATGAGAGATGGTCAGTAATTTTAACTTCTTTATGAAGTCGACAGATGCCATAATGGTATAGCTCCCACTATCCACTATGAGTGCACAAACATACTTATTCACTTTGTAAGTAATATGGAACAAATTCTCTCTCTACTCCTCCTTGGTAAAGGGTTCCAAACTCATTACACGTTGGACTAATATAGTCAACTTATTTAGATCTTCTACAAACACATCTTCCTCAATTAAATCAGCATTAAGGTCAATCTCATCTTCCACTTCTTCCTCCTATTTAGGCTCCTCATTTGTACTATCCACTTCAAGCTTAGGGACATCTTGTTTGATAATTATAATTAGTCGGTTTAGACACTAAGTAGCCATATGCCTAAACCTTTGGCATTTTAAGCACTTAATCTAGCTCTTCTTCCTCCTAAATCCTTATCCCTTCTCATATGTTCTCATTGGTACATTATCATTGGGTTAGCCTTTCTATTTAAGTTAAATATCTATCCTTCCAATCAACTTGATACTTGGTCGAGCTTAATAACCTCCCTAAACGGGTTAACTCGACTTACTAAGTCAGCTCATCAAGGGTCGAGTTAGTATTCTACTTCTCCTTTGTCTTTCCACTTGTTGGGTTAGTCTTACAACCTCATCCATTGTAGTGAACTACTAAAGTTCCACAATGTCTCAGATATCATGTCTTAATCCAGTAAGGAATTTAGATACTGGTCATGTCGATGGTCCTTCTACATCACAACGAATCATGAGTACTTAGAACTCCTAAATGTATTCAACAACAATTCAGCTTTCTTGTCTCAACTCTTGTAGCCGAGCAAAAGTATATTGCAAATAGATATCTAGTACGAACTTGTTTATATGTATCCTCTTCATCTCAAGCTAAGTATTCTCCTCTCTATATCCTTCTAATCTTCTCATGCTTTAGAAGTTTTCCCACCACATCATGGCATAACTTGAGAATTCAATAACAGCAGTCTTCACCTTCTCTCAGTCCTCATACTAGTAATCATAAAAAAACACATTCAACATTCTCCTCCCAATCCAAATAATCATCTACACTCCTAGAACCATTGAAACTTGGGATATGAAGTTTCACATAGTCAGTGGCTCGGTATGCTCGAGCTTACCCTTCTTCTTCAAACTCTTCTTCCCCTTCATCATTATATGGATCTCTTAAGTCAATCCACCTTTGTGTTCATCCTCCTACTCCTCCATCTCGAACTTACCGAGTTGGGATCTATCCTTTAGTAGGTCAAATAGCTTATAGAGTGTTCTACATTTCTTTAGTGGGTCAATAGGCCATTACTTGAATAGCTCTGGTCAAGTCAGCTAAGAGGTTAGCTACCTCATTGAGGCATTCATCTGTACTTCTAGAGGTACCTTGGAGTTATTATCCATAGTGGACAACACTACTAAAGTTACCCTAATTCCAACATTAACATTCGAGTCCATCATTTTCTTCAAAAAACACTTAGTTACAAAATTCAATTCTAAGAAACAATAGAAACTTTTCCTCCAAGATAAATTGAACTCACACATAAACACCACTTCGTGAGAGAGTTCAACTAACCCTACAAAGACAACAACTTCTCAAAAGAACATAAACCCAAACTAAAAACTTACTTTGTTTTTGTATACTCGAAACAAGGCATAATAAAGCATATACGAAAATAAACTACTACATTGGATTACTTAGTCACACACTTCCATGAATCTTTACATAACCTCAACATACTACCACAACAAGCACTACTTCATAAGACTTAAATACAACATACTCAAATGTAACCTCTACTTTGATACCAAGATGATGTGAATCTAGGCAAAGAATAGACAAGATCGGCTGTAGGGGTGGATCTAAGCTTATCGAAAGCTTGAAGAATGAGATAGAAGGTGATGTAACAATAAGAAAAGTAAATAAGTAAGCTTATGGATAGCTCTAAGGATATGATTCACTAGGGAACTTCCAAGGACTCATAACATAACTCAATATGACGCATGAATTGGTTCGATGAGGTTACCCACCACTTAGCCTTACTTAAGGGTTAAAATGAGAGTGAAGTGAGTAAACTAGCTTATGAAAGCAATGTTCACACAAAAGGAAGGAGTATATTCAATATTTAGGTGATAAGAAGGTTTGCAGCTACATGTATAGTGAGTATTTATACCTAAAAACTGGGATAACCTACTTAAAAAGGAAAAAAGATAAAGGGTAATGTTTAAAAGAAGTAATATACAAGGGAAATAAAAGGGTATAAATGAAAATTCAAGGGAGACAATGAGAAATGCAGTAGAATCCTTCTTTATGTGGACTGGCCATGTGGAAGCAATTTTCTAGGAATGCTTATGTTAAAAACAATCAAATACTATGGTTAAGATGGTGGTTGATGAGCATGGGTATTGAGTAGATGCAAAGCCATCTGATGAGAACTGGCTTCAGAAGTGTACTAGAGTTCTCGACTTCTCGACATTAGTATTACTGAATTAGAGGTCAACTCAATCATGTTCGCGTAGGAGTAAGGGGTCAGGTTATCAGTAAGGCATGTATCTAGTCAGCACTCGACTAACAAGAGATGTATAGTTACTTAGCTCAATATTAGGAGTTGGTCAACTATAAAGATCAACTCGACCTTGACAGGAGTTGGCTAAAATAGGAGAATTTGCCTTATTAGTCCTTTTAGGCCTCAAGCTTAGCTGCAAATTAAAGGTCTAGTAATTTGATTCTTATCAATTAGTTATGTGTGCTAGTAAGACCAAAGTTGAGAAGTGAATTGCCCAAAGAGGCACAATACTTGAGATACACCATACACTCGGGTAGCATAAAGATGTATTGAGACCTAAAGGCCCATTATTGGTGGAATAATATGAAGAGGGAGATCACATAATATGTGTCAAGGTGCTAAACTTGTCAACATATTAGAATCGAGCATTAGAAATAAACAGGTGAATTGCAGCCATTACTAATACTAGAGTGAAAATGGGAACGTGTAACCATGGATTTTGTGATAAGGCTATGAAATTGTCTAAGTAAGCATGTTGTAGTTTAGATAATTATAGATCGACTAACAAATTTAACTCACTTCATTCCCATTAACATCAGTTACTTGTTGGACAAGCTAGTTAAGCTATATATTAAGAAAGTAGTAATGTTATATGGAGTACCAGTAAAGATTATGTTAGATAGGGACACTCGTTTTGTGAGTAGATTTTGTAAGAGCCTACACAAGGTCTTAGGTATGATGTTGTAGTTCAGTACGACTTGCCACCCACAAATGAATGGATAATTAAAGAGAACCATATAGATACTTAAGGATTTGCTACAGGCTTGTGTACTTAATTTTGGTGGCCATTAGAACAAGCACTTACCCTTAATTAGGTTTGCTTATGACAACAACTATCAGGTAATGATCCAAATGGCTTCTTATGAAGCTCTATATGGTAGGAAGTGCAGATTGCCCATTTACTAAGATGAGGTTAAAGAAAGGTAGGTTTTGGGTATAGAATTGGTGTAGGAGGTAATGAATAAGGTGAGGTTGATTAGGCAGAGAATGCAAATTGCATAAAGCCATCAGAAGATTTATGCTAATAAGTGAAGACACCTATTAGAGTTTCAAGTAAGATATGAGGCTTTGTTGAAAGTATCTCCAACTAGGGGAATTTTTAGGTTCAAGCTAAAAGGGAAATTGTCTCTAAGATATGTTGGACCCCTTAAAGTCATAGAAAGAATCAAGAATGTGGTTTATAGATTGGAGTTTCGTCCCAAGTTAGAGGGTATATATAATGTCTTCCATGTCTCTACGTTAAGAAAATCCAAACCCAATCCTGAAAAGGAAGTAAAACAGTACTGGGCACAAGTAGTGGACTTGGAGACCTTAGAGTTATAGCTAAACTTGTCTACTATGAAGCGACCCATAAAGATTATGAACAAAAAAGTTCAACAACTTAAAAGAAGGCGAATACCCTATGTTATGGTTCAGTGGACATGTTGCTCAAAAAGGGAAGTAGCTTGGGAGCTAGAAGAGGAAATGAGAAAGAAGTAGCCTAAATAGTTCCAAGAGTAGGTATGTAAAGTCTTAACTTTTGAGGATGAAAGTTTTTGTAAGAGAGGGAGGCAGTTGAAAAATCCAAAAATAAAAGTGAAAAATGAAATGGGAAAAATAAAAAGAAAAGGATTAATATTGGTATTACAATTTAGGGGCATGGTTGATATTGGTAATATTGGATAAGGGTAGTTTAGCATAAGTTTTTTTTAGAACCCTAGGTATTTAAAGCCTTTTACACTCTTTGAAACCTTTTTTCCACTCTTTTCTTGCACATGCAGCATTGGTTTCTAAGGTTTTTGCATGAAACTTGATGTTAGGTTGCAAAAACAATAGGTTTAAGCTAAATCGAGTTAGGAGAATCAAAGGTAAGGCTAATGAATGTCTTTTTATCGTATTATGTTGGCATTTTCTTTAAGAGAACTTCTCTTTCTCGTGTAAGATAGCCCCAAAACGAATTTTAGAAGCCTTCTTGGGGGTCCCATAGCAGATCTAGTATGGTGAAAGCGGGATTAAAATCATACTACATCAAGGTAAGGAGGTGTAGATTGTTTTTCTTTGAGTTTTTGGTAAAATCTCTTGAAGAATCTAGTTTTCCGTGTAAGGCAGTGGGTAAAACAACCTTAGGATAGTCTTAGGCAAGTCCTACGATGTGTTTTAGGTGCTACACGTGTTAGAATTGAATCTCAATAGGTATGAATCTAATCATGCATCTTGTGCTTGTTATTTCATCAAATTGTGTTTTGAATGGAGGAGTTAAGATGCAAATTTGGTTATAAGAGAGTGTTTTAAATTGCACTTTAAGTAGCTTAGAGTTGCTTTGTTGTCAGGTTTTCATTTTAGGAGTGGTAATACACAAAAATAGTGGAAGTGGGGTATATGCAAGGGATTAACACGTTGCTTTTGCAAATTGCAGTGGCCATTCGGATGCCATCCCTTATAACGTTCGAATGCTAAGGGCATTTTGCTTCTTTGGAGCATGGCGTCGCCATGACCTTTGTTTCTTATGGCAACGTTCCTTTAAGCTTTATGGGGTTCTTTGACGTTGTTTTTCTATCCTATACCTTTTCTCAAACTTTTCCAAACATGAATCATCACTGGAGACATCCTATAAGCATAACTAACTTCTTATCAATCTTAGATTCCATTTGTAGTTCCTAAGTATGCATGAGTTGTTTTAGTTGCTATGTTAGAGAACATTGTTGGATTAGTTTGAAAAACTAAGTGAGTATATTGTTTCTTATATGAACAATGTTAAGTTTTCTCTTAATATATTTTGATGATAACAAAAAGATGTTAATGAACTTAACAAGCTTTTTAAGTATATAGGATGTTTTAAAGAAAAGAAGTTTTAAGAGGAAAATAAGCTTGAGTTTGTACTTGTCAAAATATATGTCAAAATGTATATCAATAAGAGAATAGAATTTTATAGTGTGCATTTAGTAGTGTAATCAACTACTGTTCTTAGATAATTTTCTAACTAACTTAAATTAATTAAGTTGGACAAAATTTGCAAGAAGGCTTAGCTTCACTTTATTTAGTATATTAGAAAATTATACTCAATTTCATTCCACTAAGATGGTTAAGTCCATAGGGATTTAAGTTGGATTATTTTTGTAAATTGAGTAATTAAGGTTTAAGCAATATATTTTAGGAAGAAGATTTTCTAACAGTGTTGGTAAGATTGATCAAGGTTTAAATTCAATAAGGTTATTAACCGAAAAAGGATTTTAATATATCAAGTTCAAGAAAATTTAGCAAATCGCTATACAAAGATTTATTGGACAAAGTTTCTCAAGATAAGGATTTTGATATATCAACAGATTCTCAAGATAACTTTATAGCTTAGTTTTGTTGGAAGCAAATTCTTCAATTTAAAGATATTTTGCTTAAGATAATGTTGAATATTTTAGATAAAACCAATCTAATCGTTTATGAGAATTTTATGATAGAAAAGGGAGAAAAACTTGCTCAAGATAGATATGTTAGACCTTTTTCTAATGAACAAATTATAGGAAGATTTATTCATATCTTTCCATGGTTATCCTTAATATTTGAATTGTGTTTTTCAATTTCCACAAAACCAAAAGAGGATTGGAACAAATCACTTTGTATAGCAATTGTCAATTGATTCAAGCTCGGTAAAGAAACAAATCAAGGTCAGCTTAGTTCAAGTTTTCAAAATTTCAAATAATTGGTTCCTATTTTTATAGGATATTTTTCATCAACAAAATTGATTATGTTTAAATCAAATTGGCTTAGAGAAATATTAGGAAATAGTCGTTTCTAATGAATGTGTAGAAGATTGATCCTTGATAAATAGAAGCTGCACAAGACTGACAGGGTAGACATATAGAAGAACTAAAATTCAAAATCGCTCTCGTGAACTTTGTTAGAAACACTATCAAAAACACTATCAGAAACTAAGTGAAATTAGTTTTCATTATTCCATTGTTTTTTTTTTTTTTTAGTGAAAGTTGTAAAGGGATATTTGCTTCTATCATTTTACTTTCATTATAAAAGTTATTAACATTGTATTTAAGTGTTCAAGGATTAGGGAGTTCTCTGAGTCTTGTGTATAGCTTAGGAAGAAGCTAGTGAGATAAGACAAATAAGTGATTGGATATCTTTGTAATCTCTCATTGATATTTGTTTAGTGGAACGATTGGACTAGTGGAACGATATTGGTGAGGAGAATTGAGTCCCCAGTGGTGGAGCTGGAAGAGAGTAGTAGACAAAAGGCTGAAGCTCTATAAAACGATTGTCTGATCTTCTTTCTCTGTATTTTATTTACCTTCTGATCTTACTGTTTGTATTATTATTATTCGTACCTTAAGCTAAACAATCAATTTCTAACTACTCATCACACCATTTAAGATATTAAGAGGGATTTTATTTTTAAATAAAAAAGTTCTAGTTTTTGCAAAAGATATCAATTCACCCCCTTCTTAATATTTTACTCAAGACCTACAATTGGTATCAAAGCCTCACTTTAATATCGCAAATAGTCAAGATCAATGGTAGATAGTAGTGGTTCTTTAACTATTCAACTTGGTAAGACTCCATTTTTTTATGGTACTAATTTTCTTTAATGGAAATTCGGGGTGGAGACATACAATAAAGCAACTAACTATCGAGCTTAGGGAATTATTTCAAATGGAGATGTTAAAGTTTTAGAAACACCTCTTATGACAAATGAAATTACGAAAGCTAAATTGGACTCAAAGGCTAAGAATTTATTTCTTTCTACTACTGTATCTTTTGAGTTTTATCTAATTTCTTCTTGTGGTATAGCTAAGGAGATCTGGGATACATTGGTTTAGACATATGAAGGAACAGACACCATTAAGGAAATAAGGATCAATACCTTGATGTAGCAATATGAGACATTTTGTATCTTTCCTAATGAAGATATAAAAGATTTATTTAGCTGTTTTACTGCTATCACTAACGAGTTATTATCTCTTAGAAAAAAGATGAGCAATGCAGATCTTATTAGGAAAATGCTATGGATCCTTCGTAAGGCATAGAATGTAAAGAAGATAGCTATTGAGGAAGCATGCAATATGATAAAAATCAACCTTAGTCAATTATATAGCAAGTTGATGGCCTAGGAAGTTGAATTCCTCAAGTTAGAAAGTATGTTAGAAAATTTAAAGAGAAAGTTTATAACCTTCAAAGCTAAGGATGTTGAAATAGATTCAAAAATTGACAAATCTTATGAAGATGAGGAAGAAGATGTATCAATGCTAGCTAAGCATTTGAATCGTCTATTGAAAAAGAAAGGTAAGAAAGTTTATAATTCAAAAAGATTTTCTTCTAATTGAAACAAGAATGATGTAGGAAAAGGTTACAAAGAGAAAGAAGAAAAGAAAGTCAAAGAGAAGAAAGACATTGTGTATTATGAGTGTAAAAAACCAAGACATATCAAGTATAAATGTCCAGTGCTAATAAAGAAAATAGATAAATACAAGAAGAAGCATAAATTGTTGATGGCCACACGGAGTGACTTAGACAAGTCAAAAACTGAAGGAGAAAGTATAAAATATGAAATCGAGGAAGCAAATTGTGCTTAATGGTTCTTTCTAAGGTAAGCTTTAAATTTGAAAGTGAGTCTGATGGTGAAATTCTAAAAGATATATGTACTAAGATAAACAACTTATTGAAGGCTCTTACTAAAGCTAATGATAAGAACATAAGAATTGACAATGAGAATAAGTTATTAAAAGAAGAAAAGCAACTCTTATTCAAATGAATAAATTGCTAGAAAATGAGAATGACATCTTAAAAAATGATGTTGAAGGGTTACACGTTACTAAGGAAGCAGTAGTAAATGAGAATTTGATACTAAAAGAAGAAATAAAAGGCTTGAAAGAATGAATGGATGTCTTGTCGAATTCAATACAAAATACTTTCAAAAAATTTGATGAGAGTGATAAGAAACTCTAGTTGCTCATTTCATATCAACGTATTGATCAATCTAAAACTGGATTGGGATTTGACAATAGTGAATCTTCACATTCTAAAAGGGAGATAGTGTTTGTAAGACCTAGAAAAGTATGTGTTAAAGAAATAATTGATAACAAGGAAGAAGAAAAGGCTATTGAGTAGGTTAAAAAGTCAAGTAGAACCTCCTCTAATCAAAATAGAAAGTGTTCACAAGTAAATGGATACTTCAGAAACTTGATCAAAAAGTATGTAAGAAAATATCAAACTCCAATCTCAAGAAATATGGTAAACAATAGGTATAAAATTTAGAAACGCTATGCTTGTTTCTTTTGTAACAAGCTAAGATATATTGAAAAACATTGCTTCTATAGAAATTCTAAGCTTAGCAATTATCAAGTAAAAAATCAAAATATGAGCTTGAATTTTAAAGGACCTAAGCTTTGCTGGGTTCATAAACAAAGTTGATTTGTGTGTGATGTATGCAAGAATACAAAGCTAAAATGAAAGGAATATGGTATCTCAATAGTGGTTGTTCGAGGCATATGACTAGAGATGCTTTGTTGTTCACAGACATAGTATGGAAAGAACATAGTTATGTTAAATTTTAAGATAATGGTAGAGGTAAGATAGTTGCAATAGGTACGGTTGGTTTTCCTCCCCATACAATTGAAAATGTATCACTAGTAAAAAGACTAAAACATAATTTGTTAAATATAAGCTAACTTTGTGACAAAGGATATAAGATAACTTTTGAACATGACAAATGCATTGGTTTTGAAAAAAATGAATCTAAGCTCTTTAAAGAATATATGAAGAAAAACATTTATCTAATTAAGCCTACAAAAATTAATTCGGAAAGTTGTTTCCTGTTTGTACATGGTAATATTTTTTTGTGGCATAAGAAATTAGGACACATGAATTTCTATCAAATGGAGAAATCATCAAACGTGAATTTAGTAAAAGGTTTACCAAAATTAAGAGTTCAAAATGATATTCATTGTATTGCCTGTATGAAGAGTAAGATGAGTTCAGTTTCTCATAAAAGCAAGAATGTCATCTCTACTAAAAGACCTTTAACACTATTATAAATGGATTTGTTTGGTCCTACTAGAACATTAAACTTGGGAGGAAATAAGTATGGCTTAGTTATTATTGATGATTTTTCTAGATATTATTAGATTCTGTTTCTTCATCATAAAAGTGATGCTTTTAAAAAGTTTGAAGTGCTTGCCAAATAAGTACATAATTAAAAAGGAGCATCTATAATTAGTTTAAGGATAGATCATGGAAAAGAATTCGATAACATTACTTTCATAACCTTTTATGAGAATAATGCATAACTCACAATTTCTCTGCTCTATACACACCACAGCAATTAGTGGAACACAAAAACAGGACTATTCAAGAAATGACAAGAACTTTGTTGAATGAAAGTAAAATAGCTAAGTATGTTTTGGCTGAAGCTGCATCCATTGCATGTTATATTATTAATCATGTCTACATGAGACCTTTGATAAACAAGACCCCATATGAAATTTCTAAACGTAGGAAACCTATTATTTCATACTTTCATGTATTTGATTGTAAGTGCTTTGTGAAGAGAATAGGTAAAGTTTTAGCAAAATTTTAGGAATGATCAGATGAAGTAATATTTCTGGGATATTCACTTAACTCTAAGGCCTTTTGAGTTTATAATAAAGCATCCAAAGTAGTTGAAGAATCCATTAATGTCAGATTTATTGAGGAAACAGGAAAAGAGGATCCTAATGATCAAGCACCCATGATTACTAAGAAAGATCTAATTCAACGAAGTGGTGAAGGAGTGTTAGAACCTTTGTCAGGAAGTGCTTCTAAAAATTTTTCTACTCTTGATAAGTTAGAAGGGAATTCTGATGGGTCAATAAGGACTAATTTCAGATTAGATTCTATTAAATCAAAACCATAATCTCAAGGGTTGTTAGAAAGTAACTCAGAAAGTCCTAAAGGTTTGTATATACCTCCTTTTACCTTAAGATTTAAATCGCATCATCCTCTTAAACAAGTAATAGGCAATGTCCGATTAGGTGTTAGAACTAGATCTAGTCTTCAAAATATAGAGAATCATTTTGCATTACTTTTTGAAATTGAACCTAATTCTATTGATGAAGCTTTAGGTGATATTAATTGGATTAGTACTATGCAAGATGAACTTAATCAATTCCAAAGGAATCAAGTGTGGAATCTAGTACCTAGACCTTGTAATAAATCTATAATTGGTACTAAGTGGGTGTTTAAGAATAAGTTTGATGAAAATGGAAAAATTATGAAAAATAAAGCTAGATTAGTAGCTAATGGATATTTTCAAGAGGAAGGAATAGACTTTGATGAAACATATGCACTTATAGCAAGGTTAGAAGCTATTAGATTATTGCTTGCTTTTGCTAGCTTTAAAATTTTCAAGTTGTTTCAAAAGGATGTAAAAAATGCATTCTTAAATGGGTATATCAAAGAAGAAGTGTATGTTAAGAAACCCCTAGGATTTGAAGATCTATTTATGTTTGATTATGTCTTTAAGCTTAAAAAGCCTTTATATGGTTTGAACTAAGCACCACATGCTTGGTATGAAAGGTTAAGTGAATTCCTGTTGAAGAATGGCTTTTAGAGAGGTAAAGTAGATACAACTTTGTTCATGAAATATTATGATCATGACATTTTAATAGTATAAATATATGTGGATGATATAGTGTTTGGTTCTATTAATGATAGTTTTTGTCAAGAATTTTCTAAGTTGATGCAAGTAGAATTTGAGATGTCCTTGATAGGTGAATTGAATTTCTTCTTAGGACTTCAAATTAAGCAAACTAACCTTAGTATATTTGTTCATCAAGAAAAATATACGAAACAAATTATGAAGAAATTTGGTTTTGAAAATTGCAAAGGATCATCAACCCCAATGAGTACATCAACCATATTAGATTTAGAAGGCAACGGTAAGAAAGTAAATGAGAAGCTATATCGTAGTTATATATGACTGCATCTCATCCTAATATTTTATTCAATGTGTGCTTATGTGCAAGATTTCAAAATAATCCAAAAGAAACATACCTATTTGCTGTAAAGAAAATTTTTAGGTATATCCACAATACTGCAAAATTAGGAATCTGGTATCCTAAAAATCATAATTTTGATTTGATTAGATATTCAGATGCTGATTATATAGGTTGTAAAGAGGATTAGAAGAGTACTTCTAATACACATAAGTTTTTAGGGGATAAATTAGTTTCTTAATCTTCTAAAAAACAAAATTATATTGCCCTCTCCATAATAAAAGTAGAGTATGTTTCTATTGGTAACTATTGTGCTCAGATTTTATGGTTAAAGCAACAATTGTTGGGTTATGGGTTAACTTATAAGAATATTCTTATTAAATATGACAATACAAGTGCTATAAACTTGACAAAAAATCCATTTCATCATTTTTGATCTAAACACATTGAGATAAGACATCATTTCATAAGAGATCATGTGAATAATGGACATACATCAGTAGATTTTACACCAACTAATAATCAGTTAGTAGATATTTTTACTAAACCCCCTGAAAAAATTCATTTTAAATATAATAGGAGTGAAATAAGGGTCTATAATCCTTTTTGTTAATTATTTTTTGTTGTAAAATTTACTTTATAATAGTGAAATTTATGATGTAAAATACTAACTGATAAAACTTAAAGATATTTTTTTTCTCTTATAGTAAGTTTTTTTTTTTTTCACGTATAATCAGGTACATGATTTCCTTTTTCTTTTATTTATGCCCATTATAAGTACATTCTTTTTTATGCTTAACAAATCGATAAGCATGTTCTAAAGTTAAAATAGCTTCCTCCCTCACAATCTTCTCATATACTCGGCTTTTTATCTTTTCTACTTCTTTAAATTCTTGCATTTCTCTCTATTAAGCCATGCAACTTAGAAACTCAACTAGACTTCGAACAGTTTTTTGTAAGTCTAAGAAAAACCCAAAAATAGTTACTATAAACCTTGTAGATGAACTGTCCGACTCCACTGAAATGCCTCACAATAATCTAACCGAGGCTTTTCTTGAGTCAAATCTAAACCTTAACCCTCATCCAAACTCTATATCAAACCCCTATCAAGATCAAGATTCTGATTACTCTATGGAGAATATGGAAAGAAAGATCAACTCAAAAAGTGAGGCTCTTGAAGAAAAAACCCCCCGAAGAAGAAAAGAAAAAGAGAGTCTCTCAAAGAAAAAAATCCATAACAAAGGCTATAAAAAGCTTTGATTTTGAAGTTTCTTCCAAGAAAATCAAGAAGAAATCTTCATGTGATTAGAAAAGGAAGCGGTCTAAAGAAGATTAGAAAGAGAGTCAGAAAGTTGTTCAAAAGATCAAAGCTAAACCTATTCAATCGAATTATTTTGAATTTTCCTATTTCTCTAAGAATGGTTTATACCTTAATAAGATAGCAGATTTACCAGGGTCTAGGAAATTATGTGAGATGGATGAAGTTGTGCATGGTGAAATTATGGTAGAATTTTACAAGAATATGGATTTTAGCAAGAAGGATGTGATAAAATCTTAGGTTAAAGGCAAGAAATAGAATTAACCAGGAAAGATTTGATCAAATGCTTAGATTTTAAGGATGTAAAAGACAATGTAAAGTTAGTTGGCTTATCCAAAAGGGAGTTATTTAATTCATTGAATGATGGAGTTGATGTAACACTTAATAGGAATGTTTCCATTTTTGACTTTGAACTGATTGTGGGAATTATGCAAAAGATGATAGTAAACTATATACTACACAAGAAGGGCAATACTGCAATAGTGTTTGCTAAAGATGCTCTAGTCTTATTAAGTATTAAGTTGAAAAAGAATTTAGATATTCTAAGACAAATTTTGAGACACATGTAAAGGAATCAAGACAGTAAGGCTTATGGATCTATGCTTATGAAGTTGTTGGAATTTAAGGGATTTAAAATTCCTAAAGTTTCAAAAATGCCCATACCAAGCAAAAGAATTAGAGAAATTGTTTTTAAACATATGGGGATTTTGGTAAAAAACAAATTGTGTTTTATAGAGGATATGGCTCATTATATCTATTCCCCAAATAGGATAAAAAATGTTAATTATACTAAATATGGACTTAAGGGGGAGTCACAAATTTGAAGAGCTAGATTTGATGACTTTGATATTTCAAAAGATGAGTCAGAAAGTGTGAAAAAAGATCCCAAAGGAAAAGGAAAGCAACTTGTGAGATTTAAGAAGAAACAAAAGAAAGATTATGTACCAATGACAGGGTGATATCTCACTCTTGGAAAAAGAAAAGATAGAAAAATGTTAGAAACTAAGTTAGAAAATGGCTTAAAACTTGTTCAAATCAACCCCAGGCAAACTTCTTCTAATCCTCTGAATTTCAGTAAGCTAGAGTTGGAAAAGATGATTACTAAAATCATTGAAGAAAAGTTTGGTGAATAGAAGACTCAAGGAAAGACTGACTCTCCATTAAATGTTTCATGACACAAGTCCCAAACTCATGATCATGTACCTTCTAAGCCTTCTAAAAAATCAATTCCCCGAGAGCATTCTCCTATGCTTGAGCCAACAGCTGCTCTAGAGCTTTCTTTTCGATTGGTACCATTTGTACTAAAATCTATTCTTCCATACATTCCTATTAAATCTATTCAGAAATTCTCAACAACTCAATCACCTCTTGCTAAGAAGTACTCCCACACAAAGACTATAGTTAAGAAGAAAACAAAGCTACAAAAGAAGATGTGATCTATTCAGCTGTATTTTTTGTAAACATATTAGTAGTCCTTTAAAACAAGTCTGTTTCTTTCAGTTGAGCTTGATTTTCAGTTTTCTTTTATTTAATTTGATTTCTCGCTTTCTGATTAATGTTAAAACCAAACCCATTTAATATTAATCCTTGACTAAAAATATTAAGAAATTTCGATTTTTTATTTTAAAAAAATTTTTAGAGTCACCACTCGACCGAAGTTAGGAAAATGAAAAGAAACCTAATCAATTATGTGGATTGACTATGATTAAGCTATTGGTCTTCGATTTTAATTTAAATAAAAAACTAAAGGGTTCTGAATTCAAGGGCTAATCTATTAATCCTTAACATGTACCACTATCTATTTACCAAAATTAGGTTTATTATTCAAATTATCTTTTTTATATTTTTAATAAAAGAAAATTAAAAAAAAAAAGGAAAAGAAAAAAATGACCTAAGTTGCTCCGAAGGTACCTACATATTCACTATCTAAGATCCAACGACAGCAGTTCTTTCGAAAACTTTAGCGTATTAGTTTATTTTAATTTTGAAAAAAGTTGACTAGATTTACGTTTTAATTGATTTGATTAATTAATTTTAAAAAAAAAAATCTAAAGGGGTCCTAACTTTTGAGTGATCAAAAGATTCTCTAAGTCGCTATAATCTTTTTATAAAAAGTTTCTTTTTGTTAATTTATATTTCTAAAAAATTGATTTTCTAAGTAAGAAATCCTAACAAGAAAAAACTAATCCTAAAAATTCCTAGATTAGTATATATATATATATATATATATATATATGTCTTTATATCTATATTACTACTAAATAATTATCTACCTAAGTAAATTAACAATATCAAGAAAGATAATTAATATAAAAAACTAATACTAAAGTTTCCTAAACTAAGACATTCATAAATATAACATGTATATACTATTAAATAACTAATGAACTAATAACATTATAATAATAATATAATAATAAAATAAAACAAATAAAACAAACTAACCAATCGATGGGATGCACTTGATTATGTACAATTGTGGACATCGCTGTTGGCTGTTATGGTGTATTGTGGTGTATGTGGCGAGCATGACTTGATGGAGCAATGGAGGAAAGGCATTAGGAGGCATGAAGGACTTCATTTTGGATCAGTAGAAGCTTACTATGGTTGTATTGTAGATTGTTATGAAGAGTGTTGAATGCTTGGATGAGGAAGCTGTATATGGGAGTACATTGCAGACAATGATGGAGAGCAGATTTGTATGGTATCGATCAATGTATTGCTGTTGCTTTGTTCAATGGCATTAGCCTTACTGCTATCATGCATGGAGAGTAGTTGAGCGTGGCTACTATAAACCCTACTTTTAGTAAGCCTAAGACTTGATTAAAAGTACCTTCCGAACGTTCCTAAAGATCAACTAAACCAAAAACTTAAGTTTATATTTAGAAACGAATTAAATTTTTACAATTCAAAAGCCAATTGTCGATAAAACCCAAGCTTGAAGAACTGCGAGCTCTAAAGTTACTTAAAATCCTAAACCTTAAAACCATTAAGGAATTTTAACCCTAAATAATTAATCGATAATTTAATTTGAATAATTTCATCTAACTTTAGAAAATTTCACAATTCTACAAAAATCAAATCATAAATTACAAAACAATGTAAGATAAAAACCCTAAAACAATTTTCTATAAGGCTATGCCTTTATCTTCATGTATAAGCCATACATATAAATAAGTAAACCAACCAATCACCTTAGACAACTTATCAATTGAGAGTTGGAATCATTTATCAATTGATAACTTATCAAAATCTAGTGATAAGACAATCTCCTTATCACCTCTTCACTTATACTGCATATGGACAATTTTTCACAAGATTTCATAAGCTTAACTTTAATAAATGAGACAAAACCACTCCATGGCCTAAAAAGACTTTCAATGGCAGATTTAGACAAGGGAGAAAGGGGGGCCATGCTCTTATCATTCAACCATCAATCACTTCCTCTTACACATCACTATTTACCCCTTAATGCTTACATCATCAAGAGTTGCAATTGTTGACTTTTGTATAAGCTACAAGATAATCAATTAAAGCTTCTTGCACACACTTATTTCCTCATTCAAAATTTGCCACTCTCTCCCTCTTTCACTCCCATTTTCACTTCCTTTTCTCTCACTTTAAACACAAATCAAAAGAAGAAATCAAACTCCACAAATTCCCAATATTACCACCACCATTTTTGCTTCCATACTCACGGCAATTTCTCTTCTTATTCTTGTGTCATTTTCTTTCACCATCTAAGATCTTTTAGAACCATTAGAACCTTCCACAAACCCCATTCCAAGAGACCAAAAGATTCGGGTTCCAAAACGTAGCAAAAAGGAGGAAGCAAAGTTAAGAGCTTAAGTGGAACCTTTGTGCACAACCACCATATTTTGCTTTAAGGACGAGTAAGTGTTTCTTGTCATTTGTGGGTTAGTTTTTATGATTAGGAGACTTTGATTTCTTGAAGATATAAGTATGGTTTAAGTTGTTATAACACCAAAAATCATTTTAAGAAACAAACCATGAAACCCTTACATGAAGTTGAAACATGAGAATGTAAAGTTGGTGTTTTGTAAAGACATTTGTTTAATGCTTTGGAAGGAAGATTTTAAGCTAAGAAAATCTTGAAATAAGAACTTTAATGGAGGATGAGCATGCTGGATGTGAGGGTTCCATAGTCATTTGGATGTTGATTTTGTTTCCATTAAGTTAAACATGCTTAAATCTAGACTTAAGTTAAGGAAAAATCCATCACATGAAGTTTTATGAAGAAACAAACTTTGTATGATTTGAGCTATGATATGGAAGTTGTATGAAATGTAAGATCTTCTATTTCTTTGTGTGGAACATGAGTTAAAGAATCATCTTGTGGAAGAAAAGTTAAGTTAAGATTTGGACACAAGTAGTTAAGTGCATAATCTATCACCTAAACTTAAGGAAATGATGAAACAAGTTGAAAAACCAAGTGAGGACCCCTTGGAACCATCATGAGCAAATCTGGAACGTGGGAAAAAGAAGCTTAAAAATATGATAAAAGTGAATGAACAAAGTGAAAAGATTAACCAAAGCAAGTATGGTAAGCATACAAAGCCTAAAACTCAAAACCGAACCTAAAACTCTCAAAACAAGAATAGAACTCTAAGTTGGGCCTTCAATGAAATTCTGACCAGCACCTTAAAGTGTCAAGAGAGGTTGTTTTGAAGCCCATTATAAATCCACCTAAGGCCCCATAAGCCCACCAAAGTCAATAACTTTAGTTTGAACAAAAAAAACAAGCCCATTTGACAACTTAAGCCCATTAAAGGGCCCATGAAGTGGTTGTTAGCCTTAAGAATATAAATCAAAGTTGTAAATCTAATCTCAAGGAGTATTTTAAGCTTAATCTTAAGACCAAGCCCAAAGGATTCCTTAAGTTATCAAAAAGCCCATTTACCAAACAAGGCCCAAAAACACTCCAACACATGAGGAACGCTACTGTTCTGACCTATGGACAGAATTGTATACCTCATTTCAAAAATCTAACCTTACCACGTTAGAGTACACTCGAAAACGATGAAGATTGACTATAAGATCATAAAAATTGGATTTAAAACGAAAGCGATTGAACTTTAAGTAAAACCGGGAAAAATTATGAAACCAAATCCAAAGTATAACTTAAAGGGTTTTAGCTTAGTTTTCTAGGTTTTAATTCAAATCCTTATAGTATCGTATTTGCGATGTCCAGGGGACCTAGCTTTGGGGAGACGACCTATCTCGGATTATTTTGATTGATCCGCATAACTGAGTGAGTAAATTCCCGATGACTCTTTACTTGATTTTGCTTGTAGAATAGATGCACCTAAACTTATATATATAAATTTGGATGCTTGTAAGATATGGGAAACGCATGTGTATGAATTTGTAGATGAATGCGATGACTGGTTAATTATATTTAATAATGGGAATTGTTTGCATTATATATACATGTGAATTGTATAGAATGAAATTGTCTTATCACCCTGAAAATCGAGTTAATCACTTATACGATTAAGAAATCAAAATGAATCATGCATTCCCCATATTGCATACGGATAACACCGACTGCCACTTCACGCAGAAGATGGGAAGGGACTTATAGGAATACGAGTTTTCTGCAGGATTGGGCACTAGCTATGCCATCATATATATTGAGTTTCTGTCTTAAGCTGATGGGCTTACTAGGCGCTGGGAGACGCCAACCATCGGCGAGGGGCCGAGTCTTGTGGCTTCTACTTAGGGCGTGTGATTGTGGATTGCGGAGGCCACCACACCGTTAGACTTGGGATTTTGAAAATATGATTTATTATTCGGTAATGAAAGTATATATATGTATATATATACATAGTTTTGTTTTGACTTAAGCACAATAGTGCTAATGAATTAAAACCCAAGATCTAGAACCCGGATTTTGGTTTGGATCAATTAATTATCTCCAAACCCCGACTTCAGGGGGCATAATTCTGAGTTGTATGCAGTTCCTAGGTCACTGCATGCGTTGTTTGGCATATTGATTGTTCATGCATTCATATGATTGTGCATTTAATAAATTTCTGCCATACGGTATTAATGAGGGTAATTATCTCACTAAGCGTAAGCTTACACCCCAACAGTTCTTTTCCTTGCAAGTTGATCGATAGTTGGGAATGGGATAAGAATCGAGTGCAAAGTGCTACCATTGAATCAGTATGATGAAAAGCTTGAGTAGTTAATTTAGAATGTTCCGAAAAATGACTAATATTTCAAACAAGTTTAGTGTCTTTAGTAAGTTTAGAATTTTCTAAAATTGCCTATCTTATTTCATTATTTTGGTAGGGGATACCGATTCTCTGCGGTTCTAAGGAATTGTGGAAAAATGGATATCCATACTTATTTATATTATATGATGAGTCAATGAATTAAAATTGAAGACTCTAGTAAATAACTATTTAGAGTCTTGCAATCTCTGACTTGTAAGGCGATTTTCTTATCATGAGTGCACACGTGATATGGAAATTCTAGGCAATACAACTAGGCCCCTCTTAGGGTCGCTACAGCTACTATGATGTCGCCGTCCATGTTCGTACGATAAGAGCTGGCCGTAGATTTGCTGTTATCGGAGCTAGCTTTGCTCTATTGTGTGTAGAGAGGTTGGAGATTGGACGCCATCTTGCAGTCAAGCGTACATTGACGAACACATCAGGAATTGATTTAGTTGTATGGTCGTCAAACAACAATGGGTTTAAGGCGTACAACTTGGTTATGTAGTCTACGAGCAACAGTAGGTGTAAGGCATGCAGTTTAATCGTATAGTGATAGGGGTGTTGTTAACATCAGGGGTAGCATGTATCAGTCTAGCGTGTTTATTTTTTATGGAATTGAATTCTCTGAAAAAAATTCCTTCTTTCGGCGAGCGTCCTAATTTATAAAACCCGAACCAGATTATATCGAATCATATTCATTATATCTAATATGATAAAATTAAACTAGATCTGAATTATTTATATTAATTCAAATTCGACCTAATAAAAATCAAACTAAATTTGAATATTCTTTAATTATTCAAATCCAAATGAAGAAGATTTGATTAGATATGATCCTGCTTATTTATCTCGCTTTTTTTTTGTAAAAAATAAAAAGGATAGAAAAATAAAAGACAAATAAGTATCTAGTGAGATTCAAATCTGTGACCTCAAACTAACTCCATGTCAAATACTCAAATACTTATCCGTTAAGCTATTGGCTTATAGTTTGATTTTTAATACAACTTAATTGTACTTAAAACATACGACTCTCTAAAATATTTATTTGAACTAAGCTAAAACTAAAACTATTGACCTTAAAATAATTTACTACCTAAAAACTCTTTGTAATTTTTTATTTTCTCATTTTTTGTATTTTCATCTTTTTTTTCGATTTTTATTATTCTTTAATTTATTTTATTATTATTTTTATATATTTTTCCTATTTTTGAGTTAAGACCTTATTTTAAAACAAACTATAACTATAACTACTAGGGGCTAAAAATTAAGTGTCTATAACTACCCCTCTTTATGGCAAAGTTTGTGCTGAAGTTTGAGTAAAACTTTGCCACAAAGACAAAAAAGACACTATTTTTTTGTCTCAAGACTACTTTATCCTAAGGAATGCTAAAACGTTTGACGACAATAAGTTTGAAATGAAGAGTAGCGAGGGTAGCACCCTTGTAGGTTGGCAAGAATCCCTAAAGAAAATAATAAGAACTTGGTTGTACCCCCTATGGGCTGACCAAACAAAGCGAGTGATGCGCTCCTTGAGCTGGCTAAGGCCCTAGAGTGGATGAAATGGGTAAACCCTCTTAGAGTTGGCTAAAACCTTAATAGAATGAAGGAACTTGGTCGTATCCCAATGAGCTGATTAATCAAGGTGGTCAAAGCACTCCTTGAGTTGGCTAAGACCTAAAGATGAGGAAATTTGGTCGTACCCTAATGAGCTGACCAACTAAGGTAGTCAAGGAACTCCTTGAGCTAACTATGACCTAAAGATAAGGAAACTTTGTTGTGCCCTAATGAGCAGACTAACCAAGGCGATCAAAGTGCTCCTTTGAGTTGGCTAAGAGCTAATGATGAAGAAACTCAGTCATGCCTTAATGAGCCGACTAACTAAGGCAATTAAAGCACCCTTTAAGCTGGCTAAGACCTAAAGATAAAGAAACTTAGTCATGCTACTAAGGCAATCAAAGCCCTTTGAGCTAGCTAAGACCTAAAGATGAAGAAACTTTGTGCTCTAATGAGTTGACTAACCAAGGCAGTCAAAGTGCCCTTTGAGCTGATTAAGACCTAAAGATGAGGAAACTTGGTCATGCCTTAATGAGCTGACTAACCAAGGTGGTCAAAGCACCCTTTAAGCTAACTAAAACCTAAAGATGAAGGAACTTGGTCGTACCCTAATGAGCTAACTAATAAAGGCAGTCAAAGCACCCTTTGAGCTAGCTAAGACCTAAAAATGAGGAAACTTGGTTGTACCCTAATGAGTTGACTAACCAAGGCGATCAAAGTGCCCTTTAAGCTAGCTAAGACCTAAAGATGAGGAAATTTGGTCATATCCTAATGAGCTGACTAACCTAACTAACTAAGGCAGTTAAAGCACACTTTGAGCTGGCTAAAACCTAAAGAAGATTATGAGTTAGGCAACATTTTGTAAGTCGGCCAATTGAAAGCCTAAGAAACTCTAGATTGGGACTACACTTTACGGGTTAGCTAGCTCCCTAAGAGATTATGAATTGGGACTGTATTGTAGGAACCAACTATCCCAAGAGTTTTAAATGTTTTTAGAAATCAAACTATCATCCTTAAGGGGAGACAAAATGCAAATGCGATGTTTTATAAAGCTTAGAACTACTTACCTAGCTTTAGTGACAGCTCCCAAACGATCAAATGTTTTCTTGAGTAATCCAATTAGAAACAATGGTTTTGATCCATTCCTCTACCTCTTCTTCTTCTTGCTCTTCTTCTTTTATCTTCTTCTATTTTTTTCTTTTTTCCTTTTTCTCTCTCCTTTTTTTTTCTTCTTTTTCTCTTTTTCTTTTTCTTTTCTTCTTCTTTTTTTTTTCTCTTTTTTCTTTCTTTTTTCTTTTTTCTTTGTGGAAAGCAAATAAAGCTGAAACGAATGCATGTACACTATACTTAAAGACACATTCAAGAGGGCAACTTTAACAAATGCAGCATCTTCATCTCTTGAGCAAAGATGTCACATCTTAGATTTTTGATCCAACTTAATTGGTTTTACATGTAAACCTCTATTCTCAAGTGATTTTTTACTTATGTACTACCCATTACTCTTTCTGAACATGGCCTTATCTTGAAAAATAGAAAACAAATCTCCCTTTTTTAGGGGATTGAACTATAATAAAGTATTAAAAGAATTTTTATCAATAGATATTGTTCCAAGTTAAGTGTTTATTTTTTCTTGTGTTTCTTATGTATAAGGTTTATTTAGATAGAGCGAGAAGTGGGGACCTTTGGCTGAATCGAGGAAGGATCCAGAGATATTACCTAATGTCAACAACCATTAAGAATACCAACTTTGCATTTACAAAATGAAAATGAGACCACAGTAATACTAAGATTGTTTGCATTTCATAATCTAAGAAAAAAAAAATTCTATTGATCTTTCAAGGATAGTACATCTTTAACAAGTCAACGATTACTCATTCTTTTAAGTCCAGACCATCCATTTGAGATATGATTATAGCTCCCCCAGGCAATGCTTTCTTCATAATGTAAGGCCCTTTATAGTTCGGAGTAAACTTCCCTCTCGAATCATGTGTATTAGGCAAAGTTTTCCTTAATACCATGTCTCCTTCTCTAAAACTTCGAGGTCCAACTCTCTTGTTAAAAGCTCTAGCCATTCGTTATTGATAGTAGATGTTGTGGCATCAAGCTGCCAACCTCTTCTCGCCAATTAGATTCAACTGCTCGATTTGTTTCTTTATCCAATCAACCTCATCCAACTGGGTTTCTGACAATATCCTGAGGGATGGGATCTCAACTTCTACTGGTAGAACAACCTCCATCCCATATACCAACGAGTAGGGGGTTACCCCTATTGATGTTCTAATAGAAGTTCGATAGGCCATGAGTGCATACGGTAAAATCTCATGCCAATCTTGATAGGTAATAGCCATCTTCTCAATAATTCTTTTAGTATTCTTGTTGGCCGCTTCTACTGCTCTGTTCATATGAGGCCGATAAGGAGTGGAATTTCTGTGGATGATCCTAAATTGTTAGCACAACTCTGACATCAATTTATTGTTCAGGTTCGTACCATTATTGATAATAATCGTCTCTAGTGTACCGTATCGAGCTAATATGTCTCTCTTAATGAACTTGATTACTACACCCTTCATTACACTAGAGTAAGATGAGGCTTCAACCCACTTAGTGAAATAATCAATAGCTATTAGTATAAATCAGTGCCTGTTAGATGCCTTTAGAGTGATCGAGCCAATGATGTCTATCCCCCACATCGAAAAAGGCCATGGTACAAATAATGTATGCAATTCTTGAGGCAGAGCATTTACTTTGTTTGCATAGATCTAGCACCAATGGCAATGTCTAACATGTTTGATGCAATTTGCTTCTATAGCCAACCCATAATATCACATCCTCATAATCTTCTTGGTGAACATGTAGCCATTCATATGGAGGCTACATACTCCCTTGTACAATTCTTTCATTAGCACCTCTGCCTCTTTCTCATCTGTACAAAGTAAAAGTGTACTGTCAAATGATCGTTGGTATAAATTAGACTTGCTGATCAAGTATTGAGTAGCTAATCTTTTGATCATTTTCTTATCCTCCTTCTTGACCTCTTCAAGGTACATTCCATGTTGTAAAAATGTTTCGATGTTATGATACTAAGGCCTTTCATTACGTGAACTTTCTATTGCCAAATAGAAAGTGGGCTTTTCTTCAACTTCAATCTTAAGCAGTCGAATCTCCACTCCTCCCGATATTTGGATCATGGATGCTGAGATAGCCAGAGCATTAGCTAATTGGTTTTAAACCCTTGGTACGTATGTGAATGTAATCTTTTTGAACTTAGCTATCAACTTGGCTAAGTATTGGTGTTAAGGGACTAATTTGGGGTCTTTTGTCTTATACTCACCTTAAGCTTGGCCTATAATCAACGAAGAATCTCCATACACCTCTAATTCCGGTATCTCTTTAAACAATGCAATCTAGAGTCCCAAAATACATGCCTTGTATTTTGCAATATTATTAGTACATGGGAAAACTAGTCTTACAGTCATTGGAAATTGTGTACCTTTAAGAGACACCAAAATTGCCCCAACTCCACATCCGTACACATTACCTACTTTGTCAAAGAACATTTTCCATCTTGAGGGCTTCTTAACTGCTGCGCTATCAGAACCACTTTTTACCGCTAAGATGTTTTCATCGAGAAACTCAACTTGTGCTTCTTGAAGGGTATCCTCGAAGGGGTTCTTCACTAACTGATCTACCAAGGCTTGCTCCTTGATTGAGCTTTAGCTCATATACTTGATGTCAAATTCTGTTAGCAACATCTGTCACTTTGAAACTCTACTGATGAGTGCTAGTTTTTCTACTAAATACTTCAATGGATCATATTGTGTTATCAACTCGATTTGATAATAAAGTGTAAATTGTCCGAGCCGATGCATGGCCCAAACTAATGCACAATAGATTCTTTTGGCTTCCGAGTATTTTTGCTCCCCTTTTGTGAACTTCTTACTCAAATAATAATCAACCCACTCCTTCCCTTCTTCATCCTTCTGACTAAGCACGGAACTTATGGATTCAAGCAATATGGTCAAGCATAAGAACAATGGCTTTCCAAGCTTAGGAGCCACCAACATCAGTGGATTCATAAGGTATTCTTTAATTTTTCTGAAAGCCTCTTCATATTCCTCATCCCAATTGATCCTCGCATTTTTTTTCAATAGCTTGAATAGAGGGTGGCATTTGACTATGAACTATGATATGAATCGAGCTATATAATTTAAATGTCCTAATAATCCTCATACTTCCTTGAGTGTACGTGGAGGAGACATGTCAATTATAGCCTTGGCTTTATGAGGATTGACTTTAATACCCCTTTAGTTAATTATAAAACCCAACAATTTTCCTAACGTCACTCTAAAACTACACTTCTCCGAGTTCAACTTCAACTGGAACTTCCTCAATCTGTTAAACAGCTTCCTTAGGTTTTCTAAGTGATCTTCCTCTTCCCTAGATTTTGCAAGCATATCATCGGCATACACTTCTATCTCTTTGTACATCATATCATGAAAGATCGTAACCATGGCTCTTTAATACGTTGCCCTTGCATTCTTGAGCCCAAACAGCATCACTTTGTAGCAAAACATACCCCAATTTACAACAAAAGTCGTCTTAGTCTTGTCCTCTTCAAACATCCAAATCTAATTATATTCCGAAAAACCATCCATGAATGAGAATAGATGATTTCCAACCATGTTATCCACTAAGACATCAATGTAAGGTAGTGGGAAGTTATATTTTGGCGTTGCCTAATTAAGATCCTAAAAGTCTACACACACTTTAATCTTCCCATTCTTCTTCATCACTATAACAATATTGGCTACCCATTTCGGGTAATCGGACACCTCAATGAATCCAACTTCCAGTAGTTTCTTAACCTCCTCCTTGATTTTTAACAAGATGTCGGGTTGAAATCTTCTTAACTTTTGCTTTTTTAGCTTGGCATCTTCTTATGTAGGTAAATGGTAGACCATGATCGAGGGGTCCAACCTGGCATATCCTCATACAACCAAGTAAACATGTCTTGATATTCGACCAACAATGTAATCATTTCTGGTTTCTGTTTCTCTTTTAGATTCCCTCCGATTTTTAGATTCTTAGGATTATTTTCATCACCCACATTGATTGTTTCAATCGGTTCATCGACAATAATTCTACCCAGTTCATGTTTTTGGCATTCCTCTTGTATATTATTGTAGTCATCGACATCATTCCCAACGACTAACCCAGTAAGGTCGGATGCAATATCGATATTCTCATTTTCTACCTACGCGAGGTATTCTTGGTTTTCACTCAGTTCATTGGATCTGAGCAAAGCGCATAAAGAAAAGTGTATGTAAGCAAAAGAGAATTGAAACATAACAAAGGAAAGAAGCGAACTAAGATTTTATTGAATGAATGGAAGTGAATCATGAATGAGATAAAAGGACTAACCAATATTTTTGAATGAAAGGTTTAACGATACATTCAAAATGATGACTACTGAAAATAAAAATTTAAAAAAATACTAACTAAGGGTTACCTTTGACCTTAGGGAAGACCTGTTGCCTTTCGTTAGGATGGAGAACCAGTTATTCAAATGGTGATGGGACTTAGGTGAGCTTATTGATCCTTCATTGATAGATTCCAAGGCTTGAGTCTTTACCCATATGAATGTCTCAACTAGCGGTAGAAAGGTCATCGAGGCATGGTATAATCTATTGCCTCTCTTACCCCTCGCTTGTTTCTTTTAGAGTTCTTCTATCAGGGTAGAGTTGTAGCTAAGGCTGTAGGTATCGATCTAGCTTTCCTTGAATTCTATTCTCCTATCTTCTTCTCTCTTGGGCCTTATAATCATGCTTACTTCTTTAAACATCTGTAAGCCTAGCTCTTCTTGCCCTTCACTTCCTATATAGGGTATGGTCGTTTCCTTGTAAATTTCATAATCTTGATCTCCTAGAATCGTAATCACTTGGCCATTTGAGATAAATTTCAACTTTTGGTGCAAGCACGAGTGTATGGCCCCTACTGCGTAAATCTAAGGTCTTCCCAAGAGTAAGTTGAAAGATCTTGGAATGTCTATGACCTGGAATCTAATAATGAAGTACTAAAGGCTAATACTCACAGATAAATCTATCTCCCCTATAATCTCTCTTTTAGAACCATCAAAGGCCCTAACTATTGTAGAAGAAGGCCTAATTGCAAATGTGTCGATGCTTAGCAAATCTAAGGTAGCAAGTGAACAGACATTCAGTGATGATCCATTGTCAATAAGTACTCTGGTAATGATTATATCATTACTCCTTACCATGATAAAGAGTAGTTTTGTATGCCTGTTCCTTCTTTGCCTAATTCTTCAGCTGAAAAGGAAATTTAATCTATAATGAGGACGAAATTAGTGACCAATCCCATCTTCTTAGTTGGGATTTCATGGGAGACCTTTACCTCCTTTAAAGTGTGAAACAAAGCTTTCTTGTATAGTTCGGATGTGATCAATAAGCTCATCAATGATCTTTATACAGGGGTCTTACTGAGTTAGTCCATAATCTTATACTCACTCGACTTGATCATCTTAGTAAAGGCTAATAGCCCTTCAATGTATTTAGCCGTCATTTTATCATTCAATTCTACTAGTACAGCCTTCCTCTGATGCTCTTCTCTTGGGTGGTAAATCTTTCCCGATCGAGTAATCCCCCTTACTAGAGAACTAGGTTTCTCTTAAATTACCACGTGATAGTTAAATGGGGTAGCCTTATAATTTTATGGTGCCAATGGTACATGAAATGTGTACCTCTTTGCTTTTGGAGCTGTTCGCTAGTATAGAACTCAAAAATCTTAGGCTTCTTATCTCAACTAATGACGTTGACGGTACAATCATAAAAAATTATACCAATCATCAGCCCATAGTTAGGTAGGGGATTATTGCTAATGTTGGGAGCCGAGGCTTCTACAAAATCTAACTGCATTCTTCCTTCATCTATCAGGTCTTGAATTCTGTTCCTCAGTCTCCAATACGCATCAATCGAATGCCTCACTTGCCCACAATGATATTCACACTTTACTATAGGATCAAAGATTCTTGGTTGGTACCGGTCACGAGGAAGTTTGTACCATATCAAATTATCCTTTCATAACTTCTCGAAAACTTGACTTAAAGGGATTAGTATCTTGGTAAATTGTCTATAGGTCCTATTAGCCTGAGGCTGGTCCCTGAACTATTGTTGAGTTGAAGGAGGATTCATTTTGAAGGTAGCTTAAGCATTTGATTTGGCATTTCAATTTACCATACTGACAGTAGGTTCTTTAGGCTTGTTGCCCACTGGTCTAAGACCAAAAGATAAAGCTAGTCGCCTTTTATCTATTGGCTCTTGAAGCTTGCTAATAGAGATGACGCTTTCAATCCTGTACCTTACTACTATTACTTCAGCAAAATTGGATGAGGCTTGCTCGATGAGAAGGGAGAAATAAGGCCTTTCTAAGGTGTTAATGAAAGTTGAAGTGAGCTCCTTCTTGGTAGTAGGAGCAGATATCGTCGTAGCTAAGGACCTCCATCTTTGAGCATACTCTTTGAATGATTCAGTGTTCTTATGCAAGGCGACCAAATCCATCATGGTCGGAGCTACTTCTACATTGAACTTATATTGCTCATAAAATGCTCTAGCAAGTTTCTCCCATGTATTTATTTGGTTTAGATTGAGCTAGGCAAACTAAGTTAAGGCCAACCCCATCAAACTATCTTGGAATGTCTATGCCATGAGTGAATCATACTGGATGTATTTACTCATCTTCTTGACGTATAACCTAGTACGAAGCTTGAGGTAGCTCGTCCCATTATACTTTTCAAATTCTGGTACCATAAATTTCTCAAGTTATGCTTCGATGTCATATGTAGAAAACTTAGTGTTCTATGTTTATTTAAATCCATCATATCTTGCTAATGATTTTGTCTTCTCAACTATCTATTGCGTCAATTTCTTTTCTAGTTATTTCAAGCTATCTATGCTAAGCCCTTGGTTAGCCGGTTTCGGGGCTACATACGTATCAGGTTCGAAGGTCAGGTTGACTTTTGGATAGACTCCTTTTGACTCGAATGGGTCTTTTGGATATTCATACTCTACTTCGGGAGCCTATGTATTCTTCCCATAACGGGCCTTAGAGCTTTCTAAATTAGCTAATGTTGTGGCTCGCAGCAAAGTGATGCTATCTGCTAGGAAGCTCATTTGTTCTGCCATCTTCTCCATAACCCTTTCTATGGAACGAAATCTTAGCTCAAACAGATCATTGATCTTGGGTTCCTTGTCATCTCCTTAAGTGGTGGCCATCCTAGTTTGGCAACATGTTCTAATCAGACTTTTTTGAAAGACTTGACATTTAGGAGCTATCTTGAGATTTTACTTGATGAAAACTCAATAAAGGGTTAGCATATGTACATTTTTCTAAGAAAAGATTATTAAATATATGAATGCAGGATGCACGGCACACGAATGTAATGAAAATCAAGAATTGGAAAGAGACCTTTGATGTGGCAAAACCTAACTAATTTTTATTAATTTTTGCAATTGTGAAGCTTTACATCACTTATTCTGTTCGAAAAAGGAATCCTAAAGAAGAAAACATTAAAAGAGCATAAAATCTAAATTATAATCGTCCTATGGTTAGTGAGCTCGTCTTGAGTCTTCTTCCTCTTTCGAATCTTAGGAGCCTCCTCTTCCTTACCTTTGGTCCTCTTTAGTTGTGCTTCCAATGCCTTTATCTTCTGGTGATACTCCTCGCAACGATTCTCTAACTCCTACTCTCTTTTACTCGTTTTCTCAAGTTTGGCTTCAACTTAGACTTCTCCCTTCTCTTTGTTGTCTTCCATATCTTTTAGCTTCTTTAGTTGGCAGTGAAGAAGTCCTTTGGTTGTTGGCTCTTGCTTACTATCCCCTTAGTGGTAGGGGTGGACTTTCTTGTGCACCAAAGAGCTTGGATGCTTAAAAGCTTAGCTACTTTGTTAGCCACCAACATGCTGGGGTTATGAAAGTCCAATGAGACGGCTTCTAATGATGTTCTGGGGATCATGTCTTTAATGAGTCCATTGGCCGGGATGTATTCGGTGCAGACAAATAAATAAATGAAAATACTTCATATACATAGTATAAAATACATAATGTACAAGATAAATAAGCAACCTACCTAAAATCCTTAGTAATTGAATCAATTAAGTGGTTGAATCCTTATTATTATTATTTTTTCCTCTTCTTCTTCTTCTTGTTAAGTAATGACTTTGGTTTGTTCCCTTTTCTCTTTCAATTTTGGTTTGTGTGTGTACATTGCTTTGTTTTTCTTTTTTAGTTTGTTTGCTTCTAGACTTTCTAGGCATAAGAATCATGGCAGGAGAAATGAAGTAAATAAATTAGAAAATCAAGAAACAAATCCACTTAGATTAGGCATTAATTAGGAAAGGACATCTGCTTTATTACTTTATCCTTTCTCCATTAATTTATTAACACTTGTACAAGGAAATTGAGTACATGGGCAACTGTAAAAATAGCTAGGAAATCACGTGGAGGAGGAAATAAAATAAGAAGAAGGAAAAAGAAAAGAAAAAGAAAGAAAAAGGGAAGAAAAAGAAAAATAAAAATAATTATACATAATTTTTTCCAAACATAAAAATAATAGAAATAACATTTATAATTTAATTTTGAGATTTTATAAAAATTTATCAATTTAATTGATACCTATTACAATTATAATTTTTACAAGTTTTTTTGACATTTGACGTTTTCGTTAAAAGTTTTACGTAATTACGCAATTTAGTCGATAATTGCAATCGACTATTGTTATATCACTATTAAGTGATATTTATTCATTTTATAAACTTAAAGTTATAGTTTTAGGGTTTTAGTTAAGTTTGGGTTCGATTTTGAGTATTTTTGCGCATCCCAATTAAAATCAAGTCAGTAACTTCTCATGTGGCCGATGAACCAGATTATAAGTAGACTTATATTGGTATTCAAATCTCCTCATTTCTTCTTTTGAGATGATTTAGTGACCAAATTTGCTCAGCTAGGAGGGCTAGGACATATGATTTCCCTTCAGGGAATTGGGTTTAAGTTTTGCTATTCTAAAGTAGACCCAGCTTCTATCATCATGGAACAAGATAGTATTGAACACTACCAAAATAAAGGCATTTACTCGATGCTGGTGCCACGCTTCTAAGTTTGCACAAAAAACCTCCCGTTTGTCTCTATGCTTTAGTTTAGTGGAAAACTAGTCCATCACATTCTCTAATCAAATGGTCTTTCCCCGATTTAGAACTCGATTTATCTCAGTTTTTCTAATTCCCAACAACTTGTTAAAGATTTTTGGTGCTGCAGTTTCTAAGTCTGGGATGTAAACATCATCTGTGATAGTAAGGGCTTACAACAATTAGGAGCACTCTTCTAAGGTTAAGCTTAGTTGATGTGGGCCTAAACAGAAACTGATGGATTCAGGCTCCCATAGGTGAAGTGAAGCCTACACTAAAGTGATGTTCACAAGGATCTTCTACAGAGAGAGGATAGGCCCAATCTTATTCTTGATAAACTCCTACTTATTTGAGCTAAAGAGTCGGAACTACATCTAAAGCAGTCTTTGAGGCTAGTATGGTGGGTGGACATGAATTTCTTCAAAAGGCTCTTGACTCAATTTAACTATGCCTAAAAAAAATCAAAATTACAATTACAACCTATTTTAAACTTTACATAAAATTGTTACAAATTATTTACAGGAAAATATTACAACTATAACTTCATAACTGCCTTTATTGGTTTAGGTTTACCACATCATTGATTCTTGTAATTTTTTTTTAAAAAAAAAAGGTTTACATGTGATGCAATAGGTAGGTTCTAAAGGTTCTCAAGTTCTGAAACCACTACGTTTTTTCAAAGCAACGGTTCTATGGTCACATCTGAACTTAAGTGAAGTAACCTAATCAGCCTTAGAAGGTAGTTGCCCCACAACATTCGAAACTTACATAATGACTCCCCTCCTAAGGTCCTAAGAGGGCTTAGTTCCGACCATATCTACCATGCATTTATAATACAAAAAAATAAAATAAAACTAAACATACCCCTAAAACTACCCCCCTAAATTAATTTTAACATTAAAAAAAGTCAGTGAATAAAGAAATAAAATAAATAAATAAATAAAATAATAGACCTAAGTGCTCTTTTTCTTTATTTTTTATCTTTTTATTTTTTTTAAATAATCTTATTTTCGGTAAATTCTAATAGCTAGCCCTCTAGGCGTCCTTAGTGGAGTCGCCAAACTATCGAGCTTGATTTTTGGTTTTCTTTTATTTAATTTGATTTTCCACTTTCTGATTAATATTAAACTTAAACCTATTTAATATTAATTCTCGACTAAAGAAATTAGGAAATTTTAGTTTTTATTTTAAAAGAATTTTTAGAGTCGCCACCCAACCGAAATCAGGAAAAAGAAATGAAACTATAATCAATTGGGTGGATTAACTACGATTTAGCTACCGATTTTTAATTTTAATTTAAATGAAAAAACTAGAGAATTCCGAATTCGGGGGCTAACCTATTAAACCCTAACGGATACCACTATCTATTTACCAAAATTAAGTTTATTCTTCAAATCATCTTTTTCATATTTTTTAAGAAAAGGAAATTAAAAAAAAAAAAAAAGAATCTGAGTTTCTACATATTTTATCGTTGCCTTGAAGGTGCAAACGTACCCACTAATCGGGATCAGACGACCGTAGTTCTTTCAAAAACTTTAGCATATTGGTTTATTTTAATTTTGAAAAAAAAAAACTGAGTAGATTTACATTTTAATTGATTCGGTTAATTAATTTTTTTTAAACAAAAAAAATCTAAAGGGGTTTTAACTCTTGAGTGGTCAAAACATTTTTTAAGACGCTATAATCTTTTTATAAAAAATTTCTTTTTGTTAATTTCTATTTCTAAAAAATTGATTTTCTAAGTGAGAAATCCTAACAAGAAAAGACTAATCCTAAAAATTCCTAGACTAATATATATATATATGTCTTTATATCTATATTACTACTAAATAATAATTATCTACCTAAGTATATTAACATATCAAGAAAGCTACTTAGTATAAAAAAACTAATAGTAAAGTTTCCTAAACTAAGACATTCATATATATAACATATATATACTATTAAATAACTAATGAACTAATAACATCATAATAATATAATAATAATAAAATAGAACAAACTAACCAATCGATGGGATGCACTTAATCATACACGGTTGTAGACATCATTGTTGGCTATTATGGTGTATTGTAGTGTATGTAGCAAGCATAACTTAATGGAGCAGTAGAGGACAGGCGTTAGGAGGCATAAAGGACTTCAGTTTAGATTGGTAGAAGCTTACTGTGGTTGCGCTATGGATTGCGATGAAGAGTATTGAACGCTTGGATGAGGAGGCTGTACGTAAGAGTACATTGCAGACAACGATGGAGAGTAGATTTGTGCTGTGTTGGTCAATTTATTGCTGCTGATTTGTTCAGTAGCATTGGCCTTGCTACTATCATACATAGAGAGTAGTTGAGTGTGGTTGCTATGGTGTCGCCATCCATGTTCGGGCAACGAAAGCTGGTTGTAGATTTGCTATTATTGAAGTTAGCTTTGCTCTATCGTGTGTAGAGAGTGGTTGGAGATTGGACGCCATCTTGCGATCAAGCATGCATTGATGAATATGTTAGGGATTGATTTGGTTATATGGTTGTTGAACAATAGTAGGCTTGAGGCGTGTGACTTCGTTGTGTAGTTGGCAAGCAACAATAGGTATAAGGCATGCAGTTCAATTGTGTAGTAACAAGGGCGTTGTTGACATCGGAGGCAGCATGTATTGGTTTAGCATGTTTATTTTTTATGGAATTGAATTCTTTGAAAAAAATTCCTTCTTTTGGTAAGCATCCTAATTTATAAAACCTGAATCAAATCATATCGAATCGTATCCATTGTATCTAATTTGATAAAATTAAACTAGATCTAAATTATTTATATTAATTCAAATTTAACTTAATAAAAATCAAATTAGATTCGAATATTCTCTAATGATTCAAATCCGAATGAAGAAGATTTGATTAGATATAATCTCGCTTATTCATCTCACTTTTTTTTTTGTAAAAAATAAAAAGGTTAGAAAAATAAAAGATACAAAAATGTCTAGCAACATTCAAATCTATGACCTCAAACTAACTCCATGTTAAATACTCTAATACTTATCCGTTAGACCATTGGCCTGTGTTGAATTTTTAGTACAATTTAATTGTACTTAAAACACGCAACTCTCTAAAATATTTATTTGAATTAAACTAAAACTATTGACCTTAAAATAATTTACTTCCTAAAAAATCTTTGTAACTTTTATTTTCTCATTTTTTTTGTATTTTCATCTTTTTTTTTCAATTTTTATTATTTATTTTATTATTATTTTTATATTTTTCTTATTTTTGAGTTAGGACCCTATTTTAAAACAAACTAAAATGATAACTACTAAGGGCAAAAAATTGAGTGTTTATACTTTCTTCTTCATGTTAGTTATTTTTTATGTTAGATATCTACATAGGTTTCTTGTCTAATAAGAACTTATGTATTGTGCTTTTGGCAATTTCAGTCAATGGATTTCTTGTTTTCTTTCTCCATTTCATACTTCATGTATCTCATGTTTAGGGGGAGAACTTATATCTTCAAGATGATAACAAAAAGGGAGAGTATAAGGTACACAAAAACATATTAAAGTCAAAAAGTTTGAGATAAAGTTTAAGATAGTTAGAAAATTTTAAATTGATTTAAGTTTAAGTTATGCTTCTGTTGATATATGTGTTTGTTNTTACTTCCTAAAAAATCTTTATAATTTTTTCTTTTCTCATTTTTTTTATTTTCATCATTTTTCAATTATTATTATTTTTATATTTTTCTTATTTTTGAGTTAGGACCCTATTTTAAAACAAACTAAAATGATAACTACTAAGGGCAAAAAATTGAGTGTTTATACTTTCTTCTTCATGTTAGTTATTTTTTATGTTAGATATCTACATAGGTTTCTTGTCTAATAAGAACTTATGTATTGTGCTTTTGGCAATTTCAGTCAATGGATTTCTTGTTTTCTTTCTCCATTTCATACTTCATGTATCTCATGTTTAGGGGGAGAACTTATATCTTCAAGATGATAACAAAAAGGGAGAGTATAAGGTACACAAAAACATATTAAAGTCAAAAAGTTTGAGATAAAGTTTAAGATAGTTAGAAAATTTTAAATTGATTTAAGTTTAAGTTATGCTTCTGTTGATATATGTGTTTGTTTGAATGTTGTTTTGTTATCATAGAAAAGGGAGATAATGTTGAGTATTCTCTTAATATATTTTAATGATAATAAAAAGATATAAATAAACTTAACAAGTTTTTTAAGTATGTAGGATGTTCTAAAGAAAAGAAGTGTTAAGAGGAAAATAAGCTTAAGTTTGTACTTGTCAAAATATATATTAGCAAGAGAATAGAATTTTATAGTATGTGTTTAGTAGTGTAATCAACTGCTGTTCTTAAATCTATTTCTAACTAACTTAAATAAATTAAGTTAGACAAATTTGCAAGAAGGCCTAGGTCTACCTTATTGGATATATCAGGAAATTATACTCAATTTCATTCCATTAAGATGGTTAAGTCAATGGGGATTTAAGTTGGATTATTTTTGTAAATTGAGTAATTAAGGTTTGAGTAATATATTTTAGGAAGAAGATTTTCTAACAGTCTTGGTAAGATTGATCAAGGTTTAAATTTTGTAAGGTTATTGACTGAGAAAGGATTTTGATATGTCAAGTTCAAGAAAATTTAGCAAATCTCTATATAAGGATTTATTGGACAAAGTTGTATTCAAAAATTTGAATATAGTTTTCAGCAGTTTCTCAAGATAAGGTTAGAGCTTAGTTTTGTTGGAAACAAATTCTTGCATTTGAAGATATTTTGCTTAAGATAATGTTAGATATTTTAGATAAAACCAACCTAATCATTTATGAGAATTTTATGATAGAAAAGGGAGAAAAAGTTGCTTACGACAAATATGTTAGACCTTTGTCTAAAGAACAGATTATAGGAAGATTTGTTCATATCTTTCCATGCTTATCCTTAATATTTGAATTGTGTTTTTCAATTTCTATGGAATCAAAAGAGGATTGGAACAAATCACCTTGTACAGCAACTGTTAATTGATTCAAGCTCAACAAAGAAACAAATCAAGATCAGCTAAGTTCATATTTTCAAAATTTTAAATAATTGGTTCATATTTTCATGGGATATTTTTTAGTAACAAAACTGATTATGTCTAAATCAAATTTTCTTGGAGAAATATCAAGAAATAGCCATTTCTAATTGCTACGAGAAAGATTGATCCTAGATAAAGTGAAGCTGCATAAGACTGATAGGGTAGACATATAGAAGAACTAAAATTTAAAATCTTTCTCGTAAACTCTATCAGAAACTAAGCGAAATCAATTTTCATTATTCCATTGTTATTATTTTTTAGTGAAGTTGTAAAGGGATATTTCCTTACATTATTTCACTTTCATTATAAAGTTATTGACATTATCTTTGAGTGTGAGAGGATTAAGGAGTTCTCTAAGTCTTATATATGGCTTAGGAAGAAGCTAGTGAGATAGGACAAAAAGGCGACTAAATTTCCTTGTAATCTCTTGCTGATCTTTGTTTAGTGAAAAGATTAGACTAGTGGAACAACATCGGTGAGGAAGATCAAGTTCCTAGTAATGGAGCAGAAAAAGAATAGTAGGTAAAAGGCTAAAGCTCTATAAAATGATTGCCTGATCTTCTTTCTCCTTACTTTATTTATTTTCTGATCTTATTGTTTGTATTGTTATTATTCGCGCCTTAAGTTAAACAATCAATTTCCAACTACTCATCATGCCATTTAAGTTATTAAGAAGGATTTTATTTTTAAATCAAAATGTTCTAGTTTTTGCAAAAAATATCAATTCACTCCCCTTTTGATATCTTACTCAATACCTACAAATAAGTTGTAAGGCACTTGTGTTAGATTCCGAGCAAACACTATATTTAAGTACGGGGTTGTATGTTACTAATGAGTGGTAGGAGTAGAATTGCTAAAATGGATTGAATATACATCTGGCCTTAATAATTTGTGTTGAGTATGCCTAGTTGAGCTTAAGAGATTGGGAAAGCCAGACCTTGAGGTAGCACCCCAATGTTCATAGTGCGAAGGTGTCTTAATTGGAGTCGCACGTTAAAATAATCTAGGTTGATTACATGTTCCGTAGTTCCTAGGGCATTGGGGATGACCAAATACCAATACTTATATGTATATTATACAATGTGTGTTGGAATCATAAGTTACTCTAAGTTTTGGGACGCTGGAACTATGTTGCTTATTGGACCTAAATGAACATAATAACTTTTAGTTGTTGCATATAGTTATCTAAGTTAGTTAATGTATGTGCTTATGCATTTATTTTGTATTCATGCACATGTAATTGTACCATATACTAGGCTTTTGCTCATTCCTTAAGGTTTTATGTTTTTAGATACATGCATAGGTCTTGGTGACTACAAAGAGTACGGATATTATGGCAAAGATGCTAACTTTTATGATTATTGTTTTGATTATGGGGATAGATTAGTGTAGTTTGAATAGGGTTGTGAGACTTATTGAGAAGAGTTGTTAGACTCGTTCTTATTTACTTTTATTTTGTTACTTAGGTCAAGAGAAGTCACTTGAGACTTCTACTATTAAAGTCCTTAATAGATGGTTAATTTATATGTTTGGTGTATATGAGATGTTAAGTCATGGTATTTAGTTCTTTGAGATAGTTGTTTTTAATTTTTGAAAAAAAAATTATTTTCAATGAATAAAGAGCTCAAGAGTTGATCTTCATGTATTTATTAGTAGATTAAGGATGCTTTAAGATATCCATGAAACATTATAATGATGTTATTATAGGTGAATGTTGGTTAATAAAGCATGTGATAATACTAGCAAGTTGTTTTTAGATACCTTACGTATGTCAATAGATTATAAGGACATATGGCATGGTGTAATTTCTCATATTCTAAGGCATTATATTTGCTATAAGTAATTATGTGGAAATAGAAATATAATGAATGTTTTTGCAATTTTATTCACTAAAGCAAAATAAGCGATCATTATTTACATTGATATTCTGCCCTGCCTAACTGTCTCATGCCCATCTCATCGTCATTGTAAACTAATATTATGGTGATCGTTTGGTCAAGTTAAGCCACCTAAAGGTAGTTGTCTAGTCTACTGTGATCCATTATAATGGATTGCTGTGAGGGGAAGAGAGGGGAAGAGCAAGTTATGATAATAGAGGTAATAACTAATATATGGAATTTTAAAAACTTTAAAAATTATACTGACTTTGGTTTTTTAAAAATCAGCACTTATATCTCTAAAAAGTTAATATGATAATTTACTTATGAATTTCACTCGACATGGTAATTAGTTTAATATATTTAATTAAATAATAATGATGATGATAATTACAATAATAGTAATAACAATTTAATGAAAAGAAAAATAGTAGAAAATTTTAAAAATTAGAAAAGAAAATTAAAGACCACCCTACAATGTGTTCACCATCCACTCCTGCCCTTTAGAGGTCAATAACCTCCTCACACTTCTTTTTTTCATTTTAATTTCCTTAGATTTTAGTTTTCTTTTAATTTTTCTCTAAATTTTAGTTTTTTTTTTTATTTAGTTCTAAACTTTTAGTATTTATTAACATTAATTAATTAAATACATGAAATTAAGTGCCACGTGAGTTAAAATTTACATGGAAGCCACCATGTTAGGTTTTCAAGGTGAAAGTGTTAAGTTTTGAAAAAATTGAAAGTTTGTGTAATTTTTAAAGTTTTTAAGAGTGGTCCATCTAACTAATCCTTTATTTTTTTTTTCACCAATTATTGTATATATTTCAACCATTGAAAATGAAGCCATCGAATCTCATAAGTCATACAATGAGATTAGAGTTTTTACTATGATAGTCGTTGGTGAAGAAGGATAAATAGGAGTTAACATTGATCTTTTCTTTTACTATAGATACAATATAATGGTTATTTGTTGAATAGCCATTATAACAAAAATGCCGATTTTTTATACAATGATAATCTACAAGAATATTATGAAAATATTTAAATGCTCAAAAATAAAAAACAAAAGCCAAACATTACAATTGGTGAACTAAACATAAGATTAATTTGCCTACTAATTTAAATCGGCAATTTCGTCTTTCACATTGATTGTTACAAATATATAGCTAAAATGTATTTACATCAAATCATTATTTTAAAACAATTTTCTTTTTAATTATATTACATAGGAATTGAAAATTCAAAACTAGGGAGATCAAGATTATGCCCGCGGAGTACATAACTCTTCGCATTTCTCAACAAATTTACAAGTCGCAAACTTTGCTTTCCATGTCACTCAACGTTCCCGGTGACAACCGGTAGACCACCTTCCCCATTCATTTTTTTTTTTTTTTCCATATGCCACCTTCCCCTTTTAAATGACAGGTAAAACCCCCTATGTAATCATTAATTCACAATCTAGATGCAGCCCAACTTTTTTTTGAAACAGCCATGAACTCTCTCACCAAACTCGGCACAGCCCTAACGGTGGTCTTCGTCATCTGTCTCATAGCTCTAGTTGCCCAAGTTTTTTGCGTCCTCTGGCGCCGACGAACTTTCCGCCGCCGTAGTGCCCCAGCCACGGACGACCTGGAATCCAACAGCACCGAACTTTTCTTCACTACCTCGTCTTATTCCAAGGAGCTCCTTTACTTCTTCTGCTGGAAGACTCAGTCTGGCCGGATCGAACCGGATGTCAACGGAGCTCCGGAGAACCGAAACGAAGCCCGATCAGAGCTTACTGACGTGGACGAAGACATCCTAGCGAAGTGGCAGGCGCTGTACGGTCCTTCGAGGTTGCTGTTCACGATCAAAGAAGAGGAAAGAGATGAAGCGGAAGTGGATTCCGTTACTGATAGCTGTAAGTTTAAGGGGAGCGATGACGGTAACAGTAACAGTGGCCGTAACGGAGTGAAGAGAGTGTGTTTGAGGGAGTGTCTAGAGGAGGAGGAGGATGGAGAGGATTCGGGTTTAAGTTCCGAGGTAGTTATGACGGTTGTGGAAGTTGGAGACGGAACACCGTTTTCCACGCCTTGTGCTTCGCCTCAGTACTTCACTCCCTCGCGTTCGCCGGTGCGTGAGTTCAACGTTCCGGAGAAGGAAGTTGATTCGCCCGGTATTGGACCGTGACAGGGTGGTTGTCGCCGGTGTATTCTGTCGGTGGAAGTTGATGAAAATCTGATTGAATTAGTGGGTAAATAGTCCACCTTGTAGCATGTACGTATTAGCGATATTAGAAAAAATGTAATAGCTTTTTTAATTTTTTTATTAGTTTCTTTGTTGATGGTTTAAATAAAAAGAAAAAAAGAAAAAAAGAAAGGAATTCTCACGAAAATCTACGGTTCCATTTCTTGATCCAAAATTTTGTTCTTGTATATTGATATTGTGTTGCATAGGAGCAATAAGGGCAAATTTATAAAAATGTTTAAAATGCTAGTGCAATTTATAAGGCAATTTTTTTTTTAATCAAGCAATCTTCTAATAAAAATGACAAGGGGGATTTTAAACCATGCATAACTTATTCGAAAAAGCTTAAATTAAGTAAAACGCTAAAAAAAAAAATAGTATACAAAATTTTTTCCTTAACTATATATTATTACCACATTGAAAATGGGAGGCATAAAAACTAATCCATTAAATCGCAAGATTAGTATATATACTCTCTTTTCTCTCAAACTCTGCAAAAACCTTTTAGTATCTTATTTCATTTAATTTATAGTTTTTGAGTGAGGTTTGTATATATTATTTGTCATCTTTAATCAATAATTGACATTTGATTAACGAAAAACGCCAAAGATATGCGTGTAAACGGCTTGTAAATCCTGAAATATTCATAATAAAGGACGTAGAGTTGATGCATAATTTGTTTCGGCCTTTATAAATTTTGTGGGTCGTAGGATCCACGTCCATTATTATTTGTTTCGATGTTGCCGAGCGCTATGGAGCACTGGTATGATCGATATATTTGGGAGTTGACAAATATTACTATATTTTTCCTCCTGTTCTTACATGTTTGTTTTAAAGAGAAAACATATTCTCCTGTCTTGGATGGTTTGTCTCGAGCAATAATGTCTTTTTTTTTTTTCCAAATATTTTACATTTTAAATTTTGACACACTAATTTTTCAATAATGTTTTAATGTTCCATCTCCATAAATTATATAATTGGTGAAAAAAGGAAAAAAATAAAATAATAATATACTCCAATTCATGCCAAGAACCTAGTAATCAATATGAACTCAGTTGGTCTTGGTTTTTTTATTTTTGGTACAATAAAATACATGTGGTTTTACATTTTGTTTCCAACGTCTTAAAATGGCCAACCTCATACGAATTTAATGTAGTACATACGGTGGGGAGAACATTTAAGTAAGTAAATATTTAATTAATCTCTCTTGGTGTGGTACAAATAGAGCAGATGCACGGCAGAAGACGAAAACAACCAATTTTGGGCCATTGGAGTCATATGAGGGGCCGGGTTGAACCTTCAAGTGAAGTTGCACGGTCCCAAGGAAACATAGATTTATATGTTTTCAAGCTCCTAAGAACTTCAAATTTTCAAAATACTTTTTATATAAATTGCCATTATATTTGATTCATGACTTTGAAGTTGAGTATTTATATCCTTAAATCTTTTATAAAAAAGTGCATTTCACTTTAATTTTGTATAATTTTTAACTTTAATCTTTTTCTTATCTTATTCAATGGCAAAATATTGTAAAAAGTGATTTAGAAAGCCTGTCTTTTAGAGATTTGAAAGTCTAAATCCTAACTTCAAATATAGAGAATTAGTTTTCACCGGAAAAAGGAAATAGAGAATCAGATGTACATAATGCAAATATAAGGGTTCGTATTTCTAATTTAATTTATCTCTCTTTTTTATTTTATTTTTCATTGTAATTGATTGTTGAAACGGGGTCAAGTTAGCTTGGCTTATCTCTCGGTCAACATTTCTGCCCGTTTTAATAATGGAAAAGCCCGGAAACTTCCTCTATCATATCCGATATATAAAATATATCATCTTCGCTCTTATCCAATTGTTGGTTGTTTTGTAGAAATTGCTACCTCTACAGCGTTCGAAAAAGAAGAATCAATTTCAGTTCCACGTAAATCAAGAACCGAATGAAAGCTAGTTGAGCGCGTCATGTAAATCATGCCCACGGTTTCATTACGTACAAAATTATCAATTTGTAACAACAACTACAAAAACAAAAGAGAGAGAGAAAAAACACACACACACTCTTTCATATATTTGCTTTATAGTGTTTTTTCTTTTTTTTTTGAAATTGAGCATTTATATTGTTAAATCTTTTCAAAAAGTACATTAGAGATTTAGTTGATCATTTTATCCTTAATTATATATATATATATATATATTTGTTTATTTATTTTAAATTTCAGGACCAACAATTGAAGTATCAGCCTTGAAAATAGAAATAAATAAATAAAAAAAAAACGAAGAGGATTACTATACCATGTAGTGTAAAGTTTGGTGGCAAGGAAAACCAAATAACAATTGGAGTCGTGCATCTTCATGTTGTAAAAATTGAGAATCGACGTGGTTGGTTACGAAAGTCTCTACGTCTCGGAATTTTACGTATTGTTTTCTACTACTAAATATTTCATGTGTCTTACTATCCGATTGAAACCTATTCGTAATGTACGAGTTTGTTATTTTATAAGGTGTTTTTGAGTTAAATCGTGATAAAATCTTTAAGACGTAGAATTGTGGTGAAACCATGAGTACAGACATATGATTTTATGAGTTTCGTCATTCTACAAATTTACATGATTTTACGAGTATAGAATTTTATCAATTTTAGATTGTCTTAATTTGGGTTTGTTGATAGATGATTTTTTGATATAGATCCCTCAGGCCCATAATGATCTTTCCGAGCCTTAGACCTAACTTGTTTAGGCCCAAGATCAAAGTGATATCTCCATGATTGACTTGTATGAGGATTTGTTAGATAAGGAGCAAACACGATTTGACTCCTAATCTCACCTCTAGTCAGACTCAATGGACATATGTTGATATAGAAGGCTCTAAGACTTGGTCAACAATAACTCTTATGTATCAGGGACACAACGGCTAGCATGACACTCACTCTCTAAGCTTAGTAGATACTACAACGTACAAGACTTGCCCATAGATTCTACTAACTCATCCTTATAAACATATGAAGCTCATCAACGGTATAGATACCTTGACCTCTCTATGCACACTAAGCACTTAGGTACTTCTACTCTGTTACTACTACTCTTTTATATTTATTAACTTAAATATCGAAGTAGCTACATTAAACAATACCTCGACGCCCTTATCATACTCTCTATTACAGACTTACTTATAACTCTCTCAAGGCCCAAAACACTTATTCTCTATTAGTAGAATCCAATTGATGACATTTGTTGCTATTTGTTGGAAACAACACTTCAATTCAAATATCCCATTACTTAATCCTTCTAAACACACTTCACCTAACTAAACATGTTGAGACTTGCAAATTCAAATGAGACCCTTAATATGGGCAATGGCAAAAACAATGTTGAAGACTGGCTGACTACCAATTAATGATGGCTAAAAAACTTAGAAATGACACTTCAATAGGTCCTAGTTAGGAATATTAAGTTTGAGGCCCAAAATAAATAAAAGCAGAGCAAGATGCCTTCCCTTGTGGATGTTTCAAATGCCTAAGGTGATTAAAACCCTCATCTTCGCTAGGAGGAGAATAGACTTCCTCTACCACCCCCCTACCCTGTTATATAGAACCAATAGGAGCAATCTGTAGCTACCCATGATCATACCTTAACGAGTAATGAATAGGTCGCCAACTTCCATGGGGGTGTCGCTTAATCCGCCACTCATGATTACCATCCGCTAGATAATGCCAACTTGAATGAGCTATGTAAAAGGGCAAAAAGACTCTTTGAGAAATAAGAGAGTAAGGCCATTGAAGGTGTTGGCTAAGTTGCTATCAGCAAGACCCTATTCACCAAGGAGGTTGGGAACAAGGTCCTTTCGCCCAATTCCAAGCGCTCTACTTTGGATTAGTATGATGGAATTAACAATCCAAATGATCATCTATTGCATTTCCATACCCTTATGAATCTACATGGTCATGGGGATGCAATTATATGTAAGGCCTTCCTAGGCACCCTAAGGAAGATAACTTGGATGTGCTTCAACCACTTCCCTAAGAACTCCATCCCATCATTTGATAACCTTGCTCATTGATTCAATTTCCATTTCCGAGCTAGTAAGCCCTTGTCTAAGGATACGTTGTCCTTCTACCACATTTGCCGGAAGGAAGTGGAAACCCTTAATGAATTTGTGGCCGGTCTAACAATGTGGTAGTTAAGATCCCTTAACTAGAAGAGGGAGTTATGGCCTCTTTGTTTCTAAGAGCAAACCAAAGACTCTGGTCGAATTTAAGTAGAGGGCCTAGAAATTCATAGACCAAGAGGATAACATCCACAAGAGGTGTGAGGCTAACCTAGAGTGGTTGAGAGGAAAGAAGCGTAAGGAGAAGGGGCCCATAAAGGACCAATTAGGCAACAAATGTAACACCCTAGATTACGAGCCCATATGATTACTTAAGTATCCGAGCTCCTAAATTTAGAGCACCAAGCTAACATATTAATTTAATTTTAAATTTTATAGTAAGGTTAGAAAAGTTAAATGAAGTTATTCAAGTAAAGTTAATTTCTTAAAATAAGCTATATAAAAACATTAATTTTAGAAAACATCAATTTATCGCTAAAGTTGACAAATATTGAAAACATGAAATTCGAGTATTTAGATATAATAGGATATTAGAGATAAGTTATTTAACTTATAAAAAAAATAAATGAAGTTGAATTATACATGTATTAACATAGAACATGCATTATTTGAATTAAATACACATATATAATAAGAAATTATTATTTAAATAAGATAAATTAATATAAAAAAATGAAAGGATGAGTTATCTCATGGTGTGCCAGCCAAGGATTAAATTAGATTGATGAGTCAAAAGGCAAATAATAAAAAAATGACACCTCATGCTTTGAAAAAAATAAGAAAATGACATCTCATGCTTTGGAAAAATAAGAAAATGACATGTATAAGTCATATGTCCAATTTTTATAAATCCTAATCCATTTAGAAAATACAAATAGCACCTATACACTTCAAAAACAACATTTTAGAAGTCTGAAAAAAAATAAAAATAAAAAATCACTTGAGAAAATTTCGAAACAAATTAGAAAAAAATAAGAAATTTAAAGCAAAAATAGGGCATGGAATCTAATTAGGCCAGTTCAATAGGCTATTAGTATCCAATTATGGTAGTCATTTAGGGTCAAGGAAAGCACCACTAAAGGAGGTGTTCTAATAAGGTTAGATAGCCGGAGGCAGCCAGTTTAAGTGAACCAAATTTTCGGCTGAGATTTTGAAATGTTTTTAAAAATATTAAATGATATTATTTAATTATGAAACTTGGTTTTCTAAAGTTATTTTATGCGTAGATTAATTGTAGTAATTTTATTTTTGATTATTGGAAATACATGCTCCTTAAGAAATGGCTTTGTCTAGATGAAAATTGGATTAAATTTTAGAAATAGTAAATAATGTCCTTTCAAGTTGAAAATTTGTACGTGACGTATTAAATATATGTATTTAATTGTAGTACTAAGAATTTTTTAAAATAATCATGTTTACTATTTATTGTAATTATTTTGGATAAAACTGGCAGTTTCGCTATTTTATGAAATTAAATTGTTTTTAACAAAATCAAGGTATGTGCCCAATGTATTATGATTTCCAAAAGTTTATAATGATGTTTAAGATATTTAAATTTTATTTTGTGATTAAATTCACTTATTTACTTTATTTTCGCTAATTTTGAGTTAAAATTGCTATTTTCATAAAAATACATAATAGCTAGTTTAGTATAATTGATGGTCAATAATTAAATTATATATTTTTGTGAGTCTATAGGATTTTTCATGGAATTAGTTGGGCTCGTGTACTATTTATTATGTATTTTCATAATATAAACCTATATATTAGTCTATTATATGATATACTAATTAGCACTTGTAGACACCTAATTTTTACTCCTTCGTAATTTTAATTTTTGATTTTTTTTATTTTTTACAAAAAGGGTCTTAATTCAAAAAAAGAAAATAATAATAATAAAAATTTGAAAAAATGATGAAAATACAAAAAAATGAGAAAAGAAAAAAATATATAAAGATTTTTATATTTTTTTTAGGGAGAAAATTATTTTAGAGTTAATTGTTTTAGTTTATCTTAGTTCAAAAAATTATTTTAGGGAGTTACATAGTTTAAGTACAATTTAATTATACTGAATGTCAAGGCATAGGCCAACGGCCTAACGAATAAGTATTGAAGTATCAGATTGGATTTAATTTGAAGTCTTAGGTTCGAGTCTCGCCAGGTACCTATGTCTTTTATTTTTCTATCTTTTACAAGAGCGGGAGAAATAAACGAGATTTATATTTAATTAAAATCATTTGAATCTAGTTTGATTTTATTAAATCGGATTTGAATTAATTTGGATCTAGTTTAATTATTATCAAATCAGATACAATATATATGATTTGGTTTAGGTTTCATAAATACACAGCCTCGTCAAATAAAAACAAAGGGAAAATCCTTCGTTGTGATATACACTCATCAACCAAATCCTTAAATGGCAAGCCCCTAACATCACCAAAAACAAAACAGCGAACATGATGAGCTCCATGCCGTCGACTTGTTGTCAATAACCAGACCAATACCTAAACAACATACATGTTAAACAAACCAAATCACATCTTAACAACAACGAACTGCAACCCCTAACGCTAGTGTACAACCTAAACCATCCTTAGTTCATATAATAGTGACTGAACCAAGCCCTAACTACTCCAATCAACCATGCTAACCGCTTTATCCCTACGGATTTGCATAAGTTGCATAAAAATAGATGACACACCACGATCAGTAAACTCCGATCAACCCTCCTTCATCTTCACCGACCAACCCTTGTCGCAAGAACATGAACAGCAGTATCGTAACAGCACAATACGGAAGTCAGTTCCTACGGCCGCAATCACAGTCCACGTTGTAGCACCTCAACACAACATGCGACACACCATTTACTACAGTGATCGTCGCTATCCTTATATAAACTACCCTTATGCCAGCTACTATCTATGAACACTGCCTCCACTATGCATATGATTAGCCATAACACTCCACAACCATGCATGGTCATCGACAGTCCATCCTCTCTTGACAGTATGACCTAACATACATCAATAAAGGCTACGCTCGCGAATCTACCGCTAGACACTCACCAACGTTAACTACACGTCAACAGTTGCAACTCACAACGAACAGCCCATGTCTGGTTCAGTTTCTTTTTCAATTTTTTTTAAATTATTTATTTATTATTATTATTTTATTAGAACCTTAAGTAATTTAATATAGTTTATATATAATAGTTTAAGATAGTTCTTTTGCATTAGTTTTAATATGGATTAAGTATATTATATTAATTTAAGTGAACGTTTATTTAATAAGTAAAAATGTAGATATAAAGACATATGCATATTAGATAAGGGATTGTTAAGATTAGTTTTTATTAAAAATATATATTAATATATTAATTATACTTTATTAGTTAACATAATATATAATATATGTATATGTTAGTTTAGGAGTTTTAGTATTACTTTTTATACTAGTGTATCATATGGAATTAATTTATTTTGATAGATAGTCGTATATATTAGTTTAGGGATTATTAGGATTGGTCATATCTTAAGACTTGGTTTATTACATAGAAAGTTGTTTTTATTTAAATAGAAACTAATAAAAGACCCTTTTTAAAAATAGGATTGTTAGAGCATTTTTTATAAAACAAAAACACTCAAGAGTTAGAGCCCTTTTAGATTTTATTTGAATAAACTAAGTTGGTAGCAACATAAATTCAGTCGGTTTCCAAATATTAAAATAAATCAACACATTAAAGATTTTTTGAAAGAACTACAATCGTTTGATTCCGATTAGCGGGTATGTAGGCACCTTCGGGGTGATGATAAAATATGTAGAAACTTAGGTTCTTTTTTCTTTTGATTTTATTTATTTATTTTTTTAAAAATATTATAATTAGAAGAATAATCTTAATTTCGATAAATATATGGTGGTACCCGTTAGGGTTTAATAAGTTAGCCCTGAATTCGGAACCCTTTAGATCTTCATTAAAATTGAAATCAAAGACCGGTAACTAAATTGTAATTAATCTACCCAATTGATTACGGTTTTCTTCCTTTTTCCCAACTTCGGTTGGGTGATGACTTCAAAAATTTTTCTAAATAAAAAACTAGAATTTTCCAATTTCTTTAGTCAAGGATTAATATTAAATGGGTTAGGGTTTAGTATTAATTGGAAATGAGAAATTCAATTTTAAATAGAAAACCGAAAAATTGGGCTTGACAATACTGATGTGATACTTGTTAAACATGTAAAGGATTTGTATTTTTGAGTATATAATGAATGCTGACCAGCTTGGGGAATGAGGAATTTTATGACTTTCAATTTAGATTTAGGATTTAATTGAGTTAATTATGAGGTTATAATAACATACGGTTTAATCGGTAACACGAAAGGGTATTTTTAGATATTTGGAAATGTTGGTTTGTTATGATTCTTAAGATATTTTAAGAGTACTCAGAATAATTATCATGACGATATAAAGTTTACTAAAATCAAATAAGAAATGAATAAGATACACTTGGATTAAGCTTAGAAATGCAATAGCAAAAATGTATAAGAACTTAATATTGACCCGGTAGTTGATTTGGTGTCTGTGTGTATTTTTCTAGGTGTAATAGGTGAGGAATGACCACATCGTGAAGCTTAGGATTTTATGATACTATCAAGCTCGAGTAAGTGGATATTTCTATTTTTGTATAAGTAGACTTATATCTACTTGACTTGAAGTCAGTTGTGTTATGAATTGTAGTGACATGTTAGATTGATTGGATACTTGATTATGTTGAATGTGTGTTGAAAAAGTGAAATGTTTCCTTATCTATAACCGATTTATTGATATGTAATTCTGTTTGGAAAACTTAGAAACTAAACTGTTGGTTAGGGTGTTCAATTAAGTGAACCCTGTGTGAAGAAATGTAATATAATGCTAAGAAACAAAACTAAAGATGAGATAGTTGAATTGTTTATAATGTGGAACTTGAGATTCATGCTTGATACTAGGTTATTGTGCTGTTTACTATGTTCATGGCATGACACGAAAGGACCTATGGGTTGAGTTTTTGAAAAGCTTGAAAGCTCTTAAGTTGGCTTTGGAGCATATAGAGTGCCTTGCTCAACTTATTCTGGCTACATTGAGTAACCAATTACGTATTGGATTTTCAAACCATAGAGGGTGGTTTTTGTTGGGGGTGCTACTCCTAGGTAGCTCCTTGTTGCCTTAAGTTCCTAAACGTTGTATCCAGATGCTTGGGTATGTTGACTAACTAGATGAGGAATTGGAAAAGTATAAGATATTGGTACTAATGCATGTTACGTGCATGAGCATAGCATAGATTTTCTACATAAACAGTTAGTATTGATAACTCGGGTTACGAGATTGAATGTCTTATAGTACTGATCTGTGTGAATGTATGTATGTACGTTCTATGTTTTGTTTTATCCACTATCACTTAACTCATAGAGAATTGAGGCGATACTAGTTTATCCTCAGGTTATGAAGAGAAATAATAGGGAAGCATTAGTTGGGGGAAAAGGTCTTTTGAGAGCACGTACGATAGAGTCAACTGCTTTTAAAGAAGTTTGGTCACATTTTGTTCTTATTCCTATAAAAGACCTATACCGATGGAAAAAAAAAAGTACTGTACTTTAAGTTTGGTTGTGTTGATAGATGTAAACTCTTATATAGATAGGTGTTAAGCTAAACTCCGTTGTAGTACACTTTTGTTATAAATAAAACTTTTTTTGAGTATAAACAGGTATTCATGTGTGATGGTACATCATGTGCTATGCTGGGATATGATAAAAAAGCTTATAGTCATAGTGATGCGAGTAGCTTTAACAATAGGAAGCACCCACGTACCCATTCCTACATATGCTCAACATATGCCTTGAACTAACCTCTTGAGTAATTGTTACATAGAGGACCATGGTAGGGGATTGCTTCCTTAACCTACAAAAATGAAAGGCAAGCACCAACCATAGAAACTTTGATAAGTATTGTTAGTTCCATAAGGAATATGATTGCACTATGGATGAGTACTTCCAACTGAAGAGGAATCTTTATAGAATACATAGCCAATACGAACAATCAAGCTTAGCGACCTACTTAGAGATGGGAGATTGAGGAGGTCCAAGCAGAAGATGACATCAACTACCATCATAACTAGTCCCATAATGGCATAATCAATTGAGGAGGGTTGAGTAGAAGATGATATCAACCACCATAATAATTAAGCCCATAATGGCATAATTAGCATCATAGTTGGGGAACTCCATCCAAGGAGCTAATCGAGCACTAACAACTCAACTAATACCCTGATGAAGGTGCTATTAGTAAAGGAGAAGAGGCCTAGGAGAGATACCTCTATCTCCTTCTCTGCAGATGATCTTGAGGGAGTTAAAACCCTTTACTAAGAAGCTTTGGTAATTGGTGTACAAATCTTGGGTTTCGAGGTTCTAAAAATAATGGTAGACATTAGCTGTTTTATTGACATCCTCTTCAAATGTACATATAACAAGATGTGGAAGAAGTGCTTGTTCAAATGAAGCCGTACCACCATGACCTGATTGTATTAAATGGGGGGACTATTAGAGCTAAAGGCATCATCACCCCTAATATGGAGCTTGGCGATGGCAACAATATTGTTAGGTAACAGTTTGAGTTTGTTGTGGTAGATTGCTTGCCCCTTTATAATGTAATTTTAGGACAACTGAGCTTGACTAGCTTCATAGTCATCACATCATCCCTCTATCTTAAAGCTAAATTCCTAACTCTAATTAGGGTAGGGATTTGTAGATGTGATTAGAGGCTCTCTAGGGAGCTATACGTAGGTAACTTGAGGACATGATGCCTTAGCAATAGAAACAAGACCGTATGAGAAACCGACTAATAAAAGCACATCAATAGAGAAGATAGATGGGGTGTAGATTAGTAGTAATCCCGAGTAGACTATTAGGTGGGGATTTCAACATCTCCCAATCATGGAGAAGCTATTATCTACCTCCTCCAATCTAACACTAATAGATTTACTTGGTCATCGTTCGATATGCTAAGCATATCACTTGACTCAACAATGAACAGCCTCAACATAGACAATCATGCCCTGCCTGTCAAGCAAAAGAAGAGGCATTTTAGACTCGAATGATACACCACAATAGAAGAAGAAGTGCAGAAGTTGCTTAAGGCTGACTTCATAAGGGAGAAAAATGTCATACCTTAGGATTTCTAGCTAGTTCAATAACTTTAGGATCTGAGTCCCTAAATTTAGGGCATCGAACTAAATTATCAATTTTATTTCAGACTTCATACTAAAGTTAGAAAAGTTAGACAAAGTAGTTTAAGTAAAATCAATTTCTCAAAATAAGGTATATAAAAATATTAATTTGAAAAAAATGTTAATTTATTGATAAAGTCAATAATTGTAAAATTCAACCTTTTAGATATAGCGAGATAAGTTAATTAACATTCAAAAATAATAAACGAAGTTAAATTATACATAATATATATGTATTTACATGTGATATGCATTATATGTATTAAATATATACATATAATAACAATAAATTATTGAAATTAGGTAAAATAATAAAAAAAATTGAATGGGTGAGTTATCAAATGATGTGTCAAGCTAAGATTAATTGTAAACGATAAGTTAACACTTGGTTAATGAGGAAATAACATACGGTATCTAGGGAAAAGTGAAAAATGACATGTGTAATTTTACATTTTCATGTAAAAAAAATCTTAAAGCCTATAAATAGGATTCCAAACCTCATTTGAAATATTTTAACAGCCTAAAAACACAAGAACATAATTTTAGAAAATTGGAAAAAATTAGAAAAAAATAAAACAAAAATAGAACAAGAAGTAGGGTTGGAATTGGGTTAGGGCGGATTAATAGGTTATCCAAAACCTCACTTGGTAAGGCTTGGAGGTTCAACAAAGGATGGCCAGAGAAGGATTTATGACAAGGTGCAGTGGCCAGATGAATCAATTTTTCGCTCGTAATTTGTTAAATTTGCTAAAAATATAAAATATTATCAATTAATTATAAAATTTGTTTTTCTAAGATTATTTTAGGTGTAGATTAATGAAATAATTTTATTTTAATTAAATAATTAATGCAAATATGAGTTCCTTAAGAAAATGCCCTATTTGGGCGAAAATTGAATAAATTTTTATGAATATTAGATTATATTGTTTCAAGCTCAATTTTTGTATATAATACACCTAATATATATATATATATATATATATTTAATTTTGGTAACAATAATTTTCAAAATTAATCATGTTTACTATTTTTTATGATTGTTTTGAACAAAACTGTTAGCTTTTCTAAGTTATTGAAATAATTAGTTTTTGATGAAATTAATGAATGAGCTCTATATGTTTTGATATCTCGATGTTTATAATAATATTTGGAATACTTAGGTTTTATCTCACACTTAAATTTGTCTATTTTCCCTAATTTTGCATAATTCCAAGCTAAAATTGTTATTTTTGTAAAAATAGATAATAGCTAATTTAGTATAATTGATGGTTGGTAATTAAACCACATATTTTTATGAGTCTATAGGATTTTTCATAGAATTAATCAGGCTTGTATAATATTTATTATGTATTTCCTTAATATAAACCTATATATTAGTCTAATATATGATATACTAATTAGTACTAATGTGGTACTCGTTAAATGTGTAAAGGATTTGCATTTTTTAGTACATAATGAATGCTAACCAACTTGGAGAATGAGGAATTTTATAACTTTTAATTTAGATTTAGGATTTATTTAAGTTAATTACAAGGTTATAATAACATATAGTTGAATTGGTAACACAAAAGGGTATTTTTGGAATTTTGACAAAAAATGATAAGTCTTGATTCTTAAGATATCCTCTTAGTACTCAAAATAACAATTGCGATGATATAAAGTTTATCAAAATTCAATAAGAAATGAATATGATACAATTGAATTAAGCTTAAAAACGTAACAGCAAAAATGCATAAGAATTTAGTATTGACCCGTAGTTGACTTAGAGTTTATGTGTTATATTTTCATAGGTGCGATAAGTAAGGAAGGCCTACATAGTAGAGTTTAGGATTTCATACTACTATTGAGTCTAAGTAAGTGGATCTAACCCATGCTTGGAGTAAATATATTGCTACTCATAACACTACGTGCTGCTTGAGGCTGTGTTGATTGAATATGAGCATATCCTAGTTGAATTGATATGCTACTATAGTGGATGCTGATGTAGTGATTTTTAATGATAATAATTGTATTTTGGTTAAATTATTATGTTGCCATGTTGGGCGACGATTTGTGTTTACGAATGATTGTGCTAACTAGGGAAGTTGAATAATTGTTAACTCAATCTTTTGGGTGTTCACTTAAGTGAACCCTAAATAAGATACTAGAATTTCACTATGGAGAGTTCAAAAACTAAAATCAAATAACTATGTTGAATAAAACTTAAAGATTGATTGTATTGATTGATATTCTTGAGTTTCTATTGCATATCATGGCATGGTACAACAAAAAAAGGGACCTACGGGTCAAAACTTTCATAATGAAGCTTTAAAGTGATCATGGAAAGAATATGGCTTTATGAACTCAGTTTTTGGAAGCATATAGATTGCGTTGCCCAAGCATTGTGACTATTTTGATAGTCAAATTTGATTGACTACAATGTATGGTCTAATTTGGCAGTGTTACTGCTTTGATTTGGTAGACTATAGTGTATAGTTTAACCTAGCAATGTTGCCACTTTGATTTGGTGAATTATAGTGTGTAGTCTAATTTTGTAAAGTTAGGGGTTCTACTCTTAGGTAGCTCCTTGTTGCCCTTTTGAAAATGGTAGACTACAGTGTGTAGTCTAATTTGGTAAGGTTCTTACTCTTAAGCAGCTCCTTATTGCCCCATGTTCTTAGATATTGTATCTAGATGCTCGGTTATGTCAACTAATCGAAAGAAGTTTGGAGGGCATAAGATAACAGTACCGATACATACCACATACATGAGTATATCATGCTACATTGTTAGCAGTAAATGCTCGATTGGATGAATACATATGTGAAGTTGAACTTACAGGCTATGATTGAAATGTTTCAGTTATGATATGCAATATTGTCTATCATATTGTTTATATTGTGTTGCATGTTATCCACTTTCACTTAGCTTTAGTAGTTGAGGGGATAAAATATTTTATCCTTAAGTTAACTATATCATAAAGGGCCTAATGCTAAGGGAGGATATATATATTAAGAGCATAAGTCGAAGTTAGTGACTTTTGTATTGAGCTTGTACTAAGTCAAAGATCTTATTATTGTAAAGATGATAAAGGAAAAAGTTGGTTTATGTTTTGATGTAAATATTATGTTGTACACATAAGTTGTAATAGGGAATCTAGCTAAACTCCAATGTAGCAACCTTTCTATCATGTAAACAATGTTGTCTTTTGATGAATGAGCAGGTTGATTTAAGTTTTCAACAGGTATTTCTGTGTGATGGTGTATCTCGTGCTATGTTGAGATATGAAAGAAAAGTATCCGACTTGGTTAGCCAATGCCATGTTACTTAAGAAGAAGAATAAGAAGTAGCGAATGTACATCGATTATACAAATCTCAATAAAGCCTGCCTAAAGGATTGCTTTCCCTTCCTTAAAATCGATCAAGTAGTAGACTTTACATCAAGCCGTGCAGTTTTAAAGCTTTATGGATGGCTTCTCAGTTTACAATCATATCAAGTTAGACACCAAAAGACAAAATCTATACCTCTTTCATCACCGACTTCAACACCAACTAATATACAGTAATTCCCTTCAACCTTAAATATGTTAGGGCCACCTACCTAAGAATGGTGATTGATCAATTCAAACCTTAAATCAGGTGCAATATAGAGGTGTATGTCAAAGATATGAACATCAAAAGCAAACAGCCTAACAATCATGTCCAGGACATATAAGATGCTTTTGACCAAATGAGAAGATACAACATGAAGTTAAATCCTCCAAAAATGTAGCTTGGGGTAGCCTCTAGCAAGTTCTTTGGCTTTACGATCACATTGCCCGACATAGAAGCCAACTTAGAGAAGATTGATGCCATCTATGGTATAAAGCGCCTTAGTACAATAAAAGGAGTATAGAAGCTCTCGAAATTGGTAGACGCACTTAGTAGATTTATCTCTCAAAGCATTAATAGATAGACAAAGTTCTTTAAAATATTGAAGAACCCTAAAGTGTTTAAATGGTCTCCCTAATGTTAGGTTGTCTTCGAAGAGTTGCAAACATTTTTAGAGCACCCACTCATTCTATCAAAGCTAGTCTTAGGAGAAGATCTGAACCTCTATCTCACCATTAATGGCTGGATGCTCTCCTCAATGCTAGTTTGAGTTGAGGGAAGGGAGCCTAAGCTCGTTTGCTATGTCAGCCACATCCTCTAGGCACCTGAGTTTAGGTATTCCAAGTTTGAGAAATTTGCCTTAATAGTAATGATCTTAGCTTGAAGGCTATCCTAGTATTTTTAAGTGTACTGAGAGATTGATTAGATTGACTAGTTGTTGCGCATCATGTTACAAAAGCCCTATACATCCAAATGGATGATGAAGTATGTACTAGAGCTCAGCATGTATAGAATCTAATATAGGCCACATGAAGCTTATAAGGCTCAAGTCTTTATGGATTTTATCATTGAATATATATGAGAGGAGGAAGCACCACTAGGAGATGACAAGTTAGTGTAGACTCTCCATGTTGACAGCTTATCCACCTTTAGTGGAGGAGAGGCAAGACTAATACTCATCGAGCCACATACGGCCGTAATCTACTATTCCCTTAAATTCATATTCAAAACAAGCAACAATGAATCTAGATATGGGGCTCTCATTGTCGGCCTTAAGTTGGCCAAAGAAATAGGTGCTAAAAGTTTACAGTTCTTCTCGAACTCCATGCTCATTATCCAATAAAGTAGGTCTAAGGTGAATATGAAACTAAGGGGAGCCCATCGTAGAGTATCTAAAAAAGTGAAGACCCTCTTAGCCAAGTTCCCCTAAAGGAGCATACCCTAGTCGTACATGCTTTTAACACTAACCTTCAACCACTTACTAGCCCTTGGCCATTAGCTTAATGGGGCATAGATATATTGGGCACCTTTCCTAAGGCTTTAGGTGGAAGATAATTCATAACGATAGTAGTCGACTACTTCACCAAGTGGGTCTAATTCGAAGTTTTGACCAAGATCATAGAGAGAAGCATTGATTCATTTGTAGGTAACAACATCTTCTTAAGGTTTAGGGTCCCTTATACACTCATTTTAGATAATGGATAGTAGTTCAACAACTTGAGGTTTAGGGAATTCTATGCCAAACACCACATCAATGCCTACTTCACATGTTTTACACACCTACAATCCATTGGCTAAGTCGAGGCAACAACATGATCATCTTTGAAAATATCAAGAAGAAGGTGGATTAAGGATAGGGTAGATGAGTAAATGAGCTCTTACACATCCTTTAGGGGAGCCAAACTACACATTGAATGTTGCTTGGCAAGACTCCTTTTTTCCTTGGTTCAAAAGCTATTCTACCCATAGAGTTAGAACTCCCCAACATCAAAACCCAATCTTTTGATGCACTTGTAGATAAGTTTATCTTGTAGGCCAGTATGGAAACTATATGAGAAGTGCGAGACCTCACAACTGCTTGTGTAGTTGCCTACCAGCATAAGACAACTCGGTACTATGATAAGAAGGTTAAGTAAAAGGAGTTCAAAGTTAAAGAATCAGTTTACAAAACATTACAAGTTATGGATTCTCATGAAGGGTAAGGTGATGCATTTCTAGGGTCGGACATATGGAGAAGCACCACAACGAATGAACTAGAAAGGAAATAGAAAAGAAACTAGTAAAGTTTGGGTGATAGGAATCAATCCTTTGGACCAATCACACAAAGCTGAGATACAGGACTTCTAGGGCTCGCATGGAAAATGCTAACTGTAACACATAGTCGAGATGGGGACTCCTATCTCGATCCAACCTCCTATTGACCTATCTGTTAGATCTTCATGTATATCTAATATGCTCCTGCCTAGTTGTGAAGTCTTGATCTAAAAGGTAACCTAGGAAAGGTTAGCCGAGCTTAGCTGAGTTCTCTAATTGACCAATGGTGCCTAACTCCAATTCAGTTGACTTCCTAAGCAGACTGAATGACTCCTGACTTGATCCAGATTAGGTCAGCCCTTGACTAATAGCACCTGCTATTTCTAACTATGTTGTATCATACTCTTAACGTACAACCATCAAGTGACATGTGCCTTCTGACATAACGTTCTAGAATGATTATTTCTTTTTTATACTGAATATTCTTTATCTTTTTTACCCTTTTTAGGATGATTCATGTAACATAATTGCAAAATACTCTTTTGTCTTTTCATACATGTAAAATAACCCTAGTAGGCAAGTATATAAACCTCCACTTTCCTTATACATAGACATCTAACTTTCAATATAAAATTATTCACTTTGAGCAACCTTAGTATTTTCATTATCATTCAACTCTTATCTATTCCTTTTAGAAAGAAGTAGAGGTGGGTGACCCTTTAATTCAGACGTGTGTATCATATCCGGTGGAGTAGTGGCCGAGTAGGATCAGGTGGTGTGTCATATCCATTTGGTAGCTGCTCGGAATTTGCTAGCTTTTTCTTATTTCTTTTTGGTTCACTTCGTTGTGGTGCCTCTTCGTATGTCTGAACCCTAAGACACATTAGTTTATTGGTATCAGAGCACGGTTTTGCGAGGGAGTGTATAAAGTTGTAATGAAGTTTTTGTTGGCTTTACTATTAGTAGCTATTGTGTTCCTTATGTAGCTACTGCAGTGTGTTGGTGCGACAGCAAGAGTAGTTTTATTGTTACTCAGTTTTACTCTGTTTTTCATTACGAAAATAGAGTAAGTTTGTTTCTATCTTATTAGAGTGACTATTAGGTGTTGAAGTTGTTAGCCAATTGTTAATCCATTTGAGAAGCACTATACTATGTCAATTCAAGCATTCAAGGAGTTATTAGTGACTAAGGTAGCAGTGCTGAACTTGGTCATGGTTTTAATGGTATTAACACCTCAAGGTCTGTTGATAACAAACTTAATAGACTTACAAACCTTGTTGAGAGTCTAGTCACCACAATGCAAGTTAATAGGCAACAACCCCAAGGTGTACTACAACAAAACCGCCAAGATGATGCCCTTAAGAGATACTATGGCCGAGTTAATCGAACCAATCACCTAATTTGACCTCCTCAAGCTGGAGGAGCTGCTAGATGAAGATTAGAGTTAGAGGAGATTATGGGGGATGACGAGGAGCTAGATGTTGAAGGGTTTGGTAAAGAAGAAGAAGTTGATTATTACCAAGCATAGGGATGAGGACGTCGAGTCCCTCGAAGGCTAGATAATGTCAAGGTGCAAATCCTGCCATTTGGTAGAAGTGGAGATGCAGATGAATACTTGGAGTGGGAAGAGTGTAAGCCCTAAGGCCAAGCCAAGTAACTATAGGATTGAACTTAAAACTCAAGGTTTAGGGCGATTGGTTAAAGGATCCGATCAAACCCATATTATAAACTATTGAGAGGAATATTAGTAAAAATGACCCTGTCAACTTAAATTTAAGAAAATAAGTAGTAAAACAGGAGACTATAAAATTTTCAAATTTTAAGCATAATAATTGCTAATTACCGAAAAGACGAAAAGTGTAATATAATAACTAAAAAATTACTAGAGAAAGCTTATATGTATAATAAAAATTCTAGAATGACTAAAATAATAATTAAGAATGTTCACATATACCCCACATGTATTTACGTGTAGATAAAAACACGCGAAATTACCTAAATTGGCTAAAAACTAAGCAAATAATTAAAGAAAATTATAAATTAATTATGGAAAAATCAGAAAAAAATCAGAAGAGGATAAGATGATCTAAATCAGGTCATGGCAGGTCTAGATCAGCAAAAGAAAAATCAGCCAATAAAAATTAGACAACCTAAAAGCCAAAAATCAAGGAAAATGGGCAAAGTCTTGTCAAATTAATGCATATTAATTACAAAAAATGTCTATAAATAGGGGAAAAATTTACAGAAGTCATTTGGACAATTTAGCATTTGGGAAAAATAGGAATAATAAAAAAATTGAGAGAAAATCCAGAAAAAAAAAAAAGAAAACTGTGTAGATTGGGTAAGTGAACCAAACCCACCACTCACCACCACCTAGGACCGAAACACCACCACCACCCTACACTAGAACCACCGCCTGGGCCGACCGATAACCTTGGACCGGGTTTGGACAGCCAGAAAGCTTCGAACCGGTTAGTCTCTCATTTACCCCGATTTTTGAATAATTTTGTAAAATTAGTTATTTTGCCTAGAAAATTATGAAACTTATTATTCTGAGGTTTTATTATATGGAGATTTAGGGAAAAATATTTATTTAGTTTAATTATGTCTGAAAATATAGGGTCCTTAACAAATTGTTCAAAATCGAGCACGATTAAATTGGAAAATAAATAGGCTTAGGATTGTAGTTTGGAGCTCAATTTTTTTTTGTAGGATGCTCATATGATGTAGAACAGTGCTATGAAACCATTTTTTCAAAATTTATTTTTGAAAATTTTAAGTTAATTTTTATCCCTAAAATGATGGAAAAATTGGGTGATTTGGGGTTAATTAGGTGATTAAGATGTTAATTACTGATTTAGATATTAATTAGATGTTTAGGGATGTTAATCTCTGAAGTGGAACCCTAATCCTAGCCTTTGCAGTATTAAGTATGGTTAATTAGGGAAATTAGGTAAGTAATGTAAGAAATTAGTAATATGTGAAATTGTAAATTAATAAATCTAAAAATTAGAGTTATTTAGGTAATATTATAATAGAAATCAGAAAAATAATAAATCTGAAATAACATTTAATTTTAAGTAAATGTCCTAAAATGTAAGATTTTCACACATCGGGAATAAATCCGATACTTAAATTAGGGTTAGCGTGTACCGAATAGTTTAGAATACCAAATTACGACCCAATAGGATATTTGAATACCCGAACGTAATATGATTAATGTCACACTGGGATTCGAGCCTATTTAAGACTTTGGAATTAAAACTAGAATCTAGTTTAGGCTTCGAACATCGAAATAGAGTACAACGAATCATTAGGACGTAATGGGTATATACGAAAAAAATGAGTTAAAATATAACCTAGAATATGAAACCATAAATTATAAGTACTAAAAAGACCTATTTGTATGATAGGATACCTAGAGACACATCAGCTTGCAATTAAGGAATCGAGCGATCGAGCAATTTCATGTAAGTTGGGTTATTGCTTATTGTAATAGAGTACTAGTTTTGTAGTAATCGGAGACTTAGGCTTGTATATGATTATGATTGTAAGTAGTTTGCGCATGTCTTTGATGTATTTGAATTCGTGCTGAAATTTGTATTGTGAATGATTTTGTGATTGATTGAATTGGTATGAAATTGTTTGAACACCCTAAACGGATTTTAATCTTAGTTGACCCTAATAACTAAAAATATCATGCATTGAAACCCGTTAGGGGATCATAGGATTCTCCAACCAAATACCGACCCCTTCGAAAGGGACAGCGTAGGATTGCAAAATGGTCCCTTCTTCATCCTTAGTCGAACTAAGTGATAGGAGAGGAGGTCGCAGTGAGGGTGAAGTCAATGGTTCGAAGGTAGTGGTGGGAGGAGCGAGGTCTCTATTGCACAGGCCTAGGTTTGGTTGTGAGTTGCTGCATAACATGAAACTCCTCAACCCGGATTGGAGCCGGTGAAATTTCTCTGATTTCACAATGGACCAGATTACGTTGTGCGATGACACTTGATTGATGCATTGCATGAAAATAATTGTTTGATAACCTTGTTTGTGCTTGTATGTATTCATGAGTCTCCAATTCAACTTACTGAGCTGTAGTTGCTCATACCCTTATAGATCCTTTTGCAGGTTCTGATTTTTGAACGCTTCGAGTACTATGTTGCCTTACAATTACCCAGAGGTTAGTCCTTTTGACGCCATGGGGTGTGAAGATCAAGTTACTTTGTATAATGTGTAACTAGAGTGACCATGTAATTAGGAATGAAAGACTGATAGTTATTATGTAATCTAGTGAACTGTCATGTTTATGTAAAACTTCTTGGGGAGCTCTGTGGACTTATATATATACTTATACCTATTATTAGAAATTCGTACTATTTATCATAATTGTAATTTAAGTGTTAATCGGACTGTTTACTTCAAAGCGAGGAGTCGTCGATGCCTTATATAGATCATGTGTATGGTAGACACTATGAGGCCAGTTACTATCACAGAATGGTTTACACGGCGGGACTGTTGCGACTTTGCGACTTCAGGGCGTAACAGTTCTCGGTTGGTATCAGAGCATAGTTTTAGTAAACTTGCTTTAAAGCGTCATACCTTAAAAGAAATATACATTATAGGAATATTAAGAGTGGGTAATATTAAGTAGGCGATAAAAGATTGCATAACATAAGTAACCATAATCTTTAACATAGGAAATATTAATTGGTTTAATTATAATTACAGGGTCGAAGGGAAGAACTAATTCATAGTTGGATACAGTTTGGATGGAATGGAGAAGTATCTCCTATTGATTATAGGGTTAAATTACAATGGCTATTGATGGAATTAGCCGATTGGAATATATTTAGGTCGATTGATAAGTTTCATGATCGAATGTGCTATAGCTGGAAGGATGAGTGGGCATGGATGGAAATGAGTTTAGGACCCCAATATAATAGATATACTGCTATAGCAGCTTTTGAGCAGAGATGGTTGGAGAAAGAGGGAATTATAACCATGATGATGCCCTTATGGTATTTTCCTGCTAGGTTAGAGGATGGGAGACTATACCCTACTAGTATTACCCACATCCCTACTGACATTCCATACATTCCTAGACAGTACCCACTAGGGATCATTGATTGGTTTCCATAGTTCCTAGAGCCTGCTGGGGATGGTATAGAGATACCATTGAACCCTAACCCTGAACTTGAGTTTGAAATACCAAAACCACCATTGGAAAACCCACCTCCAATTGAACCCCAAGTAGATGGAGTTCATGTCGAGGAAGATCCCGAGGAAGATCCAGAGGTAGATCCAGAGGAGGACCCAAAAGAAGAGGAGCTAGAAGAAGACCTTGAGGAGGAACAAGAGAATGAGAATGAGCCCGATATAGATATACATACTGTAGTTATGTAGGTGATCGCAGACACCGTGATAGCTGGAGTTGGAGTTGGTGCTACAGCTGAGTCGGATGATGATGATGTGCAGGAGGTGATTGTGATTCCTGAGACTCCAAAGATCGTGTTTATAGACTCCGCATCAGATAGTGAGCCTGAGGATCACTCTGTAGGAGGCTATATAGCTCACGACTCCTTTGATGGAGTAGCTCCCATAGACTCAGAGGAGGATTAGCTTATTTAGATGATCGAATGGTTTTAGTTAGATTTTTAGTTATGATCCAGTAGCAATTTTGATGGAAACTGATGTATTTTAGGATCTTTTCATGTATTTTGACTTTTGATGTATTTTGTAGCTTTTGGATCAAGTTAGATGTACATTGTAATTAAGCTTGATGTAACCTTTTGTCTTGTACAGTTGTAAAGATCGAGTCTGTACTAGATTATGTAAGTAATGATGTAATCGGGTTGTAAATTTGATGTATGTATTTGAAAGATTATCGAGTTGTATCTTTTGTTTTGAAGTTGTAATAGTGATAATGTAAGGTTGAATGAAATATATAATGGAAGTTAGACTACTAAGTATGTTGACTTCAATGATATTGTCATTACTATTTGATATGAGTACTTATTGCCAACATTTATTAACATTCTCTAACCAAAAGTAGGGATAACTTATAGATAGATATGAATGTAGGATTATAAGTTAAACTATTAAGCGATTATGGTTGAAGCTGGAAATGAAAGTAGTCAAGGAGGAATTGAAGGAAATCAAAACCCTCCACCATAAGTACCATCACCACCAAGAGAACAAAATAAACAAGATTTACCTCCACCTCCTTCACAGGAGAATATGCCTATTGGACAAATACTTGCCAGTATGCATACGATGATGAGACAGCAAGGAATGTTGATTCAACATCTTCTGACTGGTGGTAATGTGGGAAATAGGAGACCTCAAGAAGTCGAACAACGAATAGAGCGACCTCAAGAGGTAAATAAACTTCCTGAATTTATAAAAGCCAACTGTTATTTTAAAAGGGAGATGGGTAGGCCAGATCTAGCTGATGATTGGCTAGCCCAAATCGAACGAAGTTTTGAGGCTTTCAAAGTACCTGAATCTCAAAAGTTATCTTATGGTACGTTTATGTTAAAGTTAGCTACGAGAGTATGGTAGGACTTAAGAGCAAGGCAACTTGGAACAACATTGATTGGCAACAATTTAAGGAGGAATTCAGGAAGGAGTATTTCCCTCATAGTGTCCAAAACTGAATGGTGCGAGATCTGCTTGAATTGAACAAGGGAGGTATGAGTGTAACCCAGTATGAGACTGAGTTCAATAGATTGTTACAATATGTACCTAGCTCATACCGAGATAATATTGAGTTGAAGAAAGATTTATTCCTTACTGGATTTGACCCCACAATGTGTTGCAAGCTGCTGGATTATGGTTTTACCACTTACAATGAAGTGGTAAATAAGGCAAGACAACTAGAAGATAATCGTATGAAGATGCAAGCAATGTGGAGTCAAAAGATCAATAGAGGATATCGACCAGGACCATCATTTAAGAGATCATATCCTGGTGCCTCTAATAGCAGTTTTGGACAGAAGAGAAGGAGACCAGTAACTCTGGCTAGTAATCCAGTGCAGTCAATACCGAGTTTGAGCTTTTATGACAAAGATGGTAATGTCAAATGCTGGAAATGTAGTGCAAATCATTTTCCGAGGAATTGTGCTCAGCTTAAAGGAAAATGTTTTATATGTGGAGATTTGAACCATGTGCTGAAGGCATGCCCTAAGATGAAATTAGTAAAGTCTAATAAATGTGGTAGAAAGGGCCATTTCTCTAGATACTGTCCACAGTTTGTACAAGGAGCTAAGCGAACATAAGGTGTTGATAACACCACTACACCTGCTCGTATTTTTGCTCTAGAGGATATGGAAATTGAGGAGAATGAGGATTTCTCGGATTTTATGGAGGAGTACTACCATGATGATGTCGAGGAGATCATGGGAGTTGAAGATGAAAATGATGAAGGACTTGTAACTGGTACGTACTTAGACTATCTATTATAATGATAATTCTAAGTGTGAATTAAATTGAAACATTTGCATTTTAAGATTTATGAATGCTAGTGTAGTTAGTAACCATAGTATTAGTACATTCCAGGACATGTGCTGATAAATGGACAACCTGCTTTTGTGCTGTTTGATACTGGTGCATCTCATTCCTTTGCAAGTTAGAAATTTGTAAATGAACAAGAGATTAGTGTGGTAAATGTTAATATAACTTATAAAGTTAGAACTCCGACTGGGGAGAAAGTAACAACCCGAGAAGTAGTAGCAGATGGTAGAATAAAAATCCAGGAGAAGGAGTATCCTATAAGTCTTGTGATATTACCTTTACAGGGTTACGATGTAATAGTGGGAATAGATTGGTTGTCTAAGAATAAAGCTATTGTGGAGTGTAGAAATAAAATTATCAATCTTAATGAGGGAGAAACGATATTTCAGGGAAAAGCTGGTGAAAGTAGGTTGAATTTATTAGTGATGGAGATATGTGATGAACAATTTGAGACAAAAGTAAAGGAGGATGATTGGAAATTTTGTTGGGTGTTTGCTGTGGATGCAAAGAAGGAAATACCCAAGGTAGCAGGCATACGGGTAGTGAATGAGTTCCTAGATGTATTTCTGGAGGATTTACCAGGTTTAGCCCCATCTCGAGAGTTAGACTTTACTATAGAGTTAGTTCCTAGAACTGAGCCCATTTCTAAAGCCCCATACCAGATGTCACCCATAGAACTTCAGGAACTAAAGAAGCAACTTCAGGAGCTATTGGATAAGAAGTTTATTCGACCGAGTGTTTCACCATAGGGAGCACCGGTATTGTTTGTGAAAAAGAAGGATGGTACTATGAGATTGTGTATAGACTATTGGGAGTTAAATAAGGTTACCATCAAGAATAGGTATCCGTTACCTCGCATTGATGATTTGTTTGACCAACTCCAAGGTGCAACTATGTTTTCTAGAATAGATTTAAAATCAGGATATCATCAGTTACGAGTTAAGCCGAAAGATGTGCATAAGATTGCATTTAGAACCCGATATGGTCATTATGAATTTTTGGTGATGCCATTTGGCTTAGCGAATGCTCCGACTGTATTCATGGACTTAATGAATCGTATATATCAACCATATTTGGATAAGTTTGTTGTGGTGTTTATTGACGATATTTTGATTTACTCAAAAACCAAGAAGGAGCATGCAGAACATTTATAATTGGCATTATAGAAGTTGAGAGAGAATAAATTATATGCCAAGTTAAGTAAATGTGATTTTTGGTTGGATAGAATTTCTTTTCTTGGTCATATTATATCTGGTGAAGGAATCTTTGTAGACCTTGGTAAAGTGAAAGTAGTAATAGATTGGAAGCAACCAACCACAGTGACTGAAATAAGGAGTTTTCTGGGTATGGCTGGATATTATCGACGGTTCATAAAGGATTTTTCCAAAATTGCCAAACCGTTGACTCGATTGACCCAGAAGGATGTAAAGTTCGAATGGAGTGAAGATTGTGAAATGAGTTTTCAGGAGTTAAAGAAAAGACTGGTTACAGCACCAGTATTAACATTGCCTGATCCGGATAAGCCTTATAATGTGTACAGTGATGCTTTACGGAATGGATTAGGTTGTGTATTGATGCAAGATAGAAAAGTTGTTGCATATGCATCAAGACAATTGAGGCCACATGAGAGGAATTACCCAACTCATGATTTAGAGTTAGCGGCTGTAGTGTTTGCCTTGAAAATTTGGAGACATTATCTTTATGGGCAACGGTGCGAGATGTACACTGATCATAAGAGTTTGAAGTATTTCTTTACTCAGAAGGAGTTGAATTTAAGGCAAAGAAGGTGGTTAGAATTGATTAAAGATTATGATCTGAATATAAATTACCACCCTGGAAAGGCTAATTTGGTAGTGGATGCATTAAGTCGAAAGAATTATGAACAGGTTGTCTTACTGTTAACACCTCAACGTAAATTAGTGCATGAATTTGAGAGGATGCAAATTGGGTTTGATTGGTGTGAACCTAATAGCTAGTTAATGAATTGGGAATTTCAACCTACTCTATTAGAGAGAATAAAGCAAAAGCAAGAGGAAGATAAGGTTCTGATAGAGATAAAAGAGAAATTAAGTAACGGACAAGACCCTGACTTTAAGGTGGATGATAGAGGTCTAATATAGTTTAGAGGAAGAATATGTGTACCACAAGATGCTGACATAAGGAAGCAAATTTTGGATGAAGCACACATTACAGGTTATACTGTGCACTCGAGAGGAAATAAAATGTACCAAGATCTAAAACTCATGTATTGGTGGAATGGGATGAAGAGAGAAGTGGCACAGTATGTATCGGAATGCCTTATATGCCAACAAGTCAAAGCAGAACACCAAAGACCGGGTGGATTATTACAACCATTAGAAATACCGCGATGGAAATGGGATCATATTACTATGGATTTTGTAGTAGCATTACCAAGGACTCAAGTTGGATACGATTCCATTTAGGTAATCGTGGATAGATTAACGAAGAGTGCACATTTCTTACCTTATCGGACGGGTGATTCAATGGAAAAGATGGCTAAGCTGTATGTCCGAGAAATAATAAAGCTACATGGTACTCCTGAGAGTATTGTTTTTGATCGAGATAGTCGGTTTGTATCCAAATTCTGGGAGAGTTTACATAGAGCTTTGGGTACAAAGTTGCAGTTTGGTATAGCCTATCACCCATAAATAGACGGGCAGTCTAAGCGAACAATTCAAACTCTTGAAGATATGTTACGAGCTTGCATGTTAGATTTTGGAGGTGATTGGGATAAATATTTGCCATTGATAGAATTTGCCTATAATAATAGTTGTCATGCAACGATACAGATGGCACTGTATGAAGCATTATATGGGAGGAAGTGCAGATCGCCACTGTATTGGGATCACGAAGAGTATGCCATGATTGGACTAAACATAATTAATCAAATAAGTGAGAAGATCAAGATTGTTCGACAACGGATGAAAGAAGCTCAGGACTGTTATAAGAGTTGGGCTGATTTGAAGAGAAGACCTTTGGAATTTAAAGTTGGTGATCATGTTTATATTAAAACAAGCCCATTTAAAGGACTTAGACGGTTTGGTTCAAAAGGAAAACTGAGCCTACGATACATTGGTCCATTTGAAGTGTTGGAGAAAGTTGGCAATGTATCTTACCGAGTAGCTTTACCTCCAAGTCTATCAGGCTATCATAATGTATTCCATGTATCCATGTTGAGAAGATTCATTAAAAACCTGAATGCGATAGTGGAAATAGAGCCAGTGGAGTTAACGAGAAATTTCCAACTGGTGAGATAACCCATAAAGATATTGGACAGTCGAGTTCAGAAGTTAAGGAATAGAGATATGGAGTACGTGAAGATTCAATGGAATGAAGGTCCAGACTTGGAGATGACTTGGGAACCAAAAGCTGCGATGATGGAGCAGTATCCATAGCTTTTCTAACTTCCAAGTTAGTAAAAGTATACAAATTATTGTATTTAGTCATTTAAGTACAAATTAGATATACAGAAGTTTTGAGGACAAAACTTTTTTGAAGGGGGGTAGAATTGTAAGCCCTAAAGTCAAGTTAAGTGACCGTAGGATTGAACTTAGAACCCAAGATTTAGAGCGATCGGTTAAAGAATCCGATCAAACCTAAATTATAAACTATTGAGAGGAATATTAGTAAAAATGACCTCGTAAACTTAAATTTAAGAAAATAAGTAGTAAAATAGGAGACTATAAAATTTTCAAATTTTAAGCATAATAATTGCTAATTACTGAAAAGGCAAAAAATGTAATATAATAACTAAAAAATTACTAGAGATAGATTATATGTATACTAAAAATTCTAGAATGACCAAAATAATAATTAGGAATGTTCATATGTACCCCACATGTATTTACGTGTAGATAAAAATACACGAAATTACCTAAATTGGCTAAAAACTAAGCAAATAATTAAAGAAAATTATAAATTAATTATGGAAAAATTAGAAAAAAATCAGAAGAGGATAAGATGATCTAAATCAGGTCGTGGCAGGTCTAGATTAGCAAAAGAAAAATCAGCCAATAAAAATTAGACAACCTAAAAGCCAAAAATCAAGGAAAATGGGCAAAGTCTTGTCAAATTAATACATATTAATTACAACAAATGTCTATAAATAGGGGAAAATTTATATAAGTCATTTGGACAGTTTAGCATTTGGGAAAAATAGGAACACTGAAAAAATCGAGAGAAAATCCAGAAAAAAAAAAAAGAAAACTGTGCAGATTGGGCAACTGAACGAAACCCACTACTCACCACAACCTGGGACTGAACCACCACCACCACCCTACACTAGAACCACCACCTGGGCCGGCCGACAACCTTGGACCGGGTTTGGATGGCCAGAAAGCTTTGAACCGGTTAGTCTCTCATTTACCTCGATTTTTGAATAATTTTGTAAAATTAGTTATTTTGCCTAGAAAATTATGAAACTTGTTATTCTGAGGTTTTATTGTTTGTAGATTTAGGGAAAAATATTTATTTAGTTTAATTATGTTTGAAAATATAGGGTCCTTAACAAATTGTTCAAAATCGAGCATGATTAAACCGGAAAATAAATAGGCTTAGGAGTGTAGTTTGGAGCTCAAATTTTTTCTGTAGGATGCTCATATGATGTAGAACAGTGTTATGAAACCATTTTTTTAAAATTAATATTTGAAATTTTTAAGTTAATTTTTAGCCCTAAAATGATGGAAAAATTGGGTGATTTGGGGTTAATTAGGTGATTAAGATGTTAATTACTGATTTAGATATTAATTAGATGTTTAGGGATGTTAATCTCTGAAGTGGAACCCTAATCCTAGCCTTTGTAGTATTAAGTATGGTTAATTAGGGAAATTAGGTAAGTAATGTAAGAAATTAGTAATATGTGAAATTGTAAATTAATAAATCTAAAAATTAGAGTTATTTAGGTAATATTATAATAGAAATTAGAAAAATAATAAATCTGAAATAACATTTAATTTTAAGTAAATGTCCCAAAATGTAAGATTTTCACACATTAGGAATAAATCTGATAGCTCAATTAGGGTTAGCGTGTACCGAATAGTTTAGAATACCAAATTACGACCTAATAGGATATTTGAATACCCGAACGTAATGTGATTAATGTCACACTGGGATTCGAGCCTATTTAAGACTTAGGAATTAAAACTAGAATCTAGTTTAGGCTTCGAACATCGAAATAGAGTACAACGAATCATTAGGATGTAATGGGTATATACGAAAAAAATGAGTTAAAATATAACTTAGAATATGAAACCATAAATTATAAGTACTAAAAAGATCTATTTGTATGATAGGATACCCAGAGACACATCAGCTTGCAATTAAGGAATCGAGCGATCGAGCAATTTCATGTAAGTTGGGTTATTGCTTATTGTAATAGAGTACTAGTTTTGTAGTAATCGGAGACTTAGGCTTGTATATGATTATGATTGTAAGTAGTTTGCGCATGTGTTTGATGTATCTGAATTCGTGCTGAAATTTGTATTATGAATGATTTTGTGACTGATTCAATTGGTATGAAATTATTTGAACACCCTAAACGGATTTTCATCTTAGTTGACCCTAATAACTAAAAATATCATGCATTGAAACCCGTTAGGGGATCATAGGATTCTCCAACCAAATACCGACCCCGTCGAAAGGGACAGCGTAGGATTGCAAAATGGTCCCTTCTTCATCCTTAGTTGAACTAAGTGACAGGAGAGGAGGTCGCAGTGAGGGTGAAGTCAATGGTTCGAAGGTAGTGGTGGGAGGAGCGAGGTCTCTATTGCACAAGCCTGGGTTTGGTTGTGAGTTGCTGCATAACATGAAACTCCTCAACCCGGATTGGAGCCGGTGAAATTTCTCTGATTTCACAATGGACCAGATTACGTTGTGCGATGACACTTGATTGATGCATTGCATGAAAATAATTGTTTGATAACCTTGTTTGTGCTTGTATGTATTCATGAGTCTCCAATTCAACTTACTGAGCTGTAGTTGCTCATACCCTTATAGATCCTTTTGCAGGTTCTGATTTTTGAACGCTTCGAGTACTATGTTGCCTTACAATTACCCAGAGGTTAGTCCTTTTGACGCCATGGGGTGTGAAGATCAAGTTACTTTGTATAATGTGTAACTAGAGTGACCATGTAATTAGGAATGAAAGACTGATAGTTATTATGTAATCTAGTGAACTGTCATGTTTATGTAAAACTTCCTGGGGAGCTCTGTGGACTTATATATATAATTATACATGTTATCAAAAATTCGCACTATTTATCATAATTGTAATTTAAGTGTTAATCGGACTGTTTACTTCAAAGTGAGGAGTCGTCGACGCCTTGTGTAGATCATGTCTATGGTAGGCACTGTGAGGCCAGTTACTATCATAGAATGGTTGACACGGCGGAACTATTGCGACTTTGGGGCGCAACAATAAGAAGGTCAAGAAAGTATTTGAATGTTATGGATATGAAGATGGGGTCAAGGTCTAACTTGCTGTATTAGAGTTTACTGGGTATGCCACCATGTAGTGGAAGAATCTAAATATAGTTAGGGCAAGAGATGGAAGATGAGGTGTTAGAACTTGGGATGAAATGAAAAGACTGTTAAGAGGTAGATTTGTGCTCGAGACTTATTTATAAGACACGTTTACAAAGTTATAGGAGCTTCGCCAAGGAAGCCAAACTGTTCATGACTATGTAAGAGAGTTCCAAATGTTATTGATCCGAGCTGACATGGAAGAGCCAGAGGCTTGTATAGTATCAAGGTTCATTTTTGGACTCGAGTATGAGATTCGCAATATTGTTGAAGTATAGAGGTTTTATCATTTAGAAGAGGCCATTAAGATAGCATAGAGGGTCGAAAAGTAGAGGGGAAATGTTTTGAGCCAACTTAGCCTAACATTCTCTCAAGCCCTAGTATTATGTCGACTTGTTTAACCTAAGCCTAGGAGACTGTATTGAGCCGAGGAAAAGAATGACCAACCTGATGATAGATGAGCAAGTCAGTATGGTCGAGCAGGACAATTAAGCCGAGCTAAGGCTAGGCCACCCCCGAGAATGTATGAAAAAGGATAGACCTCTAGAGGGAAGTCTAGTGAGGTGAAATGCTTTGAATGCTTTTGCTTCAAACACATGGCTGCCGAGTGTCCGAACTGACATGTTATGGTTGTCCGAGTAGATGTAGTAGTTAAAACCAACGAGAGTGAGCTTGAAGAGGAGAAGGACGTTCAAAAAGCAGAAGTGGAGGAAGAAGAGAAGACCTTTATCTATGCCGACCAAGGAGAAGTGATGACCATAGTCTTGAGATGAGTCTTGAGTTCCCTGTCAAACCTTAAGGAGGACCAGAGGGAGAATTTGTTCCATACCAAGTATACCGTCAAAGGCCAATTATGCATAATCATAGTGGATGAAAGAAGTTACACTAATGTGGTTACGTAATCATTTGTGCAGAGGTTAGGTTTGCTAACCTCAAGGCATCTCCAACCTTACAAGTTGCATTGGCTTTATGATAAGGGTGCTTTATACGTAACTGAACAAGTGATTGTGCCATTCAGTGTTAGAAATGTATGCAAGGATGAAGTAGTATGCAATGTCATCCCTATAGGAGCTTCATACTTGCTGCATGGATGACCTTCGTTGTTCGATTGATGTATTACACACGGTGGGTATAAGAACACTTACGCCTTTGTTAAGGATGGAGGGAGGATAGTATTGCAACCCTTAACCTCGTCCTAAGTAAATGAAGCCTATAATTAGCTCTCCTAAGCTAACAAGAGAAAGGCCCTAGTGATGAGCCATAGAGAGCTCTAATGTGTTGAGAATTCCAATGAATTGAAGTTTCTATTGGTTAGGAGACTGATGGAGAAGAGGGAGTTACAAAATGTTTAAGAAGAAATCTGAGGCTTACTAAATGAGTTTTCTGACCTATTTTTGGAAGAACTGCCTAAAGGATTGCCACCCATTTGAGGCATAGAGCACTACATTGATCAACAACTAGGTGTCGCCCTGTTGAATCGACTTGCGTATAGGATGAACCTTGAGTAGGCTACCAAGTTGAAAAGTTAAGTGGATGAACTCATTGAGTAAGGGTATGTGAAGGAGAGCATGAGCTCTTGTATTGTACAAACTTTGCTCATTCCAAAGAAGGATGGTTCATGGTATATGCACATCGACAGCCAAGTAATCAATCAAATTACTGTTAAGTATAGATACTTGATACTAAGGCTCGATGACATGTTAGATGACCTTCATGACACGAAGATATTTTCGAAGACTGACCTGCGAAGTGGCTACCACAAAATTTGCATGAGGCTTGGTGATGAATGGAAGACTGCCTTTAAGATTAGGTACGGGCTCTACGAATGGTTAGTTATGCCATTCGAACTTACTAATGCACCAAGCATATTTATGGGGTTAATAAACCATGTGATGTGCTCTCTTCTTAAAAGATGTGTGGTCGTATACTTTGATGACATATTGGTGTATAGTGCCAACTTGAACAACCATATTCAACATCTTGGTGAAGTATTTAGCATTTTATAAGCTGAGAAGTTATATAGGAATGTAAAGAAATGCATATTTTACCAGAAAGAGGTGATGTTCCTAGGGTTTGTAGTGTCAAGGGAAGGAATCCAAGTAGATGAGGAGGAGATCCAAGTTGTTCTGGAATGGCCGATGCAGAAAAATGTCATTGAAGTCCGAAGTTTCCATAGCTTAACTTCTTTCTATAGGCAATTTATTGAGGACTTTAGCACAATAGTTGCCCCATTGATTGAGCTAAAAAAGAAGGATGAAAGGTTCAGGTGGAATGATCGAGCTAAGTGAAGTTTTAGGGAGATCAAGGAGAAACTCACCTCTATACATGTCCTTTCACTACTAGATTTTGATAAGCCCTTTAAACTAGAGTGCAATGAATCATGAGTTGGAATTAGTGTTGTCTTGATGCAAGAACAATGGCCCATCACTTATTGCAGTGAGAAACTGAGCGACCCAACCTTGAACTATTTTGTGTACGAGAAGGAAATGTACTCCCTTTTTTGAGCCCTTACTGTTTGGTAACATTATTTGTTGCCATGAGAGTTTGTTATTTATATAGACCATAAGTCTTTGAAGCATCTAGGGAGTTAGGATAAGCTTTCGAAGAGGCAAGCTAAGTGGTTGGAGTTTATAGAAAGTTTCTCATACGTCATCCGGCACAAGAAGGGAAGTGCAAATGTAGTCGTCGACACTCTATCATGACTGTAAACCTTGCTAACGACTTTGTAGACAAAATTATTGGGATTCTTACTATTCATCGAGTAGTATGCTCATGATTCTCACTTCAGCCCTATCATAGGACAGTGCAAGGACAGAATTGCTATCAAGGGATATTATCTTAAGGATGGCTATCTATTCAAGGACCATAGGCTATGTATTCTAAACTAATCCACACATGAACTGTTGTTCTGGGAAGCTTACAGTGATGGACTTTCAAGCCACTTTGGGGAGGTTAAAACAGCCAATCTATTGAAAGAGAATTTTTACTGGCTAGGTCTAGCCAAGGATGTTTATAAGGTAATCAGTTGTTGTGAAGTGTGTAAGTGTGCTAAGGGGAAGAGAGAACCCCTATGTAGAGTACATGCCTTTACCAATGCCTACCTTACTATGGGCCGACCTTAGTATAGACTTTGTCTTAGGGTTGCCTCGGATATCTAAAGGGAAAGACTTTATTTTTGTTGTAGTGGACCGTTTCAGTAAGATGGCGTACTTCATTCCATGCCATCGGACTAATGACGCTTTATATATTGTTGATTTGTTGTTACAGGAGGTTGTCTAATTACGTGGAGTACTGAAGACTATTGTCTCAAATTGAGAAACAAAAATTTTGAGTTATTTTTGGAAGACTCTTTGGTAGAGACTTGGGGCTAAACTAATGTTCAACTCTAGTAGCCACCCTTAGATTGATGGCCAGATTGAAGTAATGAATAAGACGCTAAGCAATCTGCATAGAGCTATTATAGGGAAGAACTTGAGAGATTGGCATCTGTACCTACCAATTATAGAGTTCACATACAATCTAACTCTCCATAGCACTATAGAGAAGACCCCATTTAAGGTCATCTATGGCCTTAACCCAACCATTTCCCTAAACATGATTTATACCCCAGCAGCTGTTGAATAATCCAAAGTCAATTGCACTTGAGAATTACATGAACTGCACCAGTCTGTAATAGAGAAGATTGCTAAATTCAATTAGAGACAGCATGAAATTGGTAGCCGAGGCCACCAAACTGTTTCTTTCCAACTAGGAGACTTAGTATAGATTCACCTCAGCCAAGAGTGATTCCTATACTTAAGACAAAGCAAACTATCTCCTCGAACTGATAACCTATTCAAAGTCTTAAAGAAGATCACTTGCAACGCTTACCAGATTGAGTGGCCTGATGACTATGGTGTCTCCTTTACCTTTAATGTGTGCAATCTGATTCCCTATCAACCAACAGAAGACCTTACGAGTGCCCTAGAAGAACAAATAGAAACCACTTCAGAGTTGAGGACAAATCTTTCCAACCCCTAGGTAGATGATAGGAATCAACCCCTTAGACCATTCACATAAAGTTGAGCTAAAAGACTTCAAAGGCTCGTATGGAAAATACTAACTCTAAGCATAGTCAAGATAGGGACTCCTATCTTGATCCAACCTCCTGCCGACCTGTCTATCAAATCTTCACGTATATTTAACATGCTCTTGCTTACTTACGAAGTCCTAATCTAAAAGGTAACCCAAGAAAGGCTAGTTGAGTCAAGCTCTCCAACCAACCATTGGCACTTAACTCTAATTCAACTGATTTCTTAACTAGATTGATTGGCTCTTAACCTAATCCAGATCAGGTTGGCCCCTGACTACTAGTACCTTTTATTTTTTCCTATGTTGTATCATACTCCTAAGTATAGCCATTAAGTGACATGTACCTTCTGACACAATGCTCCAGAATGATTCTTTCTTTTTCGTACTGAATATTCTTTGTCCTTTTTACCCCTTTTTAGCATGATTCATGTAATGTAATTGTAAAATACCCTTATATTTTCGTACATGTAAAATAACCCTAGTAGGCAAGTATATAAAACCCCACCTTCCTTGTATGTAGACATCCAACTTTTAATATAGAATTATTCACTTTAAGTAACCTTAGTGTTCTTGTTATCATTAAACTTTTATTTATTCCCTTTAGTAAGGAATAATGGAGAGTGACTCTTCAATTCGGACCAGTATATCATATTCGGCGGATTGTTGGGCGAGTAACATTAGGTGATGTATCATATCCATTTGGTAGCTGCTCGGATTTTGCTAGCTTTTTCTTGTTTCTTTTTTGTTTGCTTCATTGTGGTGCATCTCTGTATGTTTAACCCCAGAGACACATCACCGGGTAGCTACCAAATGGATATGATTGACTACTTAATCCTATTTGACTTACAATCCACTGAATATGACATGCCGGTCTGAATTGAAGGGTTACTCACCACTACTCCTTATTAAAGGGAATAAATAAGAGTAGAATGATAACATGAACACTAAGGTTGTTCAAAGTGAGTAATTCTATATTAAAAGCTGAATGTCTGTCTACAAGGAAAGTAAGGGTTTATATACTTGCCCATTAGGATTATTTTACATGTATGAAAAGACAAAGGGGTATTTTACAATTATGTTACATGAATCATACTAAAAAAGAGGTAAAAAGGACAAAGAATATCCAGTACGGAAAAGAAAGAATCATTTTAGAAAGTTGTGTTAGAAGATACATATTGCTTGATGACCGTACGTCAAGAGTATGATACAACATAAGCAAAAACAGGAAGTACTAATAGTTAGGGGTTGACTTGATTTGGATCAAGTTAGGAGCCAATCAGCTTGGTTTGGAAGTCAGCTAAATTGGAGTCAAGCACCAGTAGTCAGTTGGAGAGCTTGGCTCAGTTGGCCTTCCCTAGGTTACCTTCTAGGTTAGGAATTTGCAATTGGGTAGGAGTACGTTTAACACACATGAGGATCTGATAGATAGGTTGGTAAGAGGTTAGAACGAGATAGGGGTCCCCCGTCTCAGCTGACAACCCAATCAAGGTCCTAAAGAAGATCAATTAAAACGCTTACCAAATCGAGTTGCCTAATGACTATGGTGTCTCCTCTACCTTCAATGTGTCCGATCTAATTCCTTATTAACCAATAGAAGACCTTATGAGTGCCCTAGAAGAATGAATAGAAACCACTTTAGATTTAAGGACAAATCTTTTCGACCTCCCGGCGGATGATAGGAATCAATCCATTGGACTATTCACATGAAGCCGAGCTAAGTCTCTTGGCTGGAAAGAAATAGTTCAATCGCTTTAGCTATCGATCTCTTGTTGTCTTTGATTGAATTTGGCAATCTTCTTTGTTATGGACTAGTGCGGTTTATGTAATTCTTGAGCTCGATCAACTCTGGATTGACTTTTTTTAATAGTTGCTGGGGTGTTGATCATGTCCAGGGGAATGGTTGGGTTAAGGCCATAGATAACCTCAAATGAGGTATTCCCTATAGTGTTATGGATAGTTTGGTTGTATGCAAAATCCACGATTGGTAGGCATAGTTCCTAATCTCTCAAGTTCTTCCCTATAATAGCTCTGGGTAGATTGCCTAGTGTCATGTTCACCACTTCAGTCTACCTATCAGTTTGAGGGTAGCTATTAGACCTGAACACTAGTTTAGTCTTAAGTCTCCTCTAAAGAGTCTTCTAGAAATGGGTCAAAAATTTTATGTCCTAATTTGAGACAATAGTCTTCAATACCCTATGTAGTCAGATAATCTCCTACAAAAACAAATCAACAATATATAAAGTATTGTTAATCCGATGGCACAAAATGATGTGCGCCATCTTGTTGAAATGGTCCACTACAACAAAAATAGAATCTTTCCCTTTAGATATCCAAGGCAACCTTAGGACAAAGTCTATGTTGAGGTCAGCCCATAGTATGGTAGGTGTTGGTAGAGGCATGTATTCTCCATAGGGTTCTCTCTTCCCCTTAGCATGCTCGCACGCTTACATACTTTACAACAACCTACTACCTTATGGACATCCATGGCTAGTAAAATTCTCTTTCAATAGATTGGTTGTCTTAACTTCTCCAAAGTGGCTTGAAAGTCCATCACTGTGAGCTTCTTAGACCAACAGTTCACATATGGAGTAGTTTGGAATACATAGCCTACAGTTCTTTAATAGATAGCTATCCTTGAGATAATATCCTCCCATAAGTAGTCCTTAATGACACTATTCAACAATGGAATCAAAGTGAGGGTCATTAGCTTACTGCTCAGTGATGAGTAAGAATCCTAATGGTTTTGTTTGCAAAGTGGTTAGCAAGGTTTGCTGTTGTGACAAAGCATTCACAACTACAATTGTACTTCGCTTATTGTGCCGAATAATGTACGAGAAACCTTCCATGAACTATAACCACTTACCTTATCTCTTTGAAAGCTTATTCTGACTCCCAAGATGCTTCAATGATTCGTGGTTAATGTAAATAACAAACTCTTGTAGTAGTAGGTAGTGTTGCCAAATGGTAAGGGCTTGGAAAAGGGAGTAGAACTCCTTCTTGTACATAGAATAGTTTAGGGCTGGGCTACTTAATTTCTCACTATGGTAAGCGATAGGCCATTGTTCTTACATTAGGACAACACCAATTCTAACCCTCGATGTGTCGTACTCCAATTCGAAGGGCTTGTCAAATCTGATAGTGAAAAGATAGGTACCGAGGTGAGCTTCTCCTTGATCTCCCTAAGGCTTCGCTTAGCTTGATAATTCCACCTGAACCCTTTATTCTTCTTTGTTAGTTTGGTTAACAAGGCAACTATTGCGCTAAAGTCCTTAATAAATTGCCTATAGAAAGAAGCTAGGCTATGGAAACTTTAGACTTTAGTGACATTCTTCAACATTGGCCATTCCAGAACAGCTTAGATCTTCTCCTCATTTACTCGAATTCCTTCTCCTAACACTACAAACCTTAGGAACGTCACCTCTTTTTGGCATAATATGCATTTCTTTACATTCCTATACAACTTCTCAGCTCGCAGTATGCTAAATACTTCACAATGACGTTGAACATAGTTGTTTAGGTCCGCACTATACACCAATATGTCATTGAAGTACATGACCACACACCTTCTAAGAAGAGAGTGCATCACATGGTTCATTAACCTCATGAATGTGCTCAATGCATTAGTAAGTCCGAATGGCATAACCAACCATTTGTAGAGTCTGTACCTAGTCTTAAAGGTAATCTTCCATTTATTTCTCAACATCATACGAATTTGGTGGTAGCTACTTTGTAGATCTATCTTTGAAAATATCTTTGCATAATGAAGCTCATCTAACATGTCATCGAGCCTCGGTATCAGGTATTTGTACTTGACAATAATTTAGTTGATCACTCGGCTGTTGATGTACATATGCCATAAACCATCTTTCTTTGGAATGAATAGAGCTAATATAGCACAAGAGCTCATGCTCTCCTTTACATATCCTCGCTTAATGAGTTTGTCCACTTATCTTTTCAACTTAGTAGCCTACTCAGGGTTTATCCTATATGCAGGTCAGTTAGGTAAGGCGGCGCCTGGCTGGAGGTTAATACAGTGTTCAATGCCTCAGATTGGCGGCAATCTTTTAGGTAGTTCTTCTATAAATAAGTTGGAAAACTCATTTAGCAAGTGTTGGATTTCTTCCGGGACTTCCTACAATTCCCTCATCTTCATCAATCGTCTAACCAACAAGAACATCGGTTCACCAACCTTCTCAATAGATCGGAGCTCATTACTAGGGCCTTTTTGTTGCTAACTCCAATGAGCTAATTATAGGTTTCATTTACTTGGGATGGGGTTAGGGGTTGCAACACTATCTTCCTTCCATACTTAATAAAGGAATTGGTGTTCTTATACCAGTCATGTATAACATGTAAGTTGAACAACCAAAGTTGTCCAAGTAGTAGGTGTGAAGCTCCCATAGGGATGACGTCGCATACCACTTTGTCGCTATACACATTCCTAACACTAAATGGCATGGTCACTTATTCAACTACCTACAAAGCACCCTTATCATGAAGCCAATGCAACATATAAAGTCGGGGGTACTTCAAAGTTGGCAGACCTAACCTCTACACAAAGGATTGTACGACCACGTTAGTATAGCTTCCTCCATCTACTATGATCGTGTACAATTAGCCTTTGATGGTACACTTAGTATGGAATAGATTTTCCCTCGAGTCCTCCTTAGAGTTTGGTAAGGAACTCAATACTCATCTCAGGATAAGGGTCATAACTTCTCTCGGGTAGGCATAGACCTAAGTGTCCTCTTCCTCTTCAGCCTTAGGCTTCCCAACATCTTCTTCCTTGGGTTTACTTTCATCGATGCTATCTACTACATCTCTTCGAAGCACCATGATGTGTTAGTTTAGACACTCAATAGTCATGTGTTCGAAGCCTAAGTACTTGAAGCATTTCACCTCGCTAGTCTTTCATTCAAAGGTTTGTCACTTCTCATATATCCTTGGGGTCAGCCTAACCTTGGATCGGCTTGGCTAATCAGCTCGACCTTACTGGCTAGCCTAACTGTCATCAAGTCTATCACTCTTGTCCTCGGCTCAGTATAGCTTCCTTAGCTTGACTTGAATAGGTTGGCATGGTACTGGGGCTTGGGAAAATGTCAACCTAGGTTGGCTCAATACATTTCTCCTCTATTTCTCAACTGTTTGCGTAATCTTGATCGTCTCATCTAAGGTATAAAATCTCTGTACTTCTACGATATTGTGAATCTTAAACTTAAGCTTAGAAATGAACCTTGATACTGTACATGCCTTTAGTTCTTCCAAATCGACTCTAATCATAAGCATCTAGAATTCTTTAACATAGTCATCGACAAATCGGCTTCCTTAGCGAAGCTCCTGCAACTTGGCAAATGTATCTTATAGGTACATTTTGAGCACAAATCTACCCTTCAATAGCCTTTTCATCTTGTCCTAAGTTCTGACACCTCGCCTTTCCATCTCTTGCTCGTGTTACATTTAGATTTTTCCACCACATTATTGCATGAAATTCTAGTGCAACAAATCGGACCTTGACAGTATTTATATACCCATAACGGTTAAACACCTTCTTGACCTTTGACATTGGCTAACCCTTGAGGGACTTGGTGTCTCCATTCCTATTGAAGGGCAGAATTCGTACTTTGACATTGTCTAACCCTCGAGGGACTTGGCGTCCTCATCCTTGTGTTTGGTAATATTCAACTTCCTCTTCTTCACTAAACCTTTCAACATCCAGCTCCTCATCATCCTCTGTAATCTCCTTTAACTCCAATCTACATCTAGTAGCTCAGTCTGCTACTCCTCTAGCTTATGGTGGTTGAATTGGGTGATTGGTTCGATTGCCTTGGCCATAGCGACTCTTAAGGGCATCTTCTTGTAGGTTTTGCCATCGTACACCTTGGGATTATTGCCTGTTAACTTGCATTGCTGTGACTAGACTCTCAACAAGGTTTGTGAGTCTGTTAAGCTTGTCGTCAATCGACCTTGGGGTATTACTGCCATTAAGACCATGACTAGGTTGCCATTACTGCTCTGGTCACCAATAATACCTTGAAGACTTAAATCAAACATGGTATAGTACTTCTCAAACAAATTAACAACTTGCTAACAACTTCAATACCTAATAGTCACCTAAATAAGATAGAAACAAACTTGCTCTATTTTTACAATGAAAAACAGAGTAAAATTGAGTAACAATAAAACCACTCTTAGCGTCACAGCAACACACTAGCAGCCACTAACAGTAAAGCGAACAAAAACTTCCTTGCAACTTCACATACTCCCACGTAGAACCGTGCTTTCATACCAACGAAGCTAATGCATCTCTAGGATTAAACACACAGAGAAGCACCATAATGAATGAACTTGAAAGGAAAACAGAAAAGAAACTAGCAAAGTCTGAGTAGCTACTGAGTGGATATGACTCACCACTTGATCTTACTCAGCCTATAATCCATCAGATATGATACACCAGTCTAAATTAAGGGGTTACTCGCTATTAGTCCTTACTAAAGGGAATAGATAAGAGTGGAATGATAATAGGAACACCAAGGTTACTTAAAGTGAGTAATTCTATATTAAAAGTTGAATTTTTGTGTACAAGGAAAGTGAGGGTTTATATACTTGCCCACTAAGGTTATTTTACATATATAAAAAGAAAAAAGGGCATTTTATAATTATGTTACATGAATCATACTAAAAAGGGGTAAAAAGGACAAAGAATATCTAGTATGGAAAAGAAAGAATCATTCTGGAAGGTTGTATCAGAAGATATATGTTGCTTGGTGGCTATACATCAAGAGTATGATACAACATAGGTAGAAATAGAAAGTGCTAGTAGTTAAGGGCCAACTTGATCTGGATTAGGTTGGGAGCCAATCAATCTAGTTAGGAAGTTAGCTAAACTGGAGTCAGGCACCAATGGTCGGTTGGAGAGCTTGACTTAGTTGGCCTTTCTTGGGTTACCTTCTAGGCTAAGACTTCATAGCTGGGTAGGAGTATATTGGATACACGTGATGATTTGACAGATAGATTAGTAGTAGGTTAGATTAGGATAGGAGTCCCTATCTCGGCTGTGGCTTAGAGTTAGTATTTTTCGTGCAAGCCCTTAGAGTCCCTTAGTTCAACTTCTTATAATCTGTCCAGGGGGTTGATTCCTATCACAAGAGAAGCTATCCCTTGATTAGGAAGATCCAATCAGGGTTTGAGAGATCTTGGGGAATGGAGTATACCTGATGTAGATCAAAACCAAGAGTAGATAAGGTCAGTCGCATGGGTAGGTTGAAGCTTATCGAAAGCTTGAAATGAGTGATGGGAAATGCATGAGAGAATGGAAAAAGAAAGAAGATAAGTAATCTCACAAAAGGCTCTAAAGGATGTGACACACTAGTGGAACTTTCGAGGGCTCATAACATAACTCGATATGATGCAAGAGATATTCCAATGAGGTTACTCACCACTTAACCTTACTTAAGGGTTAGGATAATAGTGAAGAGTAAACAAGCTAGCGAGAGCAATGATCAAAAGAAGGAATATCCATTATATTGATGTTAACTGATAATAATCTTGCGGCTACACATATAATGTGTATTTATCCTTGAGAAAGTAGGGCAACTTGCCTAAAAAAATGGAAAAGACAAAAAGGGGTAGCATCTAAAAGGAGTAATATAAAAGGAATGATGAAGGGTATATTAGAAATTACAACAAAAGCAATTTTTCTACATAGAAGATTCTATACATGGCTACTTGGACAAGTGGCTCGTTGTGGGTAGGTGACTTTCTAGTATAAAATAAAAATTTTGTATGATCAGTTGGAATTCTACTGAGTCAAGGTGCTAAGTAAGGATGTTGATCTTGGGCAAACTCATCCTAGAAGGGATGGCTGTGGACATGTGTTTGAGCTCTCATCCTCTTGGCACTAATGTTATTGAGCTAAGCTCGACTTAGTCATAACCTGGTAGGGGCATGTGAAGGGTCAAGTTGAAAGTAGAGCATTTGTCTAGTTAGCACATAATTTTCGAGAGATATACAGTCACTTGGCACGATGTAGGGAGTTAATCAGTAGTAAGGAGCAATTCGGCCTTAGTAGGGGTCGATTGGAGCAAGAGGACTAGCCTTATTAGTCATTTTAGTCCTCGAGCTCGATTGTAAGTTAAAGGCTTAGTAGCCTAATTCCTATTATTCCTTCTAGATTGACTTGGATTTAGGATCAAATCCAGTTAGTCTTCATTCAATTCTCCTTCAAGGTGATAAGGACTGAGGTCGATAATGTTGAAAATGTCCGAAACCTCATACTCTTCGGGTAGCTCCAATCTATAGTTGTTGTTGTTGATCTTCTAGAGGATTTTGAAGGGGCCCTTAGCCTATGTGAACAGCTTGTTCGTCCTCTTACTCAAAAACCTTCCTTGCTTAAGTGTAACCAAACTAGGTCTCCAGGTTGAAATTGTTTCAATGTCCTTCCCTTAGTCTTTTCTCATATTTTCTTAGCAGCTTGGTTGATTTGCCAAGTATCATTGTCGTAGATGTATTGTAGGGATTGTACTTGGCTCTTGTGTTAGGGTCTTCTTGCTTAGATATGGCTATAGGGGTATGATTGAGGGGTAACTCAGGATTAAAACCATAGCCAACTTCAAAGGAGGTTTGCTTGGTGGTGTGATGCACTCTTCGATTGTAAGTGAATTCTTCTACGAGCAAATAGACGTCCTAATCAGCTAAGTTCTTACATACTATAGCTTGGAGTAGTAATCCCAAAGTACATTTAACTACCTTTGTTTGGCCATTAGTTTGGGAGTGATAAGAAGTGATATAAACTCGTAGATAAACATATGAACCTAATATTACGTGTAACCAAAGTAGTAGGTTTAAGCCATAAGATGGCCTAAAAAAGTAAATGAAAGTCGATGGTTTAGCAAATCTTGCGCACTAACTCTACGGATATAATGCATTATAGAACTACACACGGACCTTAGACTCACCGAATGTGATGCGTCAGTCTGAGTGATAGGATTATATGCTACAATTCTTACTAAAGGGACTGATAAGAGCAGGTAAAGAAGCACTTTCTAAGAGAAAAGACTTAAGGGTATTTCATTAATATTCTAAATCTCCTTAAAACCCTATACAAGTGTTCTATATATATAAAAGGGATAAAGTTGTAAATAAATGAATAAAAGGATGCCCTAGTGGCATTCCAGTAATTACAAATGAAACAAGAACAACAACTAAGGAAAATACAAGAAAAAGGAAATCCAAATTACATAAGTAAAATGGGTAGTTACACAAGATTTACGGGTGAAGGGTTGATGATGGATTCTGAGGATCTATTGGAGACCCTAAAGCCTTATTCTGGGTAGACTTGAGCCTTTAGATGTTCTATCTTATTTGTAGCTGACCTGATGCTGCCGAGGCTGACCCCGAATAGCCAAACCGACCTGGTATGGTAGTGACCACCCCGAGGCTAACTTGTTGTGGGAATGGTCGAACTAACATGGCTAAGCCGATCTAGAGTAGACATGGCCGATTTGTTTAATATGACCCTATATGGTCAAGCTAGTATGGAAAAGTTGGGTAGCCTCGTCATGGCTTATTAGATCTTGGCCAAGCAAACTTTGTTGAGCAAGTTGATCTTGATAAAGTAAAGTGGGCAGGCAAGACAGCATAATCCTGCATAGCAGCTTAGAGTAGACCCGTTAGAATGGAATAGAGCCAACTTCAGTAAGGCAGAATGAACCAAGCACAACAAGGAAGACCTAGCAAGGTAGGGCATAAATAGTAGGCTAAGACAGAACTTACAGAGCACATCAGGTCCTCTAATATTACCTTAGTTCATAGATAGGTCTCTGGGAGGGCTTAACTAGGGTAAAATGGGGTATACTCAACATAACAGGGCAAGCCATCCAACACTAACATAACTTATAAATAGGTCATCCAAGTATGTGGAGCTTGCGAGCAAGCCTCCTACGTGGTTTGAAACTTAGCATGACGTCAGGTTAGTACTTGGAATCCTATCAAGAAGTGCTATATAGTAGTTTATTCCCCATCCGATGGCATTGAGTTCTCTAGAAATGGCTTAAGAATTTGGATCTTTGTTTGAGACTACACTTCTTAGTACGCCGTTTAACTGAATAATTTCCTACAAGAATAGAGAAGGAATAGCTGAAGCATTGTTAGTTTTAGAGTAGGGCACAATGACCATTATTGGTATGGATTCGTAGATGAGCATACAGACCTAATATCATACATAACAAAAGGGGGTAGGTCCAAGCCGTGAGATGGCTTGAAAAGTAAATGATAGTTGAGGGATGAGCTAGGATTCCTATGTACTGATGATAGATATGATGCACCAATGCCTCACATGAGCTTAGGTCACACTTGATATGACGCATAAGTATGGCTAGAGGTCAGTTGCCATTAGTCTATGCTCGAATGGGCTAAATAAAAGTAATTAAAGAGTAAGCAAAAAGGACACTTAGCTCAAGAGAGAGTAAAAAAAAGTTCAATGTATTCTTTTATGTATTAATGATGCGACTATTACATTTTGCAAGTATTTATAATACTCTGTTAGGGTAAGTCTTAAGTTTCAGAAATTACAAAAATGGATCCTTATTTGCTAAGCAAAAGGAGAATAATTTATAGGGAAATGAAATCATACAAAAGAATGTCCTCTATTATAAAGGATAGTATGGGTGTCAGAAAGCAAAACGCGTGCGTGTTTTACTCAGTTTATGATTTTGATAATATTGTGACTTGAGTAGGGGTGGTTCTTTGATCAGGTTTGTTTAGTGTCGGCAATTTGGCATCCTAACAGCTGAGGCTAGATAAGGGTTAGATCAGGGGTTACTCATATTCAGGTCGGCTTTGCTTAATTAGCCCTTCATAATTATTAGCCTGGCTGTGGCATTGTGGAGATGGTTGTTTTCTTGATTTAATGCTTGGGCTAGGGTACGGGGAGGGGTTGGCTCCATGTGTGAGCTGATCACCTTGGCAGCTTCTTGGATGGTATGGAGAGTAAACTAGCTAGGCAAATTAGATTGGGGAAAATACTACTCCTTAGTGCTTAACTCTCTTCGAATAGCTCAATAGACCATGTAGGAAAGCCCTCGGGCTCGAGAGCGAGTGATCGATCCTTAATCCTTATCATTCCCTTCGGATTGTTTGAGATTTGGGATTAAATCTGGTTTGACTTCAAGTTACTCATCCTTAGGAGTGTAAGGTTAGAGATTGAAAATGTTGAAGGAGTTTGAGACTCCATATCTTTTAAGTAATTTAATCCTATAAGCATTAGGATCGATCTTTTCTAGCACTTTGTAAGGTTCGTCGACCTTGGGAGATAACTTGTTCTTCCTCAAGTTTAGGAACTGATCCTTATTGAGATGTATCCCGACCAAATCACTTGGCTGAAATTCTCTCTTTCTCCATCCTTGGTTCTGCTAAGCAAATTCGATGATCAGTAGACATAGATCTCAATCGGCTATGTTTCATTTGACAACAACCTGTAGCAAAATTTTGACAGTTCGATTGACAACTTTGATCTATCCATCAGTTTATGGATGGCAGGATGCACTGTACAATAGCTTAGTCCCCATTCACCTCCAAAGTGTCCTCCAAAAGCGGTTCATGAACTTGGGGTCTTGATTTGAAATAATGGTTCTAGGCATGTCGGAAAGCTTAATAACCTCCTGCAAGAAAAGAAATGAGATAGTCAAAGCGTCATTAGTTTTGGAGCAGGGTAAGAAATGTTCCATTTTGTTAAACCGACCCATAACCACTATGATGGATTCCTTCCTTTAGGATGTCCTTGGCAATCCTAACATGAAGTCCATACTTAGCTTGGACCATAGTTTGGTTGGGACAGGCAAGGGTAAGTAATGTCCTTGCTTAGCTTGGCTCTTTACCTTCCTACAGGTTGCATACCTTTCTAACACGGACTGTACCTCTCATCATTCTCAACTAAAAGAATCTCACAAACAGTATTTCAAGGGTTTAGTGCTGGCTAAAATGTCTTGTTAATCCTCCTCCATGCGCTTCGCGTACTAGTAATTCTCTCATAGAATAAGTTAGGATACATAGCCTCCTCTTCTTGAATAGGTATATGTCTTCCTTGTGATATTTGTCCATGTTCATCTTTCCTCACATCTATCTATCTTCCCTGTGATAGTTGTCTAATGTTCGTCTTTCCTCACATCGGGCGTAGATAGGACCAAAGTTTAGGTCCTTAGCGTATAACTCCTTCATGGTTGAAAAACCAAGTAACTTTGTTTGTAGCTCGGTTAAGAGGGTATGTCGTCTTGATAGGGCATTTGCCATTACATTATTCTTTACATTCTTGTATTTTACGACATAAGAAAAACCCTCCATGAACTTGACTCATTTAGCTTGTCTTTGGGACAACTTCGATTGGTTCTTTAGATATCTCAAGGATTCATGATTAGTGCAGATCACAAATTCCTTAGGCAGTAGATAGTATTGCCATACTGTCAAGGCTTGGATTAAGGAGTAGAACTCCTTATCATAGATAGAATAGTTGAGTGTAGCTCCTCAAAGTTTCTCATTAAAGTAAGCAATAAGTCAACCTTCTTGCATCAGTACAGTACCTATGCCTAGTTTGGATGCATTACACTTGACTTCAAATACCTTGTTAATGTTTGGCAAAGCTAAAATCAGGGTTGTAGTTAGCCTCTCTTTCACTTCCTGAAAACTCTTCCTCTCCTTCTCTCCCCATTTGAATTCAACGTTCTTCTTAAAGAGTTTAGTGAGTAGGGCTACAATAATATTGAAGTTCTTTATGAACCTATGATAGAATGATGCCAAGCCATGAAAACTCCTCACATTGGTAAAATATGTTAGCTCAAGCCATTCTATGATTGCTCTTATTTTCTCATCATTGACTTGGATGGCACCTCTACTCACAATAAACCTCAAGAAGATCAACTCGGATCGGAAAAACTCATACTTCTTTAGATTAGCGTAGAGTTGTTCAGCTTGGAGTTTTGCGAGGACTCTTTGGAGATGCTCGTTGTGAATCTCCAAGGTAGGACTATACACTAAAATGTTGTCAAATTAAACTACAACAAATCTCCTTATGAATTCTCAAAGCACATGATTCATTGGATGCATAAATGTGCTCGATGCACTGGACAGCCTAAATGGCATTATAAACCATTCATATAAACCATGTCATGTCTTGAATGCGATCTTCTACTCATCACCTTCATGCATTTAGATTTGATGGTATCTAGATTTCAGGTCGATCTTAGAGAACACTCTTGCTCTACATAGCTCATCTAGCATGTCATTGAGCTTAGGTATGAGATACCTATACTTGATAGTGATTCGATTGATTGCTCGGCTATCGACACACATTCTCGAAGAACCATCCTTCTATAGCACTAACAAGGCTAGAACAGTATAGAATTTAGGGGACTCATGCACATACCCTTTCTCCATTAGTTCATCAACTTATCTCTACAGCTTGATGGCCTGTTTAGGATTCAACCTATAGGTAGGCTTGCTTAGTAGTGGGGCTCTTGGCTGTAGGTTGATTGCATGCTTGACACCTCAGATTAAGGGTAGACCCTTCGATAGCTCCTCAGAAAATAGGTCGGCAAATTCCTCTAGTAAGGTTTTTACCTTAGTAGGCAACTCCTCAAATCTTAACTTTAGAATTCTTCGAATCAGTAGATAGTTCGGTCCTTCAAGCTCCATATCTCTCTTTAGTTTGGCTTGGGTCAATATCAAAGCCTCCTTCTTCAGGGCTCGACTTAGTTGAGATTGCATGACCTTCACCTATTAGACAGTCATAGGAATCAATTTCATCCTTTTATCTTCGTACTCTATAGAGCAAGTATTCCTCCTTCTGACATATATAATTGCTCGATCAAACATCTATGGTCACCTAAGCAAAATGTGGGATGTACTCATAGGTAGTATATCACAAAGTGCTTCATCTTAATACTTGCTAATGTAGATTGACACAGACACCTGTTTATTTACTTATAGGGCTCCCTTACCACTAAGCTAGTGAAGCTTATAAGGTTTTAGGTAGGGCATGCTCAACAATTTTAGCTGTTGGACCATAAATGTAGAGGTTGCAATGGTGCAACTCTCACTATCAATAATCAGTACGCATAGTAAGTCATTCACCTTACATCTAATATGGAAGAGATTTTCTCTCTATTCGTCTTTTGGTACAAGACTAACATTCATTATCCTCTTCAACACTAGAGCGGTTGACATAAAGTTACCTTCCTCACTATAGATAACTTCCTCCTTGGATAGCTCGATTTGTTCATCCTCCTTCAACTCCTCTACTTTCTTATTAGTGTTGTCGACCTTAATAGTTAGTGCCATGCCTCTGATTGCCATCGTTCACCTATTCAAACATTGAACGACTATGTGTCCAAATCCTTGGCATTTGAAACACTTGATCTCACTCGTCTTCCTCCCTAAACTCTAGCCTTTCTTAAACTTCCTCGGGGTTCCTTCTCCTTTACTCAGGTAGTTTGAGCAGGTCAGGTTTCAGTGGCCTTGCTTAGTTCTGTTTGCATGGGTCTACTCAAAACAGGGTGGCTACTGGTAAGACGGTTAATAGGTGGTTGAAATCTACCTATTCGGCACCTTTCTAACCTTTGGGCGACTCGAATTGCATCATTAAGTATGCTAACATCGAGGGTTTCTAAGACATCTCCAATCTCATACTTTAACCCACTAATGAATCGAGATACAATTCGGTCTTCTAGCTCTATGACTTCACATCGGATCATTAACATTTAGAATTCCTTAACATAAGCATCTACACTCAATTCTCTTTGTCTTTGTTCTTGTGGTCTTTTGAAGGCATATTGCAGATAATAGCTTAACACAAACCTTCTCCGCATGACTCTCTTTGTTTTATCCTAACTTCTAATCTCTCATTCTCCTTCCCTTCTTTTGGTGGCTTGCAAGTTCTTCCACCACAAGGTAGCATAACTAGTGAACTCTAGTACTATAAGTCTAACCTTTGCATTATCGAGCACTTCATAGCATTTAAATTGCTTTTTAGTCTGATCTTCCTAATCTAAGTAATCCTCGGCATCACTACTTCTAGAGAAACTTGGAATGTGCATCCTCAATCCCTCAACTCTAGGGGTTTGCACATTTCTTTCCTTGGGCTCGTAGTACTCCTCTACTTTGTAATCTCCTTCTACTTCCTCCTCAATCTCTTTATGTGCTAACTTTTGTCTAACATCCCTATCAACTCCTTCAACTCAGGGTAGTCGAGCTAAGGCATTAACTTAGCCAAACTGGCCATTGCCTCGTCCTTGTTGCTCACATTCCCTAGTGGGGCTATTTTTAGTTCCCTACCTATCTTCCTAGATAATAGTCACCAAACTAACTATCAAGTCAGTAAGCTTATCCAAGCGATCACTTACTGACTGAGCTAGGAAGCTTCCTTCTTGTCTTTAGCCATATTAAGTACTAATTTCATGGTTTCCTAAAGTTCCTTAAACACTTGAATCTAACATTGATGGTTACTTTACAATGACAATGTCACAACAAACAAATAATTAACTATATTTTGTTTTGGTGTATCGAAAATAGGGGAAAACAGAGTTCATAACACTTCTCAACTACTAAACTTCAAAGCTAATAATAGAACTGCTATCTTAGGGGAGCAATAACAGACTATTTAAAGAACACAGTAGCAAAATCCTACTTCAAATGTAGTATGGCTTTGATACCAAGATGGTACGAATTTGTAGATGAACACACGGATACAATATCACATATAACCAAAAGGGGTAACTTTAAGCCATGAGATGGCTTGAAAAGTAAATGATAATCGATGGATGAGCAATGATTCCTATGCACTGACAATGGATATGATGTACCAATGCTTCACATGAGCTTAGGTCACACTTGATATAATGTACAAGTATAGCTAGAGGTCACTCGCCGTTAGTCTATGCTTGAATGGGCTAGATAAGAGTAGCTTAAGAGTAAGCAAAAAGGACACTTATCTCAAGAGAGAGTAAAAAAAGCTTAATGTATTGATGATGTAACTATTACATTTAGCGATTATTTATAGTACCTTGTTAGGGTAAGTCCTAAGTTTTAGAGACTACAAAAATGGATCCTTATTTACTAAGCAAAAGGAGAATAATTTATAGGGAAATGAAATCATGCAAAAGAACATCCTCTATCATAAAAGGATAGTACAAGTGTTAGAAAGGACAGTGCGTATGCATTTTACTCAGTTTGTGATTTTGACAATATTGTAAGCCGAGCAGGGGTAATTCTTTGATCAGGTTTGTTTGGAGTCAGCAGTTTAGCGTCTTGATGGTTGGGGCTAGATAGGGGTTGGATCAAAGGAAACTCACATTTGGGTCAACGTCGGCTGGTCAACCCTTCACAATTGTTAGCTCAACCTCAGTACTGTGGAGATGGCTGTTTTCCTGATTTGGTGCTTAGACTAGGGTATGGGAAGGGGTCGGCTCCATATGTAGGTTAATCACCTCAACAGCTTTATAGATGGTGTAGAGAGTGAAGTAGCAAGGCAGATCGAATTTGGGAAAACATTGGTCTTCGGTGCTTAACTCTCCTTGGACAGCTCAGCGTACCATGTGAGAAAGCCCTTAGGCTTAAGAGCTAGCAATTGGTCTTTGATCCCTATCAATTATGGAATCTTTACCTCATGTAATTCTTAGTAATCCAAGGACAAAATCTATGCTCAACTCAGTTTAGGATTTAGTCGAGATAGGCAAAGGCACTACTTTTCCTTGTTTAGCTTAACACTTAGCCCTCTTATATGCGACAGAGCCCTCAATAATTTGATGTATGTCTAGCCTCATTCTTGGATAGAAGTATCATCCACTCAACAACTCATATGTTCTACTCTCCCTAAAATGTCTGGAGAGTCCTTTACTATAGGCTTCCTTAATAAGCACCTCCATTATTGAACAGGTTAGCACACATAACTTTCCATTTTGGAACAAGTAACCATCTTCCACATGATAATCATCCATTGTTCTTCTGTCTACACATCACCCAAGTATGGGTTTGAAATGTAGGTCCTATAAATACTATTCATCGATACTTGCAAACTCAAATAACTTGGTCTATAGATCGATTAAGAGTACATGTCTCATCAGTAGAGCATCCATAACAACCTTGTTCTTGCCTTGTTTATACTTAATCATAAAGTTGAATCCTTTAAGGAATTCACGCTTTGACAGTTTGGTCTGACTTCTAAGGTACCTTAAGGACTCATAGTCTGTATAGATGACAAACTCTTTCGGTAATAGATAATGAGCCCTCGGATAAGAGCTAAGAGTTATTTGTCATATATAGAGTAGTTCAATTAAGGTCCTTTAACCTTCTAACTATGATAAGCTATTGGTTGGCATTCTTACATTAAGATAATGCCTATACTAGTGCTTGACAAGTCACATTCTAGCTCAAATATCTTCTCAAAGTCAAGTAAAGCTAAATAGGGGTGGAAGTTTCATCAAAACTTCTTTCCTCTCTTTCTTCCCACTTAAATTCATTATTCTTCTTCGTCAACTCGATTAGGGGTATGGCTATAGTACTAAAATTCCTAATAAACCTTCTATAAAAGGATGTTAGTTGGTGAAAACTTCTCACTTCGGCACAAGTGGTCAGAGTTGACCACTCTACAATGGCTTAGATCTTCTCGTCATCCACTCATAAGCCTCCTCCACCAACTACATAGCCTAGAAACACCACTTCCTCTTGGCAAAAACAACACTTCTTTAGAGCACATCTAACACAGCATAGAGATGATTACAATGACTCAACATGTCGGCATTATATACTAAGATATCATTAAAGTACACCACGACACACTTCTTGATCAAATTTCTTAGCTCATAGTTCATCAGTTGCATGAAAGTGCTTAGAGCATTTGACAAGCCAAATGACATTACCATTCACTTGTAGAGTCTATGTCAAGTTTTGAATGTAATCTTATACTCATCTCCCATCCTCATTCCAATCTGTTGGTAGCCAGACTTCAGATCAATCTTGTTGAAGATCTTTACTTAAGCCAATTCATCTAGTATGTCATCTAACCGAGGGATAGGATACCTATACTTAATCTTGATCTTATTTATAGCTCGACTATCAACATACATTAGCCACATACCATCCTTTTTTAGCACTAGGAGCGTTAGAATAGTACAGTGACTTAGGCTCTCGCTTACATACTCCTTCTCTAGTAATTCATTTACTTGTCGTTGGAGCTCAACAGCTTATCTAGGGTTTATTTGATAAGCTAGTTTGTTTGGTAAGGCAATGTCGAGTATTAAGTCAATGCAGTGTTCAATACCTTTGAATGGTGGCAAACCTTCCAACAACTGTTTTGGAAATAGGTTGGCATACTCAACCAACAATCCTTTCACCTCAATGGGTAGTTCAGTCCATTCCTTCAACTCGAGTAGCCTTCTAACAAACATAAAAGTTAGCATATAAGCTTTTATAGCCTCTTGGAGCTTAACTTTGCTTAGTTTTGAAGCCTTCTTAGATCTTCGAGCAAGTTTAGCCTGCAATTTTTTAACTTAACTTGGCATCATTGGGTTTAAAGTGACATTCCTTCCATCCTTCTTAAACACATAGGTGTTCCTGTACCCATCATGTATAATCTTTCAATTGAAAAGCCATGGTTGACCTAATAACACATGTGATGCGCACATAGATAGTAAATCACAAAGAATCTCGTCGAAGTACTTTTCAATTGAGATCAGTAGTAATACTTGTAAAGTAACATGTAGTACCCCTCTCTCGCTTAGCTAATGCAACTTGTACAACTTCAGATATGCTATAGTCGACAACATTAGCTTTTTAATCAGATCAACTAATACCATATTGGTGCAGCTACCACTATCTACAATGAGTGCACACAATTGATCATTCACCTTGCATGTGATGTGGAACAAGTTCTCTCTTTGCTCTTCGTCATGTAAGGGCTCTAAATTCATTGTATGTCAAACAACTAGGACCAACTAATCCAAGTCCTCGGCAAACATATCTTCCTCGATCAATTCATTCTCTTGAGAAGTTTCTCTCGAGGGAATAGTCTCTTCCTCAGGTTCATCGTTAATACTATCCACTTTAAGCTTCAAGACGTCTCCCTTGATAACTATGGTTTGTGAGTAGCTATATGTCCAAACCTTTAGCACTTAAAGCACTTGATCTGGTTTGTCTTCCTTCCATATCCTTATCCCTTCTCATATGTTCGGGTTAGCACATCACTGTTAGGTTTGCCCTTTTGTTTAGCTCGAACATCTACCTTTTTGGTTAGCTCGGTACTTGATTGAGCTTAAGAACTTCCTTGGCTAGGTCAACTTAGTTAACTAGGTCGTCTTATTGGTGGTCAGGTTGGCATTATATTTCTTCTTTGCCTTTCTACTCATTAGGCTATCTATATAGCCTTATCCATCATAGTAAATTGATGGAGTTCCACAATGTCTCAGATATCACTCCTCAACTTGGTAAGGAACCTAGAGACTGTTCGTGTTAATGGTTCCTCCACTTCATAGTAAGTCATAAGCATTTAGAATTTTTAGACATACTTGTCAACAATTCAACCTCCATGCTTCAACTCTTAAAGCTGAGCAAAAGTGTCTTGTAAATAGGTATCCGGTACAAACCTATTTTTGAGTATTCTTTTCATCTCAAGCTAAGTATTAATCTCTTGATATCCTTCTCGTCTTCTCATGACTTGAAAGTTCTTCTACCACATGGTGGCATATCTTGAGAACTTAATAGTAGTAGTCCTTACTTTCTCATAGTCTTCATATTGGTAATAATAAAAAACACGCTCTACCCTTTCCTCTTAATCTAAATAATCATCCATATTTCCAGACCTATTGAAGCTCAGGATCTAAAGCTTCACATGGTCAATAGCTCGTGGTGCTTGAGCTCATTCTTCTTCCTCTTTATAGTCTTCCTCTTCATCTTCATCTAGATCTCCTAAGTCAATCCTTCTTCTCACTCATCTACCTACTCTTCCTTCTCAAACTCTTCGAGTTAGGATTTATCCCTTAACAGGTTGAATAACCTGTTGAGTGTTCTATACAATGTCTATAGGGTAATAGGCTATTACATGAATGGCTTTGATTAGGTTTGCTAAGAGGTCAACCACCTTATCTAGTCTCTCGTATGTACTTCTAGAAGTGTTCTAAGGTTATTGGCTATAGTAAACAACTCTACTACTGTCATCCCTAATGCCAGTATTAATACTCAAGTTTGTCATTTCTTCGACAAATTTAAATATCAAACTTTTTGATTCTGAGATGTTCTTGGGTCCACTTCTTCTAACTAAGCAACATGTACACTCTCTAAACTAGATACTCAGTAACTCGTAAATACAACAACAATACTATTGAATAAGTCATAGCACATAAACTTGCTTTGTTTTCAAACGCCTAAAACAAGGCAAAATAGGGTACTTAAGAACAAGTTACTACACCCAATTGTTGGCTCAGCATACTATAATAATCTTCTCCACAACTTTGATACACTATGGCAATAAGCACTACTTTGCAATTCCTAAGTACAACTTACCCAAAGTGAAAGCTTCGCTTTGATACCAAGACAATTTAGACTGAAGCTAAGAGCAGATGCGGCTAGTATAGGGGTGGGTCTAAGCTTGTCAAAAGCTTGAATTGAATGATGGGAAATGTATGAGAGAACAAAAAAAGCAACAAGATAAGCGATCCTAGGAATAGCTCCAAAGGATATAATGAATTAATGAAACATTCGAGGACTCACGGCATAACTCAATATGATATACGAAACGTTTCGATAAGTTTACCCACCACTTAGCCTTACTTAAGAGTTAGGATAAGAGTGAAGAAAGTGTAAACAAGCTAGCAAGAGCAATGCTCACGAGAAGGAATATCTAGTGTATTGATGTTAATTGATAATAATTGTAGACTCTGTAAATTTAACCTTCTAAACATAGTGTCGAATTTGAGTGTCGTAAACATTTCCTTAAGTTGATAAAACTACATAAAATGAAAACCAACTAATATTTTGAACTTGGAACTTAAAACGAACTTGAAAGACCCAATGATACAATTTTGAAACCCTTATCATGCAAGAAAACCTTAATCTCTACATACATGTACTTTAAAAAAAGAAATGTAAACCTAAACTTAATAGAAACCGTAAATATCAAACCATAAAAATATTTAAAATTATCTTAATGCTTGAAAAGCCATAAATCAATAAAATTATCAATAATTTTATGAAATCATATAAAACTGATAACAAACGAATTAATGATTATTTCAAGTAATAATAAACAACAAAAATAAGCTAATTAAAGGAATAAATTTACAAAAATTGTTTTACTTGTGTACATAAGTAGCCCTACAATATATATATATATATATATATATATATATATTATTAAGCAATTTCCATTTCTTAATCTGTCATATGATATAAATATATATATATATGTTGCATAATAAAGCGGTGTTCCTAAATAATTAAGCCAATTGATCCTTAAGCTCCTAAATGTAAGTAAATTATTCTCGAGTTGGTGAAAAACCCTAAAACATATATAATCTCACTCGAACTCTAAAACATACATAAACTCACTCGAACCCTAAAACTTAGGATGATTAAGGACTTATGATCCTAAATAAATAATTAAGAATATAATTTCAATAAATTTTATTTAACTCTAGAAAACTTGAAAATTTCTTAAGAGGTAAATCATAACCTATAAATTAATTTAAGAACCAAACCCTAAAAGAATTTCATATAAGACAATTCCCTTATTTTCACTTATAGGCCCTGTTACGTATGGATAAACTGTAAACACTATTTTTAGCGAACTTCTGATTCAACTAAGAACACTTCCCAAATGTTCCCAAGGATAAACTAAGCTAAGAATCTAAGTTTACATTTAAAAACAAATTTAATTTTTCAATTCGAAACCCTATTATCGATAAAACTCGAATACGAGAACCATTGACTCTAAACCCAAAACCTTAAAACAATTAAGGACTTGTAACCTTAAGTGGCTAATTAAGAATTTAATTTGAATAATTTTATTCAACTCTAGAAATTTTCATAATTTTATAAGAATTAAATTATAACTTACAAATCAATTTAAGAGACAAACTCCAAAAGAATTTCATATAAGACAATCTGCTTATCTTCATACATAAGATTTGTGCACATGAATAAGTAAACTAACCAATCATCCTAAATAACCTATCAATTGATAAATATAAACCCTGCTTTTAGTGGGCACATGATTCAATTAAAAGTACTGTCCGAACATTCTCAATGATTAACTAAACTAAAAACTTAAGTTTACATTTAGAAACAAATTAAAATTTTCCAATTCAAAAACCAATTATCGAGGAAACCTGAACTTGAAGAACTACGAGCTCTAAACTCACCTAAGACCCTAAGTGACTAATCGATAATTTAATTTTAATAATTTCATTCAACTTTAGAAAATTTCACAATTTTATAGGAATCGAATCATAAAGTACAAAACAATGCAAGATGAAAATCCTAAAACAATTTCCTATAAGACCATGCCCTTATCTTCATGTCTAAGCCTTATACATCAATAAGTAGACCAACCAATCACCTTAGATAACTTATCAATTGAGAGTTGAATCATTTATCAATTGATAACTTATCAAAATCTAATGATAAGACATTTTCCTTATCACCTCTTCACTTAAATTACATATAGATAATTCTTTATAAGATTTCACATGCTTAACTTCATTAAATGAGACAAGACTATTCCATGACCCCAAATGACATTAAATGGCAGATTTAAACAAGGAAGAAAGGGGGGCCATGCTCTTGTCTTTCAACCATCAATTACTTTCTCTTACACATCACTATTCACCCCTTAATGCTTACATCATCAATAGTTGTAATTGTTGACTTTTGTGTAAGCTACAAGACAATCAATTAAAGCTTTTTGCACACACTTCTTTTCTCATTCAAAATCTGCCACTCTCTCCCTATTTCACTCCCATTTTCACTTCCCTTTCTCTCACTTTAAACACAAATCAAAAGAAGAAATCTAACTCCACAAATTCCTAACATTGCCGCCACCATTTTTGCTTCCATACTTACGGCACCAAGCTTTATTTTGTGCCCTCTATTTGTGAACTTCAAAAACCACTTTTAGGAACTTTAAAATATCCTCAAAGCCTCACTTCAAAGATCAAGACTCTAGTTCTAAAGGAGCTTGCAAGAAGAAGGAGGAAAAACAAGGAACATAAGAGGGTACTTAGTTGCACAACCAGCATTTCTACGCTTTTAGGACGAATAAGTTATTTCTTTGTGTTAGTGGTTTAGTGTTACAAGTTAGGAGACCATGTTTTCATGAAGATATTAGCATGATCATAAGATGATAAAATAGCTAGACCACCTTAAGAAGTATGCTTGTGAACCCCTTTACATGAAAGTTGAATTATGAGCATGCTAAGTTGGTATTATGTAAAGATATATGTTTAACACTTAAAATGGAAGATTTTAAGTTAAGAAAATCATGAAATGTGTACATGAATGAGGAGACATCATGCTAGATGTGGAGTACATGTGAGCCATTTAGATGTTATTTCCATTTCTATTAAGTTAAAGATGCTCAAACCTAGCCTTAGGTAAAGGAAAATCCATTACATGAAGCTTTTATGAAGAAATCAACTTTGTATGACATGAGCTATGATATAGAAGTTGTAATAAGTGTAAGATCTCCTATTTCTTTGTGTGAAGCATGAGTTAAAGAATCATCTTACAGAAGAAAAGTTAAGTTAAGATTTGGATACAAGTAGTTTAAGTGTATGATCTAACACCTAAACTTAAGGAAATGATAAAACAAGTTGAAAAACTAAGTGAGAACCCATTGGATTCATCACGACCAGATCTGAAACCTAACTAAAAGCCACTTAAAAATATGATAAAACTAAGTGAATAAAGTAAAAATATCAACCAAAGCAAGTATGGTAAGTATATAAAGCCTAAAACTCAAAATCGAGCCTAAAACTCTCAAAACAAGCCTAGAACTCTAAGTTGAGCCTTCATTAAAATTCTAACCAGCACTTTAAAATATTAAGAAAGGTTGTTTTGAAGCCCATAAGAAATCCACCTAAGACTCTATAAGCCCAACAAAGTCACTAACTTTAGTTTGAACCAAAAACAAGCCCATTTAACAACTTAAGCCTACTAAAGAGCCCATGAAGTAGTTGTTAGCCTTAAGAGTATAAATCAAAGTTGTAAATTTGTTCTCAAAGAGTATTTTGAGCTTAGGATAAAACCTTAAGACCAAGCCCAAAGGATTTCTTAAGTTACCAAAAAGCCCATTAACCAAATAAAGCTCAAAAGCACTTCAAAATATGAGGATTGCTATTGTTCTGACCCATGGACAAATTTGCATGCCTCATTTCACAAATCTAACCTCACCACATTAAAGTACACTTGAAAACGATGAATATTGACTATAAGATCATAAAAATCGAATTTAAAACGAGAAAGTTATACGTAATTGAACTTTTAAGTAAAACTGGGAAAAATTATGAAACCAAGTCCAAAGTATAACTTAAAGGGTTTTAGCTTAGTTTTCTAGGTTTTATTTCAAATCCTTATAGTATCGTATTTGCGATGTCCAGGGGACTTGGCTTTGGGGAGACGACATATCCCGGATTATTTTAATTGATTCGCATGGTTGAGTAAGTAAATTCCTGATGACTCTTTACTTGATTTTCTTTGTAGAATAGATGCACCTAAACTTATATATATAAATTTGGATGCTTATGGGATATGGGAGATGCATGTGTATAGATTTATGGATGCAATGGGAATTGTTTGTACTAATATATACATGTGAATTGTATGGAATGAAATTGTCTAATCACCTTGAAAATTGAATTAATCACTTATACGATTAAGAAATCAAAATAAATCATGCATTCCCCATATTGCATACGGATAACACTAACTGCTGCTTCACGTAGAAGATGGTAAGGGACTCACAGGAATACGAGTTTCTTGCAGGATTAGGCACTAGCTATGTCATCATATATATTGAGTCTCTGTCTTAAGCTGATGGGCTTACTAAGCGCCGGAAGATGCCAACCGTCAGTGAGGAGCCAAGCCTTGTGGCATCTACTTAGGGCGTGTGTTTATAGATTACAGAGGCCACCACACTACTAGACTTAAGATCTTAAAAATATGATTTGTTATTCGGTAAAGGAAGTATACACACACACGTATATATATATATATATATATATATGTAGTTTTGTTTTGGCTTAAGCACAATAGTGCAAATGAAATAAAACCCAAGGTCTAGAACCCGGATTTTGGTTTAGGTTGGTTAATTATCTCCAAACCCTGACTACAGGGGGCGTAATTCTGAGTCATATGCAGTTCCTAGGCTATTGCAAGTGTTGTTTGGTGTACTAATTATTCATGCATTGATATAATTGTACATTTAATAAATTTTGCCATGTGGTATTGATGAGGCTATTTATCTTACTAAGCATAAGCTTACACCCTAATAGTTCTTTTCCTTGCAGGTTGATCGATAGTTGGGAATGTGATAGGAATTAAGTGCAGAGGGCTACCATTGAATTAGTATGATGAAAAGCTTGTGTAGTTAATTCGAAATGCTCCGAAAAATGATTAATGTCTCTATTAAGTTTAATATCTTTAGTAAGTTTAGAATTTTCTAAAATTGTCTATCTTATTTCATTATTTTGGTAGGGGATACCGATTCTCTACGGTTCTGAGGAACTGTGGAAAAATGGATATCCATAATTATTTATATTATATAATGAGTCAATGAACTAAAATTGAAGACTCTAACAAATAACTATTTAGAGTCTTGCAATCTCTGACTTGCAAGGTGATTTTCTTATCATGGGTGCACATGTGATATGGAAATTTTAGGCAATACTACTAAGCCCCTCTTAGGGTCGCTATAATAATCTTGCGGATACACATACAATGGGTATTTATACCCAAGAAATTAGAGCAACTTACCTAAAAAAATGGAAAAGAAAAAAAGGGGTAGTATTTAAAAGGAGTAATATACAAGGAATGATGAAGGGTATATTGGAAATTACAACAAAAGAAATTTTTCCGTACGGAAGATTCTATGTACAACTACTTAGATACTTAGCTCACTGTAAGTAGGTAACTCTTTAACAGAAAAGATAAATTCTATATGGCCAACTAGAATTCTACCTAGCTAAGGTATTGAGCAGGGATGTTGATCTAGGGCGAACTCATCATAGAAGGGATGGTAATGAACATGTGCTGGAGCTCTCATCCTCTCAGCACCAATGTTGTCGAGTTGGGGCTTGTTTGGTCATAATTAAGTAGGGGCTTGTTTGGTCATAATTAAGTAGGGGCGTATGAAGGGTTGGGTTATAAGCAGAGTATTCATCCAGTTGGTACATAATTTTCAAGAGATGTGCAATCATTCGACACAGCATAGGGAGTTGATTGACAGTAAGGAGCAACTTTACCTTAGTAGGGGTCAGTTGGCGTAAGAGGATTCGCCTCATTAGTTCTTCTAATCCTTGGGCTCAGTTATGGGTTAAAGGCTCAATAGCCTGATTCTCATTAATACCGACTAGACAAATTGGATGGCAAGCTCATATTATGGACATAAAGCATTGGTAACCGTTGATTGTATTTTGATTGACATTCACGTATTGAATCTTTTTGTATTTACCATGAATCAATAAAGAAAGTTCATTCCCTAAATTTTATGTCCATTTTACTTAAGTATCTCAATTTATTTTTATTCTTATAGTCTTAACCTACAATAGGTGAATGATCATCACATGGTAAAATCCTTATAAGGATTCCTGACGATCACACCTCTTTAGGCTAAGGCATGTTGGAACACCATCAACCTGATGCCTTTGGCTAACCTCAATGGTAGGAAAAGTTCCCATTTGCAATTGAGGAACTCCTACATTCACTAGTAGGAATAGCATTGGTTAAACACTACTAGCTTAGCCCATTAAACAATCTAAGCTACTGACAATTGAACGGTATCCTTAAAAGAGTCACCCTAACTCTTCCTAACGTAAAGTGACCTTAACTACTCATGGCAAGCTAGTTGCTAATGACATGAATTTAACATACATTTTCTATAGTTATTTTGTGTTATTTTAGATGTTAATTTAGTTAATTTTATGATATTTTGAGCTTAAATTAGTCGATTTTCAATTTCATGGACTTTGGGAAGCATTTTGTGGAGCTTTGAAGGTTTTATCAATTTTTTGAGTTAATTTAGACAATAGCACTAACCAAGGTGTAAAGCAAATGAATTTCGAGCGAGAAAAGAAGTTTAGTAAAGAATACGATTAAAAACCAAGGTCGTATGCTCTATTTGTGATCCCCTCTTCATTTAATTCCATTGAAATTTTGAGATTTCGGACAAAGTGCAAGTATACAACTACGCTTCACAGCTGTATACCTTAATTATGGACTTACAATGATTTTTAAATCTTCTATTTTTGTTGGTTTTTTTTTTTTTTTTGCAATTCTGGGTCTACTTATTATAAATAGTTGCTGAGACCTAGGGTTATAAAGAGAGCCCCTTAAATATAAGTTAATACGATATAGAATTACAAAAGGGGTTTCTCTCTTCTTTTCTTTTCTGTGGTTGTTATGCTTTTATTTTGATTGCTTAGTAAATCATTATCAAACCATATATTCTAGGGTGATTTTTATTAATGAAATTTAGTATATAATTTTGAATATTGTGATTTAATTGTATTGTTTATATTATCTACTTTAATTAAATATACCGATGATTGAGTTATTGTTTGAGTTTATTGTAGAGTTCGTGATAGCATGCAGTATGACTAACTGACACAATTAGGCAAAAATTGCTAGCTAAAATGTTTAGTAGTTTGTTTTTCCAAATTAAGGCAACCTAATAGTAGTGTTTGAGAGTGTCATGCGATTCTGCGATGCTCTATTCAAAAGCAATTTGAGTAGTGATAGTTTTAGACTTAGGAATTAATCTCCATAGTCTAATAAAGCAATTAAGATTGAATAAATCATTTAGGTCTAGGTAGCAAACAACAATAAAGATTTACTAAGGAATATACTATCTTTTTATTAAATTAATTGCATTATTGTTTTTTTTTTCCTTAGTTGTTTTATTTAATTTTCATACTTTTATCTTTAATCATTTCTTTTATGTTATCATTTCAATTTTCAGTTTTTACTCTTAATTTATTCTATTGAATATTTTATCATATCAATTAGGTAATTGAATAACCCTTGGGTATGGTTGCTAAAAATAATTAAATACACTCCCATATATCATTCTTTAGGAGATTGACACTTGGACTCATAATCTGTTTTATCTATATTATAACTTACCAAGTGTACTTGCCTAATTAGTGTAGTATATACCCCATCAAGTTTTTGGCATCGTTGACGGGGAATCAACAGAGTAGTCTAATTAGCAAAAACCCTAAATTCTTCAATTATTTTACAATATATGTAATATTTCTTTCCTTATTTTAATATTATTCTCTCTTATATTATTACTAATTTCTAAATCTTTGTAGTTTATGATAAGGAGTTGTAGTAGTAATCTGGTTAAATTTGATCCAAAGATTGAAAGAATAGTATGGTATCTCCATAGAAGAAACCGTAACACTATAGATCAAGTCGTGCCACTTTGATTAAAAGAAGAATCAAAAGATTTAGATAATGAGTAGGAAGTTGAACTAAAAAACATGGCATTGAACAATGGGAACAACAACAATGATGACACTAACAAGAATACTTATGGAGTTTGCTAAACTAATGGTGACTAAAGCTGAGTCTAGCGTTGTAAGGCCTATGATTCAAACAAATTTTCATATTCAACTGAATGTTATCTAGATGTTTCAACAATTCATCCAATTTGACAGATTGGCTGACAAGGACCTAATAATCATATCTAAAATTTCTTAGAGATTAATGGTATCTTAGACAATGCGATAAGATTGAGGTTGTTTTTGATCTCTATATGAGGTAAGGCCAAACATTGACTTATTCTTTACCTAAAGGTTCAATTATGACCAAAAAATCTTTTGTAGAAAAATTTCTAGGAAAATATTTTCTACTTGCTAGGATGACAAAAAAAAGGAATAATATTTCTACTTTTGTCCAATTTGAGAGACTCTATGACACTTAGGTAGTGGTTTAAGGAATTATTGAGGAGGTATCCACACTAAGGACTACCTTAATGGATGCAAATTTAGACATTCTATAATGGACTTAATTATTCTACATGTTAAATGATCAATACCGCAACTAGAGGCACTTTAAGTGTTAAGACACTAAATGAGGCCCAAAAGTTAATTGAAGGCATGTTAGTGAATAATTTGCAGTAGAATAATGTAAGAGCCAAGATGAAAATGTTAGCAAAATATGAAGCTCATTCTATAATGGCGTTAATTACATAGGTTGGAAACTTAAGTAAAAAGATTGATTGACTAATGAAACCTGTTAATTTAGTGCAAGATGAAATTTTAATTGAAATTGAAGATGTTAATATTGTTGCTATCTACCTTGTGAAGAACTCTTTCAACAATACTTATAACTAGGTTAGAGAAATCATCTTAACTTTTTTTAGGGAGGCCAGCAACAACAGCAAAAGTGGAATGTGCAACAAAACAATAAGGCCCCTAATGTCGAAGAATTACCTAATCGATTTATCTAAAGTTTAGATGTTAGATTCTAAGCCAATGAAGTTACACTAAGGAACATGGAAGATTTGTTAAGTGATGTGCCTAAGAACTCAATTATCACTAGGACTTACTATAGGAGATGAAAACCAAATAGGTAGGTTGGCAAGCTAAATATAGTAGCTAATGTGAAGTTGCTTGGAGGATATGACTCAACTACGGACACAACACAACTTAGCACTTCACTCACTATAATGCAGAAGCTAATGCCAAAGTCCACTAGTTACTAATCTTGAGCTACTTGGTAAGACTAAATAAGAGTATGAAAATAAACTTAGAGAGGAATATCTCATAAGAACAAATACATTCAATGTTTGTAAGGAATGCGAGATATTTCGACTACAAAAGAGGGGACTATTTATAGTAAGTCCCTAGGGTAACATAACAAATAAGGAAAATTACAATAAATGGCATATATGAAAAGGAGATTCTTAGTATATTAAAAAAAGGGTAAATAAGACAAATGAAGAAAGGGAAAAATAGTATAGTGTCATGTGAAAAGGACAGGTGGCAACGCAACATTGGTTTGGCAGTAAATGTTAAATGTTGCTATGTAGTAGTAGAGATAATAAGTTAAAGAGCCAAAGCTAGTATGATGGCATCTCGGCACTCAGCTAGTTGACCTCAATATTCGGCACCTCGACCTTGGCATAAAGAGGTCTTGGTAATGGGTATAGTGTTGTATGGCTTAGGACCTTGGCTTCGATACATGGTTGGTAGGCCATGGCATTCAGCATCTCGTCTTCGGCATTCGGTAGATATGGTTTAGCACTTGGAGTTGGGTAGAGTAGGGTATAGCCGAGATGAGCCTTCAAGGAGTTCCTCTACCATTCTCTTGTAAACTATACCTCATTCTTGGCAAGTTGATTAGAGATAATTCTTTTGGAGAATGATTGAAGGCCTTGGAGGTAAATACAGGTGAGTGGGCCAATGGTTAGTAATCCATTAGTTCCTTAGGGTTGGTGAAGATTTGTCCTCAAATCTCGGCTCTCATCTTCATCGAGTGCATAAGGTATTGGTTAGTGACATTAAAAGTAGCAAATATACTAATAGGAATCAAGCTACTAAGCCTTTCACCCATAGTCGAGCCCAAGGATTGGAAGGGCTAGCAAAGCGAATCCTCTTGCTCCAGTCGACTCCTGCCAAAGTCAAATATCTTTTTTTACTGAGTCACTTTGTATGCTGAGCTGACTGACTGCCTATCCCTCTTAAGTATGCGGAATTGTAGATTGCCAAGACAATAGCTAAACCATTCATGATTACTCACTCACATCCAAGCTGACCTATTACTCAGTATCACCCTTACTTAGAGAATAAGAGAGAGACTCTAGATTGATCCTTAGCCACCCTTACTTAGACAAGCAATCTGTTCGTACACTTTTTTTCTCATCCTCCAATGGCCTCGCTAATATATCTCCACCACGTGTACAAGGCCATGTATAGAATTTGCTACACTGATCATTGCTTTTCTTAAATATTCAATTTTACCCTCTTGTATTCTTATACATTACTTTTAAGACAATACCTTTGTTGTCTTTTCCCATTTAGGCAAGTTGTCTAAACTTTCAAGTATAAATACCCCTTATATTTGTAGCTGTAAACATTAGATTATCATCAATACAACTAAATATTCTTCCCTATGAAAACACTGTTTGTTTACTCTCATTTTACTTTTATCCTAACCTTTGAGTAAGGCTAGGTGGCGAGTAACTTCACCGAACCAATTTGTGCATCATATCAAGTTGTGCCCTAACTCTTCGGAAGTTCCATTGGTGCATCATATTCTTTGGAGCTATATGTAGGTTTTTACTTACTTTTCATTCACTTTTCCATTCTTTCATGCATTTACTCATTATCTCTTCAAGCTTTTAGTAAGCTTGGACCCATCCAACGACCAACCTTATCTATTCTTGACTACGATTTCATATCATCTTAGTATCAAAGTGGAGGTTACATTTAGGCTGTAGTAGTTGTTTTAAAGTTCTATCATTAATTATCTTACATGTGTAAAATAGAGCAAGTTTTTTTTTTTTTGTTATTTTAGTTGTCGTGTTTACTAGTTATTGAGCTTTTAGTTTAGAGGAACTATTTAGTGGACTTAGAGAGATAGTGTTAGCCATAGTATTAAGGCAAGGAGTTTGGACTTGAATCTTATAAAGCAAATGACAAACCCGAGTATTAACGCTAGTGTTAAGGATGACAATAGTAAAGTTGTCCACCATGGCCGATAGTCTCAAGGAACTCCTAAGAGTACTAATAAGAAACTTAATGAGGTAGCTAACCTCTTAGTACATTTAACCGGAACTATTCATGCATTAGCTTACCAACCAATTGAAGCCGTACGTAAAACTCCACAAGTTACTCAACCTACTAAAGGTTAGAACCCTACTTGACCAGTTCGAGGTAGAGGAGTAAACAGACAAGTAAGGAGAAGGATTGAGTTGAGAGACATGGGAAAAGAGGACAAGGAAGAGTATTATGAAGAAGAAGAACGAGCTCAAGCACCTAGAACCTCTAACCATGTGAAGCTTCGAATTCCAAGCTTCAATGGTTTTAGGAGTGCGGATGAATACTTAGAATGGGAAGAGAAAGTGGAGTATGTGTTTGACTATTACCAACATGAGGATTATGAGAAAGTAAGAACTGCTACTATGGAGTTCTCTAGATACGCCGCCATATGGTGGAAGAATTTATAGGTTTTAAGGAGATAGGAAGAATACAAAGAGATTAATACTTGGGTAGAGATGAAGAGAATACTCAGAAATAGATTTATGCCAAATACTTATCTATAAGATACTTTTACTTGGCTTTAGGAGCTAAGACAAGAAGGCCAATCTGTTGATGAGTATGTTAAAGAGTTTCAAATGCTTATGATTTGCCGTAAAGTGGAGGAACCACTAGTATGAATAATCTCAAGGTTCATTACTGAATTGAGACGTGACATTCGAGATAATGTAGAACATTACCGATTTGCAACAATGAATGAAGCATCTGAATAGCTCAATGAGTGGAGAGATAGAAAAGAAGTCAAGTACTGACCAGATTGCCAACTAGCTAACTTGTACAGGCAAGTAATTGAGCTTGGTTAAGTATTAAGCTAATTCGAAAGTTCGATGTTCGAACAAAATAGATGAGCTGACCTGATAGTTTTGTGCCAACCCATACTTATGAGAAAGGGTAAGGATCTAGTAATAAGATGAGTTAGATCAAGTACTTTAAGTACTAAGGATTTAGACATATAGTTGCTTACTACCCGAACCGAATAACTATAGTCATCAAGGGATACATCCTGAAGATAGAGGTAGAGAGTACTGATAAGGAACTTAAGGAGGAGACCATTGCCGAGAAAGAACTGATTAAAGAAGATGTGTTTGCTGAGGACTTGGACTAGTTGGTCTTGGTTGTCCGGCGTATAATGAACTTAGAACCCTCACGAGAGGAAGAGTGATAACTCTGATTTTAAACATATTTCATATGGTGATTTTATAGCATTTCTCGTACATTTTTGGCTTTCTTTAAAGAAATTGATACTTAATTGAGTAAAATGTTGATTTCAGGGTTTAAATGCATTCTAAGCTCGAAAACGAAGAAAACGAATCAAGTTTCACTCAATTCCGAGTTCAAATGAAGAAGTTATGAAGTTTTGAAGTTGTGCAGAAATTTTGCCTTAGTGCAGAAAGTTACACGACCCGAGGACACGGCCGTGTCCCAGGTCGTGTCTAGTGACAAAAATAAAATCCGTGTAAAACATATATAAAAGGATATCTTAGGGTTTAAAATGGGGAGGGAGACATTACAGAAACGGAGAGACAAGAGACGAGAGGAGACTTGAGGAGAACATCAATCAAGAAGCAAGAAAGACATCGATTTCAAGATTAGAGAGATTGTTCATCAAATGAAGAGGGGTTTTCATGCTTTATTTTACGTTTTTGATGAAACTCATTTTTAGATTCGTTATGATAGCTTAGAATTCAAGTATTTAGGACTATGAAACTTAGGGTTTCATGTAACCCTTGGATTGAATTATAATTTCAAGAAAGTTTCTATCTTTTCTTGATTCAATTATGTCGTTTAATTATGGATTGATAATTCTAGAGTGTCAATATATGATATTATGCATGTTGATTGAGAAATTGCATGTGTAATTAGATCTAAGCATAATTGAAGAGAAACATGTATACTTAGAGATAAGATACATGTTTCTTTCGGAAAGTTGATTGTTTGTGTGGGAATTCATTATACATTAATGCAATTCTAAGTTATATTATTAAGTGAAGAGATTCCGGTAAATAATTTAGGATTAGGGTTAATATGCTTGAGAAAGATATTAGCTTTAATTGTGAATCCCCCCGGTCAAGAATTATAGAAACTGAATTGAATACATTTAAAAAAGGTTACATGTTAAACACTAGGGGAAATAATTCTTAAATACATTATTGCATAATTGAAGTCGTTCGTAGTTTATTGTTTCCTAATTTACGTAATTAAGTCTCATAATTAGTTTAGTTTATTAATTTCAGTCTTTTTAATTCATTCAATTTATCATAATTTTCCGGTTAGATAATAAAGCTAAAGTTAATATTAGTACTCAAAATCTCTGAGGGATCGACTCGGACTCATATCCGCTATATTAAAATTGATAGGTGCGCTTGCCTCGTATCAAGTTTTTGGCACCGTTACTGGGGATTTTCGATATTAAGAACGCTAGTTGCTTTATTACTTTAACCATTTTTTTTTCTTTATTTTCTTTTGTTTTCATTGTTTATTTTTATTATCTAGAGCTGCAATTGATTTTTTATTTCTTGCCTTTGTAGTGTATGACCCACAGTAATTCGGAAGATTTAGTAGAACTCGATCCTGAAATTGAGAGGACTGCTCTTCAAAATTTGAGATCGCGACCTAGACAAGTTGTGCCAACCATAGACGACGAATCAATCGTTGAGATCAAGGAAGAAGATAAAGAGGCCAACTCTCAATTCATCGAGCAAGAAGATCCACCATACATGGCTAACAACGGGAATAAAGCAAATCGGACCATGTCCGATTATTCAAGGCCTACGCTTATTGGAGCTGACTCCAGTATTTCAAGGCTAACCATCGCGGCTAATAACTTCCAAATTACACCTAACATCATACAAATGGTGCAACAATATATTCAGTTTGATGGTCTCCAAGATGAAGATCCTAATGCCCACATCTCTAGTTTTCTAGAGATTTGTGATACGTTCAAAATCAACGGAGCCACGGATGATGCCATTCAATTGCGACTATTCCCTTTCTCCTTGAGGGGAAGAGCAAAACAATGGTTAAACTCCCTACCAAGAAATTCAATCACAACTTGGAATGAATTGGTAGAGAAATTTTTGGAGAAATATTTCCCACCAGCAAAGACCGCGAAACTTCGTAATGATATTTCGTGTTTTGCTCAATTAGAAGCGGAGACGCTTTATGACACATGGGAGCAGTTCAAGGACTTGCTCAGGAGATGCCTACATCATGGCCTCCCACTATGGATGCAGATTCAGACCTTTTACAATGGTCTCAATCTATCCACTAGACAGATCATTGATGCATCTGCAGGAGGTACTTTGAACACTAAGACACCTGAGCAAGCCCAAAATTTGATTGAAGGAATAGCGATGAACAACTATCAGTGGGAAAGCATTAGAGCCAAGCAAAAGGCCATGGGAGTTAATGATGTGGACTTGACCACTGCTTTGGCAGCCAAGGTGGACTTGTTGAGTAGAAAGATTGATGCACTTTCAATTGGCCCTTAACAAGTGCAATCGGATGTAAGTGATTTTGGTATGCAGGGGTATGGAGCACAAGAACAACTGGAACAGGTGGATTATCTAGGAAATCCACCTAAGCAACAAAATAACCCCTACAGCTACACTTACAATCCAGGATGGAGGAATCACCCCAATTTCTCTTGAGGAAGCCAAAACCAAAGCCAAGGCCAGCAGAAGACCAACTTTGGACCACCTGGGTTTCAACGACCATTCCCACCTCCTCTCCCTCAAGAAAAGAAGCCTAGTGTGGAAGAACTTCTCACAAAATATATTCAAGGTAATGAGGCTCGCTTATCTAACATTGAATCCTCGCTGAGAAATCAAAAGGCTTCAAATCGCAATCTCGAGAACCAAATTGGTCAACTTGCGAAGCTAATCTCTGAAAGACCGCAGGGATCACTACCTGGAAATACAGAACCCAATCCAAAGGAACATGTTAAGGCAGTAACACTTCGGAATGGGAAGAAGTTGCATACTGAGAGGAAGGTTAGCGAGGAGACTAGCAAGAGCAAGGAGGGGACGAAAGCAACGGAAGATGTAGAGTCATCAAAGGTGAAAGAATATCAACCACTTATCCCATATCCCCAAAGACTCAAGAAAGATTACAATGACCAACAATTCAGTAAGTTCCTTGACCTCTTTAAACAATTGCATGTTAACTTACCTCTTGTTGATGCCTTGTTACAGATGCCGAAGTACGCTAAGTTCTTGAAAGATTTGTTATCCAACAAGAGGAAGCTTGAGGAGCTTTCTACAGTCATCTTGGATGAAAAGTGTTCAGCGATTGTGCAAAACAAGTTGCCCAAAAAGCTAAAAGACCCAGGAAGTTTTACCATTCCTTATCATATTGGTGATCTGTTAATTGACAAAGCGTTAGCTGATTTGGGTGCTAGCATCAATTTAATGCCTTACAAATTTTTCAAGAAACTAAGATTAGGAGAACCTAAGCCCACACGCATGAGTTTGCAATTAGTTGATAGATCTATGACGTATCCTAAAGGCATATTTGAGGATGTATTAGTACGAGTGGGTAAATTCATTTTTCCAGTTGATTTTGTGATACTGGATATGGATGACGATTTTGAGTTACCCCTTATCCTAGGAAGACCATTCTTAGCTACTGGCAGGGCTATCATTGATGTTAGTGATGGCAAGCTCATTCTTCGAGTAGGAGATGAAGAGATCATGTTTAAAATTTCAAAGGCTATGAAAAAATCTGTCGATCAGGATGATACTTGCTACCTGCTAGATGTTACTGACACTTTTGTTTCAAGTTATATGCAGGAAGTGCTTCTTAAAGATCCGTTGGAGAGTTGCTTGCAATTAGGCATGGAGACAGCTTCAGAGGATCCTGTCAAATCTGAGGTGACAGCCCAACTGGAGGCAAATAAACCCATCTCTATTGAGGTAGGGTTTGAAGAGATTGAAAAGAGGAAGGAAGCACAATTAAAACCTTCGATTGAGGAGCCACCAGTATTGGAGCTAAAACAATTACCTGACTATTTGGAATATGCCTTCTTAGAGAAGGACTCCAAATTACTGGTAATTATAGCATCTAATTTGGAAATAGAATAGAAAGAAAGGTTGCTAAAAGTACTCAAGGAGCATAAGAGGGCCACTGCTTGGAAAATATCCGATATTCGAGGTATCAATCCCTCCTTTTGTACTCATAAGATTTTAATGGAAGAAAATTATAAGCCGGTTATGCAGCCCCAAAGACGTTTGAATCCAAATATGAAAGAGGTAGTCAAAAAGGAAGTTATCAAACTCCTTGATGCAGGTATGATATATCCTATCTCTGACAGTTCATAGGTAAGTCCAGTACAAGTTGTTCCAAAAAAAAGTGGGATGACAGTAGTCCCTAATGAAAAAAATGAATTGATTCTGATGAGAACGGTAACAGGTTGGCGTGTATGTATCGATTATTGAAAGTTAAACGATGCTACATGAAAAGACCGTCTCCCCTTACCTTTTATTGATCAAATGATAGAATGATTAGCTGGACATATGTTTTATTGTTTTCTGGATGGCTTATTTGGTTATTTTCAGATACCTATTGCACCGGAAGATCAAGAAAAGACCACTTTCACTTGTCCTTATGGCACTTTTGCTTATCGCAAAATGCCTTTTGGTCTTTGCAATGCACTGGCTACATTCCAGCGATGCATGTGAGCTATTTTTGATGATTTGATTAAGGACATAATGGAGGTATTTATGGATGATTTTTCAGTTTTTGGCAACTCATTTGACCTCTGTTTGAATAATTTGGACAAGGTACTTACCAGGTGTGAAGAGACCAACCTTGTCCTCAACTGGGAAAAGTGCCACTTCATGGTATAAGAAGGTATTGTGCTAGGCCATAAGATCTCTTATCGAGGAATTGAGGTGGATACCGCCAAAGTGGATGCGATTGCAAGACTCCCATCTCCAACTTCGGTCAGGGCTATAAGAAGTTTCTTAGGACACGCAGGTTTTTACAGGCGATTTATCAAGGATTTCTCGAAAATTGCCCGCCCTTTGACTAAGCTATTAGAGAAGGATGTGCCTTATGTTTTCTCTCAGGAGTGTTTGAAAGCTTTCAATATCCTTAAAGAGAAACTTACCAATGCTCCAATCATGGTAGTACCTGATTGGGTACTCCCCTTTGAGCTTATGTGTGATGCAAGTGATCACGCAGTCGGGGCAGTGCTGGGGCAAAGGCGAGACAAGCACTTTCAACCAATTCACTATGCTAACAAAACTCTTATGAATGCTCAGGAGAACTACACTACTACAGAAAAAGAGTTGCTAGCCGTTGTTTTTGCCTTTGATAAATTTCGCTCTTATTTGCTTCTATCTAAGGTAATTGTTTCTACTGATCATTCTGCCCTTAGGTACTTGTTAGCAAAGTCGGATGCAAAACCAAGATTGATTAGGTGGATCTTGTTGTTGCAAGAGTTTGATGTGGAGATCAAAGATAAAAAAGGTGCTGAGAATTTAGCAGCAGATCACCTATCCCGATTGGAGAACCCAAACTCGGAATTGCTCGACGAGAACGAGATCAAGGATGAATTCCCTGAGGAGCGACTCTATGCCATCGCCCAAGTAAGTGATATGGAAATTCCTTGGTTTGTAGATATTGCTAATTTTTTAGCTGCTAGGATCATACCGAAGGGACTTCAACACCAGCAAAAGAAGAAATTCTTTTCTGATGTGAAACATTATTTTTGGGATGATCCTTACCTGTTTAAAGTATGTGCAGATCATGTCATTCGAAGGTGTGTACCACACCTCGAAGGTTGGCGAATTTTGAGCCACTGTCATTCGGGGCCTACGGGTGGGCATCATAGCGCCAATAGGACAGCTCATAAGGTCCTAGAGGCAGGATTTTATTGGCCTACCCTATTTAAAGATGCCCAGAGATATATTGAGAGTTGTGATCATTGCCAACGAGTGGGAAATATATCCAGTAGGGATGAAATGCCACAAAACCCCATCATCGAGGTTAAGGTATTTGATGTGTGGGGAATCGATTTCATAGGTCCTTTTCCGAACTCAAATGGAAACAAATATATCCTAATAGCCATTAACTATGTCTCTAAGTGGGTGGAAGCTAAAGCCCTACCTACTAATGATGCTAGGGTAGTAAAAAAATTCTTGAAAGGCCTATTTTCTCGATTTGGCACCCCTAGAACAATTATAAGTGATAGGGGAACACACTTTTGCAATGCTCAACTCAATCAAGTATTGAAACGCTATGGCGTTACACATAGGATAGCCACCCCGTACCACCCCCAAAGTAGTGGCCAAGTGGAAGTTGCCAATCGCGATCTTAAGCAAATTCTTGAAAAAAACCGTAGAGTATCATAGGAAAGATTAGTCAGAGAAGTTGGATGATGCTCTATGGGCATATAGAACTGCCTACAAAACACCACTCGGCACCATACCTTACCGACTTGTATATGGCAAAGCTTGTCATTTGCCGGTAGAGATAGAGCATAAGGCTTATTGGGCGATTAAGAGTACTAATGTTGATTTTGAGCGTGCAGGTTCTCACAGGAAACTTCAATTGAACGAGCTTGAGGAATGGCAAGCGAATGCATATGAGAACTCCAAATTATACAAAGAAAGGGCCAAAAAGTATCATGATCAGCATATTAAACAAGGTCGACAATTTAAAGAAGGTGATCATGTCCTTTTGTACAATTCTCACCTGCGTTTATTCCCAGGTAAGTTAAAATCCAAGTGGTCTAGACCATTTACAATTACACGAGTTTTCCCGTATGGGACTGTTGAAGTTACACACCCGGAGAAGGGTACATTTAAGGTAAATGGACAACGGTTGAAATTATACTTGAGTGGAAACTTGGAGCATATTGGCCGGGAAGAGTTTTATCTCCATCCGACAGAACTAACGTAAGAAGACGTATCCCGTCGAGCTATCGACGTTAACTAAAGCGCTTCTTGGGAGGCAACCCATGTCTAACTCTATTTATACTTTAGTTCTTTAAGTTTTTCTTCATTTTATTTTCCGTTTTATCTAACTTTGCTTTGCTTCGTATATTTTCTTTCAATTTTTCGTCATAATTCCTTCCTCTCTTAGCTTTATATTTTTTTTTTCCCTTTTCTCTTTAGTTTTATTATTTCTAAGTTCCTTTTTCTTGATTAAAAAAAAAAAAAAATTTTTGTTACACGGGCGAGGGACACGGTCGTGTCCTAGCCCATGTCCATCCAGACATTCAAAAATGTCCACCCACAGAAAGTTACACGAGCATGGGACACGGCCGTGTCCCTAGCCCGTGTGCTCCTAGAATTTTCACCAATGAACAGAAAGTTACATGGGCATGGGACACGGTTATGTCCCAGCTCGTGTGCTTCTAGACACCACCCGAGAACAGAAAGTTACACGGGCGTGGGATACGGTCGTGTCCCTAGCCCGTATTCGTCCAATCTTCATACATGGGAAGCACAAGTCACACGAGCAGGGGACACGGTCGTGTCCCAGCCCATGTGCGTCCAGGTAAGACACGATGGCACAGAATGTTACATGGGCGTGGGATACGGTCGTGTCCCAGCCCATGTCGACCCAAATAACACGGTTTTCACACACGACCGGTTTATTTAAATTACACACCCTCTCACACTCTCACAATCACACATATCTCTCTTACATTTGCTCTCATTCTCCCTCTTCTCTCCACAATTCCTACATTCCGCACTTTAATCCAAGTAAGTCTTTCTCCTTAATTTTCCTTTCTCTTCCTTATGCTGCAGCAATTGGGTCATGTGTTCTGCCGTTTATGCCTATTGTTTTTGCCCTGCTGCTTTCTTTTGATTTTTCATCTATGACTATGCATCATTGCTTTTAGTTTCTTGATCTTATATGTTATCATGCTTCCTCATCTAATTAGATTTCATTATTGCTCATCTTATATGCATCATGACTATGCATCATTGGTTAATTTGCTGTCATTCTCCATTCATGCTAGTTAGGGTTCGCAATGGGGTGATCATTATTCTGGGTCATTTCGCGTCTCTTATATGTATAGACGCTTGTTTTTCCTCGTTAATTAGTATGTAGTGGAATTCGCTGGAAATATTTGCCACTCATTTCTTTTCCACCACCTCATTTTCTCACTGCACTCTATATGTTCGATGAAATGCCCCAATGAGCATTCCTTTCATAATCTTACCCATTGTTATTCCTATTTTTCTGTTGCTTCAAACTATGTGCAATATGGATGTCCGTGTTTGATTTGGCTTGTTGTCTCTTTTCAGGTATTCCAATGGCTAATCGATCTAAGCTTTCCGTTCACCGGAAATCCAAATTTGCGACATCCTCTTCGTCACAAGCCGGCGCAATTGTTGAGCCACTGGCGACTCTTCCTCCTATGGAGCACCCAATGCTCCAATTTAAGGAGGACTATCAAGTACAACGCTACCAATTGCTTCAGTCTAAGCCTTTTAGCGAGACCCTTCGGTTGGATTGGGATGTTCTCGCTCAACTAGAGCTCACCACCGAGATGAAGGCGCTCTTGGATGGTACCGTTTGGGAGCGCCTCTTATCCTTTGAAGCTCCAGTTTATAAAGAGCTGACCTTGGAATTTTTGTACACTTATAAGCTGGATAAAGACAGTGCTACTCACATGGGTCCAAACCGCAAGTTACACTTCACCTTGAGTGGCCATCCATTCCACATGTCCATCGCTCAATTGGGCCGCTATCTTGGTTTATATGCAGACGGATATACTCGGACGGAAGAATTCCAAAGTCTCTCGTGTCGGTATCCTCGTGGCGTCACGACAGGGTCATTTTGGAATGAGATCACGGTTGGCGATGCCTATGATCCCGCCAGGAGTAAGGCCTCTCAATTAGTCCGGCCTGAATACCAAGTTCTTCACTGGCTCTTCTCCCATACATTGACTGGTAGAGGCCTTAGCACCGAGGTGGTGTCTAATAAGGATTGCCTCTATCTCTATAGTGTCATCCATAAGCACCCTATCAATCTAGCCGTTGAAATTGCCAAACTCTTTAGCCATCAAGCCACCACTACTCGGAAGAAGGGGCACATTTGCTGTGGCCCTTATATTACATTACTAGTGCAGGCTATGAGAACTAAGGTTATTGCTTGGCCCTCACTGACTTTCATTAGCCAAGTCAATCCTATGCGCCTCAATTCCTTCCGCCTCATGAACCTCCTACCATCACGAAGTCAAGGTCGACACTCTTGCCGCAGCACATCTCGGGGCCAAACGTCTTCAACCAGCTTAGATGATAAATTTGATTTGTTGCTGTCTGAGGTTCGTTATATACGAGAGAGTATGGATAAACTTCATCTTCGCCAGGACAAAATGGAAGACTTTCTTAAAATGAAAGCATCGGCTACTAATGAAGAGGAGAGTGAGGAAAAGGAAGAGGAGGATGAGAGTAGCGAGGAAGAGGCTGACGAGAGTGGTGAAGACGAGGAGGCTGATGAGGATGATGAGGATGATGAGGTTGATGAGGAGGGTAATGACGATGATGATGCTACTATGGCTGAGGCATCATCTGATGAGGAGGTTGAGGAGACGGATTCTGATCACTCTTCTTAGTTTCACATTTTTTGTGTTTTCTTTTCTTAATCAAGACTTGTGAACTCCGTTATATATAATGATGCTGCTTCTTCGTTTTGCGCTTCTTTTCGACTACCAGGGAAGTATTAGTTTCTTTTTATTACATATGTTTCCTTTTTCCTGTGCTGTTTTTTTTTTCTTCCTGCTATGATTTTTAGTCGTACATTGGGGACAATGTACATTATTAAGTGTGGGGAAGGGATACATATGAATTTGTCACTATTTAGGATACCAATTATTCATATTTGACCCTATAATTTTTAAGTTAACTTGCAACAGGTGATTAACTAGTATTGAGCCAAATCAACTATATCATCTTGATTATTATTGACCTTATGATACTTTACTAGAATTAATTAGTCAAATTTTTGGAAGGTAATGTTACGAGTTATTTAGCTTAGGATTTTAAAACTTGAGATTGGAGCAACATCACTAGTTGAGAGTTAGTCATAGCTATTTTTAAATTTACTTTTGTGTATACCTTTTTCTTAGAAATTTTTAAGAGTCCTATAATATTTAGCAAACAAACAAATGAAATTCTTCTTTTGAGAAACCCTTGAAATATCATAATGGTTGGAGGTCAAAAGTAATAATAAGTGTATGAATAGAAAAAATTGGTAAGGATTTGTCTTGGTCCGTCAGAAGAGCAAGATTGAGCCCCAATGCCAATTCTAATGAAAAAAAAATTGATATGGATCGGCCTTGGTTCGTCAGAAGAGCAAGGTTCTTTCCCGCTATCAATATAAGAAATAAGTTGGTATAGATCGATCTTGGTCCGTCAGAAGAGCGAGATTCTTTCCCGCTACCAACACAATTGTGCTTAAATAAAGTAAATTCAAAAGACCTCTCAACAAAAGTATGAGCTAGGGGGATGATCAGAGGAAGAGTGGATGTAAAATGTGTTTGTTTTAGATTATGGTGCTTAGTGAGATGGAAGAGAGAATTGTATACATTTTAGTCAAATGGATAAAATTGTTATGACTCTTTCTCAGTTGGCGAGATGTTAAATCTAATTTTTAGTTTAAGAATCCTTGGTTAAATGGTTTGGGGAAACTTTGATTTTCATAAATTAACTAGTGAATTCTAGTATTAAGTATTGTTGGAGCATTCGAATATGGTCAGATGAAATTGGTTGACTTTATTATTGCAAGTTAGTTGAGAATGATTTTCTTACCTTTCTTCGGGTCAAGTGTATTCTTTCACTGGTTTCTTAAACAGTGATAAATTTTGTTTAGTGTTTCTTGTCCTGAAAGTTTTGTTTTGATTTATTTGCTTGAGGACAAGCAAATGCTCAAGTGTGGGGAAATTTGATAACTCTGATTTTAAACATATTTCATATGGTGATTTTATAGCATTTCCTGTACATTTTTGGTTTTCTTTAAAGAAATTGATACTTAATTGAGTAAAATGTTGATTTCAGGGTTTAAATGCGTTCTAGGCTCGAAAACGAAGAAAACAAATCAAGTTTCACTCAATTCCGAGTTCAAATGAAGAAGTTATGAAGTTTTGAAGTTATGTAGAAATTTTACCTTAGTGCAGAAAGTTACACGACCCGGGGACACGGCCGTGTCCCAGGTCGTGTCTGGTGACAAAAATAAAATCCGTGTAAAACATATATAAAAGGATATCTTAGGGTTTAAAATGGGGAGGGAGACATTACAGAAACGGAGAGACAAGAGACGAGAGGAGACTTGAGGAGAACATCAATCAAGAAGCAAGAACGACATCGATTTCAAGATTAGAGAGATTGTTCATCAAATCAAGAGGGGTTTTCATGCTTTATTTTACGTTTTTGATGAAACTCGTTTTTAGATTCGTTATGATAGCTTAGAATTCAAGTATTTAGGATTATGAAACCTAGGGTTTCATGTAACCCTTAGATTGAATTATAATTTCAAGAAAGTTTCTATCTTTTCTTGATTCAATTATGTCGTTTAATTATGGATTGATAATTCTAGAGTATCAATATATGATATCATGCATGTTGATTGAGAAATTACATGTGTAATTAGATCTAAGCATAATTGAAGAGAAACATGTATACTTAGAGATAAGATACATGTTTCTTTCGAAAAGTTGATTGTTTATATGGGAATTCATTATACATTAATACAATTCTAAGTTATATTACTAAGTGAAGAGATTCCGGTAAATAATTTAGGATTAGGGTTAATATGCTTGAGAAAGATATTAGCTTTAATTGTGAATCCCTTCGGTTAAGAATTATAGAAACTGAATTGAATACATTTAAAAAAGGTTACATGTTAAACACTAGGGGAAATAATTCCTAAATACATTATTGCATAATTGAAGTCGTTCGTAGTTTATTGTTTCCTAATTTGCGTAATTAAGTCTCATAATTAGTTTAGTTTATTAATTTCAGTCTTTTTAATTCATTCAATTTATCATAATTTTCCGGTTAGATAATAAAGCTAAAGTTAATATTAGTACTCAAAATCTCTGAGGGATCGACTTGGACTCATATCCGCTATATTAAAATTGATAGGTGCGCTTGCCTCATATCAAAGAGCAAAGAGATAACTTGTTTCATATCACTTGTAGGGTAAATGATTAGGTGAGTACGTTAATTATAAATAGTGAATGTTGCACTAATGTGGCATCAATTGATCTGATCATAAGGTTAAATTTGTTGACCACCACATACCTGAGGCCGTATAAGTTACATTGGCTAAATGAAAAGGGAGTACTACATGTTACTTAGCTAATACTATTATTGATCACTATAAAAATTTATTCGATGAGGTTCACTCTGACGTGCTACCTATGTATGCTTCATATATGTTGCTTGGTCGAACATAGCTATCTAATAGAAGTTTTCCATGAAGGATACAAGAATACGTATGTGTTTGAGAAGGATGGTGGAAAGATCACGTTAAACTTGATGCCACCGAGAGAAGTTAATAAATTGTAGACAAAACTTGCTTGTGGATCAAGGAAGACTCTGATGATGAGTATAGCTAAGCTCCGAAAGGCCATCAATACTGATGAGCTAACCCTTATGTTGGTCAAGCACCTATTGGATATGAAGGAGTGGGATAAACTATCCTTGGAAATAAAAGAGTTACTGGACGAGTATGTTGATCTATTCGTAGAACAGTTACTTGAGGGGTTACGCCCAATTCAAGGCATAGAAAACTGCATTAACTTATTACCCGATGCCGTACTATCGAATAAGCCAGCCTATCAGATGAGTCCTAAGTAGGCATTTGAATTTCAATGACAAGTCAATAAGTTACTAGAGAATGGATATGTTAGAGAAAGTCTTAGCCTTTATGTTGTACCGACGCTCCTAGTACAGGAAAAAGATGGTACTTGGCAAATGTGTATTGACAACTGAGCCATGAATAAGATAACAATCAAATACAAATATCCAATCCTTAGGTTGGAAGATATGCTGGATGAATTGAGTAGAGCTAAGATCTTCAACAAGATTGATCTAAAGTTTGGCTATCATCAAGTTCACATGAGGCCAGGAGATGAGTGGAAGACTACATCAAAACTCGACATAGACTCTATGAGTGGATGGTTTTGCCATTCAGCTTATCGAATGCCCCAAGAACTTTCATAAGACTAACAAGCCACGTACTACAAAATTTAATGGGGAAGTGTGTCATAGTATACTTTGATGATATCCTAGTGTATAGTGTTGACATATTGAGTTATTGTGAGCATCTCCGAGTCATATTGAATATCTTTCATGTCGAGAGATTATTCAGTAACCTTAAGAGGTGTTGTTTTTGCTAAGAGGAAGTGGTATTCTTGGGCTACGTAATAAGTGAAGGAGGCTTACAAGTGAATGAAAAGAAGATCCAAACAATCGTTGAGTAGCCGACCCTTACTAATTATGCTAATGTGAGAAGTTTCCATGGATTGGCTTCATTCTATAGAGGATTCATCAAGAATTTCAATACCCTTGCCGTACCACTTACTAAGCTAACAAAGAAGAACATTGACTTCTAATGGGGAGAAAAGGAGGAGAGAAGTTTTGCCAAGATAAAGGAAAGATTGACCTTGGCCCCTATATTAGTTTTACTTGACTTTAAGAAAATATTTGAGCTAGAATGTAACATGTCAAGCATTGGGATAAGCGCTTTCCTAATGCAGGAAGGATGACCAATTGCCTACCATAGTAAGAAGCTTAGAGGACCTCTGCTAAATTACTTCATGTATGATAAAAAACTCTTGGCGTTGATCCGAGCATTGCAAGTATGGTAGCATTATCTATCGTCGAGAGAATTGGTCATCTATACTGACCATGAGTCCTTAAGGTACCTCCAAAGTCAGATTAAGTTGTCGAAGTGACAAGCAAGATAGGTTGAATTTGATAAATAATTCAATTTTATGATAAAGTACAAGCAGGGAAAGGGCAACGTAGTTGTAGATACTCTTTCGAGAAGGCACACACTTCTGAATGAATTGCAAACCAGATGGGACTATCATTAAGATGGTATGGTCCACTTTTTGTAGTAGTTGCAAAAGTTCTATTCTAGACACTGGCTTGACGATAGTTGGGATTACCATAAAGCTAGTAGTTCCTGTTTAGTATCTTCATCTTTATTTATTTATTTTTTAAGCTTCTCATGTGGGGGCGTAATAGCCTTGGTACTTGCAAGAACAAGCATAAAGACCTTAAATTCTTCAAATAAACATAACTTTTGAACATTAAAACATAAAAATATGAATTACACTTATGTTAAGAAATTATATATAATTTTAATGAAAATTCACATACTTTGGCTCAAAATTCTATTAAATCACATATAATTATTAAAGAAATCTTTTAGATAAGTGTGTAGTTTTGCACACTTAACGTGATCAAACTCATCATCTTCCTCAATGACAAGCATATTCAAGAAGTTCATGAGGAAGATATTACAAAAGTAGCAGACCTTAACACATAAGGTAGATCGTGCTTTGGTGAGACAAGATGCGATCATAGCCTACTTAAGGATTTAGCCACCACCTTCACTACCTATACCGAAGCTTAACTTAGTTAAAGAGTTAGATGGAGAACAAATCGAGGAGGAGGAAGAAGAAGAAGAAGATGAAGAGTTTCCATTTTGGATTATTGTACTCTTAACTAACTCTTTATTACCCTTTAACTACTTTATCTTTTGATGATTTGTAAGTTTTTAGGAGGCTACATTTGGATACTTGAACTAGTTGCAGTAATTTTATTTCATTATCCTATCTAATTTAACTTCTTCTTTTCAATTTTATTTTAGTTAGTTTGAAAACCATGCACTTAACGGTTTACATGGATCAATGCTAAAATCAAGGAAGTCCCTTACTAATTCTTTTTCCTATGGTTATTTTTCTCTTTTCTCCCACTTAAATTTTGATTTGCATTGCATTATGTAAGTTGAGGATAATGTATAACTTAAGAGTATGTATGTCGTTAGGGGAAGGGGGTGTAAGGTGTTTTGTGGTGAGGAGATTAATATTTACTCACTCAAGCTTTTGACAATTTTTTTTTAATCTTAGAAATTTATACTATGAGCCTCTAAAATCGTATTTAAGACAATTGTACTCAAATTTAGGACTTTTAGGAAAACTTATCTGATTGAGCTCAAACCTTACGACTAGGTTAAAAAAGTTAGTTGAAGTGACCTAGTGAAGTTAGATTGTAAAAATAATGACCAAAACCCTCAATTTCATCATTAAAAGTGTAATTATATAATATAGTGAAAAACTTATTGGAACCCTAAAATTTAGAGCTTGAAATGCAAAGAGAACTTCGAGATAAGTTATTTAAGCTATAAAAGGAAACAGTATAGCATAATATATTATATGAATATATATGCATTTGGAAGAGTGTAGTAGGCACAAGGCTAAAGTACTATAATTGACTTACCTAATCTTCTATCATTACTCTATTATTTTTATGCACTTTCTTTCTTTTATTAGTTCCTTAGCTTTCAAAACAATCTCTTAAGTAATCAAGGTGATCAACTTTTAAAATCATTTATCTTATATTTTTCAAAAAGTAACATATTCAACCCTTCTTGGTTACTTTACTAGGACCTACATTGGTGTTGAAGCCTTGCTCTAAAATTAGTTCAAAGATCATGGCTAAAAGTAGTGGAAGTAGTGGCTCAACTGTATAACTTAGAAAAGTTCCATTCTTTGATGGCACTAACTTTCTCTATTGGATATTCAAGATGGAAACATATGTAAAGGTAATTGATTATCAAGCTTGGTGAATCATTGAAAGTAGAGATGCAAAAGTTCTTGAAACCGTTACTTTTGATAGCAACATAGCAAAGTCTAAATTAAATTCAAGGGCTAAGAATCTTGTTTTATCCACTATTGCCTAATATGAATTTTACTTACTTTCTTCTTATGGTATGGCCAAGGAAATATGGCATACATTGATTCAAACCTATGAAGGTATGGATACTATCAAGGAAACAAGAATCAATTCTCTTGTGCAACAATATGAGACATTCCATATTTTACCTAAAGAGAGACCAATGAATCATTTAGCAGATTTATAGCCATTACAAATAAGGTCTCATCTCTTAGAAAGAAAATAGAAGATATAGATTTGGTACATAAGATGTTAAGGGTACTACCTAAAGCTTGGAACGTAAAGAAAACTACAATGGAAGAAGCATGTGATATAAAAAAATTTAGACTCATCAACTTAGAAGCAAGTTGATGGTCTAAGAAATTGATTTTCTTGAATCAGAAGATACATTAAAAAAGGGGATTGCATTCAAAGCTCAAAAATTAGATTACTTAGAATTAGAAAGTGAAAGTGAGGAAGAAGATGATGTAACATTAATCGTAAGGAAGCTAAACAAAATGATCAAAAGACAAGGTAAGAAAAGATTTTGTAGGCGATGGTTTTCTAACAACAATAAAAGTTATGTAAGAAGAAGCTACAAGGAGAAGGACATGAAGAAGGATAAAATGGAAAGGAAGGAAGTTGTATGCTATAAGCATAAGAAGCCTGGATATATCAAATATGAATGCCCAATTCTAATCAAGAAATTGGAAAAGTATAAGAAGAAACAAAAGTCATTGCTAGCTAAATGAAGCAATTTAGATGAATTAGAATCAGAAGGTAAATTAGATAATGAAGAAGAAGCAAATCTATGCTTAATGATACTTTTTGAGGTAACTTCTGATTCTAAGGATAACATGCCTAAAAGTATATGTAAATAAATCACAAAATTACTTAAAGCACTAGAAAAGACAGATGTTAAACTAACCAAGACAAGTAAAGAAATAAAGGATTTAAAATGATAAAGAGATCAACTAATCTGAACTAATGATATATTGACAAAAGAAATTGATGTGTTAAAAATTGATAAAGAAGCATTAGAAATTGATAACAATAGCCTTTGTACTAGTCAAAGTAATCTAGAAAAGGAAACAATGCATTAAAAGAAGAGATAAGCGAATTAAGATCAAGGATTGATGATTTATTTAATTGCATTGATTCGATATTTAATAAATTTGGTGAAAATGACAATAAATTGTAAATGTTAATTGCCTCTCAATGAATGGATAAAACTAAGATTGGTTTAGGATTTGAATATGGAGTGATAACTCTAATTTTAAACATATTTTATATGGTGATTTTATAGCATTTCCCGTACATTTTTGGTTTTATTTAAAGAAATTGATACTTAATTGAGTAAAATGTTGATTTCAGGGTTTAAACGCGTTCTAGGCTCGAAAACGAAGAAAACGAATCAAGTTTCACTCAATTCCGAGTTCAAACGAAGAAGTTATGAAATTTTGGAGTTGTGCAGAAAGTTACACGACCTGGGGACACGGCCGTGTACCAGGCCGTGTCCGGTGACGAAAATAAAATCCGTGAAATACACATATAAAAGGGGATCTTAGGGTTCAAAAGAAAAGAGAGACATGACAGAAACAAAGAGAGACAAGAGACAAGAAGAGACTTAAGGAGAAACAACATCAAGAAGCGATAACGACATCGATTTCAAGATTAAAGATTGTTCATCAAATCAAAAGGGGTTTTCATGCTTTATTTCATGTTTTTGATGAATCTCGTTTTTAGATTCATTATGATAGCTTAGAATTCAAGTATTTAGGATTATGGAACCTAGGGTTTCATGTAACCCTTGGATTGAATTGAATTATAATTTCAAGAAAGTTTCTATCTTTTCTTGATTCAATTATGTCGTTTAGTTATGGATTGATAATTCTAGAGTATCAATATATGATATTATGCATGTTGATTGAGAAATTGCATGTGTAATTAGATCTTAATTGAAGAGAATTACATGTATACTTAGAGATAAGATACATGATTCTTCCGGAAAGTTGATTGTTTATGTGGGAATTCATTAAATATTAATGCAATTCTAAGTTATATTACTAAGTGAAGAGATTCCGGTAAATAATTTAGGATTAGGGTTAATATACTTGAGAAAGATATTAGCTTTAATTGTGAATCCCTCCGGTCAAGAATTATAGAAACTAAATTGAATACATTTTGAAAAGGTTACATGTTAAACACTAGGGGAAATAATTCCTAAATACATCATTGCATACTTGAAGTCGTTAATAGTTTATTGCTTTCTAAATTGCTTAGTTAAGTCTCATAAGTAGTTTAGTTTATTAATTTCAGTATTTTTAATTCATTCAACTCAACATAATTTTCCAGTTAGATAATAAAGCTAAAGTTAATATTAGTACTCAAAATCTCTGAGGGATCGACTCGGACTCATATCCGACTATATTAAAATTGATAGGTGCGCTTGCCTCATATCATGGAGAATCATCAAATTCAAATAAGAAAATTGTCTTTGTAAAAGAAAAAGAAGTAATGAGCAAGGAATCAACAAATGGTCACAAGATTGAAACAGTAAAAAGAATTCAACAAAAGAACTATTTTGATCAAAGTAATTCGGTTAAAGGACCTACTAGAGGATCCTCTAAGAGATTTGATAAAAGATAACCAAATTAAAGGGATCAAGTAGCAAATAGTTACATCAAGTCGTATGGATGCTTCTTTTATAATAAATTAAGACATAGTGAAAAATATTCTTATTCAAAAATCACAGGCTCAATAACTATCAAGCAAATATTTTAAAAACAACGAGCTTGAATTTCAATAGGCCTAAGCTAGTCAAGGTTCCCAAAAGGAATTAATGTATTTTTATGTGATCACCATAGTATGGAGCTAAACTTAAAGGAACCCGGTACCTAGATAGTGGGTGCTTACATCATATGTCGGGAGATGCTTCACTTTTGCCAAACCTCAAGTGGAAGGAAGGAAGGTATGTTAAGTTTAGTGATGATAGCAAAGGAAAAATAATAGCCATTGGTAATATTGAGATTCCTCCTTATTCTATTGAAGATGCCTCCTTAGTAAAAGGGCTAAAACATAATCTCTTAAGCATAAGTTAATTATGTGATAAAAGATATAAAATGACATTCAATTAAGATAAAGTGTAAGCTTTTGTTAAAAATGGCAATAAGCTATTTGAAGGATTTAGGAAGAAGAATATATATTTAGTTGAGCTAGCTAAAGTCAAAGCTGAAAGATGTTTCTTAAGTATTTTTTATAACATATTTTTATGGCACAAGAAACTAGGATACGTTCATTTTAATCAACTAGAGAATCTATCTAACAATAATCTAGTTAATGGATTACTAAGATAAGTATAAAAGATGTTGTTCGTTGTGCAACCCACTTTATGAACAAGTTAACATCTACAGCTCAAAAATCTAAATGAATAATATCAACTAAACAACCATTAGATTTACTTCATATAGATTTGTTTGGACCTACTCAAACATTAAGTCTAAGTGGTAATGAATATGGAATGGTAATTGTTGATGATTATTCCCGATATTCTTAGGTTCTATTCTTATGTAGCAAAAGTGATGCCTTTGATGCTTTCGAAAAGTTTACGAAATAGATTCAAACTGAATAAGGCTATTTCATGATTCATCTTAAGACTGATCATGGAAATGAGTTTGAAAATGAGGATTTCATAAGGTTCTATGAAAACTAAAGCATTAGTCATAATATTTGAGCCCCTAATACTCCACAGCAAAGCGGAGTTATTGAATGTAAAAATAGAACTATATAAGAAATGATGAGAACTTTAATAAATGAAAGTGATGTAGCCAATAATTTTGGGTTGAAGCAATCTTCACCTCTTATTACATCATAAATACAGCTTATATAAGACCATTAACAAAAAAAAAAAATGGAAAACTACATATGAAATGTATAAGGGTAGAAAACCCACTGTTTCCTATTTTCACATCTTTGGTTCTAAGTATTTCATCAACAAACTCGAACAAAAGTTGGGTAAGTTTGAGGAATGAACAGACAAAGCAAGATTCTTAAGGTACTCCCTACGAAGTAAAGCTTTTCGAGTATATAACAAAGCTACTTAAACCCTTGAAGAATCAATCAATGTAAAGTTTATTAATGAAGCAAGGACTAAAGAGTTAGATAATAATGAACTAAACAACTTAGGTAAGAACTCTGTAACTCATAAAAGTGAGACAAGAAAAACAAAAGCCATTGAGGCTAGAACATCAAAAACTTAGTCAAAAGATATATTAGAGAAGAAAAATCAAAAGCTACATGTAAGTGCTTTATTGTATATATTAATTCATGGATTTTTATTAGTGCTTTTGACATTTTTATAGATATTTTGTAGATATTTGGTGCTTAATGATAAAAAATTTTTATTTTAGGCCTTGGTGAATATTTGAGAAGAAAAGGAAAAAAAAAAAAAGAATCAGGTTTTACTTGATTTGGAGTTGAATCGGAAGAGTTATGAACTTTTTAAAGATCGATACAGTCAATTGACATGATCAGAATAAAGGGTAGAAAGTTACACAATTAATTGACATGATTATATTGCATGGGTGAATCTTATTTAATTAAAGTTTGGTGCATGATGATTAATTATGAGCCATGGTACAACCCATGCGAAGATATATGGAATCCACATGAAGTCAATTAATTGCAAATCAATTAAGGCCCTTGAGTTGCAATGCTAGAGTCGTCCATGTGTCAAGTGAAATTTCATTGAATGTCATGCATCAAGGAGCAATTTTCAATAGTCCATTCCATGAGTAACTTTATATTCTAAGTTCAGCAATTGAAATGAAAAGCAACAACTAGACCATTGAATAGAATCATGTTTGAGTCCAACAAAGATAATTGAAGATGTTATTACAGCATTATCTAAATTTATGTCATATTCTTTTATTTAATTGGAGGAAATGAAGATAATTTTAAGAAGGATATGCGAGAAGATATTTCAAGATATATGGAAGATATATTTGAAGATTACGTGGAATATAAATAAAAAAGGCCTTGTAAACATTAGTACTCATTCATAGAGTTGACTTTTTCCATGTTTATTGTAGAGTAGTTTTTTTAGTTTTCTTTAATTTTCTTGTAAACAATTAACTAGATCGACACCGATTACAAATGGAGAATTTAATTTATGTAAAGATTGAATACTAGGATTTCCAACTTCAATGATAAAGAATAAGTTTTCTTTATCCTTTACTTTATTTTTATTTATGGATTTCTTTATTCCCTTTGTGATTTGTGTGCTTTATATAATCATGAATTAGCTTTCTTTATTGGGATATTGGATTGATGAATTCATGATATTATTTTATTAAATATTTGAATATTGATATTCTTGATATTTTTGTCATTGAGCATATCTTTTATAATAGATGTAATATATGTTAGATTGGGTTTAAATTTGAAAGGAATAAAATTGATTCAATAGATTCCATTGCAAACTAAAATCGAATTACAAGTAAGAAGTTACAGATAATGCATTGTAATTAGGTTAGGGTGTAGAACATAAACGGTCAATTAACTAAATAATCATTTCTAGAGATAGGATGTTACGAACTAAGGATGGCTTAGTCGTGGCAGACACCGTATACTGTACGAAGAACCCCTAATTGGTTACCCTTCCAATCGAGAACTCTTCACACAATATACAAGGCTCTACAACCACTAGTTTCCTAAGAACATCCAGACTCACATGATATCATTACATAAACATAATTATATAAAATTTAAGTTATAAAGCTTACAATACACAGCATTTATGTATGTCTAGGTCTATAATAATAAGATAAATAAAAGTACATAAGTAATAGTCCACTTAAACTATTCTCTCTCAGTATACAAGACAGCTCACTCTTGCCCAAGTCTCCAGGCTAACCTATAGCATCCCTCGTCCTGCCTCTACGAACAGGCTATCCTGCAACAAAAGTCTAATAGGGTGTAAGCCTAAGCTTAGTGAGCAAAACCCTCAGCCACACCACAAGTAAGTTATAAGTACATTATATTCAAGCATATGAATGAATGATCAACCAGAATGCCAAACAATATGTATAATTAACTAGTTCATATACGTAACTCAGATTTAACGCCCTCCGAAGTCAGGGTTGGAGTTTACACAGCACCAATCAGATCTAGGTATTATACTAGAACTTACTTTACTACGGAACTCCACATTCCGTATTTATATCAACTAATTCTTTTATTTTCAGAAAACCTAAGTTCTAGTATAATTGTGAGTAAGCCCCCGCAATCCACACTCACCCCTAAACGGAGGCCTCTAGACTCGACCCTTAGCCAGGCGATTAGCGCCTCCAATGCCTAGTGTTCCCGCGGGCCAAGGTAAGGTCATTTTGTACGAGTGCACCGTACAGAACCAAATAAATGAATAATATCAACCCCCGAATGGGCTCTCTTTACCTCCGTGTGATGTGACGGTCGGAATAGTATTCATGCTATGCATGTTAATGGATGTCCCAATTTCTTTTATAGGCTGAGTATAATTAAGGTCAAATTATGCTATGACCATCCAATTGTACACACATTCATTTTCTATCCTACCATGCAACAAACATAGCATTATCAATAGTTAAGATAAGTTCACAACTCAAGACATACCAGCATACACAAGCATTTCCCAAACCCCACACAATCATCAATTGACAATAGTATTCAAGTCCACTATCTACAATCACAAAACAAGCATGGAGTCATTGGGTAAATACTCACTCGGCCATGGTGATTCATCCTAATTGTAGTAGTCGATCGGGAGGTCCTCACGCTCTTCAAGGTCACCTGATCATTACGATTTGATAAGGCTAGTAAGTACTTGAATTAACTAATAATTCTAAACATTTAATTACCTAATTTTACTTAGACTACTATCAACTTTTATCCGGTTAGACTTTATTATTAATCGTATATAACTTTTTCGTTTTATTTTTTATATTTATGAATTTATAGTCGTTTTTCATCGTTTTTAGACGTATATTCATACAGTAATGTCTGTTTTGGATGTTAAGACCCCTATTTTACATTATGAACTAAATTTATAGAAATTTTTAGCTATAATACTTAAGTATTCTTATTACTTATATTTATAGCCTTTATTCCTTAAATTCTTATAATTAAGGGATTTACTTTGTTATTACTAATTCATGTACTAAATTAGGTATAATCTAATTTAGAAAGTGTATTAGGATTTACTGATTTTAATACCTAATTACCTACATTTTTCTTATTTTTCTCATTTTCTAAACCTATGGTTATGTCATCGCTTACATCATCTTTTATTTATGTCATTGCTTATGTCATCACTTGCTTATGTTATCATGTGCTTATGTCATCACTCACTTCATCATTTGATTACATAAGCATTACCTTATGCTTATGTCATATGTACATTTTGTTTCTTACTTTATACTTATGTACATATGCCTTATACATACATATACTTGTACATCTACATATATTTATACCGTATTTATACATGTATACCTACTTATATACCTATACGGTTGGATACGTATTTTTATACTAAAATTCGTATGCCTAAGCTTTTTCTTAAGAAAAGCTTCCTAATCCCATGCTTTTGTGTTTTTATGTATATATTTAGTGTAGTATAGGTATGTATAGTTAGATATGATCTTAAGTTAGGTTATGTACATGATAATTACTCATGTACAAAGGTTCACATACTTGTACTCTTTTGGTATTTCTTTATGTACACATACCTAAGAGTACATACACATGTATTTCTTCCATCTCCTTCATGATTCTTCACTTTCTACACTTAAAGATGGAAACTTTGTTCCATCTTCTTTAAGACAACACTAAACACTTAACTACTTATCTAATCTACCTAATTAACTAACTAATGAATAACATAAACCAACATAAAGTAAGTTAAGTACATACCTTTAGATGTGTTGGATTTAAGGGGGCAAAAGTGAAAGGGAAGGGGAAAGCTTACGGCATGGAATGGGGAGTTTTGGTTTGTTTCTTTTGTCTTGTTTTTAATTATGGAAGACAACAAATGGTGGGGTCTAGAAGGGATAATTGTGGACGATAACAATTGTGAGAAAGAGAAAAAGAAAAATCAAAAGGAAAAGAAAAGAAAGCCATCATTAAGGAAGAGATATTTTCTTTATCTCTTTAGTGTAATTTGTTGACTTGGTCAACCCTTTGACTTTGGTCAACATGCATTATCTTAGTCAACATTCCTTAAGTATGTGCAATTTTGTGCACATAATGTAATAATTAAGGGAAATTAGGGGGAAAATGAAGGAAATGAGAGGAAATGAGATATTTGATGAATTGATTAGTAAACATAGTTGATGAGGTCTTACTTTAGGTCTTTATAGCTTATATATCTCATTTGATAAACCACTTTGAATAACAAATGTAAAAAGTACTAATTTAAGTATTAAAGTTCACTACATGTAACCTAATCTTCAACTATAATCCTAACTCTAAGTGAGACATTCTTAATCACTTACTTAAGAAGTAAATATAATCTATGACTCATTATCTTACTTTCTAATGGATTACCTAAGGATTCGAATCATATAAGCATGAATGAAGGTCATCTCTAACCTTTTACTGATAATTTGGCAAAATATGAGCATTATATTATCAATTAGGGTTTTAGGGTATATCATGTTGGATTAGTGCACATATGTCTTTAAGATAATCATTTTTAGGGTTTCTATCACTTTGGAATAAAATTTTTAGCATTTAGAAACATTTAGAGTAGAAAAGTTTCATACGTGATTGAGTAATTTTTTTAGGGTTTTCACTTTCATTAGCCTTGTCGACTCTTAAATTGTCTAACATGGTTGGGTCTATTACAAAAGCTAGGTTGATAATTTTAGGGGTTTACATAAAAAGACTTAGTTAATTAATTAGGGTAATTCACACTTCGAGAGAAAGTGATTCTATACTTCATTACATTAATGACTTGAGAGAGAAATCAAAGAAAATAATATAAACCATTCAAAGATCTGATAGTTAATTATGGTATATTTTAACATCATGATCGTTAATATCATATCCCAATATTCCAATTTGCTAGTTCATTAATTTAATCTTTTTAAGGTGTTAATTTCCTACATATTCTTTCTTTTGATTAGAAGTAGATTTAATATTTTATATAAACTAGGAGTAAATTTACATTCTTTTATTTTAGTATATTTTATTTTGCCTAGATATAGGTAGAACTAATATAGCTGAGAGTGTTAGTCCTAATCTCTATGGGAACGACTTGGTCACACTAGTCTTTTAATACTGCATACACAATATAGTATACTTGCTAGTATAAAATAGGCTTTTATTTTAAAAATAGTGGTTAGTGTATCACTATACAAGTAAGTTCTGAACCTTTAATACCCTAAAAAAAAAAATCTTACCATCTACTTGAGTAGGTAATTAGAAACATACATTTTAGGGTAAGGACTAGAGCAAGTTTGCAAAATATTGAAAATCATTTTAAGTTAGTATTTGAAATCGAATCAAGCACAATAGACAAAGCCTTATCTGATACAAATTGGATTAATTCCACATAAGAAAAACTTACACAATTTCAATGAAATCAAGTGTGGACTCTTGTTCTTAAACTTAAAAACAAATCAATCATTGCTATAAAATGAGTATTCAAGAACAAGTTAGATGAACATGGCAAGATAACAAGAAATAAGGCTAAACTTGTAGTAAAAGGATATTCTCAAGAAGAAGGAATAAACTTTAATGAGCCATATTCACCAATTGCACATTTAGAAACCATTAGACTATTGCTAGCTTTTGAATGTTATAGAGGCTTTAAATTTTTTTAAATGGACATTTAAGGCACTTTTTATGTGGTTATATAAAAGAAGAAGTGTATGTCGAGCAATTCCCTAGGTTTGAGTACCCTTTAAAAGAAGATCATTTCTATAAATTGAAAAAGGCAATATATAGATTAAAACAAGCATCTTAGGCTTGGTATAAAAGACTTAGTAAATTTTTTTTTATTAAAAATGGATTCACAAGAGGACAAGTTGATACTACATTATTTATAAAATATTTTGACAATGATTGTTTAGGGGCTCAAATTTATGTAGATGATATCATTTTTGGTTCTACTAACAAATGTTATTGTGAAGATTTCTCTAAGTTGATGTAGGCTAAGTTTGAAATGTTCTTAATGAGAGAATTAAATTTCTTTCTTAAACTACAAATAAAGCAAACTAAAGATGGAATTTTTATCCACTAAGAAAAGCATACGAAACAAATTCTTAAGAAGTTTGGGTATGAAAATACAAAGGGAGCTAGGGCTCCCATGTTAGCATTAACAAGATTAGAACTAGATGGATCAGGTAAGAAGTTAAAAAATTTATAGAAGTTTAATTAGGTCATTATTGTATTTGACAACTTCTCGACCTAATATCATATTTAGTGTGTGCATATGGGCTAGATTCCTAACTAAACCAACCGAAGCACACTTAGTTTTAATAAAACATATCCTTATATATCTTTCTTGTGCATATAAGTTAGAATTTGGTATCCAAAAAATCATAATTTTGAATTGATTAGATATTTAGATATAGATTATGCTGGTTGTAAGATAGAAAGAAAAAGCATATTAGGAACTTGCCAATTTTTAGTAGACAAGTTAGTTTTGTAGTCTTTTAGGAGACAAAACTCTATAGCCTAATCCTACAGTAGAAGCCGAGAATGTATCAGTTAGAAATTGTTGTACTCAAATATTATGGATAAAACAACATTTGTCACATTATGGTATAGAATTAAATAATGTGCCCATAAAATGTGATAATATGAGTACGATAAATTTGATTAAAAATCCTTTGCATCATTTACATTCCAAACACATAGAAGTAAGGTATCATTTCATTAGAGATTATGTTAATAATGGGGACAAAAATATTGAATTTGTTTCAACGATTAATTAACTAGCTAATATATTTGCAAAACCCCTTGATAAAATAAAATTTGAGTATGTTAGAAATGAAATTGGCGTATATTATCCCACTTGATTTTTGTTAATATTGCATAGAATATTCTATGTGATTTTTGTAAGCTAAAAAATCTACACGTACAAGGCATGTCTTTTCTTTCCAATTTTAAATCTCCCTTGTATCTTTTAAAAGCTTAACCTTGGTAGTTACTTTTTTTTTCCCCATATTTTCCAACTTCTTAATCCAATTGCATTTACGCATGGCAAGTTTATTATCATTCCTTTCTTAATTGCTCTCTCTCTCACCTACGTCTTGACACATTGCTCCTTAACTCTCTAATCAATTACAGTCCACTTTCTCTTCTTCACTTAAACATTCAATTTCCACCTTTGTGATTTGATCACCTTCTTTCTTCTTAAAGCAAACTCTCTTACCTCTCAAAATTCCTATGCCTAGTTGCAAATCCTCCTGTATTCTTACAGAAGGGCTCAAATCAAAGAAAAACCCCAAGAATACTATGGCTAACCCATACAAATTGGCCAATGAATCGTTTGATTCAAAGAATACACAATCAATCCAAACTTAACTTGAGACTCCAACAAAAAAGAACTAAAAAATGGAAACTATCGAAAGAACCAAAGAATCTAAGAAAGGCAAAAAGAAGCTCATTAGAGTCAAAATTGAAAAGCTTGTAGCTAGGGTTATCGAATAGTTTGATGAGTTTGTTGATTTTGTAGATGTTGGAAAAGGAAAAGGCTTAAGAGAAACAATGACTGCAAAAGATAAGAATAATGAGAAAAAGAAAAAAAAAAGCAAAAGTCGAAAAACAGAAAAGTAGAAGACAAGATAGAGATCTATCAAAAGTTGGATTAGAAACAAGGATATAGTAGCAATTTGAAGTCATGCTTGAAATTTTCGGTTTTCTAGTTTTTCTTAATTTGATTTAAACTAAACCTTGTATCTAGTTACTTTAAACCCTCGACTAAAATTGGTTTTTTTATGTTAAGAACATTTTGGAGATACCACTCCGAAAAAAAGGAAAGGGTGATTAAATTAGAACCCATTAATCATATTGGTTCTAATTTAGCCACCAACCCATGTAATTGAAAGCTTTTTTGAAAATATATCAAGAAACTAGAGTTTTTGAGTTTTAGGGCTACCAATTAAACCCGTATCAGTAACATTAGAACCTTCTGAATTTAAGTTCATATTTCAAAATACCCCTTAAAAAATTCATATTTACAAGTAAATAAATAAAACTACATTTACTTACAAGAATAAATAAATCAGAAAATTATCTACAAAAAAGGAAAAAAAATGTAATATTGTGCACTAGTGCATATGCATCCACTATTTGGGATCAAACTTCCATAGCTCATTGCATGAAAGCTTTAAGTGGGTTAATTTATTTTAGACTTGAGAAAAGTCAAGTCTACATTTTAATTTGTTTATTTAAATTTAAGAAAATAAAAAAAGTTCTTAGCTTTGGAAAGAGGACTTGTTATTTTCTTATTTTAGAAAATACATTTTTCTAAGTGAGAAAGTTTTTTTTTTTTAAAAAGGGTGTTTTCTTACGAAATTTATGGGAAAAAGAAAGTAACTGAATAAATAAAATTGAAAGTCTTAAGAGAAGGCAAGAGATAAACTTTCTTTCTTTTCTTTTTTTTTTACCTTTTTTTATATTAGAAATATAAAAAAAGAAAGAAAGATAAAGTAAAAGAAAAAAATAAAAAAATAATATAAATGAAAAGAAAAAGGAGGGACAAAAAGTTGGTTCAAAAGTTTGTTATTATTATTAAAAAGAAAAAAAAAAGGAATCAACCTAGAAAAGTGGTTGAACTTATTCAATTTAGGTAGTTTAGGTTGGGTTGCAAGTCGAATCTCAAAACTTCACGAGAAAAAACATGTTGTAAGCAAGGACCAACTCTAACGGCTATAGGATGTGATTTTGATCAAAATACACACCAAAATGAATGGTGAGGGGGACTTTTATGAGTTTCTCATTTGGATTATGGGGGGTAGGAGAGGTGTTACAGCCAACAATGGTCATTTGGGTGGTTTTTGAGTTTCACCAAAACGAATGGTAAAGCTCATAGTAGCATTAATTTTAGGGATAGGTGAGTGGTGGCGATTGTTTCGTAGGTAGCTATCGCTTTTTGAAATCCTTAGTGGTTCAAAACTAAGGCTAGGAGGTATGGCAATGGTAGCTAAAGGTAGCTTTCAAAAGCTTGGTAGGCAAAGATCTTAATGGTAGCAATAGCTTAGCTCGAGGAGGTTCAAGCTTGAACTAATCCTAAAGAGAGAGTGGCACAACTAATTAGAGAGAAAAAGCTTAAGAAAGCTCTAATGGGAAGGATTCAATGTGTTTCTTGATACTGGATTTCTTATTTGAGCTCCAACTTATAGTGTTAGAGCTTAAATCGAATATGGAAGGTCATGAATTTGCAAATAAAGGTCTATGTTTTGACCCACCTAGATGCTCAATTCAAATGGAAAATTTGCATTTTTGATAGTCAAAGTTGTTTAATGGAACCTAAACTCGCTATTTGTGATGAATCGAAGCTTTCAATGTTAATGTCAAGCTTTAATTTAACTCAATCAACAATAAGTTATTGTCATGGACTCATGTTTTTTAGAAAGTTTGAAAGCAAAATTGATATCTTAAACATTTGAATTTGGACAAGTTTTTGGATTTGATTCAAAGTAGATAATGCATATTACATGATTCCACCATTAATTTAGGTTGAATCATATGAAAACTACCCGAAATGGTGGCTCAAACATGAACCAACAATTGAAGATTAGAGTATCCTATTAGTGTGATCATGCAAAGTGAGCAACTCTAGGTTAGCTACAGGGTTAATTGGGTATTCCTTCTTTTTTCTTAATGTAGTATCTCCTTTCTTCTCGAAAATAGCAAGAGCAAAAGAAAGGTTTAGAAAAACCTAGGCTGTTTTTTGCAATAGTAGAAGCTAGGGAAAAGGCTAGATGTAATGCCCCTAAAGCTGGACCTACTAGCTTTTGAGTAGTTTAGATCTTCTATGAAATGATTTGGTCATATAAAATGTGTTAACGAGCATGAACAAAAATAAAAGTGTACATATTTTTCTCAATAAATGGTAGTAAAAAGAAAAAAATTAGACTATAAAAGATTCTTATATGGGAAAATGTCAAAATGTAACCACAAGATAAAACTTGTCAAATTTTAAGCATATTGATTAAAACTTTAGCCGAAATAAAATTTCTTGATTATAAATGTATATGTTGGTGAATCTTACCTACTTAATGATACACTACTACTCGAGGTAGTAACATTTGGAATTCGATAAATGTTAGGTGAAGTAATCCCATAAATTTTGATATTTCAAGAATGTCAAGTTACATGCACTTCATCAAATAAAAATATTAGTAGAAATGTACTCCGTGATTGATGAAAAATTAATTTGGAATAATACTAAATAATATCATGAAACTCGAAAAGCTAGAAGGAATAGTTATGAGAACTTATGTTAAAATAAAATAAATTAAAATGGAATTAAAAAGTGTCCATTATCAGTCGCAACTAAAGTTTATCATGTTAAATTTTAATCATCATAAAAATAGAATATCAAGAATAGCTATATACTATAATATTCTACAATTTTTGAAGTGTACTATCAAACTTTTACTTATATTAAATCAAGATAAAACTCTACTTGAATAATCACATAAAATCATATCAATATATGACAATCGAAAAAAAAAAAAGGAAAAGAAGAAGAAATAATAAAATAATGCAAACTTTCCGTTAAAGGAATGAAATGGCAACTGAGGATGAGTGTTTATTCACCTGCTTCTTTGGAATAATGTTGATATTATCATTACTAATAGTAAGGATAAACACAATCTATTGTTCATAGCCGCAATTTTACACCACCTCCATTTACTCCATGACTAAGTAAATTTTCACCAGCTAAACATGTTTATATAAGATGCAATTTTAATTGAAAGGCGAGACATAAAAAGTTACCCTTCAATCACTATTAGATACACATATATGTATATAATTTTATTCTATAAATAAAATGTATGTCATGGGGCATCCTATCACAAAGAAATTTAACATAAGACCCCCTTACTATCACGACAATCATCATCTAATTTGGTTCCAATTTGTTACTACCAAGGCTACTATCAATTGCCAACCTGCTATCGTAACCACCGTGTGAGTATCGAAGAAGGTTCTTCGACTTAAAAAAGTAGAGGAAATGACCTTTTTTTTTTTTCATCTCCAAACATCAATAGAACATATATGACAAGCTTATTTTATGTTTTTGAAGTCAATTTAGGAAAAATCAAATGTTTTCTGCATTCATCCATTATACGAGTTTCTTTAGGAGATTTGTGACAATTGAGAAATCATTGTAAAACATTAATGTAATCTATTCATATCTTGAATGAAACTACTATAATTTATTATAAGTTTTCAAGCTACGTTTGCAAATTTGGTAGATTAGAGTTGCATTATAAATACCAAGTATGTGGCCAAAATTCGTAAACTTTATAAAAACCTCTGGATTTGATACTTATATTAGAGTATGAATATAGAAAATTTTCATTATGAAATCTAGTGTTCACTTAATGAAAATTTTTTGAGAAAAATGAGTAATTACAAGGTAAAATTCATAAATTTGAAAGAATAAGAGCGAGTCTTATGGGCTAATAAAATTTTGTAGAGCTGTGATTTTTGTGGAAAATATAAATTAATAACCATAAATTTTATGTGATCTTGGTATGGGCTTTTAAAACAAGTTGATCTCTAGGCAATAATTTTAATTGTACAAGCCAATGTGGTATTCTTATAGAACTAACAAAATTTAAATTTAAAAAGAAAAGAATTTGGGTAAATACCCAATTCTTAATAGAAAGTAGAGGCTTCTTCCATGATAAAAACAAACCCTTAGAAAAGGTAATAACTTTTTATATGATAATAGACAATGATCAATTACAAGCATAAAAACAATCTTTTAAGTGTTACTACATAATGAGTAACGGGGGTAAATGCATTAGGGTCGATCATTTCGAAGTGTTATATTTTGAGTTCCCATTCTATTTTACTTAGGATTAATAAGCCAATTACGTAATCTTATTGGGGACTTCTGGGAGCAACCAATTAAGAGGTTAGGTAAGTAGGTTTATTTAAGGAGATAATGAACTGTTATGCTTATTTATGCTTATAAGTAGATTGATTGTGCATATGCTATACAAGTGCTTGAACTTGTTTGTTGAATAAGTACCCAAGCTATTGTATATGTTATGTTGTGAAGCATCTACATATTACATTGATACTGAATGTCTGCAATATATTGTTTTGTCACCAATAATTGGACATAAGATGGTCGGGCTAAAAGCTCTTAACCGAGGCACATATTGCACAACATATGCTAAAGGCCACTTGACTCTCTTTGATAGTCACTTCAGCAATTAACTATAAGAGAGTTTATTACCAGATAAGGGTATAGTTTATTTTGAATAAGTGTAAGTGTACAAATGTGAATACTACTCGTTTTACTATTTGGTAAGGGATTCCGATTCTCTACGATCGTAAAAAACAGGGAGACATTGAATTCGATAGTTATTTTATGTTATATACTTATATATAATATGATTAGGTGAAATAATTAAATAAAGAAGTAAAATCTTGTGATCTTTGACTCATAAGATGTTTGTCACATGATGGGGGCATCTGGGGTGTGATGACTTTAGATTCTCTCTATTAGGCCCTCTTATGGGGCGTTACACCGGAACTTGGGAGAAAATGATGGAATCTGATGGAAAGTACACTATACACGTACTACACATAAGGATTTGTACTGAGCCTAGCACATATACTACATGTACCTAAAGGAAAAAAAGAATATCTTTGCACTTGCTCTCTATGGACTATAATTCATTAAGGGCCTTCGACCTTATTTTCTGCTTACACAAACTAGGTATAACCTAGTCTACCTAGCCCTAAGCCCTTTTTTTTTCTGTTTATAAATAATTAAAATAGTAAAGAAAGAAAAGAAAAGTAAAAACACTATACCTAGTTCCAACCCAATTAAACCCTAGATTAGCATCCCTAAAATTTAGTCCTAGACAAATTAATTTTTATTCAAGCATAATTTAAATTCTTTTTGTCCTTAGTCTCATACAAATGACCTAAGTCTTTTATATTTCTAAGAAATTTTTTATTTTTAGGAAATACTAAAACTACAAGGGGGGGTTAAAAATAAGGTATCTACAATAACCCATTTTTATGGTGAAGTTTAAGTAAAACTTTACCTCAAAGACAAAATAGATATTACTTTTACCTTAGGGTTGTATGTGCCTAAAGAAGCACTGCAAATGGCTAAATAGCTAGCTATCCTAAGCATGATCCACTAAGGATTTGGCGCAAGTTGAAAGAGAAAGGAGGTGCTTTATGAGCTTACCAAGACATAAAAGTGAATATTTAAAATGCCTTAAGCAAGTTCTAAGGAAGGATAATGCTTTAAGAGTTGGCTAAAGCCTTAAAAGGTTCTTGAAAATAGGGTAATCCTTTGAGAGCTAGTTAACCTATGGGAATGTCTCTAAAGGATTAGCAACCCTAAACGAGAAAATGATACAAAACCTAGTAGTACTTTTTCTAAGTTGACTAACCTAAGTAGAAGCATCTCCAATAGACTAGCAACCCTAAATGAGAGATCGATAGAAACCTAATGGTGATTTTCTAAGTTGACTAACTTAGGTATAAGCATCTCTAAGGGATTAGCAACTCTAAACAAGAAATCAATAAAAACCTAGTAGTGCTTTTCTAAACTGACTAACTTAGCTGAGACCGTCTCTAAGGGGCTAGCAATGCTAAACGAGAGATCGATAGGGACCCAATAGTCCTTTTCAATGGGAGCATCTATAAAGGACTAATAACCTTAAATGAGAGATTGATGGAAACTTAGTAGTACTTTTATAAGCTAAGTAACTTAGGTAAGAGTGTCTTTAAGGGACTAACAATCTTAAATGAGAGATCGATAAGAACCTAGTAGTGCTTTTCTAAGCCGACTAACCTAGGTGGAAGCGTCTCCAAGGGATTAGCAAACCTAAATGATTAATCGATAGAAACCTAACAATGCTATTCTAAGTTGACTAACCTAAGCGGGACATCTCTAAAGGGCTAACAACCTTAAATGAGAAATCAATTTGAAACCCAGTAATACCTGTTTGAGCTGACTAACCTAAGCCTAGAAATTAGATGGAAAGTAGAAGATGGCGTACGGATTGGACAAAACCTAGATAAAGAATAGTGAAAGGGAAGAGCTTAAGTGAGTTTGATGAAAGGAAAGTTCCCTACGGGTTGGCCAAAACCTTAAATGAGTTTGGTGAAAGGGAAACACTCTATGGTCTAACTAAAACCCTAAGAATGTGTTAGATATCTCCTGTGAATTTTAGTGATAACGAAAAGAGAGAAATGCTAATGAATTGACAAGTGTGCACGTATTCAGACAATTTTTCAGAAAGTTTAAAATTGCAATTTGGGTTACATTCAAAAACTTATTTAGAAAGTTTGAATCTATTGAAAAAGAGATAACTTTGAAAATCTTCAAAGAATGTTTCAAAAGCTTTCATATGAAGAGTCCATATAAGTACTTTAGAAAATTATTAAGAGTCTTTCAAGACAAGTAAAGTGATACTCTTCAAAAGGCTATTCAAATGGTTGATCTGGAAGAAGTAATGTTGAAAATTAACACAATATTATATTCAAAGTAACCAAGACCTAACTTCACTAGATTGGGTGTATAAGAGAAATAAACTTAATCCCGCTTCACTTAAGTTCAAATTAAAATCCATAGGGATTATTTTTAAGCAAATTTATTTTTGGATAAGGATAAGGTTGGTTTCAGATTTTGTAGGATTTCAATTTTAAATCTTAAGCTTATCTGGAATTTGCTGATTAAAGTATATTTGACTAAGATATGATTATAAGATCATGTTTAATTTTCAAACTCCAAAATTTTCTCTAAAATATCTATGGATTATTCTTTTGACATTGAAAATAGATAAACATCAAAAGAAGATAATCCCTAGCAATTATAGCTATTGGAAGACTCTAGTATAAAAGGAGAAAGGATTTAAAATGTCACATACAATTTTGCGTAGAAAAATATATATACTTTACATTCTGATCATAGATATTCTCTACTATTTAGAAGAGCATAGAACGCTTCTTAGATACTTCTTCAAAGAGTTGAACAAAAGCTGATTATTCATCAATTCTCACTTTTGTTTTTGTGTGAAATTATCTGAGATTTGTAATGTTTTTCTCACTTGTAATTTGTAAACTTATTTATTGTTTGAGTGTTTAAAGAAGTTTAATTATACTCTATAGATCTATAATTAGGCTATGTTGTAGAGAAACTAGATAGGCAAAGCAAAGAGTTGTTAAGGCCAAGTATGGCAAGTGTGGTTAATGTTTGTAAACTTCTCATGATTTTGATTTAGTGGATCAAGTGGAATGGTATTGGCAAAGTAGACCAGGTCCTTAGCAATAGAGCTACAAGAGAGTGGTAAGTAAAAGGTCGAAGTTCTATAAATCTTGAGCTTGATATTTTCCTTCCTATCTCTCTTAATTTTCAATTAGTTAATTGTATTATTTGTGTTGAATTATTAAAGTAGCACTATTTACCAAATGAAGTTATTAAGAGGGTTATTTACAACTTATATCAAAAAAGTTCCCAAAAAAAATATATTTAAAGATATCAATCAATAACCTCCCCTCCTCTTGATATCTTATACAGGACCAATAATTAGTATCGATGCCTTACTCTAATATCATCTAGAATTTTAAGATCATGGGTAAACTAAGTGGTAGTTTAGCAGTTCAGCCTTGTAAGGCACCATTCTTTTATAGAACTAACTTTCCTTATTAGAAATTCAAGATGAAAACTTATGTAAAGGCATCGAACTATTAAACTTAGCAAATCATCTCAATAGGAGATCTCAAAGTTCCAACTATCATTTCATCAAATGATGATATCACCAAAGCCAAACTTAATTCAAAGGCTAAAAATTTACTTTTGAATACTATTGCACATTTAGAGTTTTATGTAATTGCTTCAAGTGCAATAACTAATGGCATTTAAGACACTTTAGTGCAAACCTATGAAGGCAAGGAAGCAATCAAGGATACAAGAATCAACTTACTAGTTCAATAATATGACAACTTTCGAATCCTTCCTAGTGAAGAAATGAAGGACTCCTTTAGTAGATTTATTACCATAGCTAATCAATTGCCTTCTTTTGGTAAAATAATTAGTGGTTTAGACATGGCGCGCAAGATGCTAAGGATCCTTCACATGATCTAGAATGCAAAGAAAACTGCCTTAGAAGAAGCTTATGATTTGAAGGGACTAACCCTAAATAAATTGCATAGTAAACTTATAGCATATGAAACTAATTTTTCCAAATAAAAGAGTATTTCAGAGGATACAAAGAAGAAGGTCATAGCTTTCAAAGCTAAAGTAGCAAGTGCTATCTAAAGAAGAAGATTTGTCTAAAGAAGAAGATAAGGATGTGATACTTCTAGCTAGAAAACTCAACAAATGGCTAAAGAAGATAGGTAATAAAACCTTTACTAAAAGATTTTCTCCTAATAAAAATTGATCTAATGATGTAGGAAAGGCAATCAAGGAAAAGGAAGAGAAAAAGTTCAAAAAAGAAATTGTATAATATGAATGCAAAAAGTTAAGACATATCAAGTATGAACATTAGATGTTAATTAAGAAGATGGAGAAATTTAAGAAAAACCACATATCCCTAATGGCTACATGGAGTGATTTGGAAGATTTAAAAACTGAGTCAGTAAGTTCAAAAGAATGTGAAGAAGCAAATATATGTCTTATGGCACTCTTTGAGGTTGATTTTGAAATTGATTCTAATTCTGATATAGAAGTGCTTGATGATATATGTGCTAGAATCAACAAATGGCTTAAAGCTCTTTCTAAGTCAAATGACAAGATTTCTAAGCTTAAATCTAAAGTGAAGACATTAAAAAAATGAAAAGTAAGCCTTTAATTGAGCAAATCAATTGTTGGTAGATGAAAATGATATTTTAAAAAATGATTTTGAAGGAATGCATGTTGCTTCTGAAGCTTTAGTCAATGAAACTCTTATTTTGAAGGAAGAAATTAAAAATTTGAAAAACCATGTGGAAGATTCATCTAAGTCATTCAAAAACACGTTTCAAAAGTTTGATGGAAGTGATAAGAAGTTACAAATGTTAATTTCTAATCAAAGAATGGATGATTCAAAATTTGGACTAGGTTTCAAATTTAGAGAAACATTTGAAACGAAGAGAGAAATAGTGTCTATTAAACCAAAAGGTGAAAATCAAGAAATTGTTAAAGAAAAGGACAAAGGTAAAATAATTGAACTTGTTAGAAGGTACAATAGATAACACTCTTAAAACAACAATAAGTATTCTTTCAAAGGTACAATAGATGATAAATAGAGGGTATGTCAAAAAGAATTTGAGTCAAAGCAAAGTGGTAAGTAATGGGTACACTGAGCAAAGACCTTATGCTTGTTTTCTATGTAATAAACTAGGTTACATAGACAAATATTGCTTTCACAAAAAATAAAAGCTCAGTAATAATCAAGGTTCAATTCAAAAAAAGTGGAGCTTGAATTTTCATAAGCTAAGCTTCGCTGGGTTCATAAACAGGCTAGATTGTGTTATAATGTGTACATGAACACGAAGTTAGGTTAAAAGGAAGATGGTATCTTGATAGTAGATGCTCAAGACATACGATAGGTGATGCTTCATGGTTCATAAACTTAGAGTGGAAGGAAGATGGATATGTGAAATTCAATGACAATGGTAAAGGTTAAACAATTGTGGTAGGTATAATTAGTTTGGCACCTCACACAATTGAAAAAGTATTATTGGTTAAAGGATTAAAACATAACTTATTAAGCATAAGTCAATTGTGTAACAAAGGATATAGAATAACATTTAAACATGGAAAATGTACTTGTTTTAATAAGGATGGGCTTAAGTTGTTTGAGGGATTCAGAAAGAAGAATATTTATTTAATTGAACCATCAAATGTGTCATATGAAAGTTGCTTTATATTTATGAATGATAATACTATACTTTGGCACAAAAGATTAAGATACATAAATTTTCAACAACTTAAGAATCTATCTAAAAAGAATCAAAATTGCATGCTCATGAAAATCTTTGTTGTGCTACTTGTCTTAAGAATAAGACAAGTTCTTCATCACATAAGAGTAAGAAAGTTATATCTACTCAAAGGCCTTTAGAGTTATTACATTTAGTTTTGTTTGGTTCATCTTGCACACTAAGTGATGGAAGAAATAAGTACGAACTTGTCATAGCAGATGACTTCTCTAGATTTACTTAGATCTTTTTCTTGCATCATAAAAGTGATGAATTTAAAAGTTTTAAATTTTTTTCCAAAAGAGTTCAAAATGAAAAAGGCCCCTACATCATTAGTCTATAAACTGATCAAGAAAAGGAGTTTGAAAATTCAGATTTTATCTCATTTTGTGAAGAGAAAGGCATCACTCATAACTTTTCAACACCTTATTCTCTATAACAAAATAGAGTAGTTGAACAAAAAAACTAGACTATCCAAGAAATGACAAAAGCACTACTTAATGAAAATGGTATAGTAGATCATTTTTGGGTTGAAGTAGCATCAACAGCTTATTACATCATCAATTGAGTATATGTTAGGCCTTCGACAAATAAAACTACTTATAAGATTTGTAAAGATTGAAAAACTATTGTTTCATACTTTCACACATTTGGTTGTAAGTGTTTTGCAAAGAAAGTAGAAAAGGTACTGAAAAAATATGAAGAGAGAGCTGATGAAGCCATCTTTCTAGGCTACCCCCTAAACTCAAAGGCATACTGAGTATACAATAAAAAAAAAAAAAACAAAAGTGGTAGAAGAATCAATAAATGGCATGTTTGTTGAAGAAATAGTCAATGAAAAATCCAATGATGAATCTATATTTGTCTTGAACAAAAAGAATTCTATATGACTTTATTTAGAAGGTATGTTAGAACCTCCTTCAAACGAAACATCAAAAACTTCAAGATTGCTTGATGTATCCATAACAAAACCAAGATCAAAAGGTTCTTCAAAAACTAATACCAAGTTTGTTCAAATACGTCTAGAAGGTAAGTCAAAAGGTTCTGAACACTTTCATATACCACCATCGTCTCTTAAACTTAAAACTAATCATCCTCCTAAACTTATGGTTAGTAATGTTAGATCTAGAATAAGATAAGATCAATCTCATAAAATTTTGAAAATCATTTTAGTTTAATATTTGAAATTGAACCTCACTCAGTTGATGAAGCTTTAAATGATAATAATTGGATCATAGCTATGTAAGAAGAAGTTGGTTAATTTCAAAGAAATCAATTTTGGAATCTAGTTCTAAGACCTAAGGATAAGTTAATTATGGGGACTAAATGGGTTTTCAAGAATAAATTGGATGTAAATGGAAAAATAGTAAGAAACAAAGCTTGTTTAGTTGCTAAAGGTTACTCTTAAGAAGGAATAGACTATGATGAAACTTATGCTCCTATGGCTAGGCTAGAAGTTATAAGATTATAACATGCATTTGCTTGTTTGAAAAATTTTAAATTGTATTAGATAGATGTTGAAAGTGCTTTTTGGAATGGTTTTATTAAAAAAGAAGTGTATGTTAAGCAACCTTATGAATTTGAAGATCCCTTTGTAGGCACCTAATTTTTACCCTCTTTATTTTTTTTATTTTTATTATTATTCTTTCTTTTCTCAATAGGCCATAAATTAGAAAAAATTCAAAAAATTAGGAAATTAAAGAGAACCTAAAATATTAAGAAATTTAGAAAAAATAAGGATCATAGAAAAATAAAAAAAAATTTCAAAAATAAGAAAAAGCATAAAAAAATAAGAAATTTTAGAAAGAAACCCTAAAAAGATAAAAAATTAGAAAATGAAGTTTAAAAATTTAGAAATTTGAAAATTATAAAAAATAGAAAAATTAAATTCAAATAAAAGATTTTAGAAAATAACATGTTATTAAGATAGATTTTAATTTTAATTTTGGTTTAGAAGTTGGGCCGTTGAACTTGGGCTTAAATTTAAATCTAACCCAAGCTGTCTGAGTCTATATATGCAATTTGATTGCACAAATGGACAAGGTGCAGGCCAACGGCTTGATGTTCAAGCATAGGGACATAACATTAGCATTAAGCATGAGGCCTTAGGTTTGAAACTTGGCAAAAGTAAGAAGGTCTTTTTCTTATTTTTTGTTTGTTTTTCAATCACATCAGAGACTGCTACGTGTTAAGATCAAATTGCGTCACGTGTCCTGATATGTAGTAGGACGAGATTGGACAACTTGCTAGCATAGCGTCATGTATCAACCACATGGCATGCTATGTCAGCCGCTACATGTCACGTAATGATACGTGACACATCTTAGTTAGCTGGCATGGTTGATGTGGTGTCACGTTAGCCCTTTTTTCCCTTCACCTTCTTTCCTTTTCTCTTCATTTTCCACTCTTTCCCTTACTTTCCCCAAATTTTCTCGAATCAAGAACACCCAACCCCTTCAATTTAGCGCCAATTTTCGTATATTTTTCACATACATTCATGTAGTTTTTTGCCTCGATATTGTTGAACACATGGCATACTTTGAATCAAACATAATAATGCGTCCAAGTTCGATAAAAAACGAATTCAATTCTAGCTCAAAAAATTGGAAATAAACTAGATTTCCAAGCATTTTCAATAAATTTGAATCTGAGCTTTCATTTGTTGCTAAGTTGAATTCGAGTATAAATTGGCGATCATGGGACACGAACAACACACATAATCACCCATAGACAACCATGCATAACCACCAAAATCACTCGACAAACTCTCTCTCTCTCTCTCTCTCTCATTTTCTCTCTCTAACTATGGCTTTCTCTCTTTCTCCTCGATTCTCTCTCTTTACTCAACCTCAAGCAGAGCTACCACCCATACTAGCTTCCCTATACCATCAACTCCTTAACCTAACTCCTCTCAACCTCCGCCGTGCCTCCTAACAATGCCACCAAGTTTGCTGCCACCTAACCTTAACTACCGCAACCCTTAGCTCTAAACATTATCCTAACCACCACGACAAAGCAAAACTAACCCACCAAAACTTTCCCTGACCTTTAAAACCCCCAACCCAACCAACTACTAGCCTCCAACAGCTACGCCACATGCCACCCAAACACTACCACCAATTGCCACTTCCCACAACCGCCAAACAACAACCCTAGGCTATAGCATTGAACCTACCCCCCTATTCCCAATCCAAAACTCATAAAAAACTACTTACCCCCTCAATTTAGCCATCAGAACAGTCGGAATCGACCCCAAGCCACCACTATATTGAAGATAGTAGAATCTGACCCGTACATCCGGCCCAACCACCCAACTCGATCCATACGCCTGACCTGACCCAAGATTCGAGACTCGATCCGAGCCATGTCTTTCCTAATCTGAACTAGCTCCGATCTTGTTTCTATTTTATTTTATTCATTTCTTTTTTTAGTTGCTGTTTTTTTTTTTTTTGTATGAATGTAATATCACCCAAAGAAAAAAGAAAAGAAAAGAAAAAGAAGAAAAGAAAGAAAAAAAGAAGAAGAAAAGAGTAATCTTGTTTTATTTTTAATTTTTATCTTCACTAGTTTAATAAAGATAAATAAAATGTAATAAGTAAAAAATAAATAAGATGATAAAATAAAATTCAAATAAAATAAGTATGATAAGAAATAACCTTGTTTTATCACTTAGAAAAATTGATTTAAAAAAAAATAAGAATAAATCAACCATTTTTCAAATTAGGATCATTTAAAATTTCCAAAAATGAAAACCAATTTAAGGCCTTTTAGAAAATTTTCTTACATAAATCAAAATGGACAAAAACGTAAACTTGGCTATTTTAAAAAACTAAAATCAACTCAATCTACTAAAGTTTTCATTAAAAGAATCACATATGTCTAATCTTGAATAATGGATACATAGGCACTTACAAGCAATGGTAAAAAATGAAAAAGCCTAATTTCCTTTTTCCTTTAGTTTAGATTGTTTTGTTTATTCAATTAGTGTAATTAAATTAAGTCTTTTTTTTTAAATTAAAAGGTGATTTTTTAGGTTTAATTCTAATTTTGAAAAGTCAATAGTATCTGCAAAGATTTAAAATTCCTAATCCCTGGACCTAAATATCTTATTTTCAAAAAAACCATTTTACAAAAAAATTGATTTTAATCAATAGACCAATAGCTAAGTTATAACTAATCTATCCAATTAGTTATAACTTAACCTCTTTTTCTTGACTCCAATCAAGTGGTGACTCTAAACCCTTTTTTGAAAAAAAAAATGATTTTCTTTAAACCCTAGTCGAGGGTCAATACTAGATGATAAGGGTTTAGTACTGATCAATTTAAAGAAGACCTAATTTTATAAAAAAAACTGGGAGGGTGAAAATTCTAGCTTGATAGCTTAGCGACTCTACTGGGAACTGTCAAGAGGGTTAATCATTCGACTTTCCAAAATTAAAATTAAACTCTAAAAATCACCTTATTACAATTTATGTACTTATTCGTTCTTTATTTATACCATAACTATGCTAATATTTTTTTTGTAGGTTTAGTTTTATTTATTTTATTGTTTTGAGGGGGGGATTTATTTCTTGTACTATAAACACATGATAAATATGGTCTAACCTAGGCCATCTTAGGACCATAGGATAGGGAGCCATTATGTAAGTTTCGAGCATACTGGGGCAACCACCATTCGAGGCCAATTAGGCTACCCTACTTAAACTTTGATGTGACCAAGGAACTGTTTTGTAAGAAACGTGTAAGGTCACAGAGCTTAAGGACCTCTAGAACTCACCTTTCTTGCATACATCCTTTAGGGTTTTAAGGTGGCATTGTTGTAAAAGAAAGACAAACCTGAAACTTCTTTCTAAGAATTCACTCTCAGCTTTTGTTTATCTGTCTTACATATCATATGTATAGGGATATGGGGAGTCATTTGTTGCATCAAAGATATAGGGTAGATGCGGTCAAACTAGGCCATCTTAGGACCCTAGGAGAAGGGCCATTGTGTAAGCTTTGGGTGTTGTAGTGTAACCACCACTTGGGGTTGATTAGGCCACTTCACTAAAGCTTAATGTGATCAATGAAATTGTTCTTAAACAAGTGAGATCATAAAGCTTAAGGACCTTTCCAAAACCTACCCTAATTACATATAATCCCTCCTAAGCTTGAGTTAATACACTACCCTTAAGAAGTTGCAACATTACTTGTCATTCAAGATTTTTAATGCAATCAAGTTCTTGAAAATAACAGTAGGGTTACAACTTAAGGGGGTAATGTATCAACCCAAACAATCCTAACACCTACTTATTTCCATGTGCTTTCTTTTCTACATTAATTAGTGATTGTTGTCCATGAAATATGTTAACCTAAGAATGGCGGGTAACCAACAAGAGAATAATCAAAGACTGCAAGTTGCCCTAGGAATCCATGAGTAGTTGCTGCAAGCTAAAGCTACCTACTAGAAGCAAAGGGCTAGGCATGCTGAGGCCTCTAATAGGGCCTTATTAGCTCAAGTTGAAAAAAGTGAGAGAACCATGAATTGGGTTTTAGAAATGTTGAACAAGATTAAAACCGAATTGCAAGAGTTAGCTTAGAAACTCTAGATGGAGTAGAAGGACTTTGAATAAATTTTAAGTTTCATTGTTAGGTTTCCTTTTTCTTTTTTCATGTACTTTAATCTTTCCAAAATAATGTTTTTCTCTTTAGTCATTCTTCATTCTTTCCTTCTTTGTAGACAATCCCTTTAATATAATTTTTTCATTCTCCCTCACTCAAGGAAGTGCAATTAAAAAACCAAAAAAGAAAACAATAAAAAATCCATCATTTTTATTTGGTTTCTATCTTTCTCTCTCTTAAAAAGAAAAAAGAAAAGGAAAAGTTGCTAACTGATAAAGAAATTCTTCCAATTAGGTTCACATGGTTGATGACAGACTTGCCTCCCTAGAAAGGATGATGCATTAGTTGACCCAACAATGGCAAGTTTTGTTCCCAATAATCACCACTCTCCAGGTATCCTAAGATTCAAACCTAGAAAGGAGACTCTCTAATTTAGAAGAAAGGGTAGCCACAATACAAAAGAGCATTACAGATCCAGAAACAGCAATGGGCCCTATGCTTAGAAGATCCCAACACCCGATGTTCAACACTGATCAAATGCCAATAAGCTTAAGTGATGAAGGAGGCTTAAGTAGAAAGAAGCTAAGGAGAAGCGAGAAAGAACAAACCTAAGTGACTCAGAAGAGACAATTCACTCAACTGAAGATATCAATCACCTAACTCTTTTATCATTTACAAGCAGTAAAGGTTATAGCTTGTGAAGCCCCTAATCTAAATTACAAACCATACAGCTTTGACCCAAAAGCAAGGTGCGACTATCATATGGGTCAGAAGGGGCACTCCACTGAAAAATGCTGGAGATTGAAGAACAAGATTCAAGACCTAATTGATGCAAAAGTTATTCAACCAGAGCTACAACAAGACATTCCTTCTACAAGTCATGAAGATAGTCTAACTGAGTCACCTAGAGCTCCATTTCTTTTGATCTTACCAATGCCTTTTGATAAACTCACGTTGTTTCAAATAATTGGGTGCTTGTTAAGACAGGGGTAGAAAAAAGAAAGTTTTTTGTCAATAAAATCCGTAACAGTTGGAATAATATAATCTTATTGTCTTTTCAATTATTGTGGTTTTGTTTGGAGCAAATAATTTCTCCTCAATAAATCGATAACTCACTTTTAAAAGGTTTAAAATGAAAAGAGGCAAAATATTCCCCACACATTAATCTTAAACACTTTTAGAGTTGAGTGACATAAAAGTGAGAATACTTTGGGTTCATTTCTTAAAGGAGGTCTACTTTGAATGTGATAGGCAGATTAAAATGAAATTAGGCATTTATTTCTCAAATCCTAAACACAATCATCTCTTGTTTACCTTGTTCGACCTATTTGAAGAATTTTTCAAATTGAAACCCTATTGAGAACCACCCCACAATAAGGAAATTCAGAGGTTAGGGTCATTGATAAGGAGAAAGGGGTTTAAATTGGTTTGTACTTGCTTCAATAATGTTAAATTCAAAAGAAAATTTTATTTCTGATAAGTAATGTTTTTTTTTAAAATAAGGAAGAGCCATATCATTTTTAAATACCTCAAGCTTTTACTTACCTTACCCGGGCCCATGCAATAGAATTCAATGAATTTAGGACCCTAAATTGCTTAAAAGGTAAAAACTTGGCTTAAGGCAAAAATAAGAAGAAAGAACAACAAAAGAACAATGGGGTAAAATAACAAAATAGAAAAAGGAAAAGAGATTGGAAAATTGGACTCAAGTATAAGCCAAGAGCCAAGTGAAGGCCATATCATATCCCAGTAAGGGTAGTCAAATCAAAAGTCAAAGCCTAAATAGCCCTAAATATGCAATGCCCTGAATCATAATCTAAGCTCAAAAACCTAAAATTTCTACATCTACTTTGAAGCATCTCTCACACTTAGCCTTCCCACCCATAATACCACCCTTACATAAGTAAAAGCTCTTCCAATTTTTAAAGATAATTTATCTTTAATAAAAGTTGTTTTTGAAGCTAAGGCAAGTATATTTCTAATTGTTCCCAAGGATCCCGACTTTTATACCTAGGATTAATATTTATTTCAAAATAGGCTTCTTTGTTAGTTCCTTTTGAAACCCTTAGACCTAAAGCCTAAATTCATAATGTTAAACTGAAAAAGACCTAATAGATTGATTAAGGCGTGTCACATGCAAAATGGACTATGATTTTGGGACTGTAGTCAAGAGTGTAATTTAGACCAAGTGTTTGCAAGGAAGTCCTCTTCGACTAAACCAATTACGATTTACCTTTTGAGGACGTTTGAGATCACAAGGCCCCACCAAATGGCTTGGCATCCAAATTAAGAGGAACATAAGAGGCTCCATGTGATTATTAAGGAAAGGTTCTTTACCTATTAGCAAACTAAAAAAAAAAAAAGAAAAAGAAAAAGAGAGGTAATAAAAAATAAATAAAAAGAAAAAAGAGAGAGAAAGTATCTTTATTTCAAGTCCATGTTGGCTTAGGTGGCCATGTTTTCGATCCATTCTAATAAAAAAAAAAAAAGAGTTAAGAGTCAGGGCTTTTCTCATTCTTCCCAAAATAAAGGAAATTATCCTCAATGTCTTTTTCAACATAAGTGGTCTTCACAAAAAAAGGGGTTTTTCTGTAAATAGTTTCCTCAAAAGTCGAGTAATGTTTTTTTACAAGTTTTTATCCTAACTAGCTCTCAAATAGCCTATCCCACCTTCCACCTATGTAACTCTCTTCAAGGTCTTTAGTAAACCCATAGGGTGCCTTTATTCCTCAATTACCTTTAGCGTGCCCATAGGGCCCTTCAGTCCACCAAGTTCTTTTAACAAGCTTATGAGGCATTCACTAAGCTTCTCTTAAGTGTGCTCATATGGCCCTTCAATTTACCGAGCTCTTTTAATAGGCCCATAGGGCACTTCTTTTTGCAAAGATCTTGTAACGAGCCTATAGGATGCTTAATTTCGTTTGGCAAGCCCATTGGGCCCCTCTTTTCACTAAGTTCCTCTTAGCGAGCTCATACGACACTCCTCTTCATCAGTTTCTTTTGGGCCAACCTTCTTGACGCAATCTCAACTCAATCTCATTTTTAAGTGTCTCTCAAGTGAGAACATAGGGCGCTTCCTCATCCATTAATCTTTCTTTAAACATTCTAGTAAGATCATAGAGCAATTCCCATCATCATTTTCTTTAGGGATTTTATAGGCTCATAGGGTGTATTTTTTTCCTTTTAGCAAACCCATTAAGACACTTAGTTGCTATAAAGCATTTTTGTTCACCAAATTCACTCAAGCATACCCATTAAGCCCCTCTATTCACGTAGTTTGTCCTAGTGAGTTCGAATGGCACTTCTCTTTGTTGTCTCATTTGTCCAGCCTATAAGACACTTACCTTCCACATCTAAGTGATTAGCTAGTCTTTAAAGATGCAATCTTAACTCAATCTCTCCTCCAAATTCTATAAGCAGGCCTATTTGGCCCCTCTATTCACTAAATTTCTCTTAAGCAAGCTCGTAAGGCACTTCTACTCTATTAACCAAATTTTTCTCAAGTAAGTCCATAAGGCATTTCCTTTCGCCAAGTTTTCCCTTAGAAAGCTCATAGGGCACTTCTCCTCATCAATTCCTCTTTTCACACTAAGTTTAGGGTTGCTAGTCCCTAAGAGACACTCCTGTTTAGGTTAGTGAACCTTGTAAGGCACAATTAGGTTTTAGATTGATCCCATTTTAGGGTTGCTAGTCCTCGAGAGATACTCCCGCCTAGGTTAGTAAGTCTTATACGATATGACCAAGTTTTAGATCAATCCCATTTTAGGGTTGCTAGTCCTTGAGAGACGCTGCTGCCTAGGTTAGTGAGCCTTGTGAGGTATAACCAAGTTTTAGATTGATCCCATTTTAGGGTTATTAGTCCCCGAGAGATACTCTTACCTAAGTTAGTAAGTCTAGTGAGGAACGACCAGGTTTTAGATCAATCTCATTTTAGGGTTACTAGTCCCCGAGATGCGCTCCCGCCTAGGTTAGTGAGCCTTGTGAGGTACAACTAGGTTTTAAATCAATCCTATTTTAAGGTTACTAGTCCTCGAGAGGTACTCCTGCCTAGGTTAGTAAGCTTTGTGAGATATGACTAGGTTTTAGATCGATCCCATTTTAGACTTGCTAGTCCTCAAGAGACGCTCCTACCTAGGTTAGTGAGCCTAGTGAGGTACGATTAGGTTTTAGATCGATCCCATTTTAAGGTTATTAGTCCCCGAGAGATGTTCCTACTTAGGTTAGTAAGCTTAGTAAGGTATAAGCAGGTTTTAGATCAATCCCATTTCAAGATTGCTAATCCTTGAGAGACGCTCTTACCTAAGTTAGTGAGCCTTGTAAGATATGACTAGGTTTTAGATCGATTGTAGTTTAAGGTTGCTAGTCCTTGAGAGATACTCTCGCCTAGGTTGGTGAGCCTAGTGAGGCATAACCTAGTTTTAGATCAATTCCAACATAAGATCGTTTGTCCCTTAGAGACACTCCCACCTAGGTTAATAAGCTTAGAGAAGCACAATCGGGTTTCATTTCTTCATCTAAATCAATTTTAGGATAGCTATTTAGTCATCTTAGGGGCAAAAATAGTGTATTTTGTCTTTGTAGCAAAGTTTTGCTCAAACTTAACTACGAAGAAGGGTAGCTATAGATACTTAATTTTTACCCTCTTTATTTTTTCATTTTTATTATTTTTCTTTCTTTTCTCAATAGGCCTTAAATTAGAAAAAATTCAAAAAATTAGGAAATTAAAGAAAACCCAAAAAATTAAGAAAGTTAGAAAAAAATAAGGATCATAGAAAAATAAAAAAATAATTCAAAAATAAGAAATTTTAGAAAAAAAACCCTAAAAAGATAAAAAATTAGAAAATGAAGTTTAAAAATTTAGAATTTTGAAATATTATAAAAAATAGAAAAATTAAATTCAAATAAAAGATTTTAGAAAATAACATGTTATTAGGATAGATTTTTATTTTGAATTTTGGTTTAGAAGTTGAGCCGTTAAACTTAAGCTAACATTTAAATCTAGCCTAGGCTGACCAAATCCATATATATAATTTAATTGCACATATGAACAATACATAGGTCAACGGCCTGATGATTAAGCATATGGACAGAACATTAGCATTGAGCATAAGGCCTTGGGTTTGAGGCTTAGCAAAAGCAAGAAAGTCTTTTTCTTATTTTTTGTTTGTTCTTCAATCACATCAGAGATTGCTATGTGTCAAGATCTGATTACGCCACGTGTCTTGACATGTGGTAGGATGGGATCAGACAACCTATTGGCGTAGCATCACGTGTCAACCATGTAGCATGCCACGTTGGCCACCACACATCATGTAATGACATGTGGTACGTCTAGGTTGGCAAGTACGGTTGACGAGGTGCCACATCAGCCCTTTTTTCCCTCCCCTTCTTTCTTTTTCCCTTCATTTTCCTCTCTTTCCCTCACCTTCCCTAGATTTTCTTGGCTCAAGAACACCCAACCCCTTCACTTTAGCTCTAATTTCCTCACGAATTTTGCACACATTCACACAGTTTTTTGCCTTAATATTGTTGAACACATAGCCTACTTAAATTAAACACAAGAACACATCCAAGTTCGGTCAAAAACGACTCAAAAAATAAAAAAGAAACTATATTTCTGAGCATTTTCAATATATTTGAATTTGAGCTTTCCTTTGTTGCTGAGTTAAATTCGTTTATAAATTGGTGATCATAGGACATGAACAACATACACAATCACCTACAAACAACTATGCATAACCAGTAGAATCACTCGACAAACTCTCTCTCTCTCTCATTTTCTCTCTCTAACAGTGGCTCTCTTTCTCTCTCTCTCTTCGATTCTCTCTCTCTACTCGAACTTAAGTAAAGCTACTACCCTCATTAGCTTCCCTACACCATCAACTCCCTAACCTAACTTCTCTAAACCTCTGCCGTACCTCCTAGCGACGCCACCAAGTTCACCACCACCTAACCTTAACCATCGCGACCCCTAACTTTAAACACCATCTTAACCACCATGACAGAGCAAATCTAACCCACCACAACTTTCTCCGACCTTTAAAACCCCCAACCCAACCAACTACTAGCATCCAGTAGCCATGCCGTGCACTACCCAAACACCACCACCGATTGCCACTTGCCATAACTGCTAAATAACCACCCCAGGCTATGGCATTGAACCTACCCCTTATTCCTAATCCAAAACTCACAAAAACTGCTTACTCCCTCGATTTGGCCACTAGAACGATCAAAATCAACGCCAAGCCACCGCTATATTGAAGATAGTAGAATTCGACCCATACGTCTACCCCAACCCAACCCGATCTACGCGTCTAACTTGACTCGAGATTCGAGACCCAATCCGCTTTGTATCTCTCCTGGTCCGAACCAGCTCCGATCCTGTTTTTGTATTATTTTTATTTTTTTATTTTATTTTATTCATTTCATTTTTTAGTTGTTGTTGTTTTTTTTTTTTTTGTATAAATGTAATATCACTAAAAAAAAACAGAAAAGAAAAGAAAGAAAGAAAAAAGAAAAGAGTAATGTTGCTTTATTTTTATTTTTTATTTTCACTAGTTCAAAAAGATAAATAAAATGTAATAAGTAAAAAAATAAATAAGATGATATAATAAAATTAAAATAAAATAAGTACAATAGGAAATAACATTGTTTTATCACATAGAAAAATTGATTTAAAAAAACAAAAATAAATCAACCATTTTTCAAATTAAGATCATTTAAAATTTCCAAAAATAAAAACCAATTTAGGGCATTTTTGAGAATTTTCTTAAACAAATCAAAGTGGGTAGAAATGTAAGCACTTATGAGGTGACGGTAAAAAATGAAAATGCTTATTTTCCCTTTTCCTTTAGTTTAGAATGTTTTGTTTTTCCAATTAGAGTAATTAAATTAAGTCTTGTCTTTCAAAATTAAAAGGTGATTTTTAGGTTTAATTCTAATTTTGGAAAGTCAATAGTACCCGCAAAGGTTTAAAATTCCTAACCTTCAGACCTAAATCTCTGATTTTTAAAAAAACCGTTTTACAAAAAAATTAGTTTTAATCGATAGACCGATAGCTAAGTTATAACTAATCCACCTAATTGGTTATAACTTAAGCTTTTTTTCGCGACTCCAATTAGATGGTGACTCTAACCCTTTTTGTGAAAAAAAAAAAAAAACGGTTTTCTTTAAACCCTAGTCAAGAGATAATACTAGATGGGTAGGGGTTTAGTATTGATCGGTTTAAAGAAGACCTAATTTTATAAAATAACCGGAAAAATGAAAATCCAAGAACGATACCCTTCGAATCAGATCGTGTGTATAAGTTAGAAAATGCATTGTATGGACTCAAATAAGCTCCTTGTTCATGGTTTGAAAGATTAAGTCAATTCTTAATTGAAAATGACTTTGAAAGGGAAAAAGTAGACACTATACTATTGATGAAACATTATAGAGAAGATATGTTGGTTGTACAAATTTATGTTGATGACATTGTTTTTAGCACAATTATTGAAAAATATTGTCAAGAGTTTTCGAGCTTAATGTAGGCCAAATTTGAGATGTTACTTATAGGAGAATTAAACTTCTTCTTGGGATTACAAATCAAACAATCAAAGAATAAAATATTTATTCACTAAGAGAAGTACACCAAATAGATTCTAAAGAAATTTTCTTTTGAGAATAGTAAAGATTATTCAATTCCTATGAGTACCTCGACAAAGCATGATATCACAAGTAATGGCAAAAAGGTAAATGAAAAATTATATCTAAACTTAACTAGATCCTTACTATATTTATTAGCTTCATGTCTTGATATTTTGTTTACTACCGGTATGTGTGCTAGATTTCAAAGTTCACCAATAGAAACGTACTCAACTATAGTTAAAAAGATCATTAAATATATAAAAAACATAGTAAAACTAGGAATTTGGTATCCTAAGCGTCAAAATTTTGATCTCATAGGATATTTAGATTTGATTATACAAGTTGCAAAGTAGATAGAAAGAGTACTTTAGGTACTTGCTAGTTCTTAAGGGATAAGTTAGTTTCTTAGTCTTCCAAGAAACAAAACTCTATTATCCTTTCAATTGCAAAAGTTGAATATGTATCTATTGGGAATTGTTGTGCTCAAATACTTTACATAAAATAGCAATTGAATGATTATGAGATAAATTATAAAAATATTCCCATAAAATGTGACAATACCAGTACTATTAATTTAACATAAAATTTGGTTCATCACTCAAGCCCAAAACACATAGAAATAAGGCATCATTTCATTTGTGACCATGTTACAAATAATGATGTGAGTGTTGATTTTATACCAACTGAATATCAATTTATAGATATATTTACAAAACCTTTAGATAAATTAAGATTTGAATTTGTTCGTAATGAAATTGATGAATGTAATCCCTTTTGTTAGCATGGAGAATATTTAATTAATTGCCCTTAAGCTAAAAATTAATGTCCAAATGTGAGTATTCTTTTTCCTAGTCATGTGTACTATACAAGGAAAAGTGCTTAGTAGGTCTTAAAAAATCTCTAGTGGTTCTTAAAGTGTCTTAGGCATGGGTCTAAAAAAATCCACACTCATGCAAAGATAAGGACCACTTGATTTGTTTGTTATTTTCTTTCTGAAGTACAAAGATGTTAGTTTCTTTCCTTCTTTTTATTTCTTCAAACTCCTCAACTTTTGCTCATTCATTCTCTCTCAAGAAATCATGGCTCCTAGAAAGTCAACTTGCATTGCTACCAAAGGAACAAAAACTAAAACTCCAAATAGTTTAGATAACCCTATTGATCTCACTAAAGAAGAGACCAACATCACCGACCCTCCAGAATGACAACCTAATCCACCCATTAAACCTTATCAAGAATCTTCTAAGAAAACCTAAACCTTAGAACTACATGATGAACCCTCAGAAGAACCTATCCAAGAAGTAAACCTAAAGATTGGTTCAAATCAACATTCTAAACCAGTCTAAGAAGTCACTTGGAAGACTTCGCCAGATGTGTAGAAGTCTAGTTCATCTTCTTCATTCGAAGAAGTTGTTGAATTTGAGGACTCTAGTTCATTAGAAAAGCCATATGAAGAAAAATCTAGAATTAAGAAGGATCTCCCTAAACAACTTCTTGAACCTAAACCAAAGAAGATCCTCATAAGACCAAGACTTCAAACCCTATGAAGAAGATTTCAAAATCTACTCCTCAAGCTATGTAGAAGTCTCAGAAAGCCATGATCACAAAACCCCCCTTTAGACAAAAGGACAAAAAAAAAAAAAGATATATTGTGAAGGGTAAAAATCTATCCATCAAAGAATCTTTTTATTTAGATTTGAAATTCTTTGAGAAGAATGGTTTTTTTTCTAGAAGGAGTATGTAGATGTGTTAGGACTAAACAACTTAGCAAACATGCAAGGTGTTGTTTATAGAGAACTAATAGATGAATTTTATAGGAAGCTAGAAAGAAAAGATCAAGAAGTATGGAAATTTGTAGTGTTGAATCAAAAGGTTGAAATTTCATAAAAAAATATCTTAAAGTGCTTTGCATTAAGGAAATCTGAGAAGATGAAATACAAATGACTAAGGAGAACGTTTTTAGTGAATTAAATGATGGAATTGAGTTGGGTATTAGTAGAGATATTTTTAGTATTGAGTTTTAGTTATTAGTTTGAATTATGCATAAGTTTACTAATATGTTTGTACTACCTAGAAGGGGTAGTGCAACTTTTGTGATAATGGAAGATGCATTGGTTATATTAGCCATGTTAGGCAAAAGAAAAGTAGATGTATTGAAATTGATGATGCGACACATTTGGCAATATTTAGATGTTAGACTATATGGAAGGTTATTGATGGCTCTTTTCAAATTCAAGAAACTAAAAATTCCAACAGAAGGAAACTATTCTTACTATCCTACTAGGCTAGGACAAAAAATCTTTAAGTAGAAGGAGATTTATGTGAATGACAAACTTTGACATTCTCATAATGAAGGAATTTATCTTCATTCTTCATTCTTCCCCCATTGGGAAGGGGGTGATCATTGTTGGAGAGAAGAATGGTGGAAAGAAAAGAAAGAGAGGTAAGGAACCTACTATGGAAGAACAAAAGAAGAAAGGGAAATTGATAAAGAGGACTAGTGGGATCAAATTTAGAGGAGTGATTGGATCACTTTTAGGTAATGATTCAAAGAGTATAGAATTGTAACCTCCTCCCTCCAAACAAGGTGAAAGTTCTATACTCATTGAGCAAATCTCTAAGGGAATCAAGGGAGTTATCAAAAAGCTTATAAAAGATCAGCTTATAAGCATGAACGACTTATTTAAAGCTAAGGGAATCAAAGAAACAATGATTAAATCTAAAGCTGATGAAGAAGTTCATCCTCTAATCCACCATCTAAACTCCCTAATCAAACTTAACCTACTGTTCTTCTGGCTGAACCAATTATTCCTGAATCAAATCCTCAATTCACAACAACTGAACCTCACTCACCTATGATTACTCCACAACTAACTTCTCAAACTGATCTACTACTTACTCAAGCATCTAACAAAACTCTAGTCATCTCCCCTCAATCTTCAAAACCTAAGAATCTACCTTTAGAAACTCTACCACTTCAATTGAAACTCCTATTCTTAACCTTGAAGAACAAACAACTCTTAAATGAAACATAGAAACTCTTTATGATGCCTTCAATAGAGATGGTAGTGTATCTATTCAAGTTCAGTCCACATTAACTTCTATCAAACAAAAAGAACCAACTTCCACTATGAAGAAACCATCTAAAGTTACTCCTTCTCTAGGCAAGGCAGTTCCAACATATTCTAGAAGAATGAAGCTTTATGCTAAGAAGAAAACAAAGAGAACTCAAAAATAATTTTCCTTATTATAGTGTTTTATTCTATGTTTTGTTAGTTTCTTTTGCTTTAATCAAACTCTAATTATAGTTTTGTCATTTGTTTTCTGATGTTAAGTCTACCTATGGACTTTACTGTGCACTCTCCATTCAATGAAGTTTGTTTTGGTTTTGCACATATTGTCTAATTATGGATATTATGACAACAAAAAGGGGGGAGAGAAACCAAAAAACATTTAAGTATATTTCATCTTTGCTATTTATTAGACATTGATTTGATTTGCTTTATGTTTTTAGACTTATAAGTGTTTTTACTATCATCAGAAAGGGGGAGAACCTTAGATATCTCTCATGAATTTTAATGATAATAAAAAGAAAGAACTGCTAATGAATTGACAAGCGTGCAGGTATTCAGACAGTTCTTAAAAAAGTTTAAAATTGCAATTTGAGTTGTATTCAAAAACTTATTTAGAAGGTCTGAATCATTTGAAAATGAGACAAGTCTAAAGATCTTCAAAGAATGTTTTAGAAGCTTTCATAAGAAGAGTCAATACAAGTACTTTAGAAAATTATTTAGAGACTTTGAAGATAAATAAATTGATACTCTTTAAAACATTATTCAGATAGTTGACCTCAAAGAAGCAATGTTGAAAATTAACACAATATCAAATTTGAAGTAAATAAGACTTAGCTCCACTAGATTGGGTGTATTAGGCAAATACACTTAATCCCATTTCACTTAAGTTGGAAATAAATTACATGGGGATTATTTTTAAGTAAATTTATCTTTGGATAAGGATAAAGTTGGTTTAAGATTTTGTGGGATTTCAATTTTAAATCTTAAGCTTATTTGGAATTTGCTAATCTAAGTATCATTGACCAAGATATGATTATAAGATTAGGTTTAATTTTCAAACTCTAAGATTTTCTCTAAAATATCTATGGATTATTCTTTTAACATTAAAAATAGATAAACATGAAGAGAAGATAATCTTCAACAATTATAGCCATTGGAAGACTCCAATATAAAATGAGAAAGGATTCAAAATGTTATGTATGATTAGAAGAAGAAAAATACATATGCTTTATATTCTAATCATAAACGTACTTTGCCATCTGAAGGAGCATAGAACACTTCTCATATACTTCTTCAAAGAGTTGAATAGAAGTTGATTATTCATCAATCCTCATTTCTGTTTTTGTGCAAAATTATTTGAGATTTGTATTGTTGTTCTCACTTATAATTTATAAAATTTACTTGTTGTTTTGAGTATTTAGAGAAGTTTGATTGTACAATATAGATTTGTAATTAGCCTAGATTGTAAAGAAGTTAGATTGGTAAAGCAAAGAGTCATTAAGGCTAAGTATGGTTGATGTTTGTAAACTTTTTGTGATTTTGATGTAGTGGATCAAAGGGGAATGACATCAATGAAGTAGACCAAGTCCCCAATAGTGGAGTTGAAAGAGAGCAGTAGGCAGAAGGCTGAAGCTTTATAAATCTTAAGCTAGATATTCTCTTTCTTATCTCTCTTAGTTAATTATGTTATTTATGTTAAATTATTAAAATACTACTATTTATCAAATTAAGTTATTAAGAGGGGTATTTACAACTTAGATTAAAAAAATTTTAAAAAAATTAAAAATATCAATTCATACCCCTTACCCTTACCTCGATGTCTTAATATCTTATAGGAGACCAACCGAGAGAAAGGTAAAAGGAAAGCGCTTCACGGGCTAGCTTGAACCTTAAGAGGGATTCGCAAAGGGGAAGCGCCCTATGAGATAGCTAAAACCTAAAGAGAGAAAGGTAGAAGGGAAGTGCTCTACGGGCTAGCTAAAACCTCAAGTGGGAATTGTAGGGTTAGGAAAGTGCTTCCTGAGTTAGGTAGAACTCTAAAAGGTAATTGAAAAGGGGGAAAGTGTTCTATATGCTAACTATGATCCTAAGAGATATAGGCTTAATGCAAATGCAATGCTTAAAAACTAATTTAACTTTATCCTAAAATGTATGGAAGAACTCACTTGGCTTTGTTGATAGCACCTAAACAGTCAAGCCTTTTCTTAAAAGGGTTTGATTAAAACAAGCTAAATCAGTCTTTGAAATAGATTTAAACCTCTTAAAGATGCCAATTTTTCTATCATCAACTGAACTAATCTTGACAAGGAGCACAAAAAGGCTTTGATGGTAACTAGATTATTGAAGAATTATAAAAAGTGATCTAACACACAAAATGCCAACTCCTTCAATGAAATGCCTTTCAGATTCTTTTAGCCAAACCTAGCTTTTTATACTTGATCAAGTAATAACTATCTACTACGAGGTGTTTGCTCGACTAGATTTAGCCTTACCTTGAAAAATAGACAAGAGATCCCCATATCGAGGAGGATGAATTCGTAATAAATTATTTTAGAGGATGAAATCAAAATAAAGAATTTTGTTAATTATCGTTGTTCTATAGCTCGCTTTCATCTTCTCTCGTGTTTATAGTGTATGGGATTTATTTGAGTGAAATAAGAGAATAAAACCTTTTGAAGGAGTAGGAAAAGTGTTAAAGATTATTCTAATGCCAAAAACTACTGGGGATATGATGTGCATAGAAGCTCAATTATCACTAGGACTTACTATAGGAGATGAAAACCAAATGGATTCTTCAAAATATCATAGAAAATAGAATGGGTAGGTCAACAAACTAAATACCTACTAACGTGAAGCTGCTCAAAGATTATGACTCACTCACGAACACAATACGACTTAACACTTCACTCATTATAATGCACAAGCTAATACTAAGGTCTACTTGTCATTAATCTTGAGCTATTCGGCAAAACTAGATAAAAGTGTATGAAAATGAACCTAGAGAGGAATATCTCATAAGAACAAGTATATTCCATTGCTATAAGGAATGTGAAATATTCCAACTACAGAAGAGCAGAGTATTTATAATTAGTCCCTAAGGTAACATTATAAATAAGGAAAATTACAAAAAAAGGACATACATGAAAAGGAGATTCCTAGTACATACGAAAAAGAGTACATAAGGTGTTAGGTTAGTAACATTAAAAGTAGCAAATACACCATATTTGTCAAGCAACTCAAGCTCATATGCATTGTAATTAATGTGCTTAAGGATCTTAAAAGGTCCATCTAACATGGGGGAAAGCTTACTAGTCCTCTTCTTAAGGAAACGCTCCTTGCTGAGGTAGATCCAGTAAAGTCTCCAAGACTGCAAACCACTTGTCTCCTTCCTCGACTTCCTTGCTCCTTTTGTCAAGCAATAGTTTATACTAGTTGTTTAGTAACCTTTTAATGCAACTTTTGGATTTCCTCAGTGTGTTGTAGGCCAGATTGGCTTTCCTAATGATTGATTGAGTTGATAGCCATATCTAAGGGTAAGTTTGGATTAAGTCCACAAACAACCTCAAAAGGTGACCTTCCTGTTGAGCTGTGAGCTGAAAAATTCTAAGCAAACTCAATGATAGGTAAGCATAGATCCCAATCATGCAAGTTCTTCCCAACAGCTGCTCATAGGAGGTTACCGACTATTCTATTCACAACTTTGATCTGGCCATCTGCTTGAGGGTGGTAAGAAGTATTGTACATGAGCTTAATATCAAGCTTCTTCCAAGGGTTCTTCAGAAGAAGCTAGTGAACTTCGAGTCATGATTAGACACAATACTTTTTGGCACTCTATGCTACTGTATGATCTCTTGTAAAAAGAGGTTAACAACAATTAAAGCATCATTGGTCCGATGGTAAGGAATGAAGTGGTTCATCTTACAAAACCGATTAACCACAACCATAATAGGGTCTTACCTTCTCAAGATTTAGGGTAGGCCAAGCATAAAATCCATGATTAAGTTAGTTTATGGGCACTCAAGTATAGGCATAGGTGTATATTCTCCATATGGCTCTTTCCTTTCCTTTGCATACTTACATACCTTGCATCACTCAAGAATTCAACGTACATCCTTTATCATCCTAAGCTAGTAGAAACGTTTTCTCCACATTTCAACCATTCGCTTTTCCTCAAAATGGCTAGCTAAGCCTCCAGCATAACCTTCTTAGACGAATAATTCTCTAGCCAAACCACTTAGCATGCAAACCTGCTTACCCTTCATAAAAAAACCCTTTACTCAAGTAGAACCCATCTACAACTCCTCAGATGTTGCACTTGGCTGCTAAGGGCCTAAAATATGGATCATGCACATATTAATTAGGTAAGGTGCCAAATCCAAGTACTTTAGCTGACATTGCTGTAATGAGGGTATTATGATGAGAAAGAGTGTTGGCTATGGTGTTTGTGCTCTTTCTCTCATACTAGATGGCATAGTAGAAAGACTCCAAGAATTAGACCCATTTGGCATGATGCTGAGAAATTTTTTGTTACCTTTAGAGATGTTTGAGAGATTTATAATCTAAGTAGATGATGAATTCTCTCGACAATAAGTAACGTTACCAGTTCTACAATGTTCAAACAAGGGCATAAAACTCCTTATTATATGCCAAGTAATTCAGGGCAACTCCTTTGAGTTTCTCATTGAAATATGCAATAGGTCGGTGCTCTTGCATGAAGACAGCACCAATACCAACTTTAGACGTGTTACATTCTACCTCAAAAACTTTCTTAAATTCTGGTAGGGTGAGCATTGAGGTTGATGTCAATTTGGACTTTATATCTTTAAAACTTTTCTAAGCTTTTTATGACCACGTAAACTCAAAGTTGGTCCTAGCCAATTCAGTTAATGGTGTCATTATGGAATTGAAGTTCCAAACGAATCTCCAATAGAGTAAAGCTAGACCAAGGAAGCTCTTGACTTCGGCAACATTAGTCAACGTAAGCTACTCAAGAATATCTTTGACTTTCTCATCATCAACTCGGACTCCTACCTCCAAAACAAAATAGCTAAGGAATACGACCTTGCTTTAATAGAACACACATTTCTTTAAGTTGCTAAATAATCTCTTAGTACAAAGAATGTGAATATGGATCTTAAATGTCCAACATGGGAGGTGAGAATGGCACTGTAAACCAACATGTCATCAAAATAAAGCACAACACATTTGCTAATTAGCATCCTCAAGATGTGATTCATGAGCTACATAAACATGCTCGGTGCATTCATTAAACCAAACAGCATCACTAACCACTTGAACAGACCATCCCTCATCTTGAAAGCTATTTTCTATTCATCTCCAAGCCTCATTCATATATGGTGCAAACCATGTAACTCATCAAGGATATCATCAAGTAGTGATATTTAATTGTAATTTTGTTGATGGCTTAGTTGTTGATGCGCATTCTCCACAATCCATCCTCCGGAAACTCTTCTAGTGCCTGGCAACTTCCACTTCCTCCTCTGTTACACTAGCACTCTTCACTTCAATTGAGGCGTATCTCTCTTGATGGTCATGACATGTCAGTTCAAATATTGACTAGCTACGTATCCATAATTAAGGCATTTAAAGCATTTGATCTCTTAGGTCTTCCTTCTTAAGCTCTAACGTTAGCCTCTTTGGACCTCACGTTCTTCGACCTTGCCCTTAACTTAGCCCTCTTTAAATCGGCTTTGAACTTGTCCTCAGCGGTCTACCTTGAAACTATTTGGTGCTTGGCCTTGTTCTGATCGGTTCGGTAGTCCTATTTAGCTAATCTGGCTCCACCTCTACCTCTCAACCCTCTATACCACCCTAATGGCCTCGTCTAGACTCTATAGTCTTTGTAACTCTACAATATGACCAATCTCAGTCCTTATCTCAAAAATGGATTAAGCTATAGTTCAAGTTTCAAATTGATCGACATCACATCGAATCATTAGTAATTGGAATTCCCATATATGCTCATCTACTGACTTGCCACCTTATTGCAAATCTTAGAGGCGTTGGAAGGTGTCTTGTTCATAGTATTCTAGTACAAACCTATTTCTCATAACTCTCTTTATTTTGTTCCACATCTGAATCTCACATCGTGCTCTTTGGTCTGCATTCTACAACTTTTTCCACTACATTGCTGCATAGCTAAAAAATTATAATACACTGACCTTAATACGATTAGCATCCTCATAGTCATAGAAGTCAAATACCTTTTCGATCTTTTCCTCTCGGTTTTTGTAGTCATTTGCACTACCAGATCCATTAAAGCTTAGAATCTAAACTTTGAGATGCTTAGCTCTTCGGGGTGCTTTTAGGTTACACTGCCCAACAACATCGTATTGTTCCTCCTCATCATACTCTTTGACTGCATCTAGCTAAAGTCTCCTCCTCATAACTCTGTCAGCATTAATCTTCAGCTACTCAGCAAGATTAGATAAGAGTATATGAAAATGAACTTGTAGAGGAATATCTCATAAGAACAAATATATTCAATGTTTGTAAGAAATGTGAGATATTCTGGCTTAAAAGAAGGGACCATTTATAGCAAGTTCTTAGGACAACATTACAAATAAGAAAAATTACAAAAAAGGGTATACATGAAAAGGAGATTCCTAGTACATATGAAAAAGGGTAAACAAGACAAATGACAAAATGGGAAAAATAGTACATTGTTAGGTGAAAAGGATAGGTGGCAGCGTAACATTGGTTTGACGATGAATGCTAAATGTTGTTGTGTAGTAGTAGAGATAATAGGTTGACAAGCCAGAGCTAGTGTAAAGGTATCTCGACACTTGACTAGTTGGCCTTAGCATTTCACACCTTAACCGTAGCACAAAGAGTTCCTAGTGATAGGTGTAGTGCTATATGGTTTAGGTCCTTGGATTCGGTACTTAGCCGGTAAGCCTTCGTATTTGGCATCTTGACCTCAGCATTTAACAAATATGGTTCAGAACTTGGAGCCGGATAGAGAAGGCTATGGCCGAGATGAGCCTTTAAGGAGTTTTTCTACCATTCTTTTGTAAATTACACCTCATCCTCGACAGGTTGATCGGAGAGAATTCTTCTAGCGAATGACTGAAAGCCTCAAAGGCACATGTAGGTGAGAAGGCCAATGGTCAGCAATCCATCAAGATACCAACTTTGCTTGCAATAAATGAAAAGTAAAATACAATAATATTTAAGATCACTAGCATTCTTGCGTTTTAAGTAAGAAATTCTATTTATTTTCATGGGTATTACAACTTTACTGCACCAACAATTACAAGGTCCATCAAATCTTAACCATCCATTTGTGATAAAATTAATGTCCATTTGAGTAACACTCGCTTCACAATATAATGACCTTTGTAATTCGGAGCAAATTTTCCTTTAGGGTCTTATACAATGGGGAGAGCCTTTCTCAACACCATATCACCCTCTTTGAAATTCTAAGGCGACACCTTCTTGTTAAAAGCTTAAGTCATTCTTTACTAATAGCATTGATTATGACATAAGGCTATTAACCTTCTTTCCTCAATCAAATTCAATTGCTCAATGCGCTTCTTTACCCAATTAGCCTCATCCAATTAAGTTGCTAACTGCACTATGAGAGATGGGATCCCAACTTCCACCAGTAATACTACTTTATCACCATATACTAAGGAGTAGGGCACTGCTCTTATCAATGTTCAGATAGAAGTTTGATAGGCCATGAGTGCAAATGGTGACATCTTATGCCAATCTTTACACATAATAGCCATCTTTTTAATAACTCTCTTAAGATTTTTGTTAGCTACCTCTACAACCCTATTCCTTTGAGGTAGATAGGAAGTATAATTTCTATGGATGATTTTGAACTACCAACATAATTCTGACATGAGTTTATTGTTAAGATTTGTGCCATTATTGGTAATGATTATCTTTAGAGTCTTATATCAAGCCAGAATATCTTTCTTGATGAACTTGACTACTACTCCTTTGGTAACACTTGAATAAAATGGCTTTAACCTACTTACTAAAATAATCAATGGATGTCAATATGAAACGATGATCATTAGATGCCTTTGGAGTGATTGCGATGATGATATCTATACCCCACATTGAAAATGGCCATGGCATAGATAGTGTATGTAATTCTTCAGGTGGAACATCTATCATGTTTGCATAAACTTGGCACGAGTGGCAATGCCTAACATGCTTGATATAGTCACTCTCCATAGTTAGCCAACAGTACCCTAGCCTCATAATCTTTTGGCGAGCACGTAACCATTCATGTAAGGGCCTAATACTCCCTCATATACTTTTTTCATCAAAACATCGACTTTGCTTGTCATGGTACCAAAGCTTTTCATCATGTACACCTTCAATTACCAGACAAAAAGCAAGCTTCTCTTCAACTTCAATTTTGAGCAACTAAATTTTGACCCTGCCAGATATTTGGATCATGGATGCTAAAGTGGCTAATGCGTTAGCAAATTGGTTCTAAGTCCTCAAAATGTATGTGAATGTGATTTCTTCAAATGTAGCTACTAATTTAGTCAAGTGCTAGTGGTAAGGCACTAGTTTAGGGTCCTTCATTTTATATTCACCCCGAGTTTGGCCAATAATTAGTAAAGTATCCCCATACACTTCTAATTCTCAAATTTCTTTATCTAAGGCCATTTCTAGTCCAATAATGCCTGCCTCATGTTTAGCAGTATTGTTGATGTATGGCAAAATGAGCCACATAACCACCAAGAATTAGATATCTTTAGGGGATGTTAATATTACCCTAATTCCACACCTAAACACATTAACAACTCCATCAAAAAACATCTTCCATTTCGGGATTTTTTTCATCCATTTCTCTATTAGAATTATCTTCAGCCACCAAGAAATCCTCATCGTGAAATTTAACTTACACTTCCTGGTGAGTATCTTCTAGGGGATTCTTTACTAATTGGTCTGCTAAGGGTTGTCCCTTGGCTGAATGTTAATTCACATAGGTGATATCAAATTCTAACAATAACATTTGCCATTTCAAGATCCTGCTAATCAAGGTTGGTTTCTCTACCAAGTATTTTAAGAAATCATGTTATGTCAACAACTCAATTTAGGATGGAGTGTATGTTGTCTAAGTCAATGCATGATCCAGACTAATATAATAAGGTATAAAAACAATAGCTTCTTAGGTTTAGGAGATATCAGAACTGGAGGGTTCATAAGTTATTCCTTGATTGTTGTGACAGCTTCCTCATACTCTTCATCCCATCTTATACCAGCATTCTTCTTTAGTATCTTGAATAAAAGGTAACACTTGTCTGTAAGCTGAGATATCAACCGAGCTATGTAGTTCAAAAACCCAATAACCTTCTAACTTCTTTAAGTGTACACAAAGAGGGCATGTTGAGTATTGCTTTAACTTTACCGAGATCTACTTCAATGCTCCTCCAGCTAATTATGAAGGCCAACAATTTCCTTAATGTTACCTTAAAAATACACTTCTCTGAATTCAGCTCTAATTGAAATTTTCTTAATCTACCAAACAACTTCCTCAAATTATTTGTATGATTCTCTCCTTCTTTGGATTTTGCAATCATATCATCAGCATATCCCTCCACCTCTCTATGAATCATACCATGGAAGATTGCGACATTCCCCCTTTGATAGGTTGGCTTGACATTTTTTGGCCTAAAAGGAATTACCTTATAGCAGAAAGTACCTAAGGTTATAACAAAACTTATCTTGGTCTTATCCTATTATGATATTACGATCTAATTGTATCCAAAAAAGCCATCCATAAATAAGAAGAGATGGTCTCTAGCTATATTATCTACCAAGACATCTATGTAGGGTAGGGGAAAATTTTCCTTAGGTGTTGCTTCATTGAGGTTTTGAAAATCTATACATACTCTAACTTTCCCATTTTCCTTTAGCACAATGTTGGCTACTTACTTAAGATAATTGGATAATTTGAATTAAGTAATTGTAGTTTGATTAACATTGGGGCAAATAAATTCTTCCCTAAGGAATCAATAACCCACTTGAAAATGTTTTAGGATGAAAAAAGGCAAACCATATCCCACCCATTAACCTTAAAGACATTGAGAGTTAAGTGACATAATGGTAAGGACATTTTAGATTCATTCCTTAAAGGAGGTCCTGATAGGAATTAGCTTACGATTATCTTCAAGCTAAGGCCAACCTATCCTAAGCCGAGGTCGATCAACTTTTCCTAAGGTTAAGCAAATGCCAAAAGGACAAGAGGGAGAAAAACAGCCACTCGACAACAAGTTTGTTGTCTACTAAGTAGCCAAGAGGTTACGTTGCAAAGAGTTAAAGGCTTAAGATCCACTCGAAATGGTACAGAGAGACTAGTGCCGACTAATTTTAGAACTCAGCAATTATGGGCCGATCTTTCGGGTGTCTCGGCCAAGTACTGTAAGACTTCAAAGACTTCTTTCTAAACCCAAACATCCAATTGCTGACCTTGCTTAATTCGGATCTTACTCCTTTTAGAACATGCTAAATGACTACATGCTAACTTCCTTTATAAAACGTATAATTTTGTATTCTTATACATATTTTCTTTATGAGCCCATTCTTTAAGGTTTAAGGCCTTATAAATTATTTACAATTTTACTATGAGGGTTTAAAACTTGCTATAAATAGCAACATTTGTAATTAGTAAAGGAAGATGGCAACCATTAGATAGTGAATACACTTAAAACTTTCCTCTTTCGAGCAATGTTATACGTGAGCTCTTAAAGCTAGCATTTGTTGAATTATTGAGTACTGGTTAACTCTTTAATCTTTCTTACGTTCTTATTGATCTTAACCTAAAGATTGTGGTGAACCCTTTATTTATGCATGTTAGTGAGTCACATCTAACCTCTTATTTGAAACCAGAGTGATGTTTAATGTTCGTGAGTCGTATTAAACCATATTTCAAGCTCATCCCCTGATCATGTTTGTGTCTTTATGCGTGATATCCATACACATTCACCATTGAACCTAGCCATTTTACTTTCTGTTCGTCATACCTACTTAAACCCCGATTATCTCATTCTTGGTTCGAGACTTACTACTGTATTAGGGCTATTTTGAATTTGATATGTAGATTAAAATGAAGCTAGGCATTCATTTTCAAATCCTAAACAAGATTATCCTTTGTTAACCCTATTAGACCAATTTGGAAAATTTTCAAATATAGAGCTTCAGGTCATAGATTAAGAAGGAAGGATGAAATTGGTTTATGCTTTCTTTGAAATGAAGAAGAGCCAACTCCTTTTCCAAAAACCTTAAGCTTATGCATACCTCACCCAAGCCCATAAATCTATAGATTTAGGGTCTTGAATCGCTTAAAAGACAAAAACTTAGCAATGGAGATAATCACTCTTAGGGCTAAAAGAAAAGAGAGAACAGTAAGAGACAATGGGGCAAAGTAATATAAAAAAAATGAAGAAGAAAAGAAGAGGTTGGAAAATTAGGCTTAAGTGTAAGATGAAAGCCTTAAAAGATATATCATATTCTAGTAGGAGCAGCAAAGCTGAATCAGGAATCAAAGCCTAAGTAGCCCCTACTAAAGAAGGCCCAAAAGGTACAAAGCACCAAATCTCAAAACATGAAGATACATATACATCCAAGATCACAAACAAAAAGGACTTTCTTACTCATACTGAATCACACAAGGCCATCCTACCTACAATACCATCGTTACTTAATAAAGCTCTTTCGATCTTAAAGGATAATTTATCTTTAATTATTTTTGCAACCAGGGCAACCACACTTCCAATTTTCCCTAAAGGTTCTTGACTCATTCAACTGGGTTAAATAAAGAAGTTTCTTTTAAAATAGGCCTTCTCAACAATGCTCTTTGAAACCCTTTGACTAAAAGCTTAAATTCACAATGCTAAACCAAAAAAGACCAAACATATTAATTAAGGTGTATCATTTACAAAATGGACTATAATTTTTTTACTATAGTCAAGAGTGTAATTTGGATCGAGAATTTCTAAGGAAGCTCTCTTTGACTAAACTAATCATGAGTTACTTTTCCCTTAAGAAAGGATTGTTCAAAATTACAAGGCTCCATCAGGTAGCTTAGCATCAGGGTCAAGAAGAGTATAAGAGGCCCCAAGTGGTTATCAAAGGAGGATTTATACCTATTAGCAAACTTTAAAAAAAAACAAATGGAAAGAGAAAAGGTAAAGACTTATCACAAGTTTTTTCTCTATTTTTGTATCAGCTTGAGTAGCCAAGCTTTCAGTTTAAGTCATCTGCTTCCTTTTTTTATGCACCTTTTTTAAGCTGATCATATTGATCTAAGCCCTTTTGCCTCTTCTATCATTAAGTGATATTTTTCACCAAATTCTTTATTTGTAAATATTTTGCAAGTTAAGAAGTTTTACAACTCTTAGAGTGCCAACCCACTCTTTTATTCTTTTTAGGGTTGTAGTTAGCCTTTGAGGCATTGCCTCATCTTTATAGGGTTCTAGCCAACTATCAAGGCACTATACTTTTTTTCCATCAATTTCCTTTAGGATTTTTAGCGAGCCCACAAGGCGTTTTCCTTTACCAATATTCTCATAATGAGCCCATAAGTGCGCTTCTCTTTATCGAGCGCTTCTCTTTACTAAGTTTTTAGCGAGCTCGAAAGGTGTTTGTCTTCATCAAGCCTATAGGGCATTTTCTTTTACCATTTTTCTCTCTCACGAGCCCATAATGTGTTCTTCTTCATCAAGCTCGTAGGGTACTTTCCTTTACCAATTTTCTCTTAAGCAAGCCCATATGCCTCTTCCTTTCATCATTAATTTCTCTCAATCAAGCCCATAGGACATTTCTCTTCAACAAGTTCTTAGGCAGCCCATAGGGCGCTTCTCTTCACCAAGTTCTTAGCAAGCTTATAAGGGTGCTTCCATTTATCAATTTCTCTTTAGTATGCCCATAGGGTACTTCCTTCATCACTAACTCTTAGCAATAACATAAGGTACTTTTTCTAAGCCAACTCAGGGTTGTTAGTTCTCTAAACATGCTCCTCCTAGGTTAGTGAGCTTAGAAGAGTATGACCAAGTTTTCAAAATCGATTCTTACTTAAGGTGCTAGTCTCCTAAAGACACTCCCATCTACATTAATGAGCTTAAAATAGCATGACTAGGTTCCCAAAATTGATTCTAATTTAGGGTTGTTAGTCCCCTAGAGACATTCCTACATAGGTTAGGAAGCTTAGAAGAGCATGACTAGGTTTTCAAAATCAATTCCAACTTAAGGTTGTTAGCACCTTAGAGACACTCCTACTTAGGTTAGTGAACTCAAAAAAGCATGACCATGTTTCCAAAATCGATTTCAATTTAAGGTTGTTAGCCCCCTAGAGAAGCTCCCACTTAGGTTAGTGAGATCAAAAGAGTACGATCAGGTTCTTAAAATTGATTCCAACTTAGGGTTACTAGTCTCCTAGAGATGCTCTTGCCTACGTTAATGAGCTTAGAAGAACGCAACTAGATTTTCAAAATTTATTCCAATTTAGGGTTGCTAGTCCTTTAGAGATGCTTCTACTTAGGTTAGTAAGCTTAGAAGAGTACAACAAGATTTTCAAAATTGATTCCAATTTAAGGTTGATAGTCCTTTAGAGATGCTCTTGCCTAAGTTATTGAGCTTAGTAAAGTACGACTAGGTTTTCAAAATCAATTCCAACTTAGGATTGCTAGTCCCTTAGAGATGCTCCTGCCTAGGTTAGTAAGCTCAGAGGAGCATGATTGGTTTTCTAAAATCGATTCCAATTTAAGGTTACTAGTCCCCTAGAGACACTCCTCCCTAAGTTAGTGAGTTCAAAAGAACATGAGTAGGTTTTCAAAATCGATTCTAACTTAGGGTTGCTAGTCCTCTATTAACGCTTTCACTTAAGTTAGTGAGCTCAGAAGTACACGTCCAGGTTTCCAAAATCTATTCCAATTTAGGTTTACTAGTCCCCTAGAGACACTTCAAACTAAGTTAGTAAGCTCAAAAGAGCACAATCAAGTTTCTAAAATCAATTCCAACTTAGGGTTGCTAGTCTTTTAGAGAAGCTCCTACCTAAGTTAGTGAGCTAAAAAGAGCATGATCAGGTTTTGAAAATCAATTTTAATTTAGAGTTGTTAGTCCCCTAGAGACGCTCCTACCTAAGTTTGTGAGCTTAGAAGAACAAGACTAGGTTTTCAAAATCAATTCGAACTTAGGGTTGCTACTCCCCTAGAGACGCTCTTGCCTAGGTTAGTGAGATTAGAAGAGCATCACTAGGTTTCCAAAATCGAGTCCAACTTAGCATTGATAGTCCCCTAAAGATGCTCCCACTTAAGTTAGTGAGCCCAAAAGAGTACGTCCAAGTTTTGAAAATCAAATCCAATTTAAGGTTGCTAGTCCCTTAGAAAGGTTACCGCCTATGTTAACAATCTTAAAAGAGTACAACTAAGTTTCCAAAATTGATTCCAACTTTAGGTTGCTAGTCCCATAGAGATGCTCCCACCTATGTTAGTGAACTCAGAAGAGCACAACTAGGTTTTCTTAATTGTTTCCAATTTAGGGTTGCTAGTCCCTTAGAGATCCTCCCGCCTAGGTTAGTGAGCTCGAAAGAGTATGGCCAGGTTTTTCTAAATTGATTCATTTAAGGGTTACTAGTCCCCTAGAGATGCTCCCGCCTAGGTTAGTGATCTTGAAAGAGCACAACCAGGTTTTCCTAATCAATTCCATCCTATGGTAGCTAGTCCTATAGTGATGCCCCTGCCTAGGTTAGTGAGCTTAGAAAAGTATGACTAAGTTTTCTAAATTGATTCCAATTAAGAGGGGCTACTCCCTTAGAGATGTTTTCGCCTAAGTTAGTGAGCTCAAAAGAGCACGACCAGGTTTTTTTAATCAATTCCATCTTAGGATTGTTAGACCCCTAAAAATACTCCCGCCTAGATTAGTGAGCTCAAAAGAGTACAACCAAGTTTTTTAAATCGATTCCAATTAAGGGTAGCTACTCACCTAACGATACTCTCGCCTAGGTTAGTGAGCTTAGAAGAGCACAACTAGGTTTTGAAAATCAATTCCAATTTAAGATTGCTAATCTACTAGAGATGCTCCTACCTAGGTTAGTAAGTTTAAAAGATCACGACCAAGTTTTTTCAAATTGATTCATTCAAGGGTTGCTAGTCCCCTAGAGACGCTCCCGCTTAAGTTAGTCTGCTAAGAAGGGTGCAACCAAGTTTCAAAATGGTATTTCAAGCTAGCTCCTAGGCTGCTAAACCTCTCTAAACTCACTCGACTAGCTCTTAAAGTACCTTCTCTTCCTTTCACTACTTACCAAATCCCTAGTAGATCAAACCTAAGGTAGTTAGTAGGTTATTATGCATCTTAGGTTTAAGTCATCCTTGAGGCAAAAATAATGTTTCTTTTGTCTTTGTGGTAAAGTTTTTCTCAAACTTTACTATAAAGAGAAGTAGTTGTAGAAACTCCATTTTTGCTCCCCTCTTCTCCTTACCCCTCCTGTTATTTTTTAAAATTTTTAGGATAGGACAAAGGTTGTTAATATAAGAAAAACCCAAAAAATAAGAAACTTGGAAAAAATACAAGAAACAAAAAATTTAGGAAAAAATAAAAATATAAGAAATTTAGAAAATAAAAAATAAAATTTTACAAATAGTTAAAGAAAAATAAAAAATAGGAAATTTAAATATATATATATATATACAAAAAAAAGGGAATTTAGAGAAATAAGGGAAACTAGAATTCATGCTTTAGTGTTTTTTATTTTTTGTTTTTATTTTTATCTTTCTTTGTTTATTTTAATTATTACAAAAAAAGGTGGATTGGATTGTCGTTAAGCTTGAAAGCCTAATAGTTGAGGTTATAGAGATTTAACCTATGGAGGAACGAGCGTGCTATAGCATACCTTAATTTTTCAATTGCACGTATGTGGGGCACGTGGCATGTGCCTTGCATGTGATTAAGCATTAACCACTATCTTCTCTAGTTTTTCTTCCTAATGCCCAGTTTGCTGCTTTCAACATGCTTAATTTTTTGTCATTTTTTACCTTTTTTTCAACATGATTTCACCAAATTAATGGTGAAATATTGTAGATTAAATAGCATATTTTGCATTTGCCTACAAAACGTGACCAAGTTATGATGTTTCAAGAGTAAAAAATTGGCATTAAAATCACCTCAAAACTTAATTTTTGGGCTTTAACATAAATGGCCAATTTGGCCATTGATTCTACCTTCCAAGCTTATATGAGCTTGAAAAAGTATAAATAGGGGGTTTTTTATGCAGTTTGAGGAGGAAGCTTTCATTTCTGAGCTCAAAAAACACCGCCCCAACCCCTTTGTCTCTCTAGCATGATTTTTCTTCTTCTCTCTCTAGGAGTGGCGACTTCCACAATAGTTTCTAACGAAAGTCACCACCACTACGAGCTCTAATACCCTTGAAATACCAAGACCCAACCTTCCTATCATCTTGCACAGTACCCCATATGCCACCACCAACAATCACTATAAACCACCACCTTCAACCACCACCATAAACAACCCGAACTACTAAGGCACCCATCTTACCCCCCATATCCCCAATCTGAAACATACAAAAACCCCATTCCCCACTGAAATTGGTAACTAGAGCAAACCCAAGTGACGTGTTAGCCACTATTGGAAGAAGACTTAGAGGAGCTAACTTGACCTAATCCGAACCTACCTAACCCCATTGACAAAGTTTAACCTTTTCATTCCTCTTTAGTCTAAAGTCCTTCTTCTAATTTGTATTTTGTAATTTTTTTATTTTTATTTATTTATTATTCATGTATTTGTAAATGTAATTGTAAAAGAAAAAGGGCAAAAAAAGGAAAAGGGAGAAAAACAAAGAAAAAAAGAGAAAATGCTAAAAGAAGAAAAAAAGAAGGGCGCTTAGTTTCCAATGCATAGATAAAAAATAATAATAAAATAAAATAAAGGAAATGATAGGAAGAAATAATAATAAAATAAAATAAAGGAATTGGTAATGGCTATAGTAATCCACCCAATCTCTAATGATCAGCTTTGACCCATTTGCAAGTTTCACACTTTTGCACATATTCTACTATATCTTACTCCATGCCATTCCACTAGAAATTCTTCTTGAGGTCTTGATGCATTCTAGTCTCTTTGGAGTGTATGGAGTATCCTGAATAACGAGCTTCACTTAAGATTTCCTAAATAATGGCATACACACTTGCCATTTCTTCTTTCACTCTCACCAAAGTTGAATTAGTTTGCTAGGCTTCTCTTATTCTCTCTATTATGGTAGGTTCAATGAGCAAATTTGACAATTCCACATTTTCTTTAGCCCAAGTGAACTCTATATTCAATCCTTCAAAATCCTTAATCAACTGTTTTGCTCAGTGAGGAGTAGGCAACTTCTACATGATTTTTGTAGCTTAGAGCATTTGTTGCCACATTCACTCAACCTAGATAGTAATTGATTCTAAGATCAGAGTCTTTGATCAATTTAAGCTATCTCCTTTGCCTTATGTTCAATTCTTTCAAAGTGAAGAGATATTTAAGGTTCCTATAGTTGGTGTAAATTTCACATCTCCACCCATACAAATAGTGCCTTCAAATTTTCAATGAAAAAAATACTACTGCCAATTTTAGATAATAAGTGGGATAATTCTACTCATGTAGTCTCAACTGTTTGGATGCATATGCCATAACTCTCCTACCTTGCATTAATACAAAGCTAAGTCCATTTCTAAAAGCATCATTATACACCATGAAGGACTTTTCCGTACCGGGCAAAACTAAAATCGGTAAAGACACCAATCTACGCTTCAACTCTTGGAAACTTTATTCTCTCTTGTCTATCCATTCATACTTTACATGCTTCTAAGTTAATTGAGTGAGGGGTCTCATTATAGTGGAGAATTCCTTAACAAACTATTTATAATACCCTATAAGACCTAGGAAACTATGAACCTCAGTAACTATTTCCAACCTGTACCATGCAATTATGGCCTTGATTTTCTTTAGATCTACTATGATCCTATCTCTGGATACAGTACGCCTAAGGGAGGAACTCTCTTTCAACCAAAATTCATACTTAGATAGCTTAAGATAAAGTTGATGGTCCTTCGATGTTTGTAATACTATCCTCAAGTGTTCTTTGTATTATTTAGATGGAACTAAGTAGACTAAGATGCCATTGCTAAAGAAGATAACATACTTATCCAATAAGGTACAAAACATACAACTCATCAAGTCTACAAATGCAACTGGTGCATTGGTCAGTCTAAACAACATCACTAAAAATTTACAATGACTGTGCCTTACTTAAAAAGCTATTTTAAGAACATATTCAAGCTTAATCCTAAGTTAATGGTATCCTAATCTCATATTGATGCAGGAAAAAGACTTTATCTCCTCTTAACTGATCAAACAAGTCATTGATCTAGGATAATGGATATTTATTCTTGATTGTTACTATTGACACCTGATTCTTGCTCAAATCAAGGCTCAATAAGTGAAGCCCATCATAAAGGACACTAAAATGTGTTCGAGCAAACAACGAGTTTATCCGTTACAATGTAACCTTTCTATAAGGTCATGTGCTTGTGTTAAGGAAGATACAAGTTGTTAGTGAGCCTATGACATGCTAGATAAGCCCAATAACACTCATCTAATTAGGTTACCCCTTGATTATCAAGCCAGCATATACCGATTGTCTAGTGCAAGCTTAGAGCTCAACTCTCCCCTAATTAAGCATCAACTAATCCCTTCCTAAGCATTTTGGCTAGGCTTTTGCCTTTACTACCTATTCTCCAGCACTACTCATAAGTGAGCATCTAACATTCGTAGTATGACCAATACACTCGATAGCCCTTGCAATTTTCAGGTCCTTAAGCTATAGATTTGGTGGTCTAGCCGACTACAACATATTGTCCACAATGAAGCTTAGTCTTTATTACAGAGCGCACCATCTATCGACAGCTAATACAAATGAACGTTTGATCACCACATGTCTAGGATCCTCGCATAAAAGGTGTTAGGCACCATGAAGTAAGATAGAATACTCTCTCTCCTAAAATCCTCCTTCTAGCTCCTTCTTCTTCTCTCTCGACTTAGGATTGACACCTTATACACATAATAGCTACTAGACAAGCATGATCCCTAAGGTTCTTAGTGCTTATCCCCCTTTTCTTCTTGGTCTTCCTTGCTAACTTAAGCATTAGAGAGCCCTCGTAGCCCTAACTACTAAGGGCATCTTGTAAGTATTGAGGAGCAAGAGATGAAGCCTAAGTACACTCAAGCAGTGAGCTTAGGGAAATACTACGACTCCCATGGGGTGCATGACTACAATACGGACGAGTGCTGCTACCTCAAGAATGCAATCAAAGGCCTTATTCACGAAAGCTACTTCAACCACTTTATGTAGACAAGAAAAACCAAATCCAACGGTCAACCTAACATCATAGAGTAGATCACCAATAGTAACCCCACAATCAATAGGCCAATGCCCCTATGACTAAACAGAACCAAAGGGGATGATGAGGCCAGGTCAATACCATATTCAATAGGCCCAGCCTCCTCTCAATCGATACAATCTCAATAGCCAAACATAAAGTGTACATCGTAAGAAATAGGCAGCTAAAGATCTACATAGCAATAACTTTTACTGACGTAGATGAATAGGGAATCGACCTACCCCATAACGATTTACTCATCATTAGCATTAAAATCAAATACTTCAATGTCCCCAAGATGTTCACTAATAGCAGGACTTCCATAGACATACTCTTCTACAATGCCTTTGAGTAAATGAAAGAATAGCTTGATGAGCCACTTCAACCATACAAACACAACCTTACTAGGTTCGGAGGTAATAGAACAGTACTTGCTAAGGGAATCATCACCCTACTAGTTTGACTAGGCGACAATGAATGCGTCACCATACAATCAATAGACTTCATTGTCACCATACAATGCCATCCTCAGTAGACTAAGCATCATGAAATTCGACATACTTATCAGCTAAAGATGCCTTAAAGTGAAGTTCATGACACTTACTAGTTTAGGCGAGGCTAAAGGCATTTAGACTTTATCCAGAATGCCTTACCTCAAAGCCCAATCTAGAAACAATGTCATAAACATCGAACCTACTAACTCCTCTACTTCCCTAATCTAAAGAGAGCCTGTGGAAAAGACCCTTTAAATCAACATATCCAATGCCCTTGTCATGATAACTAAAATAAGGGCCGAGTTACCAAATAGCGATAAAGCCAAGCTCATAGATTTCCTTAAGCAAAACTCAGATGCATTTATGCCTACCCTAAAAGACATGCTAGGAATCATTGACATACCAAAGGCTACTCATCACCTAAATATCAATCTCGCCATCCACCTTATCAAGTAAATGAAATGATACATCGGCCCATAACATCAAGTTGCGATTGAGTAAGAGGTATAGAAGCGACTCTATGTAGTTTCATTAAGCCAAGCTCATAGATTTCCACTTGGCTTGTTAATATGGTGTTTGTCAAGAAAGCAAATGGAAAGTGGTGCATGTGCATTGACAACACAAACCTTAATAAGGCATGCCCTAAGGATTGCTTTACCCTATCGTATATAAACCAGCTTGTCGACTCAACATCTAGCCACGCACTTCTCAATTTCATAGACGCCTTTGTGGGATATAACCAAATCTAGATGGCTTTGGAAGTTTATCATACCCTAGGATTTCGAGCCTCTATGCTTACCATAGGATCCGAGCCCTTAAATTTAGGACACTTGGTTATGATAACTATTTAATTTCAAACTTCACAATAATGTTAGGAAAATTAGACGAAATTATTCAAGTAAAGTTAATCTCTCAAAATAAACTATATAAAAATATTAATTTAAAAAAAAGTCAATTTATCGCTAAAGCCGATATATATATATATATATATATATATATATATATATATATATATACACTCTCGAGGAGTCATGTAAAATTAAATTTGGTTAAAATACCAAAAGTAATGATAATAAAGTAATAAATCTAAGCTACTAGTTCCATATCCTTATCATGTAAGGATTCTTCACCAATGAGTATACCAATAAGAACAAATACAATTAGCTAATGGAGAAGCATTCATTTAAATATAAACGATACGAATGTCCTTATCGATGATGATTTATTGAAATAATAATAATAATACTAGAGTACGTATACATATGCCAAGAGTTAAGTTTTTAACCAACATTATGGATCAAAAGGAGGTCAGACTTTAAGTGTCTACGTGATTGGCAATAATGGTAAAAATAGAAGAAAAAAGAATGAAGAAATACAAATAAAATATAATAAGAATAAACAAATACAACCATATTAAGGCATTTGTTGTGTAAATATTATTGGACTGTTTGGGATATCAGCAACCTGGGCATCCTCTGTACCATCCTCCATTGTATTCTATTTTGTTGGCAAATTCCTTTGAAGACATCTAATTAGTAGGAGAATAATTATCAACAAATTTAAAATAGCAACCGACAAAAAAAAAAAAGATGTAAGGAACAATAATTATAATCAAAGGGTAGAAAATTGGTGAATCATTTCTACTTGTTGGACCGACAAACCTATAGAATAAATTCAGCAAACTCTTGTATGTAGGAGGAAATGTTTTGTAGGAAAAAGAAAATGTCTCCCTCATAATTTCGAACAGTACAAAAGCGTCTTGGAGAAAATAATCATATTATGTTTTCAATCAGGAAACTTAAGGTAAGCTTTGTTATCCTTCTTGTCTTAATGTAGTAATATTTCACCTTTATTTTGGTAAGCAATTAGAACTGTTTATTAATAAATACATTTAGTATGCACATACTCTATTAATGAATATATATATATATATATATATATATAAAAGGAAGTTGCTCATATTATGCAAATATAATATTAAGCTAGAGGAACTTAATAAAATTTATTAGGAACGAGGGAAGACTAAGGAGAAATCAATGTCTAACATATTATTATTATCATTTTTTAAAGCATCATGTATAAATAAACAATTAATAAATTGACATGCATCGTATTCGTCCTCTTAATCTTATGGGAAGTATAGTAAATGGAAAGAATCTACAAGTAAAACTACAATTTTGTGATATTTTGCACCTATCGAAATTTTATTAGGAATTATTCGAGTTCGTAATTTAAATTGATATATAATTAACTAATATGTAACTCTAAAATCACTTAATAGTAATTGGGAAACCAATTTGTAATATTTGTGTCAATAAAATATTCTAGGTCTAACAATTTACTATGTTAATCTATTAAGTACTAGTAAGAATTATTAAGGATAGTTAACAAACTATTAAATAAAATGATGATGATCTAATGTTTATTAAAATCGGATAAGAAATGAATAATATACGGTCAAAATAAGTTTAGAAACACAATAGTGAAAATGCATATGAACTTAGTATTGACCCGTAGTTGACTTAAGGTTTATGTGTATTTTTCTAAGTGTGATAAGTGAGGAACAACTACATCGTGAAGCATAGGATTTTATGCTACTGTAGCTTAGGTAAGTGGATATTTCTATTTTCGTGCAAATAGACCTATGTTTACTTGACTTTGAGTCTATTGTGAATTATAATGATGTGCTAGATTGATTGGATACTTGATTTTGTTGAATGTGTGTAACTAATTAAATGTTTCCTTTTGTATGACTCATTCATCGATATGTATTCCTGTTTGGAAAACTTGGAAACTGAACTGTTGGTTAGGGTGTTCTCTCAAGTGAACCTTATGTGAAGAAATACAATATAAAGCTGAGAAGCAAAGTTGAAGTTGAGATAGTTGAATCGTTTTATAATGTGGAATTTGAGATTCATGTCTAATAGTAGGTTATATTATCGTACTGTCTACTACATTCATGGCATGACATGAAAGGAACTATGGCTCATGTTTCTGAAAAGCTTGAAAACTGTTGAGTTAGCTTTAGAGCATATAGATTGCATTACTCAACTTATTCTGGCTACATTGTTTGACCATCTACATATTAGATTTTTGAACCATACTAGGTAGTTTTTATTGGGGATCTTACTCCTAGGTAGCTCCATATTGCCTTAGGTTCCTAGACATTGTATCCAAATGCTTAGGCTATGAGATTGGATGTCTTATAGTATTGATTTTTGCGTATGTATGTTATATGCATTGTATGTTTTGTTTTATGCATTATCACTTAGCTCATAGAGAACTGAAGGATACTTGTGTATCCTCAGGTTATAAAGAGAATTGACTGGTCAACATTAGCCGGGGGGAAAAGTCTTTTAAGAGCGCTTAAGATAGAGTTAGCCGCTTTTAAAGAAGTCTTGCAATATTTTGATCTTATTCTTAAAAAGGATCTGTACATATGAAAAAAAAAAAAAGAAGAAGAAAAAGAGTACTGTATTTTAGGTTTGGTTATATTAACAAATGTAAACTTTTGTATAAATAAGTTTTAAACTAAACTCTGTTGTAGTATACTTTTGTTATAAATAGAACAGTTATTGAAGACAAACAGGTATTCCTGTGTGATGGTACATCTTGTGCTATGCTGAAATGTGACAAAGTTGAAGTCCACACATCCATTATTGTAAACTTCGGGACCTATTGGTATAAAATAATGCCCTTCAGTTTTAAAAATGCCGAAGCCACATAGCAAAGGTTAGTTACTCGCATCTTCAAGCCACTATAGAATGCCAAGGTCTACGTTGATGACATCATCACTAAGAGCAAAACTAGAAAAGACCACATCAACAACCTTTAGGAGATCTTCTAAACCCTCTGCTGAATCCAAATGAAACTTAACCCTTAGAAGTGAGTCTTCGAAGCTGCATCAAGGAAATTCCTTAGTTTCATGGTCATAAAGCGGAGGATAGAAGCCAATCTTGACAAATTCAAAGAAATCCAAGATATGCAAGCCCCAACTGAAATCAAAGAGGTCTAGTGACTAAAAAGAAAGATAGCAGCCTTTAATCACTTCATATCCCGAAGCACCAACAATTGTGGAGAATTTTTTCATCTGCTCAAATACCCTACTAAGTTCAAGTAGACACCAGAATGTCAGGAAGCTTTCCAAGATTTGAAGAAATTCATGGCAACACTACCCATACTCTCCAAACCAATAACTGGAGAGGAAGTGTACTTATACCTCACAATCAATGACAAGGCATTATCCCCAGTACTTATCCAAGCCAACGACCATGACCACCAACCAATTTACTATGTTAGTTACTTCCTCCAAGGGCTAAAGCGTAGGTACATTAGAATGGAAATGTTTGCCCTCGCAGTGGTCATTGCAGCTCAAAAGCTCAAGCCTTACTTCAAGTCACATCTAATTGTCATTTAGATAGATGTCCTACTTAGAACCACTTTAGAATGGGCCTATACTTCAAGTCATATGATGAAGTACTCACTTAAACTCCAAGCCCATGGAGTCCAGTTTCGCCCAAGATAAGCTATTAAGGTATAAGTTCTCGTAAATTCATAGCATAATACACCAAAGTAGGCAAGTCTTGACTCGAGCTCACCATACCTATCTAGACACTCTAAGTCAATAGCTCCTCCACTAAAGGGGGGAGTGGAATTAGTATTGCATTACAATGTCCACATAGAATGAAGATCCTTTGCACCCTAAAATTTAGTTTCCCAATGAGTAACAATGAAGCCAGATATGAGGCACTCATCGCTAGCATGAAAATTACCAAAGACATCAAGGTAGAGAAGCTCAACATACACTCAAATTCCATACTGGTTGTACAACAAGTCAAGGGAGAATACAAAACCAAGGGAGAGATAATGGCTAAGTACCTACATTTAGCACAAAGCCTCCTCATAGAATTCACTTCTTAGGAAGTTAACAATATCCCGCTAGTAAAAAATGGAGAGGCAGACAAACTATCCAAGATAGCTTCATTCGCCATCCTTGCATCTTACAACTACAATAAGATGCTCTTCATATAGTATCTCCCCGAGTGAAGTATAGAGATACAACAACAAAAACAAGTTGCTAAAATAATAAGACTAACCCTTGAGCCCTCTTGGATGGACCCTTTATGCAATGCCTCCAGATGAGGGCATTACCCAAGGTTTGAGTGGAGGCGAAGATGCTAGCTTATGTCACAGCCAACTATACATTGATCAATGATGTACTTTACCAATGAAGACATAGCACCTTACTTCTCAAATGCCTTCAAACAAAAGAGGGTGTACAAGCCCTTAAGGAGCTCTATGTAGGGATTTGTAGCAATCACATCCAATCCTAAGCATTGTATCTTCGTGCACTTAGGATGTGTCATTATTGGCCAACAATGAAAGAAGATGCCAAGGCCATGGTTTAGAAATGCCATTCCTGCCAAAAGCATACGGTAATGACTCACACCTCCTATTTAGAGTTACACCCTTGATAGTAGGGATTAGTCGCCTTCAACCCCTTCTCAAAAGCCTCATCGGGCCAACAATTCATTTTGGTAGTAATAGATTACTTCACTAAGTGGGTAAAGGCATTAATGATAGTAGATTATCTTTTGATTAATTTCAAAACTTCCATAATCCCTTTTAATTGTAGTCACCATCACAGCCCAAGCTACCAAAGGATTCATGCTCACCTACATATTGTCTCGTTTCAGAGTACTACATAGGTTGATCGTGAACAGTAGAAAGCAATTCAATAGTGATTAGTCTAGAGACTTTTGTAATAAGTACAATATCATGTTACACAACACCTTAGTAACCCATCAACAAACCAATGGCCAGGTTGAAACCATTAATAAGATAATACTCAACAGTCTAAGGAAAAGGGTGGAACAAGCAAGAGGTAGGTAGGCTAACGAGCTTTCGAACATACTTTAGGGATACCACATGATGTATAAAACCTTAATGGGAGAAACCCCATTCCATCTCATGTTTAGAGTAAATGCCATCCGCCCAATTGAGTTAGAATTACCCACAAGCAAGACTCAACACTTTGACATTAATGCTAATCACATGGCCCTATAGGCAAGTCTTAACACCATTGACAAAGTGTGCAATGCCACATAAGTACGCACAATGACCTACTAGCAGTGAGCCACCTGATACTACAACTATAGCATCTAACACAAGGTTTTCCATCGAGGAGACTTAGTGTGGAAAAAATTAGAAGCTACTGGTTTAGAGGAAGGGCGAGGCAAGCTTGCCCCCAATTGAGAATATCTTGTACGAGTAGTTTGCAATGTGGGAAAAGGTGCTTCTAAGCTCAAGACAATGAAAAAGACGACCCATTCCTAAGGCATGGAATGCCTAGAATCTAAGACCATACTTCCCTTAAGTATGGTGACAAGAATTGAAAGCATTTGTAACCATGGTTGAATCTAATGAATTGATGACATTTCCTACCTGTATCTCTCTTCTTCTCCTCCCACTCCTCGTACATTCGTACAATACCTACCATACCACGCCATGGCCTTGAGTTAAACTCCACCCCTGAACATACCATCCCCCATTAGTCTTTACATTAACATGGTAAAAACATCCATAAGCATTAATCTATATTGAGCCTTTAACCTTAGGTCAATTTTCATCCCCAAGTTAATTCCTACACCAACACTGTAGGCACCTCTCTCAAGCATCAATTTACATTGAACCCTTGACTTTAGGTTGATTTTCATCCCCAAGCTTTACTCAAGTTAGTCCTTACACTAATGCTAGAGGCACCTTTCTTTGGCATTAATTTACATTGAACCCTCAACCTTAGGTCGATTTTCATCTCCAAGCTTTGCTTAAATTAGTTCCTACACAAATGCCGTAAGCACCTCTCTTGGGCGTTAATCTACATCGAGCCCCCAATCTTTAGTCGATCTTCATCTCCAAACACTTCCTTATGTTAGACATTATACTGGCAAGCACTAAACACAATTCTAGGTTAAATTGAACAGCAAGAACCAAAGAGCATAGGAAAACAAAATAAGCAAACATAAAGCAATGAGCAAAAAGGGAAAAAACTTTTTTGGCTAATGAGATGAAGTAGAAGGCTTAATGGGTCAACATACTGACCTCATTTACATATAGAAAGAAACTAAATAATACAAAAGCATGTAGCTACTTTATATGCTATGGCAATACGCCTGAGTTAAATGGTCGCTCCTGACTTCAACTTAGCTTTATACTTAAAGCTCTTCTCTACATTAAAGTCCTCTCAAATTTGACTCGACCCGTGAGTTTCAAAGGGGTAGTAGTGACTACCTCATTATGCTTTGTAAAGCCAATCTCTAAACTGTAAGAGTCTTAGTGATACTCAACCTCCAAGTGAAGGTCCCTACTCTACCTTCCAAAGCCTCTCTTCCATAGAACTAACAACAAATACAGCTAATCCAACAACTCTACTTAGAGTATCGAGTTCTTAAGGCCCTATTGACAGTAAAGAAAGGTTTATGCTTCACCTAAAATGAACTAGAGGACTCACGAAGCAAAGGATTCCCCTAGAGTGCCTTGGTTAAGACGTCAGGGTAAAGAAAAGACCCCCTCAGCCACCATAGTCACTGTAGTTGCCTTCACCTACACAAAGTCATCTAAGACAGTGCATGTAAAAGCCACTTAGAACCTCATGTAGATGAGTGCCCCCCCATTGATGCCACTACAAACAGGCAATGGATAGTACTAGTGCCCTCCTCTTTTGCCTACTATTATTAGGATAGAAAGAGGGGAGGACCCAAAGGCTACGTATGTCTCATGGTCACAATTCAAGATCTACCTACCATTGCTAAGCAACTATCGATGCCTCATAACCATAACTTGAAAGAAGAGGTCAAGGAAGACCTTTCCCTAACTCAAGCACTTTGTCCCTCAACATGATCACCCTAGAGATGCTTATGTTATCTCTTATCTATACCCCATCGCATTGTTTGGGTGTTTGACATGGCAAAGTAAGGACTCTTGTACCCTTTATATAGAAGCCATAGGACGTCCTCAGTCATACACATATCAGCCATCCTATAACCTTAACATATTGGGAACCCAAGCGACGCTTCAGAAATTAATGATGCATCGTACATGCATTAAATATCTTTTAGAAGGTAGTTTACCTAAGGTGGTCCATCTACCATGAATGCAAGCTACTCAAAATAAACTTTACTAAGAAGATAACCTAAGTTAGCAAAGATCAACCTTATCAAAATTGCCCTACTAATGAGATCCTGTGATGTCACCATAAGATCCGCTCTAGCAAGTTCATTGTCCCATGATACTGAGCCCTTATAAGAACCTAGAGGAGCACAATCTACTTGGGAGGTAGGACACATCGAGCTATGAGTAAACATTGTCACAAGTACAAAACACTAAGACAAAAATCAAGGACGAACAGAAAAGTACTAGACATTGTCATAAGTACAAAACACTAAGACAAAAATCAAGGATGAACACAAAAGTACTACTACATAGGCAAGAAAATAGGCATACAAATGAATACCTACTAGTAGATATAGCCCCCCTTACTTAGGAATAAGGAATCCAAGTGATTTTTTACAAAGAAACAGAATACACCAAGTTACTTGGCAAATATTATCCTCAGTGCTAGACTTAGACAAAAAAGAATGGAGTTTGAGTACGTAACAATAGTAAAAACACAAGAAACGATGACCAAAGGAAAAGAGAAAGGAAATCAAAGATGATTATGAAGAGGTCTCGTTCCTTCAAATCTTCAATAATTATATAAAGGGAGGTAGGCACTCTGACCCCTACTACAATGAGAATGTGGAAAATGAAATCCAAAATGGGTGCGCATCGCCCATAGTATCAAAAGGAAAAAGTTTAAAGCCATTCCTAGGCATCCTCAACCTGCCCTTGCTGTTGCTACTCTTACTGCTGTTGCTTCTGCCTACCCTTCCCATCACTACCTACCTCCTTAAGGCTCACTTTGAAGCCGCTACTAGAAGTTCTTGACAAATCACTAATCAACTCCCCACCAAGCCCACCTCAAGCAGCAACCTTAGGTTCATCTAGCCAATTTAGGAAGAATAAATTCACAACAAGGATATTCTGTTGAACTTGTTTCCATACCTCTTTTGCCATTACATAACCAACCATGGTGATTGCCTTCTCAATCATGGGGTCATCTATGGTTTCTAGGAAAATGTCTTGCTTGACTATAAGTGCTAACCCCTCCCCTTTCAAAAGCTTAGACTCCCTCGTAACAAACTTAGTTCTTACTTTATCCAATTCCTACCCTTATCCTTCAGCTTAGTAGTTTGCTTATCTTCAGTCACTTTCCCAAATTCCTTGGCAAGTAGCTCCCTTTGTTGTCATTCTAGATCTCCAAACATGATGGATAAGTTGCCATGCACCGTTTTCTCCCCTTCTAGTGCCTTCTAGAGCCATTCACTTTGGCTCTTGCTCAATTTCCCCTCCGACTAAAGTTATGACTGGTTGTATGTATGGATGAAAACTAGCAGATCATACAACTACAATCATAACAAAAAGTTAGTAATCAAAACTAAGGCCAAATACATATATAGAAACATATGACAACTTACCTCATTATGCTACCTTAGCAATTTTGCCAAGGACTCCATGTCATCCCTTCTCGTAGCAAGTCATCTAAACTGTTCTTGCAATTGCTCAAACCTTTGGCCAAGCCAATTCACAGGTTGAACAAGTATTTCTCTCCTCTAACAACGATACAGGATGTCTTCGTAATTGACGTTCATGATGGCATGCATACTAACACTTTGAGGAGTTTGCTCTAAGCTCCCTTACGTTACATCTAGCTAAGCAACTTACGTTGGTAACCCCTATGTGGCTACTACAACCCTAACCTAAACCTCTAAAACAAGACCACCACTAGATGCCCTTTAGCTTAACCTCAAAGTCCCTAACGGCGCCCTTATTAGCACATCACCACTACCTTGTTATGCAACCTTGGGAAGTGTCTACTACCTCCTACTCTTCTTCTTTGACTTTTTAGAAGGGTGACGTGAGGTCTCCTCCACCCTTTCCAACATGGGCTACTTCTTCTTCTCAAGCCTTGAAACACCTTCAAGCTACCAGCTTTATATAGTAAGAAGCTTTGTCCTCACTCTCTCCATAGCCAATTCCAAAGCTAAAAAAGAACTGAAAAACTCATTAGCAAAATAGAGTAAAATAAAGATAGCGCACTTACTAATTCAAGGATGGCAGCTTGATATCCCCTACTCCAATGACAATACGATGCGGTGTAGTAGACAACCAACTACCCCTCCTTAGCTAAACATAGCAAATACCTATCTCCATCCCAAACAACAAAGTGCCATCCTTATACTTTTGGCATATCGAAAAAGGGTCCAGTTTTTTCCAACTCGCCAAATTCGAAGGCTTAGTGCTAATCATTACATCCTCATCTCCTACAACCTTCAACTTGCTACCCCGAATGGGACATCTCTACTCAGTTAGGAAATCAAGTGGCTCAATAGTGTAAACACAATAAAAGAACTCCTTCAACCTTTTTCGATGGCTTATCAAAAATACTTTGAGCCTTACCTTAGGTAGTGACATATACCTACCCATTGGCTACCCTCTTTACATGGAAGAAATGCCTAAACAGCTACGTAGTTGGTTGTCGCAATACCCAAATGCACAGTACCTCAAGTGTAAGTAGCTAAATCCATGTCGCAATACCCTAGAGCAACTTTAAATTACCTAAAAAACTCTAAAAAGAACTCTAAAGAAGGGAGACAAAGATCGAACTCGAACGGCTTCACATTAATACCTAACGATCACTCGTCCCTTACATCATAAGCCTACTGCCTACCTATAGGCACCTCCATTCGCCATTTGGGCATTGCTCCTACTGTTTAACTAACTAACCTCAACTTCTCCTCACTAGCCATATAAGGAACACGGGCACATACAAGCTCGTTTGTGTTAGTCATTTGTAACAACTGCCCAACTCTATCCTCCTTGCTATTCGAGGGGTACACATCGTAAAGATGTCGCTACATGTACTCCCTCCTCTCTTCTCAAGACAATATCACCTCATCTTCCTCTCTTGTCATTACCGATGCTACCGCCACCATTTCGAAGGGAATAGGGGTATTACCCCCTATTCAAGATGAGCCCTTGCAACCTTCATGTACCACCTTTGAAATAGAAGGATAAGAAGAAGACTAACTCTAATTGTCAGTCATACTCTAATAAGCCATTGTGAATGATTAATAAGGAATGGAAGCATACGAGGATAAATAACTAACTTATAAGCAGAGATTTCTGTAGAGTCTCCTCTAAGTAAGTAGAGCAAAGTGAAGAATGAGGACCCATGCCCCATTTTATATAGATAAGCAAGGGGGAGAAGGTGAACGATTTATCTTACTTTTGAGGCATGAACCTACAAAAAGATGTGCACTAAACCTCAACCATCTATGTGCCCCACTCGTTTAGTTGAAGGCCCATATCGATCCTTACACACGGATCTAAGACGTGACTTGACAACGGGTCACCCCGTGCGCGTAGCTACTCTTTATAAACTATCAATGCATGCCATATTTCCTAAGGAAAATCATCATGACACATCAAATAGCTTGTTAGTCACATCAATCATGTAGGAACATGGTGTATGGGAAAATGAACCTAACCAAAGGCACCATCTATCATGATCCCAAGCAGTTGAACTAGGTCCCTTCTTGGAAGAACAAATGGCCCAACCTTGGTTTGGTTGCCTCATATAGAATACTCTCTCCGCACCTCAAACATTAAGGAGAGTAAGGAGACAAGTGTTAACACTTGATTCTCACTTAGACCAAGGCCCAACAAGCATCGCCCATCACGAGGGACACTAAAGTGTGCTCGAGCAAACAACGAGTTCATCTATTACATCACGACCTTTCTTCGAAGTCATGTGCTCTCGCCAAGGAAGATGCGAGCTGTTAATGAGCTCGCGACCCACTTAATGAGCCTAATAACGCCCATCTAAATAGGTTGCCACTTGATCATCGAGCTAGCATATCCTGATTATCTAACATAAGCTTAAAGCTTAACTTACCCTCGATTAGGCATTAACCAATCCCTTCTTCAACATCCAAGCTCGACTTTTGTCTTTACCGCCTACTCTCCAATGCTGCTCATTAATGAGCATCTAACATCCGTAGTATGGCCAGCATACTTGACAACCCCTATAATAGTTAGGTCTTTGAGTTGTAAAATTGGTGGTCTAGTCAACCACAACAAACCATTCACAATGAAGCTTAGTCTCTACCGTGGAGAGCGCTATCTGCCAATGACTAGTATGAATGAACCTCTAATCACCACTTGTCCAAGTGACTCGTATAAAAGGCGTTAGGCACCATGAATTTGGACAAAACATTCTCTATCACAAAATCTTCCCTCTTCCTCCTCCTTCTTCTCTCTCGACTTAAGATTAACATCTTACACACAGCTGCTACTAGACGAGTACGATCCCTATGGTTCTTAGTCTCTGAACCCAATCGTCTAATAAACACCTAGGTCCTCATCTTGACATTGACCTAAAACTCTTCATCAACAAACTATAGCAACTTATTAAATTCAAACTCATATTGATCCAAAGTATGATTTCCCTTCTAAATGGATAGAAATGCATCACTGTACTACAACCTCAAAGTCTCAAGAAAATAATTTGATGTAAACTCTCTCTAGAATACTTCCCATGTGATCGAACCTCTAACCATTCTCCTCTTAGCTTCCTACTAAGTCCTGGCATGAAACCTTAGCATATAGGTACCATAGGTAATCCACAAGTGGTGAGAAACCTCCAATGCCTCAAAAGTATGCTCAATCTACATGAGTCAATCCTCAACTTCTTTGAGGCATCATGTAACCCTATTAAAATACCTACTGCACTTGATCAACTCTAGCATCATGGTCCTTTAAGGCATAAGATTTAAGGGTGTTATAGGAGCTAGATGCACTTATATAACAAGAGGTGATGGTGGTGGTGGTACCTCCTCAACTAGTATAGGATGTGAAACTTAAGTTGAAGGTGTCCTATCCCTCTCATAGAAAGCTCTTAACATCTCTTATACTACAGCTATCACCTCCTTTATACAATCCCTATATAGAACCTATACTGGTAGATACTCTCAATGATCTATTAGATGATCCTTTAAGGGAGGATCGCACCTCAAAGGAGGTCTCACCTAGCCTCTCCTATGCCTAATGTTAGAAACATTTTAGGTAAGCTCATAATAGATAAACTTCCAATTTGATCAATAAGACAAAGTAATACAAATCATATACACAATGAACAAAATGAAGGCGATCTTGTTTCATTAATCTCAGCCAATCACAATGAAACACTAAAAAAGGTAGTCACTTCTAGAGAGTAAAACTCCATCGATACTACATCTAAGCATATAAGAGTTTAGTAGTAAGTTCCTAACAATAAAATATTACAACTCAAAATACATGCTCATGACAATTACATCCAAAACATGTAACCTTGACTATAATAGCCTATCTAACTACTACAATAGTAGGCCAATGGTCAAACTAACCCCATCACCCTTGTCATCCTCCATGTCATTAGATCCTATAAAACCATAATTTTTCGAATCATCTCCATTCAAATCTATGTTGGAAAATGTAAAAGGCTCATAGTGTTTGTCCAACTCTAACTAATCTTCCTCCTCTAGATCTTATACTACAAGTGGTGGAGGTTAAGCACTAGTCCATCTACATGCATCTCTACCCTACCATCATCCAGCTCCATCAGGTAGTCTAGATCAACAAATGATGTAGCATGAGGCACAAGCTCGAGTGGATCCTCCTCTTAAGGTAAGTCCTACTTGATTGGGTTGACCTCCATTAGAGTTGGGATTGGAATTTCTAAAACCTACTCCTCTAGCTAGTTATCCTCATCGTTAGATAAAGGTAAATGCCTATAGTCTAACTCCGTCTCCTCCCAAAGAGTGTTTATAGCCTAATTAATATCAATCTCTAATAAGGATGGATGATCATCTTGATGGTCTCTAGCAAAAGTAACCCTATATCCAATTGATCTCTACGTACCGAATGCTATTATAAGTGGTTGATTGTCATTATGAAATAAGAATGTTAATTTCAATGGCTATCTAGAACATCCCGCTAGTCAAGAATCATGCTCAAGTACATGAATGAGGCTGGTATTGGTGTAAAATAAGCATTGGAGATAATGAGTAACTCCTCATGTCTAAATCCCTAGTGATCCATCAACTTGCCCCTCTATTGAGGTAGTACCATACTCATGCTACAAGGTTCCCCCAATCAAAGCGAAGTCCTTACATAATAGTAGGAGGCAACAATGATAGTCCAAGAGGGTCTCTCATTCCTCCATATAAAACATGAGCCACTACCCGTAAGAGTCTTGAAATTACCCTAAACTACAAAAGTTTCTTAATTTTAGGGTTCCATTACTCTTTCAAATAATAAGTTTCATATAACGTCTCCTAACCCGATTCTATCCCTCTCAGCCTCACTAGGTTAGCTTCTTGTTATGTCTAAGGTTAGTTTTTATTCCTTCTTAATCTAATGCTCTGATAACACTATAATACTATCACAACCCAAGGGGCAGCTAAGTCATAGCAATACCGTCGTATACTACAAGAAGATCCGAGGCTAATACCACTACTGGTCAAGAACCTTCATCGTAACACATAAAGCATCAGTACAACTCTAGCATCTACTAGAGAGACTAGCATAAAACAATATCAAAACAAATAAATTAAGGTCCATCACATGATATTAAATATCATAGGGAGTGGGGTGGCAGTCTCCCCTTAATTAAGTCTTATAGACCATAATAAAATACTAGTAGTCTAAGCTACTACAAGCTAAATATAAGGTAATACTAAAGAGTCCAAACATATCATAAATGTCCACTCATGCTCTCATCTTGCCTCTAACCATACTAAAGATTTTGGTACTAACCTTAGATATCTCTCCACTTAGCTCTAGCCATAAGTTAAGATGCAACATTGAACTATAAAGGGGTAAGCAACAACGAATTAGTGAGTAACCTTCCTAGGTTATGCACATATGCAATGTAGGTAAGCATATGATATGCATATATTATGCACAGCCTACCTACGATTATGTAAAGCATGGTTTCATGCCTATCATTACCTAGGTTAAGAAGTATTTAGGCATGTTAGGACTCGAGGCTCTATATCCATCATCTGATCATATATCATCTTCTCTTGGTAGATCCAAAGTAGCAAGTATGGTATGGCTCGACCTCAAGCAGAGGGTAGCACTCTTTAAAGCCAAGTAGATCCTAAAGATTAAGGTAAGAACATGTCATACGAGTACGCCGTATGATACAACCATAATACAACATAAATATGGATCTAACATGCATGATCTTCCACTCTCTTGCGCAGTGCTGACTCCCTATAAATTTAATGTATAATTGTGCAATGCATGACCAGCTCTTGTTAAAGTTGAATAATTATTATTTTCGTTTATGAGTAACCAACCAAATATATATGACAGACACTCTAAAGCCCTACTTACTATTGCAACAACCAATTTTCAATTTAGATATATTGTGGTGTCTTTACAAAGCAATTGTAACCAATCCAAGCATTTGCATATAATCTTAACTACTAAGCATAATCATTTCACATATCATATAATTAAATGGTGCTCTATACTATAAGCACAAACAAGATAAGACAGGTCAGTGTACTCATTCAACCATAGTGTTTAGCAATCCTAATAATCATTAATCAAGTTAATCCCTAAGTCTACATCACCTAAGGAATATAATTAAGTATATAAGCATGGTATCTTAGTTCACTTAGTTAGCTCTTCTAATCCTAAAACTTCCGCTTTTACTGTTTTTGTACTTTGATCATAACTTTCTCATTTTAAGTCCATTTTCAATAATCTTATAATCTTTTTTCATCATTTTTAGGCTTCTTGCATTTGGTGAGGTTCTTTTTAGGTGTTTAGGCTTATAAGGTCTTGGTTTTTGTGAATTAAGTTCATTAGTCAATGGGCTATTTTGACTATCTTAGGGTTTAGGCCTAGTTTCGAGCATTAGGCTGAGTCTTGGGCCTTAGACCTTACATGTAACTTCTTGGGCCTTTATTTAAGTATTTTTAGGTTAAATTTTCTACCTAAATTTAGTAACTTTTGATTTGGGCCTTATTATTACTTTAGTGGGCCTAAATGGGCTCTTTTCATAATTTAAGGCCTCAATTGATTAAGAGGCCTATTAGGGGTATCTTGTATGGGCTTTCAAACTTTGTAGGCCTCTTATATTTTAAATAATGAGATTTTTATTTTTCATATCAGATTTGGTGACACCTATTTAAGTCCTTAAGCCTAATTTTATTCATCTTTTTGGGCTTAAGTCCACTTCATACTCCATGTTAGGTCCAATTTTCCATAAGGTTTAGATATAGTCACTAGTGTTAATATGGCCTTTAACACTATTCTTAAGCCCCTAATTAGTAACTAAACTGGTTTAGGTTACTAACTCTTCATTACCCTGCTTAACTTGATTAATCACTACCTAGGTCATACTTGACACTAAATAATCATGTCATTAGGCTAATAAATCAAAATTTGTAGACCTTAACTCAAGTTACAAGTGGGGCCAAGAAGGTGGTTTAAGGCCTCCATTACACTTTTGCACTTATTTCCCATCTTAGCATATTCCTTAATCTAAAATATGTATTTACTTATTATAAGTTGATTTTTCTACTAAATGTGATGAAAACAAGTTGAATACTAACCAATGATGTGGTGGCATGCTTAAGGAACAAGGATTGTTGGACTCTTGATGATTTCTCAGTAAAACCTACTAACTACTAACTTACACTACATGTTGATGATGGTACTTAAACTACTATGCTTAATATGTGCATTATCTTAGCTAACTCTTCATATCACCATTCTAAAACTCTAAAACAAGTTTGCTCACAATGGGTGTGCATGTGTGTCTAAAATGTGGAAAACTAGCATAATATAAAGTGAAAAACTAAAGAAAAACAAGGCTGTTTAACTTATCAAAGTTAAGTGTATTGATCCTCCTTTAAGAATGTTTGCCATATGCTTGTATGTGTATGTGGGAGTGTGTATCAACCTACTCGGAAAATGATTGACATGGGTGTAGGCTTGGTGGCGTGCAATGACATGGTAGTTGGTGATGGTGTGGAAGTGAGTGGCAAATGGGGTGATTTTGGGTATGTTTTGGAGTGAGTTTTTGAGAAGATTTTAATAGTGTTTTTGTGAGATGAATGAGAGTGAGAAAAATGAAAGAAAAGTGGGAATGTGAGATAGGGGTGGTCAACACAATTTAGAAGGGAGAGGAGACAATTTGGGGCCAAATGGGGTAGGTGGTACATGGTCCCAAATTATACCCTTGTACTATGTTTACTTTTTGCCATTTTAGGTATTGTTTTATCTCCCAAAAGAACATTGTCATTCATTACTTTAACTAATTACATTGTCTTTTCTTTCGAATTAAACTTATCTTGTTGTTAATCATGATGTAATGGAGGTTGGTTAAGGTTTAGGGTATAATTAAGGTGATTAACCATAGTTGAGTTTAGTTAAGAATATTATGCATAATCAAGGAAATTACACAACTTTGTTACATTGTATTACTTTAATTTAATTAGTTTCCATGTCCTACATGTACCTTAGGGTTTTCTTAGGGTATTGGGTTCGTTTAAAATTTACCAATTCATGTACACATTTAGTACTTTAGGGCTTCAAGAAGTTAGAGTCCTTGTTTATACTTAACGAATGATATTCACTATTTGAACTAGTTTTTCCTAATACTCTAGGGTTTTTAGGAAATAGTTAAGGTTTCTTTATCGTTTTTAAGTTAACTGCGTATTAGGGTTTATAAGGTTTAATGCATATGATTAGGGTTGTAGTGTAAAACTCACTCTAGGGTTTTCTAGCTTCTTATTTAAGGCTTTTGACTTAATATTTAGGGTTAGGTTATCTTAAATAGAGTTTTGATTTTTATATTTCTATAGGGTTCTAGAGATTATCCATTGACTCCCTTTCGTGTCTAACTTTTAACTATGGTCAAAATTAGCAGGGTTTACAATGTGTACGTAGGCACTTATGGACAACTACTAGGCAACTTAAAACATGGAATGTTTTATTTTCCCTTTTTGTATATAAATTTAATTTCTTTCTTTCTTTTTTCATCTTTGTAAATAAAATTAATTTTCCTTACTTGTAAATTCAAAATTATTCTTTTAAGTTAAAAAGGGTTTCTTAAAATGTAAGTTTAAACTTGTAAGGTTAAAGTGGTACTTGTTTAGGGTTTAATAAGTTAACCCTTGAAGTGAAAATCTCTGATTCTTCAAAATAATTTTTTTTTAAGTGATTTTCTCATAAGATCACTAGCTAAGTTAGATCTACCTTATTAGTTCTAACTTAACTTTTTCTTGAGCTTACTTAGGTGGCACTGCAAATGTTTTTTTAAAAATAAAGAAACCGAAATTTCCTTAATTCTTAGCTGAGGTTTAATATTAAATGGTTAGGGTTCAATATTAAATGGAATAATTACAAAGAAAATTGAAAATTCAGGCTCAACAGTTTGGCGACTCTAATAGAGATATCCGAAAGATTACAAGAAATTTGTAAATTAGAAAGGAAAGAGAAAAACATGTTTACATCAAAAATTTTATTTACATCTTATTTACATAAAACCTCCTATGTACATGTAATCTAAGAAAAAAATAAATTAATATACAGGGAAAAGAATCTCCAAGTTGTAATCTTTGTTTATGCTACCCTATTAGTTATTTACTGGTCTACAAAAAATTTATGTCTGCAAAAGAGTAGGCTCTGGAAGTCCTTAAACTTTGTGACCTTATACACTTTTGAAGAAACAATTCATTAGTCATATTAAAACTTAAGTAAGGTAACTTAATCAACCCCAAGTAGTAGCTACACCACTATACCTGAGCCTACACAATGGTCTACCATCCTAAGGCTCTAAGAGGGCCTGTATCTAACCGTATCTATCCTACATCCATGATGCAATAAATAACCCCCATATCCTAATGTCTTGTACGCATGAGTATAACAATTAAAACAGATTATTTACAATAAAAAAATCATAAATAAACATGAGTATTTTAAAAGATAATTCAAATTCACAAGGTTTAAGTGGCTAAGCCTCTTAACGGTTCCTAGTGGAGTTGTTAAATTGTTAGGCTCAAAATTTTCAATTTTCTCTCATTTTTCCTTAATTTGATTTAAACTAAACCCTAAGCCTATTTGGTTTAAACCCTTGAAATTAAAGAAAACCCAATTTCTTTATTTTGAAAACATTTTGGAGTTGCCACTTAGTAAAACTAAGAAAGGTAATTACATCAAAACTAATTAGGCAGATTAGTTCTAATTTAGCTATTAGCCTATGTAATTGAAAACTTTTTTGAAAAGAGTTTAAGAAACTAGAGTTTTTCAGTTCAGGGCATGCCCTATTAAACCTTAATGAGTGCTACTACAACCATTCGAATTTAATTTCATATTTCAAAATGCTCCTTAAAAAAAATTCATATTTACAAGTAAATATATTGAACCAACTTTTCTACCCTCCTTTTTATTCACATTTTTGTTATTCTTTTTTTTCTCTTCACCTTTCTTTCTTTCTTTCTTAATTTTCATTTTGATTTTTCTAATATAAAAAAAAAAGAAAAGAAAAGAAAGAAAGTTTATCTCTTACCTTATCTTGACACTTTCAATTTTATTTTTTTATTTTTTCTTTCTATTTCCATAAATTTCTTCAAAAAAAAATTTCTCACTTACAAATATGTATTTTCTAAAATAAGAAAATGACAAGTCCTTTTTTTTCAAAATTACGACCCTTTAGAGTTTCTAAAAATCACAACCCTAAATTACGAACTTTCTTTTTATTTTCTTAAATTTAAATAAGCAAATTAAAGCGTAACTCAACCATTTTTAAGTCTAAATAAATCAACCTACTTAAAGTTTTTAAGAAATGAACTATGGAAGTTCAATCTATAATAGCAGGTATATTGGTACCCTTACGCAATTACCAAGCAACTTAAAATATATATAAAAAAGTTTTCCTTTTTTTTAGATAATTTTCAAATTTATTTATTCTTGTAAGTAAATGTAGTTTTATTTATTTACTTGTAAATATGAATTTTCAAATTGTTATAGCTTCTGCTTGTTGGGTTTGATGTCTTCTCATGTAGGCAGGCAATGGACTACAATCGAAGGATCTAGCTAGGCATATCTTCATAAGACTATGTAAATATATCTCAATACTCAGATAACAACAAGGTTAATTCTACCTTCTACCTTCTACCTTCTACTCTTCTTTCAAGTTCCCTCCAATCTTCAAATTCTTCAGGTTATCACTAGAACCTATATTAATTATTTCAACTAGCTCATTAATGGAAATTTTACCTAGTTCATATTTTTGTTAGCTCTCTTGTACTTCACTATAGTCATCAACATCACTTCCGATGACTGATCCAATAGGTTGGAAGTGATATTAATATTTTCATTATCTACCAGCACGAAGTATCCTTAGCTTTCATTCAAAGCATTGGATTTGGGAAAAAAGTGTATAAAGGAAAGAGTGTAAGTAAAGGAGAAGTGCAACATAATGGAGAAAAGAATAGTGATCTTTTATTCATTGGATTTAAGAGTTCTCATAGGTACATTATTTAGAACAATGATAGTTATTACAAAACTCATGAAAATACTATACTACAATTTATCCTTTACTTTAAAGAAGACCTATTGCCATTCATAGGGATAGAGAACCAATTATTCAGGTGGGATAGAGCTTTAGGATGGGCCTACCAATTGAGCTTTGCTTGGGATCTTTTCTTTGGCAAATTCTTAGGTTTGACCATCAACATAGATAAATGTCTTGCTCAATGGCGAAAAGGTCAATGGGGCATGATACAATCCATCACCTCTTTTGCCCTTCGCTTGCTTATTTTGAAACTCTTCCATCAAAGTTAGGATGTAGCTAAGGCCGTAAGTACCAATATGACCTTCCTTAAACTTTTACTTCTCACTCTTTTTTTTTTTTTTCTCTACTGGGACTGGTAACCATGCACACTTCATCAAACATTTGGAGCCCAAAGTCCTCTTGCTCCTTAACACAATATTGCTATTTCCTTATAAATTTCATAATCTTGATCTTACAAAATTGTTATCATCTAACCATTTGAGATAAACTTGACAATCTAATGCAAACTCAAAGGTATAGCCCCTGTTACATGAATCTAAGGTCTTCCTAAAAGTAAGTTAAAGAACCTTGGGATGTTTAGAACTTAGAACCAAATGGTGAATGTTTGAGGGCCAATGTTAACTAGTAAGTCAATCTCCCTTATAATTTCTCTCTAGATTTGTCAAAAGCCTTAATTCTTGTAGAACTTGGCTTGATTGCAATTGTGTCAACACCCAAAAGTTCTAAGGTAATAAGTGAGCAGACATTCAATGATGATCCATTATTAATAGGGACTTCAGTTATGATTATATCATTGTTTCTCACCACTATAAAAAGTGGTTTAGTATGCTAGTTACCCTCCTCACCCAATTCTTCAGTAGAAAAAGAGATTTGATCAATGGTAAGGATAGAGTTGGTGATAAGCCCAGCATTTTAGTCGATATTTCATGAAGGATGTTAACCTCCTTCAAGGTTTGAAATAGAGCCTATCGATGTGGTTTAGATCCTATCAACAAACCCGTAAGTGATATTTGTGCTGGAGTCTTAGTAAGCTGATCCATTATTTTGTATTTACTTGACTTGATAATTTTAGTGAAGGAAAACTAATCTTCCTCATATTTAGTCGACTTGTTGCTTGTCTCCTCCAATATACTCTTCTTTTTAGTGTCTTCTTTTGGGTCATAGACCCTATCGGAGCGGCTAATCCTATACATAAGAGAACTTGATTGCCCCTAATTAACTACCTAATAGTTGAATGGGGCACCCTTATAATTCTCATATGTTATGGGTACATGGAAAGTGTACCTCTTAGTTCTTAAGGCTTGCTTCTCTTTGAATTTGTAAAACTCAAAGACCTTAGGTTTTCGCCTGAACTAATCATGTTGATGGTGAGATCTAAATTATGAAAAATCATATTAATAATAAGGCCATGGTTGGATAGAGGTTTATTATTGACATTTGGAACTAAAGCTTCCATAAAGCCTAGTTGGACCAACCCTTCATCAATCAAATCTTGAATTTTATTTTTCAATCTCCAGTGTGTATCGATTGAGTGACCTACCTACCCTAGATGATATGCACACTTTGCATTATGATAATAAAAAGAAAAAAAAAACCTTAGCCTTTATCTTTCATTGGGGAGCTCAAACTAAATCAAGTTATCCTTCTTTAACTTCTTGAAGACCTAGTTAAAAGGAACTAGTACTCTAGTGAACTATCTCAAGACCCTATTGGTCTGAAGTTACCTTCTAAACTATTGCTAAACTTGTCTAGGATTTGTTCTAAAAGAGACATAGGCATTGGCTCTAGCATTTGAGTTTACCACACTAATAGTGGCTTCTTTAGCCTTACTTATAGTTAGTGTCGAAGAAGATAAAGAAGGTAGTCTTCTATTTGATGGCTCTTAAAGTTTACAGGAGGAGATGGCGATTTTAATTTGGCACCTTACCACTACTACCTTTGCAAAGCTGGATGATGTTTGCCTAAGCCTAATTAAGTGGGTGAAATAGGGTTTTTCCAAAGTATTAATAAAAGCTGAGGTCAACTTCTTTTTTATCATGGGAGTAGATACCTTTGTAGTTAGGAATCTCCATCTTTATGCATACTCCTTAAATGATTTACCGTTCCAATTTCGTAGGGCAACCAAGTCTATCATGGTTAGTACTACTGTAACCTTGAACTTATATTATTCATATAAAACATTACTAAGTTTCTCCTATGAGTTTACTTGATTCAAATTCAAGTTAGGTATACTAAGTCAAAGCTGGACCTATCAAGCTATCTTGGAAAGTTTGTACCATCGTACTTGCCCATCTTTTGCATGTACAACTGATGTAAAATTTAGGGCATCCAGTCCTATTATACTTTTCAAGGTTGCTTCTATAATCATAAGTAGAGAAGTCTGTGATACTAACTATTAAGTCCTATTTCAGTTTTCTTAATCTAACCTATATTAAACCTAACCTACTTAATATAGATTACTCAACATAAAATTAAGGAAATATTTTTATTTAAAAAAATGTTTTCAAAAAATATTTTTTAAAAAAATTAAAGTTACCAACCAGTTAAACTGGTAAAAAATGAAATTAGGGTTTTCGAGTAGAAAAACCCTAATATGACCACTAAACTGTAGATTTTCTAAAAAAATGGTTTTTAGAAAATTAAACCAGACAAAACTAAGTTTAGGAACTAACCTATTAAGATTAAGTCACAAAGTAAAAATTAAAGAAAAATTGATAGGCTTTTGTTTTTATAATTTTCTAAAAATACTAAAAATATACCTAAACATACAAAAGATAACGAAAGTGTCTTTTAGATTATTTTTTATTACAAATTTCTAAGTAAAGGAAAAATTTTTTTTTTATTTTTATACGGTTACCCTAAATATGCCTACATACTCACTAATCATAATCAAACCGATCGTAGTTCTTTTTTTATAAAATATTTGGTAGGTTGATTTCTTTTATTTCTAAAAATTGAGTCAGACTTATTTTTTTTTTTTTACCATTGACCTATTTTTAAAAAAAAAAACCTAAAAAATCTAATTTCACAAATTAAAAAAAAATCCTAACTAATTAAATCTTTTTTAAAAACTTGGTTAAGATTTTTTTATTTTTTAAAAATACTATGTCTCAAAAGATATTTTTTTTAAATCCTAACTGTAAGATATGGTTTAGATACGTATCTTTTTTAAATCTCAACTACAAAATACATATCTCATACGTATTTTTTTTAAATCTCAACCGTAAGATACTTTAAAGATACGATTTAGATACGTATCTTTCTAAATCCCAACTATAAGATACTATCTCAATATGTATCTTGTCTAAATCTCAACCATATGATACGTTTGAAGATATATTTATTTTCTCAAAAAATAGGATTTTACTAAAAAATACGATTTACCTAAATTTTATTAAAAATTAGAATTAAAAAAATCATGCAATATGAAAATAATAATAATAAAAAAAAAAACCTGTGCTAAAACAAACAAGAAAAAAAGGTTACTAACTAATAAAATAAATAACAACTTTTAGTAAATCAAATTGTGCGTGATCGTGCCTCATGATCGTGAATTGGTTCGTACGTATGGTGATGCGTCGGCTTGTCAGGTCTTCGTGCTGTGTTGGGCGACAAGTGATCAGGCGTGAGGAGTGTAGTGTATAGGGTGCTATCGATGCGCATGCAGTCGAGGGCATGCGGCAAGGTGGACGTGGCAACGTTGTTCGATCTAGCAAGTGGTCAAGTACAGTTGCGTGAGACGTTATTGTGATTTCGGTTATGTGGAGTGTATAAGGTTTGTGATTTTGGTCGGTAAAGTGTATCAGGCTTGTGATTTCGATAAGTAGAGTGAGGACATCATAAGGGAATTTGTTGGTTTTGGAGTTCGGTTTGTTGAGTGGACGGTAAGGGACAGATTGACGTTGGCTGCTACCGTTCAGATGTAGTGAGGTCAGCACGTGTCTGGGGATAACTGCGAGCGAGCGTGCTATGGTGTGTTAGCATCAGGGGCAGGGACGTTCCCAGATTGGATCAGGATTTGGGTGGCGTAGACTTGCGTGCAGCTTTGGCCAGTTGATTAAAGGGAGGGTCAGTAGATCATATTAATATGGAATCGGAGTTCTTCAAGGGGTATCAAGTGTTTGGTCGGTGAATTAAGAGGGGCTATGCGATTGGACGTGAACTGTGATTGTGTGTAGGTAAGGGTAAAGGCTGTCCAACGTAAGTTTGGGAGTTGTTCGGTTGTTTGGTTGAAGTGAGGACAAGGGGTTGATTGGTGTGCTTGATGTTATGTTGTTGATTAAGGGGCTATGGGTAAATTGGAATTTGATTGCATAGAAAACCTCTTCAAGTCTAACCCACTAACGTACTATTTATAAACTTTTAATCGTATTAAAGATATGGAAAATACGATTAGGATCCTTTAAAAATTTAATCTAACTTCTAAAAACCCTACTTCATTTGAGCTTTTCATTTTTCAAGTTCTGATCTGATCTAATCTGTTATAGCCCAATAACTTATCTAATAAATCCTAAGTCTATTCTGGCCCAATATAAATTAGATGAAAATCTACTTTAAATCGGACTAAGCCAAAATCATTTTAATAAAGCCTAATTTTCTAATGACTTAAGAATTATTGAAATTAAACACACACCGTTATCTAATTTAATCCTAAACGATTTAACTTGATTCGACTTAACTCGATACGATTCGACTTAGTTAGATTCGACTTAACTTGACTCGATATGATTTAACTAAATACGATTTAACTCGACACGACTTGATTTGACTCAATACGACTTAATTTAACTCTCTCTTTTTTATTTTTTCTTTTAATTTTCGTTTTATTATTTTTTGTTTTGTTTATTTCTTAACCTAGCTCAACTAAAATAAAATAAAAATAGCAAAAATTGGATGTCTACACTAGCCTACTCAAAACCATCATATCTTCCAAGCACCTTCACTTTCCCAATGATTTGTTGGGTCAACTTCTTTTGCAATTCTTTTAAACTATCTTGGTTGGCCCTTGAGTTAACTAGCTTCATATTGATTAAGAATGAGTATGTGTTAGGCTCGAAAGTTAGGTTGACCTTAGAACACAACCCTTCTAATTCAAAAGACTCAAAAGTTCAATTAACTTTAAGATAATTCTCTTTTGCTTCAAGAGGTAGAGCTTCAACATTCTTCCCATAGTAGCCCTAGATTATTCTTTGTTTGATGGCACTATGGCTCTAAGTGAAGCAATATTATTAGCAAGGAAATTATACTACTCTACAATCTTTCCCATGGTTCGCTCCAAAGAGTAAAACCTTAGGTTAGTGGGACTAGTAATTTTGAGGTTCACATTGTTGTTGTCATCCTTAGTGTTGATGTTGTCATTTCCTTAGCTAACCATTCTAGTCTAAGAACTAGCTCAAATCGGACTTCATTGAAAGACTTGACATTTGGGAGCTTTCCTTGTAGCCTAGTTGAGACACTTCAACACAAGTTAGCACAAATATGATGTATTTTTTTCTTCTTTTTTTTTTTTTGAAGACAAAGAAGTGAAATAAAAAAATAGATAAGCAAGTAAAAATGTAAGGATGTATGGCACTTAAATGCAAAGAAGAGGATCGGCGATTAATGAACAAGATGGCAACTTTGTTTATTATTCACAACTATTAGAGTTTCGTTAAATTACTTTTCAAGAAGAAAGAAAAATTACAAAAACAATCTAAACTATTCTTCTATTTTTTTTGCTAGTTGAATAATGCCTTCTTCTTATTAGGTCTTGCTACCACTACTTTACCCTTCTTTTGATAGGGCCCAATTGCTTCTTTGAATTCTTTGAGTATCTTCTAGGCCACTTTAGTTGGTATTCTAAGGTACAAGATCACTATTTAGATTCCTGAAATAGGTTTTCCCATGTCTCCTTCATCATAGATGACTCTACACAAGCCTTTACCTGATCCATGTAGGTTTTCATTTTGAAGTTTAGATTTTTAGGTTTAAGTTGAAGGTCTTCTAGTGCCCGATACTATATTGTGCCTACCTTGTTCAACTAGTCGTATAGTAACTCTTTAGGGACCTTGTGTTTGGCTACTTTGCCCATTAATTTGCCTAAATCAATATTAGGGCTTATAGTCCTTATGTTCCACTAAGCTTTGATTTTGAGAAGTTTAGATACCTTTATTTGGAGATGAAGTTCTTCAAGATTAGGAGTAAATGACTCTAATAAAGGTTTGTAAACTATGTCTTGAATATCTCTAAATTGCCTTACCATGTTATTTGAATAGTAACTTATACACCAACTCATTCCTATCGATGGTATTGTATGGTAATTCTTGCAGACCAATATTACTTTAGTGTAATTGCACCATCCAGAGGTCTATAATATATCATCGACTCGAAAATCTTGTGGAACTTCTATCTAGTGAAGGTTAAGACATCTTCTAATAATTTGATCTTAGAGTCAAAAGAGTCAATAAGACTAATCTTATGAGCGAAGGTACCTCTAATCAAATCTAATCTAAAGAACTTTATGTGGTTGACATACTAAACCATTAATAGTGTTATGCTTGACTTGAGATATCTATAGCCTTTTTTTCTTAAGGAAATTAAGGTTCCTTATTTGTTTAGCAAATAAGGCAGGGATATGGGACTTCCTTTCCCAAAACTAAGCCACTATCTCTACAACCCTAAAATGCATGAGAAAAGACCCACTCTAAAACAAGATGGTAGCAAACACCACTAAGATGTAGGCTTTACTCTAATTTTCTCTCTACATTTTAAGATCACCACAAAATAGAGCCCTTTTGTTGGATCTAAGCTTAGTTTAGAACCAATAAGTCAAGTCCCATATCTTCATGGCATAATTATTACGGTCATTTAAGGCTTAATTTCTTTCAAACTTGCCTATCCTTAAGAATTTGGAGAAGATGTAAGTTGGTACAACCTCAGGTTCGAAAACATAAGGCTTGAAGCAGTTGGTTATATTCCTCTAGAGTAGAGCTGATTAGGTGTAGCCCAAAGCAAAAGGCGACTTCCATAGGTTTCAAAAAGTATATGAAGGCCTCATTAATGTGATGTTAACATTGGCCTTAGGCAGTGAGAGTATGGGCCTAATTTTGTTGACGATGAATTCTTGTTCCCTCAGGTTGAAGCTTTGGAACCACTAATCATGTATAGGCTTTAAGTTAGTAGGCTTATGGTCGTGAATCTCTTTGGCAAGGACTCTAGCATTAGATTAACTAGCCATATATTAAAGATTACAAGAAATTCATAGGTTACCATGAAAAGAGAAAGGCATGTTTACATGGAAAATTCTATTTACATCTTATTTACACAAAACCTCCTATATACATTGGATTAAGGAACAAAATATAGAAATATATAAGGAAAAGAAACTTCAAGTTGTTGTCTTTCTTTTATGCCACCTTGTTAGATATCCACCAGTCTAGGAAAAATTTATGTATGCTAAAGGATAGGTTCTAAAAGTCCTTAAACTCTGCGACCTCACACATTTTCAAAGAAACGTTTCCTTGATCACATCGAAGTTTAAGTGAGGTAGCTTAATTAGCCTCGAGTGACAGTTGCCCCACTACATTTGAAACTTACACAATGGCTTCCCATCTTAGGGTCTAAAGATGGCTTAGGTCTAATCATATTTATCACAGATTTATGATGCAATTAAAAAAATCCTAATCTAAAATTTTAAACCCTAAAAAGATCAACAGTAAGAAAACAAAAGATTAGTATAACTATTTGCACTAAAGAGGTATTTACAAGAAAAATAAAATTTAACATGGATATATTGAAATATAAAGTTAAATTGAAAATGTTTAAGTAGCTATCTCTCTTGACGTCTCTAATGAAGTCACCAACCTATCGAGCTTGAAATTTTTGGTTTTTTGGTTTTTTTTTAATTTCATTTAAATTAAACCTTATGCTTATTTATTTAAACCTTTGATTGAAATTAAGTAAAACTCAGTTTCCATATTTTGAAAACATTTTAGAGTCACCACCTAGTTAAATAGGGAAAGGTGATTAAATTAGAATCAATCAAATTTAACCACTAACCCATGTAATTGAAAGGTTTTTTGAAAAAATTTCGATAAACCAGAGTTTTCAGGTTTAGGGTTTACCTTATTAAACTTTAATAAATACCACTACAGCCTTTCAAATTTAACTTTATATTTCAAAATACCCGTTAAAAAATAATTCATATTTACAAATAAATAAATAAAACTACATTTACTTACAAGAATAAATAAATTCTAACATTATCTATAGAAAGGGAAAAATAATTTTTTTTTATATTTTAATTGGCCTCATAATTGCATTACTGGTGCTTACGTACCTATTATTTGGGATCAAACATCCATAAGTCATTTCATGAAAACTTTAAGTGGATTGATTTATTTTAGACTAAAAAATGATTGAGCTTACATTTTAATTTGTTTATTTAATTTTAGGAAAATAAAAAAAAAAAGTTCCTAACTTGAGGCTATGATTTTTGGAAAACTCTAAAAGGTCTTAACTTTGGAAAAAGGACTTGTTATTTTCTTATTTAAGAAAATACATTTTTCTAAGTGAAATTTTTCTTCTTTTTTAAAGTTTTTTTTTAAGAAATTTATAAGAAAAAGAAAGTAAAAAATAAATAAATAAATAAAATTGAAAGTCTTAAGACAAGGCAAGAGATAAACTTTGTTTCTTTTCTTTTATTTTTGTGTTTGTTTTTCTATATTAGAGAAAATCAAAAAGAAAATTAATAAAAAGAAAGAAAGTGAAAGAGAAAAAATAATAATAATAACAATAGTAAAAATGAAAACAGAAAGGAGAGTCAAAAAGTTAGTTCAAAAGTTCATTATTACTATTATTTGTGATAAAATAAGAAAAAAAATAATAACTAACTTAGAGAAGGATCACGAGTCAAACTGAGTCAATTTAGGTCGGGTCATGGGTTGACGAGTTAGATCTTGAAGCTCCATGTTCAAAAATAGGTCACAAACATGGATTAACCTAACGGCTATCGGATGCAATTTTGATCAAAATATACACCAAAATGAATGGGAAAAGGGAATTTTATGAGTTTTTTATTAGGATTATGGGGGGTAGAAGCAACGCCATAGCCAATAATGGTCGTTTGGGTGGTTTTTGTGGTAAACAACAGCAATGGTGTTTGATCAGGGTAATGGTGGATAACTAGGCGTAAAAGGGTGGCTAAGGTAAGGATTATAGGTCATGGTGAAGCTTATAGTAGCATCGGTTTTGGGCATTGGCAAGTGGTAGTGGTGGTTTTGCAAATGGCCACTACTTGTCAAAACCCTTAGTAGGTCAAACTAAGGTTAGGAGTCATAACAACAGTAGCTAAAGGCGACATTCAAAAGCTTAGTAGGTGGAGATCTTAATAATAGTAGTAGCTTAACTCAAGGTGTCATGAGCTTGAACTACTCCTAGAGAGAATGGCACAACTAGCTAGAGAGAGAAAGCTTGAGAGAGCTTAAATGGAAAGGATTCAATATGCTTCTTGATGCTAGACTGCTTGTTTGGGCTCCAATTTATAATATTCAAGCTCAAATCAAACATGAAAGGTTATGAATTTGCAAATGAAAGCCTACATTTTGACCCATTCCAATGCTTAATTCAAATGGAAAATCTATGTTTTTAATAGTCAAAGATTGCTTAACTAAGTCCAAAGTTAATGCTAAGCTCCAATTTAACTCAATCAACAAGAAGTTATTATCATGGACTCAAGTTTTTTAGAATGTTTGAAGGTAAAATGGATACCTTAAACGTTTGAATATGGACAAGTTTTTGTGTTTGATTTAAAGTAGACTATGTGCATTACATGATTCCACCATTAAGTTGGGTGGAATCGTACAAAAACTACCCAAAAACGTAGCTTAAACATGAGCCAATAGGCTATTTTTTGCAATAGTAGAAGCTAAGGAAAACGCTAGAACTAAGGAGAAAATGATAGGTTCTAATGGAAAGTAGGCTAGGCATGTACTACACACGTGGGCACGTACTGAACTTAGCACACGCACTACACCTACCTAAAGGAAAAAAATAGTTGGCACAAAGCACTTGTTCTTCGTGGATTAGAATTTGTTAAGGGCCTTTGGCCTTACTTTCTACTTATATGGACTAGGTGTAACTTGGTCTAACCCCACCTTAACCGCTTTTTTTTTTTTTCTTTTTTCTTTTTATAAATAATAAAAATAAAAAGAAAAGAAAAATAAAAATACTAGACCTAGTTTCAACTTAAAATTAAACCCTAGATTACTGTCCTTAAAATTTACCCTCATACAAATTAATTTTTATTCAAGCCTAATTTAAATTTTTTGTATTAAATCTCATACAAATGACCTAAGTCTTTTATTTTTCTAAGAAATGTTTTATTTTTAGGAAATATTAAAACCACAAAGGGGGCCAAAATGAGATATCTACATTAGTTCTAAGATTAAAAAATCAAAGAAAAAGGTAACACCTAAGTTTATTTCTTTGAAAAGGAAATTAGATTATATCAAACCTTGTGTATTTGATTTAGACTACTTCACTTTAAACAGATTTTATTGGGATGAATTTCTATATTTGATTAGATGCAAAGACATATGCATTGTAGACATTGTGTTATATGGGGAAATAATTTTTGAATTTTATAAGAACTTAGATTTGAGAAGAAGAGACAGGCTGTGTTCCACCATGTTAGGAAGGGACGTCAAAATTGTCAAGAATAACATTATTAAATGCTATAATCAACTTGTTATGAATTAGAATGAAAAGCTCATAGCTATGGGTAAACATCAAGTCTTTAACATTATTACGAATGGAAAATGGAAAAGGGACTCCAAAGAAGTATTTGTGTTTGATTGTAAGTCATTGATTGGACTATTGCACAAGTTAGTCATTAGTTGTATTTTACCTAAGAAGGGATGTATAACTTCAATTTCAAAAGAGGATACTTTGATAATAATTGCTATATTGAAAAAGACAGAAATTGATCATGTTGGATTGATTATCAAGCATGCATTCCTAACTCATGCCAAGAAACCATATGGGAACCTTCTAATGAAGTTGTTCAAGTTTAGGAAGTTCAAAATCCATTCTGAAGTGATGAGACAATTACCTATCAATGTAATTGATGAGTACAACATTAATCACATGGCGATTAATGTTAGGAACAAAATATGGTACATTGATGATTGGGATTTTAATGTGCATGAAAAACACTAAAAAAACAAGCTACCTAAGTCTCTATTTGAAGGGGAGGAATCAGAAAAAGAGTCTAACAGTACATTGAATGATGCTATGGAAGAAGACTTAGAAAGTAGTGAGGATGTTCTAAGGAAGGCTAAAGGAAAGAAAGTGGTAAAATTTAAGGAAAGGAAGAGCAAAATGTGTGATCAAAGAACTTGAGGGAAGTTCTAGATTGATGAAGAGAAGAAGAGGAAAAGGGTTTTTGATTTAGAACATGAATAAAAAGAATCTAAGGATTGGCTATTTGGAGGGAAAAATTTTGAAGTGGGATCTTAAAGAAAGAGGTTGAAGTAATCATGGACAAAAAGTTCACTGATTTCCTAAATTTGATAAATAAAAAAAAAAATTGCAAAAGGATTCGAGTCACCAGCTACTAAGGCTCCGTCTATTCAACTCTCATCTCTAACATCACCTTCACTGAAGCAATAAGAAATTTCTCATTAAAACCAACATGTTGCCTAACTAGACCACAACCTATCTCTATCTCAACCATCAAATGTGATTTAGGTTGATAAAACCCCTAGACAAACCCTTGATAAAACCCCTACTCAAGTTACTAATCAAGTTCCAACTCCTGTATTTAAACAAGTCTCTAATCCAACTCCTGATCAAGTTTCTAACCCATCTCTCGAAGTTTTTGATCAACCAGCTCCTACCATTGAAAAAGTTATTAAGGAGGACATTGCTTCTCTTCACATTCTCGCCAATCAAGTTCATTATCTACCTTAGAAACCTAAGTAACCATCTCCTTTTAGGTAAATTAAGAAGTCTTGTCCTAAGAAGAAGAAGACTTAAGTTTTTATTTGTAGTTTTCATGATTTTGAAGACTTTATTTCATTTTCTATTGATATATTTTCGGTTTTGTTGACATCATTTCTATTCTATTAGACTCCCTTTATCTTGCTGATTTAATATCATATGAACTCTTTATATTTTGTTTATGTTAGAACTATAGTTTGGTCTCATGTTTTATTATGCATTTATTTAAGGGGAGTAGCTTATTAAGGGGGAGCTTTAATATTTTTTAGATGAGAACAAAAAGGGGGAGTAGTTTGGATAAATTGAAGCTATGAACTTATATTGAGGACTTGTTTGCATCTATCTTTAGAAAAATTATTTGTTACTTTACTAAGGTTTTGTTTTCATAAAAAATGAGAAGAATGTTAATTCTCTTCATGTGTTTTGATGATAATAAATATATATATATGTATATAGAACAGTATGTGTTTGTGTATATTTGTGTATTTAAGTTTATAGGTCTTTCATAAGTAACACATGATATTTAAGTTCTAAGACTAGTCAAAAGTTTGATCAGATGATGAATCAGAAAATCTAAACATATGAACTACAAGCATTAAAGCTTCTTAACTGGAACAAATAATATGATTTTAATTTTACTAGAAGTTTTGTCTTACAAAATTGACAAAAGCCCTAGCTCCATTTATTGAATATATTAATATATTCAATATGTTCCATAAAATAGGATAAAATCTACGATGATAAAATAACTTGGTTTAAAATATAAAAGGTAATATATTTAGCTATGCTACTTAGAGCATTTCTTCACTATTTTAGCATAAAGAGGACGTATTCCTTAGAAGGATATTTCACCAAGAAATAAGGAATGATAGAAATTAAAATAATTTTTCAAAGATTTCCTACAAAGAGCACTTTCAAAAAGGTTCCTTTCCTTATAGCGTAGTTAAGGGATTTGGGAAAGGAAGGATTATATAGTATCATTGAAAGCAAGACTATGTTAAGTTTAAAGAACTTAAGATAATGGAAGGAATTATGAAGTCTATATGGAAGCTTAGATTAATAGAAATTAAATCAAATAAAGGTAGTAATTTTTTTTTATGAAGAATACTACAAATATTCAAGGGAAAAAAATCAAAAGGTCAAAATCAAAATATTAATTGACCTTCCAAGGTTCTTCCATCTAGCCATTGCAAAGAAGGAGTATATAAAGACTTGAAGATGAAAAAGAAAACCACGACGAAAAATATACACGTGTTGTAGTGATCATTTTCAATATCATTCTCCAAAAACATCAGGATCATAAGATTGATTAAAAGCTTATTTTGTTTATAATATATTATTTAATTTTTGTACTTATTTTTCAAGCATCAATTGTAACTTTTCCTCATCATTTTTCTTTGTATTTTATTAAAAAGCTTATTGTGTGTATGTGGGAGAGACTTTGTAACTCTATAGATTTAAGTAATTAGCCAAGGGTAAGTGATGGCAATTAGCCTCTGACTACATCCAAGCCGAGGCTTATCAATGCCTATTGAAGTCGAGTTGAAGCCAGAAAGACAAGAGGAGGAAAGATAAACACTTGGCATCAAGTCTATCATCAACCGAGGTACCAAGATACCATAAGGCCGAGTACTCGAGACCAAAGAACCACTTAGCACAACACTAAGAGACTTGTGCCGACTAATTCTAGGACTTAACAACTATAGGCCAACATTTCTGGTGTCTTGACCAAACATTGCAAGACTTCGAAGACTCCTTCTTGATCCCATACATCCAACTGCTAACCCCGTCCGATTCGGATACTACTCCTTCCAAGACATACCAAGTGATTACATGCTGACTTCCCCTACAAAACATATAATTTTATATTCTTGTACATATTTTCCTTTATTTTATTTATGAGCCCAATTCTTTAGGGTTTAAGGCCTTGTACATTATTTATAATTTTTCCACTAGGGTTTAGGACTTGCTATAAATAGTAACATTTGTAAACATCGAACAAATATATGAAAATAGACAAAAAGGTATATTCCTACGTTTTTGGATTCTTTCCCTTTTTAAACAAGGCTACTCTTGAGTTAGCATTGTCGGATTACCAAGTGTATATCAAACTCTTTAATCATTCTCGTGTTCTTATTGATCCTATCCTCAAGATTATGGTGAACCTCTTCATTTGAGTGAGTTAGTGAGTCGCATCTAACTCTCATTTGAATTCCTAAGTGACATTTAGTGTTCATGAGTTATATCGAATCCTATTTCGAGCTCAAACCCTTGATAATGTTTATGTCTTGGTGAGTTATATTCATTCAAATTCACCATCAAAACCCTCCTGTTCTTCGTACCCATTTTTGAATCTAGAATACCTATTCTGTTCAATCAACCTGCTGCTCATTCCCATTTCCTTATCATCTTGATATCAGAGCATTAGGGAGACATACGTATTAATGTTCTTCACAGTTTGATTTGTATTTTGTACATCTCTATTAATCATTGTTTTGTAGTGTAGCGTGTTGTTTGTAGTAGTCATGTTTGTTAGTAGCAGTAGTTGTAGAAGTCAAGTTGTAGTTGTTTCTGGGTTACTACAATTGTGTTTTGTTGTTTATTCGATTTCTCTGGAAAATTACTGTATGAACAAGAATGTCAAATGATAGTATCAACAATATTGATGATAGTCCTCGCAAAAGCTTGAGGAGATGTGTTGATAACTTAGAATATTAGATTCAGAATCTCATTAACTTTATCCAAGAACTTATTAGATTAGTTAGAGGCCATAGGCGTAATGGTTGAGAAGAAAGAAGGGAGCGAACACCTACCAGTAGAAGTGATTACGATGAACTTAACAATGATGAGCGACAGTTGAGAAGAGCTACCGACCTAAGAAGAAGAGAACACTAACCAATGGTGAGAAGAGGTAATGATAAGAGTGTTGACTTCGAGTTAAACTAAAGAGCCCGGAGAAGAGAACTGAGGCCAAAAAGAGACATTACTAAGTAGAGTTCTAACAAAAGTAACCGAACCAAGGTGAATCAACTAGCTTAGAATGTAAGGGATGAACCTTAAGCACCTGGCCAAGAACTTGACAATGTCAAGCTAAAACTGTCAACCTTTAGTGGAAGTAGCCGACTCGAAGAATTTCTTGACTAGGTTTCCCGAGTTGAGAAGTTGTTTGAGTACTACGAATATGATGAACAAACAAAGGTGAAGTTGGCTTCATTATCCCTTGTTGAATATACAAGCCTTTAGTAGGATAAGTTAGTTGCCAAGCGAGATGCCGAAGGACAAGAGTCAATTAGAACTTAGAGGCTTATGAAGAGATTGATAAATAAGCGCTTTGTGCTGACCTACTTGAAGCAAGAGATGCTCTATGCTTTGTAGCACCTAAGACAAGGTTGAAATACTATTAAAGATTACTTGCAAGATTTTGAAACCCTAATGACGAGATGTGAGATTTCTAAGCTACAGGATCGCACAATTGCTAGGTTCCTAAATGGACACTAAAATGATATTGCCAACATAGTTGAATTGTAGCCGATCAACTCTCTAGACAAGCTAATTAATTTGGTACTAAGAGTAGAGAGATAGAGGAAAAGAAGGCATCGAGGCTAACTGGTCGACCTCAATAAGGCAACCTTGAGCTTGAGAGGTATGTTAAGAGAAGGCAAGAAAAGAAGATAGAGAAAGAAGAGCTCAACCGACCTATCTATGTTGAGAAAAAGATTACTAAGAAAGAGAAGGCACCTGGCAACAAGGCCTGAGAAGTAAAGTGCTTTAAGTGCTTAGGCTATAGGCTATAGACACATTACTTCTCAGTATCTAAATAAGAAGATTACAGTCTTGAAAGGCAAAGGACCTAATGCTTAAATAGAGAGTTAGAGTGATAAAAGCTCAGGAGATGGATTGATCAAAGAAGATGTCTATGCCAGAAATCTAGATAAACTCTTATCCTTGACAAGTCGACTAACCAACCAGAAGGCAGATCCCAAACAAAGGGAAAATTTATTTCATATGCAGTGCCTAGTAAATGGGAAGACCTATTCCCTGGTTATCAACGGAGGTAGTTACACCAACATCATTTCTACCAAGTTAGTAGAAAAGATGAAATTGCCAACCTACCCATACCCCTGACCTTATGGATTGAAATGGTTTAATGATAAGGGTATGGTCCATATGCATAAAAGAGCGTGGATCACATTCAAGGTAAGGCAGTATAAGGATGAGACCAACTTCAATGTAGTACCTATGAATGCCGCAAATCTACTACTTGGCAGGCCATAGGAATTTGATCGAAAAGTGATCCATGATGGATTCCTTAACACTTTCACTATTCGAAAGGATGAGAAGAGTTATCTCTTAACCCTGATGAGCATTGAGAAAATCTAAAGACACTTGGCACCCATCGTAAAGCGAAAAGGGTAAAGGAGCTTATTCGGCATCCTGACCCATGCTCAACACTTAACGTCGAGGACAACTTCATTTTAAACCTATAGTAATGATAAGAATCAACCTCCGACTATATCTAAGTCGAGGCAAACCTATTCGAAGCCGAGGCTTATCAATACCTACTAAAGCCGAGCTGAAGCTAGAAGGACAAGAGGAGGAAAGATAAACACTCGGCATCAAGTCTGTCGTCAACTGAAGTGCCAAGATACCATAAGGCTAAGTACTTAAAACCAAAGAACCACTCGGCACAACACTGAGAGACTGATGCTGATTGATTCTAGGACTCAGCAATTATGGGCCGACCTTTTTGGTGTCTTGGCCAAGCACTGCAAAACTTCGAAGACTCCTTCCTAAACCTACACTTCCAACTACCGACCCCATTCAATTCTGATACTATTCCTTCCAAGACATATCAAGTGACTGCAAGCCGACTTCCCTTGTAAAACGCACAATTTTGTATTCTTATACATGTTTTCCTTTATTTTATTTATGGGCCCAATTCTTTATGGTTTAAGGCCTTATACATTATTTACAATTTTACTATTAAGATTTAGAACTTGCTATAAATAACAACATTTATAAACATCAAATAGATATATGAAAATAGACAAAAAGGTATATTCTTATGTTTTTTTATTCTTTTCCTTTTTGAGCAAGGCTACTCTTGAGCTAACATTGCTGAATTATCAAGTATAGATCAAACTCTTTAATCGTTCTCTTGTTCTTATCAATCTTGTCCTTAAGATTGTAGCGAACCTCTTCATTTGAGTGAGTTAGTGAGTTGTATCTAACTCTCATTTGAATTCTTGAGTGACATTTAGTATTCGTAAATTATATCAAACCCTATTTCGAGTTCAAACCCCTGATAGTGTTTATGTCCTAATGAGTTATATCCATTAATATTTACCATCAAAACCCTTATGTTCTTCATACCCATTTTTTAATCCAAAATACCCATTCTATTCGACCGACCCACTGCTCATTCCCATTTCCTTATCAGTAAGGGTAAGTGAGTCAAAGTAGAGGACTTTATGATTGTAATCTCTCAAAGTTGTGTTTATTGAAAAGTGGATAATGAGACGACTCTAGTGAGAAATACTAAATCCCCAACAATGGAACTAGAAAAGTATAGTAAGTACAATGTTGAAGTATTATAATTGACCTACTTGATCGTTTATCCTTACTCTTTTATTTTTTTTCACTTTATTTTTTTTATTAGTTCAATCACTTTTAAGCCAATCTCTTAAATAATCAAGAGAATCAACCTTTAAAATATTTTATTTTAAGTTTTTCAAAAAGTAACCAATTTATCATCACCCTACCCTGCGCCCCAACCTACAATATTATTTAGTATTTTATGATAGATTAGAGAAATTTTAAGGTTCCAAGTCAGCTTAGTATTTTGATTGAAGTTAGGTATTATTCTAGGAGTTTATAGGCTAAGCTTTTAGAATTAAGGTTTTTAGATTTATCAATTAAGCTTCTATAGTTCGTTTGTGGTTTCAAGTTCAAATTCTTATCAATTTCAATCAAATTTTATTTTGGTTAATCCTGCTCAAATTTAACTACGAACTCAAATTCAAATTTGTATAGGGCTATTGGGTGGGTAACAATTGTGAAGAAGAATATAAGGGCAATAAGAGTCTTTTTCTCCTAGGAATCCTAATTCTTAATAAGGAATTCCAATCCTTAATCTATATGGAATTGCAATTAAGGGGAGTGAACACAATAATAAGGACACAATAAGAAAAAAAGGAAATAGCAATTCTATTCCCCTGTGAATAGCATCTATATGTATATATAAGATGTCATATTATAGAATACAAATTTACTGGGTGTACACCATAAATATGTTATATAGACATATGGTAGTGAAAAATGGAAGTTTCTAAAAAATTTGCGACACTGCATAATATCAAAATTATTTTAATAGTTATATACGATTTAGTATTCCAGTAAATCTTTTCTCCTTAGATGACCATTTAACACGATTATCATTTCTAACCCAATGGCCGAACCAACACCCCCACCAACTTGGAAGTGTGGAAGTATATTTATAGCAGCATGTAGATTGCTGCACCCATTTTTATATGGGCTAGAACAAATAAAATATAGAATCGGCAAAACATGGACCTAAGTGAAAGAAGCCTTCATATTAACCTGATAAAGCAAGGGAGAAAACGGGCTTAACCCTACGTTATCTCTTTTGCAATTTTTTTTTTTTTTTTTCAGTATGTATCTCTTTTGCCAATTTGTGTCTTGATATTATGTGGTGTATACTTTATCATTTTCCTCCATTTTCGTTTAATTTCACATTTTGACTGATTTCGCATGTTAATTGTAGTTTTTGTCGGATACATTCAAAACACTTTTTGGCATTGCCTTAGACGAAAAGCCAAACATGAAAGGGCACCTACATACATGTGCAATTAAATATACTACAAATGCAACGTCCATCGTGCCATGCAAGCCGTATATCAGATACATATATAATATCGAAGAATTCTATCTCGATTAAAATGTTTAATGGATTATGCATTTCCATGCTTCAACAATCATCGCTTAGAGATTGTTGAATATAGTAGTAGTCTGAACTCTCAAGAAATCATGGATGCTCATGATTTTACAGCGGTAAGTGAGGGTGAAAAGTACCAGGAGTGGTCACTAATTATGATAGTTAACGACCAGAGAAAATGCTAATATAAAATGACGAAAACGGTTTCCACTTTGAAAATGGAAATAATTTTCCTTATTTTCCATTGTGATATTCAGGTAAATATAGCCTATAAAGTTCCATAGTTCTTAAGATTCCCTAAAATTACAAATCAGTAGTTATTATTATCTAGATTCTTAAAATATTACGTGACATCAATATAACGTCAATTTAAAAAAAAAAAAAATCTAAACGATAATAATAATTGATTTGTAAATTTTAAAACCTTCATAACCATTTCGACATTCTTTCATGGTTAACCGTTGATTATGACCTTTGCCTCCCCATATCAATGGCTACTAAAAGTCATAAATAACTCTAACCACCTAGAATACTATAATATATTTGACAATTTTATGACGTTGATTAGAACATATACCCAAAAAAACTCAAACAATGTTTTCCGTGAAACAATCGCACTTTTGTATAATATATATATATATATATATATCAAATGAGAGTGTCTCTGGAATTATTTTATTTACACAAACAAAGCATGGTATCAGATAAACTATATGAAATTACAGATACAGTAAAACAAGAATAATTTATGTAGATACAAGAAAATCATAGGGGAAAAACCAAAACAAACATCTCAAAAGAGATCTAAAAAAGGAAAATAATCAACAGATCAAACAATAAACGATGAAAATAATCTAGGATATGGCGATTGATTGATCATAGCTTTGTATATATATATTAGAAGACTTTCCAATTCATATCGCATTTCGTAGTCTCAAAATTCAAACCTGTTGATCCATTGGAACTAAGAGGAACCTTTAGATCACATTTCAACTTGGGCTTAAATTGAAAAGTCTTGAGTGAACCAACCTTGTATTTAACCCTAAGGTAAAGGTTCACGTCTATATTATATACTCTTGCACTTTTGTCGGAATTATAATTAGATAGTTCCTTTGCTCCAAGCACCACAACATGTTGCCCATCAAACACCGGACTCAGAGTGCTAGTATTCTTATGACCTTGATAAAATGGACCGAAATATCCCACATCAAACCTTTGATCCTCATAAACAGCCCTCGCTTTTATTCTTTCATAGTATATCCCGATTTTCTTGTTTGGATTTCGGATTGTGAGATTGATTTTGAGGTTGTAGGTGAGAATCAAGTTGTTTGGAGCTAAGTCGAATTGAGTGAGCTCGGCTTCTGTCACATGAAATTTGACCAAATTAGGGCGAAAGATTAGCCAAAACATGAGGTTAGCTATGCCAAGGGCGATGATAATCTCAAAAAGGATTTTAAAGAGGCAATAACAGCAACCGCAACCCTGATCACGGTCGGGGCGGTGGTAGGTTTGCCTTGGAGGGATGGAAGGCCCATAATAGGCACCATTCAAGTGTGTATCCTTATTTGCCATATTTTCAAATGCTAAAACTATAAGTTACATGAAAGCTTGTATTGGGTAAAATAGGCAAATATATATAGGTGTCAGAAACATATGAAGTGGACAATGCGAACGAAAGTGTTATTTTGCTTATTTTATTTTTTTCTATATGGAGGATAATAAGAGGAACAACGTGGTTGGCATGATAGCTTAGTTTGAGGTTGTCCAACAATTAATATTTGTGTTCATAGTCATCGTGTTTAGAGCAAGGATGCAATTGACTTGACATTACTGATAGAATTTTCTAAATTATAATATATACTTCTTGAATGTATATATTAATGTAAGGCTGGATATGTGCAAATTCTAGGCAGTTGAATGATTGGACTTAACTCATATCTTTGACCAATGAACATGGGCATTCTAAACAATGTTATGAGAAGGTATATACTAGTCTAGATGGGAGGCCAGCTCTATGTGTGAAGCTATTTCAATTTATATTTTCTACATGTACATATTACAAACACTGTTTATTTTACTGCTGTAATTCTCTAATTAGTTTAGCTAATACTATTAGTTAGTTAGGTAGTTAGATCAAGCTAGTCAATAGTATAAATATAGAGTTAGGTAATTAGTTTCAACAACTATTCATTTTCTTTTACATGAATACATTGCACCTTCCTTTACACAGTCTATTCATGGAGAAGATTGCTAGCATGCATCAACACCATTTCTATTTGCAAGTTGCAACCTTTACATGGTATAAGAGTAGGTGAAGATCTTATTCTTTTCCTCAATCATTTAGCTAGTTTTCTTTTCTATGAACATCACAAACAATCAAGGTCAAATAGTAATTGGAGAAAACCAAAATTCAGATCCGTTGTTTCTATCAGAATCTAATAATCCTAGTATTAGTATAGGCAATTTAATTTTTAATGGTAGTAATTTCTTACCGTAGAGTAAGTCTATTTAGTTTGCTTTATGAGCCAAATCAAAGATAGGTTTTATAGAAGTTTCTTTGCTAAAAGTAGCAAATAATTCACCGAATCTTATAAAATGGATTAAGAGTGATTATATGGTTAGATGATAACTTTTGAATTCAATGATGAATGAATAAACTAAAAACTTCATATATACAAAATCTGCACAAGAATTGTAGGAAGAAATGAATGAGTAGTATGGTGTAGTATATGCATTGTTGGTTTATCAATTGCAATATGAAGTCAATAATTTGAAACAAGAAAATTAGTCACTAAGCTCATAGTATATTAGGCTTAAACATTGTTGGGATGAGTTAAATGCTCTAAATTTGTTCCTATGTATTTGTGTGGTCGTTTTGAGTGCTGTACATGTAAGTTGAAAGAGAAGATGAATGAATTTAAGTCAAGAAGTAAAGTGATGCAATTTTTTATGAGACCTAATGATGCGTATGAAGGAGTTAGAAATCAAATACTGGCGGCGGAGCTACTACCATCAATTAATAGAGCATTTTATATTGTTTAGCAAATTGAGAAACAAAGTAGTTAGAACAATGAATCAAAGTGTTGAAATGTCAGCTTTTCTTGCTAGTGGAGTTAAGAGTTCATTAGATAAAAGGAGAGGAAAGAAATTATTTTGCAAGTATTGTAAATTAGAAGGACACTTGATTGAAAATTGCTTTCAACTCCTTAAATATCCCAATTGGTACAAAGGAAAGAAGGTTCAAAGCAGGAAAATGGTGAATGTAAGTTCTATTGTAACATCTAATGCTTTGAATTTTACTGGTTTTGGAACACCTTTTGAGCATAATGTTGTTTAGCATGCAAAGAGTGGTGCTTATAAACTCACAGGGGATGGTTGTTCGATTGGTAATTACACTTTGTCCTCTAATAAGACCTTTATTGATAATGTTTGTCAAGAATTAATACAAATGTTGAAGATCAAAGATAAGTAGTACACACATGAAGTAGTTACAAATGTTGCTCAATTTGCAAGTAACACTTGTGACTCTTTTAGTTTTAGCTCAAAGTGTAATAATTTAGCATGTTGGATTGTTGATATAGGGGTTATTGATCATATTTCCCCATTCAGTTCATTACTACATGATATCAAACGTTTGAATTCACTAATACTTGTTAAAATACTAGATGGATGAACTACAATAGTGAACAGAGTTTGAACTACTTATATTACACCAACATTGATTTTGCATAATGTCTTGTTAGTACCCAGTTTCACTCATAATTTGCTGCTTGTTCATAAATTAGTCAGCAATAATTCACTTGAGACAAAGTTTGATGCCTTTTCATGCCAATTTTAGGACTTGAACACCCATAAAATGGTGGCAACAGCTACAGTTGATAAAGGCCTCTATATCCTCAATGACCCTATAGCAAAGTTAGTTTCACATGTAGATGTATCTACTATGTTATTGCCTACTTGTAATTCTAGTTCTACTTATAATAAACTTAAGCAATTGCAACTGATGCATGTTTATCTTGATCATGTTTTTGTAGATAAACTTTGACATTTGGACCTTTTGTCAATAGTCTAATCTTATTAGTTATTTATGTGACATTTGTTAGGAGGCTAAGTTTCATCGAATTCCTTTTCCAAGAAGCAATATTGTTACTGAGTTTTCTTTTTAACTTTTACATGTAGATATATGGAGTCTGTATCATGTTGCTTCTTTGTCAAGTGCTCATTAATTTCTTTCCATTGTTGATGACTTTTCCAAGGCTACATAGACTTATCTTCTTCATCATAAAACAGAAGTTCTCACTATCCTTAAATACTTGTTCCATTTTGTTTCTAATCACTTCAATTTTAGTCCCAATTTTGTTTGAATAGATAATGGGGTTGAGTTTCTACCTAATGCTTGTTAGGATTTATTTCATAGCCCAGGTGTAGTTCATCAGAAGACTACGGTGTACACACTACAGCAAAATGGCAAGGTTGAATGGCAACATAGGCACTTATTAGAAACTTCAAGAGCTTTAAGTATAAAAGCTAATTTACTAAAGGAATTTTAGGGTAATTGTTTTCTTATGGCTACCTACATAATGAATAGGATGCCTAAAGCAAGTTTGTAATGTAAGGCACCATTTGAAATATTGTATGGAAAGAAAGTTTCTTATAATAATCTTAGAGTAATGGGGTGTTTGTGCTACATTGCCAAACTTGGAACGAAAAAGGATAAATTTAACTCATGAGGCTTGAAATATGTCTTTCTAAGCTATGAGCATAGTGTTTTTTTATCATGTTTTTCCTTTCAAGCAAACATGTAGTGATGACTTTAGTGTCTTTCCAAAGGATCATGTCTTGTTTGAGTCTCTACCTCTTGTTTCCACTAGTGTTTCTACTTGTAATGGTCAGTCCTCTTCACATGTAACTCTACATTATAGTTCTCTATATACCGATATACAATTAGAAAGTGTTTCTTCCTCCAATTCTATTCTCAACAACAACTTACATAGATCATTATGTGTATGACAAATACCAAGGTGGTTGAGTGATTTTTTTCATTCTATACAACCTAATCAAACTCATACTTCATTTACTTACTTTTCTACTTCTTATCCTTTGCTTCATCCTACTCATTTCAGTTCTTTCCCTTATGATTATATAGCCTCTTTAGTCAATGTATTAGGTCTCCAAGAGCCTTATAACTACGCTCAAGCAGCTAAACAACTTGAGTGGCATGAAGCCATGCAAAAAGAAATTGATGCTTTAAAAGTTAATCATACTTGGGAACTTACTAGTTTGCCTAAGGGAAAGAAACCAATGGGATGCAAATGGGTATATAAAGTGAAGTATAAGCCTGATGGTAATATTGAGCGATATAAGGCTTGTTTGGTTACTAAGGGATTTACTCAAATAGAGGAACAAGATTTTCATGACACTTTTTCACCAGTAGTTAAGCTTAGTACTGTTCAAATATTATTAGCTATAGCTACTACACTTAATTGGAAATTACACCAAATAGATATCAACAATGCCTTTTTACATAGGCATCTTGATGAAGAAATCTATATGCATCCTCCAAAGGGTTATTATAAGGCACAACCTAATCAAGTGTGTAAATTAACTAAATCTCTTTATAGTTTGCATCAAGCTTCTAAGCAGTGGAACGTTGAAATATCTAATTTTCTTCTATCTAAAGGATTTCATCAATCAGCACATGATCGTTCCTTGTTCACTTTATATGAAGATAGTGATTCTGTTATTGTTTTACTCTGTGTTGATGATATGCTCATTGCGGGAACAAATAAATCTACTATTTCTGATCTTAAGCATGATTTAGACAAAGTGTTCACAATTAAGGATATTGGTTATGCTCAATTCTTTTTGGGTTTTGAGCTCCATCCAATTTTCACTAGTTTGCTAATGAACCAACGAAAATTTATTCTGGATGTTCTCATGGATGCTGGTCTTAGTTCTGTTAACCCAGCTCATGTTCCTTTTCCATGTGGTGTAAAGCTTGACAAAACTGTAGGTTCTTTGTTAGAAAATCCATCTTTTTATAAGAGATTGGTTAGTAAGCTATTATCTATTACTCTTACCAAGCTGGATATATCATATTCTATGCATACCCTTAGTTAGTTATTAACATAGCCCAAGACTCTTCACTTTCATGCTCTCTCTCATTTGCTACGATATCTCAAGGGATTAGGGTCTGTAGGTTTGTTTTATTCTAGCTCTACTTCATTACAGTTGCAGGCTTATACGGATTCAAAATAAGGGTCGAATTTATCGAATTGCAAGTCCATCTTTGGTTACTGTATTTTATTAGGAGATGCTTTAATTTCATGGAAATCTGTGAAACAATCAATCAACCATGTCGACTTCTTCTACTAAAGCTAAATATAGAAGTTTTGCATATGCAATAAAGGAGCAACTATGGACTTCTTATATCTTGCGTAATTTATATTCCTTTCTCTTTGCCAGTTTCTATTACATGTGATAACAAGTTTACTTTGCTAGTTGCATCTAATCATACTTACATGTTAGAACCAAACACATTGATATAGATCTACATTTTATTTGTGGTCATGTTCAATCTAGGTTTCTTAAACTAGTGTTTGTTTCTTCTAAAGACTAAGTTGCTTATCTCCTAACTAAGCCTTTGCCCGAACCTCAACTTCAATGTTTGTTGTCTAAGTTGCATCTTTACCTTACTGCAACTTTTGTGTGTATATTGGGGATGGGGGGGGGGGGGGGGGGGG